>OY754307.1:57065662-57705662 GCA_963573325.1 Astragalus glycyphyllos
AGTCCAAGAGTCTTCAGTAACTTGGACTAAGGCGTCATCCCCTCGCCCTAAATTTATTTCATATATTGAAAATTTCATATTATTAATGGAGTATTATTAAATTGATTTGTCAGTATCAACAATGATTGGTCCAAGTAGTAACTGGGCTTGGATCCCATCCCAAGGTCTCAGGTTCAAATCTTGGGTGACAAAGTCGGGTATACACGTGGTCAGTGGCGGAGCTTGAACAAAAAGCTCGGGTGGGCCGCTAAAGATTTTTTTTAGAAGGCAAACAGCCGCTAAAAAATATGAAAACTCAAACACATGAAAAGAGAGTTGAAAAGCAAATATTCAAAAACTTACCATCAGAATTTCACTGGAATGAGAGAAATTCGACGGTGAAGAGAAGATGATAAACCAAAAGAACAACGAACGACGAGGTAGAGATCGCCAATGATTTTAACTCTAAAATGCTGAATTTTTTTTCATCAATCGGTTATTTACAATCCATAATCCTAATATAAGATATGTGAAAAAAAATTATTATACAATATATTTTTTTTGAAGCAGTTATTATACAATATTAAAAATATAAGTATTATAGTATGGCAACAATATCTATATATATTATTGTTTTCACATTCCAACATCTGTAAAATTGTAGCCTAATGGCAAGTAAACCTTTTTCCAAGATTGAGGATGAGGATGCAAGTTCGACCCATGTTGGTGACTTTTTAACAAGTTTTCTAAAATAAAAAGAAAAGGGGAACAATTTGTCCCTAGGAGAATCGAACACAAGATCCTCTCCAAAACGAGCAACGGCTTAACCACTACAGCGAATGACTTTGTACTGTCAAGTTTGCGTAACATGTCTATATATTTAATTATTATTTTGAAAAAACAGGGATACTATAGTAATTTCACATTTTTGGGTAAGCCGTGGCCCCCTCGGGCCCTAAAGAAGATCCGCCAGTGCACGTGGTCAACCAGATTCCCCAGTGTAGATTAGTTATCTGCAAAGCCGATAGAAACTGCGCACCAATATCACGGTAATTTTTTTTTGATTTGTCAGTTACATTTTGTAACATTGAAGTAGTACTATATATATTGTAAAATATTTAATACGTTATAGTATAAATATTCAAAATAACATTGATTTCTTAGTTACCTTTTATAAGTTTATGATATTATATTCTAAAACATTTTATTATTTTGTTTTAATATACCATCAAGTGTTTAAGTAATATGTTTTAAAATATTCTTTTTGCTGAAATGTTATTTCTTCTACAAATTCTAACAGCAACAAACAAACAGCAATATATGTAGTTGTATATAAAAAAAACAGCAATGTAATGAAAATGGTACGAGGTGGTCAGTGTAGTCAAAGCAGGACCCACAACTCACATGGGGTATTGGGCAACAATTGTAATTATTGAAACTTCTAGAAAAGAATTATAAATAAGAGTTAACTGGATATAGGATAATGTAACTTGCTACATTGGGTCAAAACACACTTTGGTACCATACACAAAAACAATGATTTGTGTAACTTAAAATCCACCCTCTACAAAATCGTTTATAGTATTAACAAGAAGACCTATGAAACAAGAATATAGAAGATAGAGCCTAATAAACACAAAACAGTGTTGAAAAACTTTACTACTTTTAAAAAGAGTAAAAAGACATTGTGTAATACTACTATGTACGTAATGTAATGGGAAAAAAAACTATTTTAGAATATTTTACAAATTTTTTTAAAAAAAAAAACCTAACTCATTCAATACTACTGTTTGATAAAAAAAACGGTCCCACTAAAATTACACAATACTACTATAGTGTTTGTAGTGTTTTTTTTATCATTTCATCTAAACATGCCTAAAAATATGATAATTTTTTTTATTAAAGGTGATATACTGTTATTGGGTTGGTGCTTTTCGTCGTGTGGAGAAAATATTAAAAAACTATTAATAATTGTATCTCTGTACAAATTACTGGGGCGCATGTGCCTCGAAACATTCGAACTCTCTGTTATAAGTCTTTTCTTTTCGGGGCTTAGGCCCTCTTTAATTCCCAAAAAAAAAAATTAAAAATCATTGCTTACTTATGCTTACTTAATCTCCATGACAATGTTACTCTCGTCCCCGTCTTTTCGACTTTCCTATTGCTCTACAATAGATAGTTACTTAAACCAAATTAAAATAACAGATTCATACCAGAAAATCAATTCTAAAAACTACCTTAAAAAAAAATCCATTTCCAGATTCTAAAACTACCAAGCCATGACACTATAATCCTTATCCAAAATGATGTTTAAGTATTGAATAAGTAAGCAAGAGTGTTCTTTTAATATACTAACAGGTTTCCAATAGAACAGCTAAATAAAATCTTGGTCAAAAAAAAAAACAAAACAAAATCAACATTCAAGATATAAATAAGCCAAGATTTATCAACGCCAAAAAATGTTTTACCTATTCTTTCAGACTTTGAACCCAAAGTGACAATCCCAGGAACTTCAAATTCACCCATCATATAGACCTTCTTCTCTTTGGTCTGTCAATGTGTAAAACTGATTGTGAAATTATTGAAATTTAATTGAGAAAAATTGAAAGTCAGAGTCTGGATAGATGAATAAAAGACAAACTATATTACATTTAGAAATCATTGTAAAAGATAAGATAAAGAGCTAGTATATATTGTCAACTATCAAGCAACATATATCATAAAAAGAGAGTATGAAGGTTTTTCGTTTTTTTAATCGTCGTGTTAGTGTGTATTGTAACTGCCTAAAGCAAAATTGTGCTGGTGATGAAGACAAAGATAATAAAAGATAGAGTTAGTGGAGGAAATCTCCACAGTTGTCATGTTATCAGATTACAGTTAACCGCCTTTGAGCAGAATGACATTGTTCTAGGTCTCTGCCTTTTCTTCCAGTCGGAATATATCGACCACGTCTCTTCCCTATGCCTTTGCTCCCTCAGCGATGTAGCCGTGTTGTCGTGTATTCGTTTTGCAGTCATCATCTGCTTCATCTCATACACAGACCAACCCTGAAGCGGTAGATATTAGAAGAGTAGCTTCAATTTGATACCAAGCACAGAGCTGAGAATGAAACTCATTTTTATTGATTGGTAAAAATGAATGAAAACTCTGTACCATGTGAAACTAGAAGAGCCGTAAGTTAAATAGGACTAATCTACCCTCTATCTTCTTTAACTACTCTTATTTATCTAAACAAACTCTAAAAGATAATAACAAACTAATTAAATACAATTAGTGAAAAATAAAATTAAATAAATAATGAAAATGTAGTCTAATACCCCCCCCCCCCCCCCCCCCCCCTCAAGATGGAGAATAGATGTCAAGCATTCCCATCTTGCCAATGAGGTCTGGGCAGTGCCTTAGTGAGAGAATCTGCAACTTGATCTTTGGAAGCTACGTGAATCAGCTTGATGAAATTGGACTGAACGTGTTCACGAATGAAATGGCAGTCAATGTCTATGTGTTTCGATCGTTCGTTACTTGTAGGATTGCTTGCCATTTGGATGGCAGATTGACTATCACATAAAACCATGATGCTATCAACAGATATGTCAAATGTGCGAAGGAGTTGTTTGAGCCAAAGAAGTTCTGAAGTGACAGAGGCAAGTGCACGGTATTCTGCTTCGGCAGAGCTGTGAGCTACGGTGACCTGCTTCTTTGATTTCCAACTTACCAGAGCAGAGCCTAAGTAAACACAGAAACCAGTGGTGGATCGTCTAGTAGAAGAGCAACTGCCCCAGTCAGCATCCACATAAGCAGATAGAGAGATGTTAGACTTGGCAAGAAAGAGAAGACCTTTGCCTGGTGTACCTTTAATGTATCTGAGAAGGTGGTGGATGGCTAGGAGATGCAGCTGACGAGGTTGGCTCATGAATTGACTGAGTTTGTTGACAGTGAAGGCAATGTCAGGTCTGGAAATTGTGAGATACATAAGTCTTCCAATAAGCCTTCGATATTCAGAAGGATTGGGAAGAAGATCACCAACATCTGAAGATAGGAGGATGCTTGGGTCCATAGGTATAGTAGCTGGCTTGGATGCAGTGAAGCCAGTGTCAGATAGAAGTTGCAGTGTATATTTGCGTTGACACAAGTGGATACCTTCAGGGGAAGTTGCAATTTCCAGGCCTAGGAAGTATTTGAGGTTGCCTAGAACCTTTAGTTTGAAATGGTGCTCCAAGATTGATCTGGTGGAGGAAATAAGAGCATCATCAAGGCCCGTAATGACAATGTCATCAACATATACAAGGAGGGCAACAAACTGAGAGCCTGATCCTTTGGTGAACAAGGAGGTATCTGCTAAACATTGTTTGAAGCCATATTGCTGAATGGTTGAGGAAAATTTAGCATACCATTGTCGCGAAGCTTGTCTTAAACCATAGAGAGACTTGCTTAACTTGCACACCATGCCATTGTCTTGAGTGGGATAACCTAGTGGGAGTTTCATGTATACCTCCTTAGTAAGTTCTCCATTGAGAAAGGCGTTATTAATGTCTAACTGGAGAAGTTTCGAATGTTTTTGTGCAGCAATGGTTAACAAAACCATAACAATGGTCAATTTGGCCACAGGTGAGAAGGTTTCAATGAAGTCTACACCAGCCTGTTGTGAGAAGCCACGAGCAACCAATCTTGCTTTATAATGATCTACAGAACCATCCACACCGTATTTTATTTTGTAGAGCCATCTACAGCTGATAGGCTGTTTACCAGGGGGAGAGGGACAACAGACCAAGTATTATTCAACTCCAAAGCTGTGATTTCCTCTGCCATAGCCACACGCCATTCTTCAAACTTAACTGCTTGGTGAAAGAACTCAGGCTCAAAGGTGCAATTAACCTGACAAATGAAGTTTCTGTAGTTGGGAGATAAATGGTCATATGAGAGATGATTTTGAAGAGGGTGGGGTACAGCACAAACATAACCCTGCAAGGTCACTGGTGGTTTGCAAGTACGAGTGGATCTTTTGGGAGGTGGTGGTGCAGGGGAAATAGGGGTTGTATCTGTAGGGGTAGGGACAGGCACTGGTTGAGGGGGTTGAGTTGGTTGAGGAGGACTGTCAGGTATTGGTTTCGGTATCACAGTGTCTGCAAGAGGATTGTAGGTAGTCGATTTTTGGCAAGGAACTAAAAGGAAAAATAGTCTCATGGAAGATAAGGTCTCTAGTTATGGAGAACTTGTTTGTGGCTAGGTCATAGACTCTGTATCACTTATAGCCCACGGGGTATCCCATGAAAATGCAAGGGGTGGCTCTAGGACTAAATTTAGTGCGAGAGGGAGGTAGAGTTGCTACATAGCATAAGCAACCGAATGTTCTGAGGGTGTCATAATTAGGTGGCTGCTTGTATAGAAGTTCATAAGGTGTTGAGAGGTTAAGGTTCTTTGAGGGTGTTCTATTAATGAGGAAGGCTGCAGTGGATACACAAAGACCCCAGTACGGAATTGGAATGGAAGCCTGATACATAAGAGACCTGGCAACATTAAGTAAATGTTGATGTTTACGCTCCACAATTGAGTTTTGTCCTGCAAGAAATCTGTTAGTGCTAATTCTTTTGCATTATCACTACGGATGGCCTTAATAGTGGTCCCAAATTGAGTTTGTACATAAGCAACAAACTGTGTTAAGAGTGTAGTAGTTGCACTCTTGTTTCGAAGCAATGACATCCAAGTGAAACGGCTGTGATCATCAACTATAGTCAAAAAGTATTTGTAGCCATCATATGTTGCCTCATGGTATGGGCCCCAAACATCACAATGGATCAAATCAAAGGGATTTTCAGAAAAATTATTATGGGAATTGAAAGGTAAACGCTTGAATTTAGAAACAGGGCAAATAGTGCAAGAATGACTACTAAAATCTTTAGGTATGACAATGTTCAATTTTTGACTAAGTGAATGTAAAACTTGGTCAGAAATATGTCCTAAACGGCTATGCCATAATGTGGCAGTAGGTGTGTCATGCGTAATGATTGTGTGTGCAGATATAGGGTGTACTACAGGGACAATAGCAGAAGAAACTGGCTCTAACAGTGGAGCCTTATTAATGTCTACAGTGTGAGTTGCCTTACTAATACTTGCTTCAAACAGGTACACGCCATGGGAGGGTTTACCGTGCCCAATCACCTGCGAATGTCTGTCCTGAATCAAGCAAACATCAAAGAAGAAGCAACTACAATGAGAATGGTGGTATAAGCAACTAACAGATATAAGATTGACCCTAAAAGATGGTATATGCATAACATTATGCAAAGTGATATGAGGGCTAATTTTGACCGATCCTTTACCCAAAACAGGAATCCTGACATGATTAGGCAAGGTAACAAACTTATTGGATAAAGGTACATAGGAATGAAAGGCACTAAAGGTGTGACAAATATTAACTAAGGCACCCGTATCAATGATCCATATGTGAAGTGATGTAATGGAAATAGATTCATATAGCGAGAAAATCATACCAACAATGGTGTCATCCTCGGCTTCAGTGGTGCTTGTGCTAGCCATCTGTTGCTGGAGGTATGTGATCATTGCCTGATATTGTGTTGCTGTGAGAGCAGTAGCTTCACAGGGCTGGGCAGGTGCGTCCTCTACTTGATTTGCAGTAGCTGTGTGGCCTTTCTTGAAGCCCGGTGGATAGCCATGCTTCTTGAAGCACTTGTCTTCGGTGTGACCAAGGAAATTACAGTAGGTGCACAGAGGTCTTTCCCTTCTCGAGGTGGACTTAGGCTTAGGTTTGTATTCCGGTTTACCAACTGCGCAGGCAAGCTGTTTTTGTGCCTTAGCCGTGTTGCTGCTACCAATTTCCTTGTGCTTTGCCTCTTGAAGAATCATAGCATATGCTTGATTGATGTTAGGGAAAGGGCTCATAAGAAGAATCTGACCGCGAATGTGACTGAAATCATCATTCAAACCCATCAAGAAGGACATGACATGGTCCTTTTTCTGATTTTCTTTGCAAGAACAGCCACCACAAACACAATTAGCAGAGGGAGTAACCTCTTGAAGTTCTTTGCACAAGGCTTGAATCTTCGAAAAATAGGTGCTCACAGAGAGGTTACCTTGAACGCAACCGATTAAGTCACTCTTCAACTGGAAAATTTGAGGACCGTTAGGTTGGTGAAATTGATCATGAAGAATGTTCCACATTTCAGCAGCAGATGTGGAGTAAATGATATTAGGGATTAGGTCTTTGGATATTGAATTGAGAATCCAAGAAGAGACCACACTGTTATTCTGGAACCAAGACTGATAATCGGGATAGTCTTCTGCCGGTTGTGCAATTGAACCGTCACAGAACCCAAATTGTTCTTGGCATGGAGCGCGATAGAACGGCGCCAAGAGGAGTAGTTGTCTTCACCAGTCAACAGATGAGAGACAAGAATAGTACCTGGATGATCGGAGTTGCCGATATGATAGGGGTTCGCATATGGATTCGCCGGCGGAGCAGCCATGGATGACGGCGGATGACGAAACAGAAGACGGAGCTGTAACGAACAAACACAAGCGAAGCTGGAACGAACAGAAACAGTTACGCGGAAACTCGATTTGTTATCTCTACTGATACCATATTAGAAGAGTAGCTTCAATTTGATACCAAGCACAGAGCTGAGAATGAAACTCATTTTTATTGATTGGTAAAAATGAATGAAAACTCTGTACCATGTGAAACTAGAAGAGCCGTAAGTTAAATAGGACTAATCTACCCTCTATCTTCTCTAACTACCCTTATTTATCTAAACAAACTCTAAAAGATACTCCTCCGGTCTCTTTTATAAGCAAAATTAACTACTTTCACGGCAATGTTGTGAAAACCAGACCGGACGGTTGAACCGGTTCAACCGTGAACCGGGTGGCTGTACGGTTCGATTTAGTCCGTTTAACCCATTGAGAGGAAAAACCGGAAAAGAACCGGAAAAACCGCTTTGAACCGGATTTAACTCGTTGAACCGGCTAACCGGGTACGGTTCCTTAGAACCGGCCGGTTCTTTTTGGTCACCGTTCAAGTTCTGTTTTTTCCTAAATTTAAGCCAATAAAAATCATTTTTTCTCTCTTTTAGTTCAAGATTTTTTCCCCCATTTTCTCCCCTCTTTTAGTGCAAGATTTTAGGGCTGTTTGAGAGGGGAAAATACTGACGAGACTCTGGGAGATCTCTTTCAGCGTGAAAGAGTGAAAAATTGAAAATAGAAAAACCATAACCACTGCTTCTCTTTTAGCGCTTCTTCTTCTTCATTTCTGGTTCATGTTTTCAAGTGCTGCTTCTCTTCAAGTTCAACTTCTGCTTGTTGCTTTCATCTGCTTCAAGTATGTATCTCTTCTTTCTTGCTTTTGCTTCCATTTCTGAACAAAGATCATTACTTTCAGTTCGATTTCTGCTTCTAGTGTGTATCTGTGGGGTTATTTTTGCTTGGCTTTGAATATGATTGAATAAAGTTTGTCTTTTTGCTTGTTTCTTTAGCTTGTGGTTTTTTACGTTTTCAAAGCTTTTGGTTGAATAATAATACTTCTTGCTTTTTGTTTGTTTCTATTTCCTCTGCCACGTTGCTTCATGTGAATAGAATAATTATTCACATGAAGTTTTAACTTTTAGAGAAATGTGGGAAGGGGTGGGGTCTCTGACCATGTTCCTTTTCTAGTTTCTACATTCTTTTAAACAAATTCCTTTTAAACATATGCATTGAATTCCTTTTGATATAAATAATTGTATTTCTATCATATAGATTATGTCGACAAACCCTCAAGTTTCACAACTAGCTGCGGATGTTCCATCTACACAATCATGCAGACAAAAGACTGATCCTGCTTGGGACCATTGCACCTCAACCATGGAAGGAAGGAAGAAAGTGTATTCATGTACCTTTTGTGGAAAAATATTCAAAGGTGGAGGAATCAATAGAGTAAAACAACACCTTGCTGGAAAGATTGGTGATGTATTAGGTTGCAAAAAAGTGGATCCTGATACTAGATTTAGAATGGAAGAGAATTTGAAAGAAATTTCGGGAAAAAGGAAAAGAGCTTCGGAAGTGTGGGATGATGAAAATCCTTATGGTCCTAATGTCATGGAATTAGATGGGGAAGACGAGCAAGCAATACCTCCTCCTCATTCTGCCGAAGCAGTGGTTAACAATACCGCACCATCTACACAAAATGCAAAAAGGAGAGCAACCGGTGGTGTGCCTAATTTCTTCGCTCCAAGAACTACTCCGGGAGCTCAACCAACAATTAAGAGTGTTCTTGCAGGTAAAGAAGCTGTGCATAGGGTTGATATTGCTATTGCAACATTTTTCTATGAAAATTGCATCCCTATGAATGCATTAAATTCAAGTTCTTATCAAAAAATGATTGATGCAATTGGTGCCCTTGGTCCTGGTTATAAAGGGCCAAGTTATCATGCTGTTAGGACTAATTTATTGTCTGATATGAAAAAAGAAGTCCAATTGTTGGTTGATACTTGTCGTGGTCATTGGGGAGAAACGGGGTGTACTATTATGGGTGATGGTTGGCAAGACATAAAAAATAGGCAATTGATTAATTTTCTGGTGTATTGTCCTAGAGGAATCAGTTTTATCAAATCAGTTGATGCTTCAGATGTTGTAAAAGACGCAACAACTCTTTGTAATTTATTTGCTGAGTTAGTTGAATATGTTGGTCCAAAGAATGTTGTGCATCTTGTCACTGATAATGCAGCTAATTATAAAGCTGCTGGGAAATTGCTAAATGACAAGTATCCTAATGTCTATTGGTCACCATGTGCTGCACATTGCTTAAATTTGGTGTTAGGAGACATAGGAAAGATGGAACTTGGAGCGTCTTTGAAAGGATACACACAAAAAAGAGAAATAGATTGGAGCATCAAAGGTTGAATGATCTTGTATTTGTGCATTACAACTTGCGATTGAAAAATAGGTATGCCATTGTAATTCTTTATTTTAACATTTTCTCCTTTAATTTAATTTGGATATCACTTGTTAATTTATAGCTTTTTAATTTGTTAGAGTCTTCAACAAGAAGAGGACATTTGATCCTATTGACTATGAGAGCATAGATGAAATTGATTTTTGGATCATGGAAGAAGAAGATACTACACCTATTCTTGATTTCACTGAGATGGAAAATATACTTTATAATGAGGAATCAATTCCCATAATTGGTTCAGAAAATGATGATGGTGAGAATCTAATACTTGTGTTTACATTTTGCTTGTTATTTTGTGACCAATAGTCCAATACAGATAAAGTGATAAACTAACTATATTCTTGTTATTGGTTCTTCTTTTCTTTGATTTGAATCAAGAAACACAACCTATGGGAGTTGGAGATGAAGGGCTTAATTTGGATTCATTTCCTCTAGAAGACATTCGTGCCGATCTTGATCTATCCACTTGAATCAAAAAACACCAATGCGTGAAAGTCATTAGTGACGCGCCCTATGTTGTTTTGTTTGAGACTTAAGACTTATTTGATGAAGACTTTTGTTTATCTCTTATGTTTGATAAAGACTTGAAGACTTTTGTGTATTTCTTATGTTTTATTTTTATTTTCATGAAGACTTGTTTGATGTTTGAATTTATTTTTGAAAACTAATTTGATCTTTGGAGTTTGGATTAATATTTTTACACAGTTTAGTATTTTATTTATTTATTTATTTGTATATTAATTAATTATCCGGTTCAACCGAGTGAACCAAACGAACCATGACCCGAAAGTCTCGCCGGTTCTATCTCCGGTCCGGTTTTAAAAACATTGTTTCACGGTGATTAAGAAAGTTAGTTAAATGCAATTGATTGTCTTGTTTTCATACAAAAAGTTAACCAAATTTACTATATTAACCTTTTCAATATTTAATGAAAAGAATCCTTTACTTGACTTTATTCTCAACCACTCAATTAAATGAAGGGTGTATATGGAACAACAACATTAAATGTGGTAAAAGTAGTTAACTTTTGCTTATAAAAAAGAACAAAAATTAAACAATGTTTTTTGCTTATAAAAGAGACCGGAGGGAGTAATAACAAACTAATTAAATACAATTAGTGAAAAATTAAATTAAATAAATAATGAAAATGTAGTCTAATAGTAGACAACTGGTACCCATCATTTGCCTCCTGCAATTAGAACCTGTCAAAAAAATAAATCAAAGAAGAGAAGAAAAGATCAACAACAAATTAGAACATGTAACAAAAAATAGAGAATTCGAGGAAGAGAAGAAAGGAGTAAATAATCTTTGATAATCGGGAGTTGTACTGATCCTAAATATCCAACAAACAAAATAGAATGAAACTATATATAAAATGTAAAATTGGATTATATGAAAGAGTTTATCCACTATAAACTAGTCATGTCAAAACATGATAAACTAGTTTATCCACTATAAATTAGCTATATATTTTCCCCGTCCATCTTAGATTATAGGCAAAATACCACCCAGGGTCCCTTAACTTATTTTCCATTTTCACTTAGGTCCCTTAAGTTTGAAAGTTAACGTTCAGGTCCCTTAAGTTGTTCAAACGTTGCACCGTTTTCCCATTTAACGTTTTTAAACTAACACCGTTAAACTGTGCATTACATGACTTTTTTTTTGCTGAATGGACATACCAAGTCAGATTAATTTAAATTAAAAATTCAAAAAAAAACTCTGGTTCATCTTCCATCCAATTCATCTTCATCAACTCAGTTCATCTTGTATTGTTTCTGGTTTTGAAAACAATCTGAAAATGCACTCTAAAGCCACTGTTATGAAGTTGAGGAAATGCTTTCTTTGTGATTGTTTTGATTTTTCAGAAAAAAAATGGTCTCACAAACATGAGTTCGTTGAACTCAACTTAATTAATAGAAAATTGTTCCTCTTTATTTTCGTGAGGTTGTAGTTGCAGATGTGAGGAGTTGCGATGATGTTCCAGATGAGAGGTTGGAGACCCATAAGTGGGATTTTACATTTTTATTCATCATTCAAACCCAAAATTTCACAAAAACCCAATAACAAAACAATCTTCAAACCCAAATCTGGAAAAAGAATAGATGTGAAACAATAATGAAAGTAAAAAGAAAACTGAGAAAAAATTAAAAAGATTAAAGAGGAACAGATCCGAAAAAAGAAAATGAAGCAATAAGATGAAGTTGAAAAAAAGAACAGATCCGAAAAAACAAATCTGAAACAAAAATGAAGATGAAGTTGAAAAAAAGAACAGATCCGAAAAAAGAAAATGAAACCGAAAAAAATATAAAAAAAATCGGATCTGAAACATCATAAAGACGAAGCAATAAGATGTGCGTTCAAACGAAATCTTCGTTTCTTGAAAAATATTCTTTGTTTTGTGCAGACTTTGGCTTCAACGAACAGGCTTTAATGATTTAGGAAGATGAACAAGCTTCGATGAAGATTAACATGGAGGAGAGGAGAGGTAGAGTTCAGCAAGAAGAAAATTGGGGAGGATGATAGGTGTTTTTCAGTTTTTTAACTTTTAATTAAAATAATTAAAAAATAATGAGTCACCAACGTTAACTTTCAAACTTAAGGGACCTAAGTGAAAACGGAAAATAAGTTAAGGGACCCCGGGTGGTATTTTGCCTAGATTATATTATTCCCCCTATAACAAGGTACCGATCCAGAAAAACATCTTAAGAGGACAAAGGGGGACAGACTTTGACATGCACAATTGCATTCACTAAAAAACGAATCAAATTGCGGGGATTTTTAGTTCAAGTAGCAGGGTTTTTAACCTCCACAAATTAATCTGTGGAACCGCCGGAGTTTCAAGTGTCAGCAACTAGCTAGCAACTAACAGTTAACAGACTAACAAACTCTCTAACTAATTTAAGTTACAGAGAGATAACTGTACAAGTAACTAATTTGTATTACTACTATAATTAACATGTACTGATAATACACAATTTATCCGCGGTCTAATATATCAAATTTTTCCATGCAAAACATGGGTTAGCATATAGTTAGGAAAACAATTTTATATTAGGGTACAAATTGATATATTATTGTTGATTATTTGATATGTGCTATGTAACATTCAGTGATTTCAGATTGACTTTACAAAAACATTAAACTCAGCTAACATGAAGGGCATTTCAAACTACTTTTCTTCATATAACTGTGTAAATATCTATATGTAATCTTTTTGTACATGGTTCAACATGCTTAACCCTACTTAATTGTATCTCTTTTTGTACATAGTTGGAGTTGTTGATACAAAGTGAAAAGACCCTACAACTTAAATTTACAGCAAAGCACGCAACTGAGGAAACATGTCAACACATAATTGACCACGCCTGAAAAGGCTCTGCCTGTTGAGCCATCAAAGGCAGTGTCAATGTTAACCTTAATAACATCATTTTGAAGGGGTCTCCAAACCGAGAACCCTATTGTAGGGCTAATTGACTGTTGATACTCCAAGCAGTGGGATTTAGCCATGACTAGAACTGACATAGGGTTGGGCCTTTGATTGTTGAAGATGGCTTCATTCTGTGCTTTCCCACAAATTCAGAAGATTAACAAGCTAGGCAGTAATTGTAGAAACATTGAATTCATTAGGCACTGTGCAAATGTTAGCAGCAAACCAGATAGGTCTTGTCCAAGGGCAGAATGGGAATAAATGTTCAACAGTTTCTATACTATTGTGGCAGATAGGGCACGTCTCTTCCCTAGCAATTCTCCTTTTAAACATATTGCCCTTCACTCCAAGAGCATTGTGGCAAAGCTTCCACATAAAATGCTCAACCTTTTGAGGAGCAAAAGCCACCCAAATGTGATTCCAAATTACATTAGGAATACCCACTGAGGAAGAAGCCTGATTGGGGATTGTTAGAGGTTTAGAGCCTGCAATACACCTGTACCCAGACTTGAGTAATAGCCATCACTACTTAAAGGCCAGAAGAGTTCATCCTTAGGATTTGTCCAAGAAGATGGGGCTAGTATTGTTCTAAGTTTCCCAATGTCCCAAGAGTGATCACTGTTTATCAGCTCATTTACAGTTGAACAGCTAGTCCCATGATTCAGAACAGCAACCTCCCTACTGGATAACCAAATATCGTTGGACACATCAATGTTATGACCAGCACCCACAGCCCACGTACCTGATGATTTCAACAAATTTTTTCCTTCAATCAGGCTCTGCCACACCCAAGAACTACCTCTCTACTTTGCAGCATTTCAGTATGAGTCAGTCTCATGCAATATCTCCAAGCCTGCTTTGCCCCCTCCCCCCCACACAAAATATCCTAGCCCAGTATGACTCCTTGTCTTATTTGCATGATGACTTTTACGTAGTCCCCTCAGTCGGCTTGAAAGTGGGCTTCCACCATGTTGTTGCATATGAGGTTAGAGAAGGAGGTTAGAGACGAAGGTTGGCAAGAGGTCACCAGGACATTGCTCTCCCATCATAGTTTAATTAGGGTCGAAGACTAAGTTTGAACCATAGACAGACATCAAACTTTAATTGATCATCAAAATCTCGTCCGCCATTCAATAAAAGAAGGTATTCATTATGTAGCTACAAAAAGCATTGGTTACATATTTTTCCCCGGTGCATCTTAGATTATATTATTCCCCCTATAAAAAGGTACCGATCCAGAAAAACATCTTAAGAGGATAAAGGGGAACAAACTTTGACATGCAAAATTGCATTCACTAAAAAAAATGATCAAATAGCGGGGATTTTTAATTCAATAAGCAGGGGGTTTTAACCTCCGCAAATTAATCTGTGGAACCGCCGGAGTTTCAAGCATCAGCAACTAACAATTAACAGCCTAACAAACTCTCTAACTAATTTAAGTTACAAAGATAACTGTACAAGCAACTAATTTGTATTACTATACATGTAGTGATAATACACAATTTATCCTCAGTCTAATATATCAATTTTTCCCATGCATAACATGTGTTAGCATATAGTTAGGAAAAAAAATCTTATATTTAGGGTTCAAATTGATATATTATGGTTGATTATTCGATGTGTGCTATGCAACATTCTATGATTTCAGATTTAATTTACAAAAACATTAAAACTCAGCTAATATGAAGTGCATTTCAAGCTACTTTTCTAGTTTTCTTCATATAATTGTGTAAATATCTATACGTAATCTTTTTGTACATGGTTCAACATGCTTAACCCTACTTGTTTCTCTTTTTGTACATAGTTGGATCCTTTATAGTTGTTGATACAAAGTGAAAAGACTCTACAACTTAAATTTACAGCAAAGAACACAATTGAGGAAACATGTCAACACATAATTGACCATTATAAATCCATAACCTGAACTGCATGTGCTGCTTTTCTCATTTTACTGTCTTCATGTGTTTCAATTCAAAATGACTACTCATCCAGGAAGATTACCAATCTAATCATCATATATAATAACATCAATCATGGAAGTTAGAAGTAGCTTCTCTTCTTATCATGATTTCCATTCTTTAATCATCTCCTTTGGAAATTAAATACTTTAACTGATATAGCAAAGGAACCAAAGAAGAAGATGGAGAAGCAAATAAGCACAACTATGGACAGAAACACTGCAGAAACTCCATTAACTGTTTCATCATACCCAAGAGAAAACGATATATACTCTTTCACAGTGCCCTTAAATCCAGGTCCAACAATTATGTCTTGCACATCACCAAGTTGAGATGTTATAAGACCACGTAGTGTCCAAGAAACTGGGCAGAGATAATGGAACCAAAGCCAATAACTAGGAATATACTGAAACATCGCAAGACTCATTGCCAATTAGTTCCAAAACAAATATGTTAAGGGTTAAAAATATGTTTTCGTTCTCAATAAAATTTGGGTTTTTTTGTTGTAGTCCATCAAAAAAAAATTACCTACTTTTAGGTCCCTTTTTTTTCACCAGTTTTAGTCTCTCCGGACTATTGACGGCGCTATGTGACTTTTAATGGCGCTTTTAAGGTCATGAATCGCTATTAAAAGTTATGAGGGACTAAAATTGATGGAAAAAAAACTTAGGTGACCAAAAGTAGGTGCAATTTTTTAAAGATTAAAAACGAAAAACCCAATTTTAAAGGGACCACAAACGTATTTTGCCCAAATGTTAATATATCTAGAGATACAGAGATCTTGATTGTTTGCTTACCGCTTTTGGAATAATAAAACCCGATGCAAGATTCCATAGAGAGTAAAATGCAGAAGAAGTAACAGATGCAAGGTGTTGGGTAGGTGTAAGACCAACAGCCATGATGCCATAAAAGGTGAAGTAGGTAAATGTCAGGAACATGAACACAAGATAGAGCAAAAATTTTCCTGCATTAGAGGGAAAAAAACCACACTATTACATTAATGTCTTTCCTAGGCCAACTTTTGAGATACTTTGTAAGAAAAAAATAAATGTTATGGTAGAAAATGTCTTCATTTTAGGCAACTTGGACTACATAGCTCTCATTCATGTAGAAAATTTTCAACCAATATATATTTGAAGGTTTAAATTATGTTTTTGGTCATTGTAAATATAGGGTCATTCAGTTTTAGGTCTGGTGTGGTGGTAGATTAGGTGGTTAGTCTGGTGTGGGTATTGAGCATATAGCGAAAGAGAGAGATGATGAGATGATGCGAGAGAGATGATGAGGTGATGTGTAACATGTGTGATGTGTAATTAGACATGGATGCCGTGTAGGAAATTTGTTAGACACATCAGCAAACTGCAAACGGAGTGATTAACAAAAGGACTTAAATAAAAAAATTGTGTTTTTGCGGGACCAAGAACATATTTAAACCTGTATTTATTTAAACTACAGGAAATTTGGTTGATTTTATCAAAAAGTGAAAAGTCCTATCTCTTAGAAGTAAATTTTAGGTGGATCCAAATTCATGATGAAAAGCTGAGATATCCTACCAATATTCTTTTCAAAATCCATCATGAAATATGTAATAAAACCAAATAATAATGTCTGAGCAACTTGGTATGGGATCTCCACCAGCCCCTATTAAGAAGATCAAGTAATCATCATATAAAATATGCATAGGATATTTAACCTTAAAAATCATTAGAAGTACATTGACACCACCATCTATATACCTGGGCTGCGGCAAAAGCAACTGAAGAATACATTCCAGCTGCTTTTTCTCTATAAAACACTGTCCTTTCAACAGAAACAACTGGTTGTACAGAAGATGCATTTTTCACTCCAAGGAACAATAATGAAGAAAAAAGTGCACCCATAATAACTAACACTTGTTGAGTTGTTTCCCTGTAGAACATCCAATGAAATGATTATTATTGTCAATGCTTTTCTTTTTGTTTTCATTGGTAAGATATTTTTCTTATAACAAATGAAACCTTAAAGCACGCATACCTTTTTGAACCGATCTTCCAAAAAATTGTACCTAATAACAATGCAGATACTACTGTAAATAATATCCTTATTGCATTATATGATGGATTTCTCCAGTACAAAATATTTTGCTTCCATAAACACTTGACAAATTGTGACCACGTGTTTTGCGAATATAAGGTGTCAAACTTTAATGGTTTTGAGCCAGAAGGAGGTTGTTCATTTTGCTTAATAGAAGCTTCCACTTCCCTGAGGTAAAAGAATGCAGCATAGTCATTAATCTCATATGGATATTATTTCTGTATAAGGTTATAACATGATTGTTTTTATCCCACAAATAATATAATATGCTTTTGTTGTTATTGTTGTTATAGGAGAACTTGTATGCAGCACAATGAAAATAACTAAGTAGATATTACCTAAATTGATCAGAATTTTCATAAACATCTGCAAAATCTACACCACTTTTCTCTTCCATAGCAGGTGTGGTAACATCAAGCATCCAAGTAGCTGGATTGTAGCCACTAGTGATTGGAGAGATTCCATTGATACTCTGTAAAACAAATAGGAAGTAATCTGAGATTATAAGGATATTATTTACAGTAGTATCTGCACAAGAGATCCCATCACAGCTAAGAAATGAATAAAAAAATATACAAGAAAGAATTGAAAGGCAGAGTCACCTGAAAATAGTTTATCATCACATTTGATTGGCTACCAATCTTGCCCCCATATATAACTCTTCCTCCACGTTTCATAAGAAGTAACTAGGAATGAAAGATCAAAGGTACTTACTATTAGTTATAACAATAGTAAATTGATTATAAAATAGCACTACCTTCGGTCCTATTTATAGACCAGATATGAGTTATTCAATAAACCTATAAAACTGCATTTTTTCCTTATAAATAGGACGGGAAGTAGTAGTTTGAACAACTAACCTCATCAAATGCTTCAAATATATCAATACTTGGCTGATGTATGGTACAAACCACTGTTCTTCCAGTATCAACAGTATTGCGAACAGTTCTCATAACAATAGCTGCTGCACGTGCATCAAGACCAGATGTAGGTTCATCCATGAAAATTATGGAAGGGTTAGCTACAAGTTCCACTGCAATTGTCAACCTCTTTCTCTGCTCAGTTGACAAGCCAGAAGTGCCAGGCATTCCAACCAAAGCATGTCTCAAATTATCAAGTTCTACTAGCTTCATTACTTCTTCAACAAATTCCTATAGAGCAGCTACAATGTGAGTGAATTGTACATTGTTGGGATACACAGCTTATTTAAGCGCTTATGGCATAAGCGCTTATCATATAAGAGCTTATGCGTAAGTTGTTTCTATAATAACAGATAAAATAATGCAAAACTATTTTTCTATAGGCTATAAGCTGTTTTTATAAGCTATCTTGGGCAGCTTATGGAATTTAGCTGAAAACGACTCATTAACATGTCATAAGCTGTTTCCATAAGCTTTCACAACCAGTCTTACAAGTGTTTATGCCAGTAGATAAGCCCAAATAGATCGATCCAAACAGACAATTGGTGCATGAAATAATTGAGCATTATAACATGTATGAAGAAGGAACTTACGTGCTTTTCTTCTTTGCTCACTTCTTTTGGAAGCCTCAATGATGCAGAAAACCCTAAGGATTCCTCAACTGTCATTTGAGGAGAATGTATATCACTTTGTTCAACATACCCTGCTATTCTAGCAAATGTATGTTGTACTTTTGGGTAACCAGATATTCTAATATCACCCTCAATATATCCTCCTGTTTTTCTTCCTGCAAGAACATCCATTAAAGTGGTTTTTCCAGCTCCACTTGATCCCATTAATGCTGTAAGGACACCAGGGGCAAAAACTCCACTCACATTTGACAAAAGCTTCAACCTACTTTCATTAACTCCTTGTTTTTTTATCTCCTGAAAAAACAAGTTTATTCAGAAACATTTACTGGAAAAGTCCACTTATTCTCTTTGTAGCACCGACACTTACGGTTGAAGACGTGTCTGGTGTCCGACATGTATCGTGTCGGATACCGACATCCACACTTCAATTACTTGCATTTTTCAAATTAAAATCGGTGTCTGCATGTCTGTGTCTGTGCTTCATAGCTTTTTCTACTTTCTTGTGTTTATCTTTAGAAAATTTCATTCAAGGATTTGAAACTACAAATTCTTTACCTTTGGCATATCAACATAATAACTGACATTATGGAATGTCATTGTCAATGGTTGAAAAGGAAGAATCATTCCCTTGGATTTGCTGTCCTCACTAATTGATTTGGAACTTGTTGATTTATTGTCAACTTTACCAGAACTCTTTTGTGAGTCTTCATCCGCATTGAGAACTGCTCTTGGTTTTTTGAGTGCTGTGGCATCCAAAAATATAGGTATTATTGATTGGAGAACTAACTATCCATGGAGATCAACTATTACTCTATACTAAAATGAGAAAACAAACAAGGAGAAAAATTGTTCTTAACTTACGATTAAGATATGTCAATGCCAAAACGGTGAAGTAGTTGAAAATCATTGTGTAGAGTGTTAAAATCCCCATACTAAACCAATACCAGTTATCATCAACTGGTAAATTGAATGCCTTCAGCACATTGTGACCAACTGTGTCGTTCCCTAAAATTGAAGTCTAAAAAAACAATTTCTACAGTTTCATAAATATTCTATAAACTATTTGAACCAAAAAAAAAGTCAAAATAACTTAATTAGCATGCATAAGATAAAATATACCTCCATCCATCTTGTGGCAGTAAATTCATTGATTGAAACTGCTCTTTGTCCATAATTAAGAGGTGATAACCAGTAACCCCAAGCCCACCATGGCTTAATCATATCTGAAAGATTGAACAAAATCACTAATAGAAATATATCTATATCTTTGAATTTTGTACAATAGTTCTTGGTGCAGCCTACCTTTCGGTATAATAAATCCTCCCAACAAGAATAAAACCATCATAACACCTGATCCTCCTGTATTAGCAATGATCATATCGCGTCCAAGAGCAGCCATTAGTCGAAAAAGGCCTAATGCCATTTGATGTACCATAAATAACAAAAGCAAGTAGCGGAAGAATCTGAAATATTAATCATAATGCAAAGAGTATGAGTTTAAAAGAAGAAAGGAAAAAACATAAATGATGTTTGCATCAGAAGGTTGAAACGAGACTCGTTTCCTTTTAAAAGAAAACATAACAAAGGGTGTAAAATAAAATACCTTCCAGCAGCAGGAGCAAGTCCAATAGTGTAGTATACAACAATAGTCCACACAACAGCTTCAATAACGGAATAAGGTACTTGAAGAATCCATGAGGATAATATCCATGTCCAGGTAGGATAAAATAGATTTCCTCTTTGTTTAAAGAAGACAGGAAGCCGAGATATCAGAAGAGTTAACTCAGAGAATCCATTAAATAACATGTGAATCAGTCCGTAAAATAGCGCGGATTGATAAAGGCTTCCATAAACCTCGTTCAAAGGATGAGCTTTTATTTTAAGGAACATTGTGCTTGTTACAAATCCAACCAATGCAACCTTTTGACAACATGAGAAAATTATCAAATATAGAATTAGTAGAAGATGCCATCAAACAGTTATTAAAAAGATGCACAATGCAAGAGCTATATATTGACAAGTGTTCTATGAAATTGGTATCAAGAAAACACGCACGCGCACACACATCCACGCACTTATGATCATTTCTGACATAGTTCTTTGAATGCTATACTTATGATCATTATGCTTGTATTTAATTTCAAACTCTAATCGTATAATATAAGAGATTAAAGGAACTTCTAAAACTTACTAAGAATTCTAGCAACAGATTAGGAATTGATTTTTCTTTGAAGAAGCAAGTTTAAGTGGATTGTTATTTAATCAAGTTTATATGTACCTACCTGGCCAGTTCTAAAAATGTAAAGAAAACGATTCCTGCTGAGCAAGGTCAATTCTCGTGACATACAAGCCTTGAAGAGATCATATTTTGATACAGCAAATCTTGTTTTGGGCAAAGCTGAAGGATCACTTTTTGATTTATCATAGGGAGCAGTATACAAGTCTTCCATATACTTTCCAAATCTGGAATTTTTGAAGGCTTCTGCAATCTCTGATACTGGAATAAATTTATATGGCTTTGAAGAATCACCCCAATATTGAGCTTGATCTTTTTTAGATGTTACCTAGTATAGGAAAATACCAAGTTAAGTAAAGACTTCAGAAGCCATTTGAACTTTCAATTAAAATTTGAAAAGTTCTATTTATACTATCGAACATATGTTACGTGTATCGATTTATGATTGAAGAATCGTAAAACAACACATATGAAACTGCACCTAAGTTTTGTCTATCTAACCTCTTGAAGAAAATCGGCAACCCCCTTGCGTGGTGGAAGTATGAAACCTAATGATTCAAAAAACTCCACAACATTTTCTCTGGGGCCTTGATATACTATATGTCCATCTGACAGAAGCACTAGATCATCAAAGAGCTCAAATGTTTCTGGTGCTGGTTGAAGAAGAGCCATTAGTACTGTAGCATCCATTTGATGAACAAAATTTCTTAGGCATTTTACTATCTGGAATGTGGTTGAGCTATCAAGTCCAGTTGATATTTCATCCATAAAAAGAGCTTTTCTTGGTCCAACAATCATTTCTCCTGGAGAATCAAAGAAAAATATATTGCAAAAGCATGCCATTAGTTGCTAGAACCATTCAACTTCAACAAATTTTTGTAATGCTTTTACTTTTGGAACATTAACTGTCACAACTTATATCCAAAACAAAATTACAGTTGCAATATCCTTCAAATTCTATAAAGGCTATGTTTCACTTTTTTTTTTGTTTCGGATCATTGTTGGCTATCCACTGAGTGTCTCAACGCTGAATAGGGAGAGAGAAATCACCTGTTGTTACTCTCTTTTTTTGTCCACCAGAGATACCCCTTATCATATCACTTCCAACAACCGTATCAGAACATATATCAAGACCAAGAACTTTCAAAATATAATCTGTCTTCACATTGTGCCTTTTGCCACCAACTGATGCTGCCTATAGAGTAAAATCAATGTCAAACATACTTAATTACGATTTACTACAACCCTAAACTTTAAGACATTGATGATTTTCAGATATTCAAAACCAACCTTCATAAATGCATCAATTTCTGCACTTGGCAGGACATTTTTCTCCTTTTCTAAGCTTTCCAAAGTTTTCAATAACCCTAATTATGAAATTAGTTAGACCTAAGTAATTCAATTCTGAAATTTAGAAAATAATAATAGTCGATAACAAAGGTAGTGTTATGTATGTACCTTTATCACTTGAACCTTGACATCTATTTGCAAAATCAAAAGTTTCTCTCACTGTTAGTTCTGCAATGTGATTATCAATTTGGCTAATGTATGCAGAAGCCCTTTGAATACAAAATTGGTCTTGCTCTTGTCCATTGTATGTTATGCTACCACTTTTCTGCAAAAGCATTAAAGAAACAAAATAAATATGAATGTAGTTTATGATCAAATAAATTTTTTATATAATTTAAATACCCAAAATTATTATGAGTACAGTTTAAGTCATTTTAACAATTAGTTCTACAATTACATTCCTTATGATATGCTTACCTTGAGGTCAGAATCAAGTTTTCCTGCAAGAGCCAAAAGTAAAGTAGTTTTTCCCGATCCAGGAGGTCCTAATAGCAATGTCATCCTATGCAATAACACATCATGTTAATGTTAAGTTGGAGACAAAAATATTTACACTTACTGATATATTAATTAATTGATAAGTAATATTGCTGGTGACTTTGAATTGGGTTTTAACAAGTGTTTTCTTTAGTTTTTAAAATTTAACAAAGAACAAATTTGTTCATTACAAATTTCTAGTTTTAAATGTTTTTTTTATGATTTTCCCTCTACTACATGTAAAAAGTAGCTAATAATTTTTTCATTTCAAAAGCTCAAAAAATAAATATAGTAATTTTTAGAAGAGAACTTGAAACACACTCTTACCAACATTCTCTATGATTGGTGATATTTACTTACGTTTCATTTCTACAACGGTAGACAACCTACATGAATTTCAACTAATCATGAAAATTATGTTGGCATAATAGTTGGCAATCTTGAGTTGAATTCAGTTAGTCCCCCATACCCGTCACTATGGTGGAAGGATATTTGTAGGGTGGGGGTTGGACCAGATACAAGTCAGGATTAATTCTCAGATGGGGTGGGTAAGAAGGTTGGAAACTGAGCGATAGTCTGTTTTTTGGTATGGTGTTTGGGTAAGGGAGGTTCCCCTAAGGATAACTTCTTGAGGTTGTTCGCCATCTCTATCGAAAAGGATTGTAGTACTTTTCATGAGGTTAGGGGTCTAGGGCGTGGTGGTAGTGGTTGGGGGCTCTATTGGAGGAAAGGTTTTTGTTTGGGAAGAAAGGTTGTTAGGGGACATTGTTTCATTAATCTCCTTGGTGGCCTTTTTCCATGTGGGGGATAGGTGGATTTGGGAGGCAGCAAATGACGGTGTTTACTCAATCAAATTGGCATATCTTTTACTCTCCCTCAGCTCCTCGGCAATGGTTTTTAGGGCTCCTTTGGAGTCGTTTGTGTTAGATAAGTAGTGGACGAGTCTGGCTCCACATAAAGTAGTAGTTGCGTCCTTCTAAATAGGCTACCAATTCGGTCTAACCTATTTCAAAGAGATGTAGTTCTTGATAGGGGTGACTAGGTGTGTGTTCTATCGAGAGTTGTTGGAGTCGGAGGCTCATCTATTTCTTAGGTGCGAGTTTTCAGTAAAGCTATGTACCTAGTGTTTAAATGGCAAGGTTTGATGGTGGTGCTTCCGCTTGATCTCCCAACTCTTTTTTCTGTCCTTTATGCGGGGGGATTGGTCCTAGAAAAGGTAGAAGAGGGCTATTAATGATTTGGTATGTTTTTTTATGGGTGATTTGGGAGTGTCGAAATGAAGTTATATTTTCTAATAAGACTGTTGGCCTTTCTAAGTTCTTATTTTTGGCAAAAATATACTAGTGGAACCAAATGTACACTAACTTTTTTGTACTTCGTATTTATGTATGGTTAGACTAAAATACTTCCATGGTGAAGTGACTGCTTCCATGAATTAAAAGAATTAAAAAGTTAGAGAAAAAAATATTACCTCCTTGGTTTGATAACACCGTTGACATTATCCAAGATGTTCAAATAATGCCTTTTAGGTCGACCTATCCCTAAGCTGGTAACAAAACCCTGGATGCCAAAACGACCTCAAATAAGAAACAATTTGGATTTAACAACAATAGTAACAACAATAGCATATATAACTAGCGTGTACTAGGGTATGAACCTCAAGAGCGTCTCGCGTGTAATTGATCAAAGTTGGTAGAGCTCTAGTACCAGTCTGAACGTTAGCTCCAATTGTCAAGTTTCTGAATCTCACTTCAATACTTGGCACCTCCAATCCAACCCTTTTTGCATTCAACCACAAAAACAACAAGACAAATACAATAAGATCTTTAATAGAGAAAAAAAAGTTAAATTATGCTACTCTGTTACAGAATATAAGTAAAAACTGGTCAACAGAAGATGATGTATTTGATCCAAATTTTGAACCAGATACATCAACTTCTGTTGACCAGCTTTTTACTTATATTCTGTAGAGGGAGTACTTGTTTTCCTTTATACTTATTTTATTCTCGGTTTAGTTTCTATTAAAAGATTCAATGAGGGTTTCTTTCTTCTTTGATATGCTTGATTGTAATCGTACTTGGAGTACCTTGTACTCCTCAATATATTTTTTTTATTGCAAAAAAAAAAGTATAACATGTTACCACACTTGTAAAAATACTCAATGCTTTCAACGAAAGACTAATCTCTGCTCGTACTTAGAATCAAATTCTACATTGGCCAACACTGAGTTTGTCCACTGCGGAAATCGTAGAATCAAATCCTGCATTGGTCAACACCGAGTTTGTCAACTGCGAGAATCGAACCCGGGAGCACTGGGTCGACCCCTGGTGTCCTAGGGTAGATTAAGTCACTGGACCAACGGTATTGGTTTAAAATAGTAGAGTATGATTGAATGTAACTATAAAACATTTATATGTTTACTACATAGCTGTTAAATTAATTTCATTGCTAAATATTACATATACACATGTGACTTGCTGACAAACATGCAGTTACAAATATTTCTAAAATATTGATATTACAAAGGTGACTAAGGTTGTTACAGAAGTTTATAAGAGGTTGTTATTGCAAAGTATGTTAATTGTTTTACCTATTGAAGCGTTCCTTGATGGCAGAAAGGAGCTTGTAATTATCTTGTTCATTGGTGGCCAAAGCTGACTTGACAACATGTTCACGGTGAATGCGATTCAACTTTCTTACATCTATTTGCTCCATTTTGTACTGCTTCCTCCCATTTGTAGAAAATGGCGAATTACCATATTCTGAAGATGGTTTCCTTATCAATGCCAAGTTGACACGCTTAAGCGTAGGCAACCTAAGGAGGGCAGCCATTTGAAGCTCCTCTTCATCTTCTTCCACCCATTCTGCATTTGAAGCCCTAGCAAATGAGTGTTCCCTCCCTGGTTCTGATATAGTATCAAGATCAAGCCGTGCCATATTCCTTCTTATTGTCCTTTTCTTCTTTTTCTCTTTGCCAAATAATTGTATTTATGTTGAGTATTGAGGGTATTCAAAACTCATTACAACAAAGTTGTAGTAATACTATAACAACCTGATGGATCAAAAGATCAAATCTCTAAGAGATAGTAAGATCGGCCTTAGCCAAAAACCAGTAAATTTCTTTTCCTCTCTCTCTCTCTCTCTCTCTCTCTCTCTCTCATAGAATGAAAGAAGTAGAATCAAAAGAGAAAATCTTTGGTTGTTAAAACACCAAGTGAAGAGTTTTTGCTTATGTCTATTTATACCTAAGATGCATGCATCATGAGAGATATGACAAAGACTTAGTCACCTACCCCAAATTAGCATGCACTCTCCTACTTTTTGTTGCTATCGTCCCCTTCTAGAAAATTTATTTTTAATATTTTTTATATTTTCTTTTATAGAAACATTAAGGCCATATGATATATTAATTTAACAACAAGGATTGGTCCAAGTGGTAATTAGACTTGGATCCCACCCCAAGGTTCAACTTCGAATTTTGGGTGTGGCAAAAGCTCAGTTGGGAGGGGACAACCACACGAACCGGCAAAGTCGGTTATACACGTGGTCAGCCAAGTTCTCCGGTGTAGATTAGTCATCGGCAAAACCGGTGAAAACTGCGCACTAATTAATAACATGCTAACAAAAAAAAGTTATATGATATATTAATTTTGTAGAATGCTTTTTTACATTAGTTTTATATCACTTATGTATATGTATTAAATGCAGTCAAATTCTCAAACCATATGGCATTAACCTAAATAACCATTTTAAAACTTTTCTTTGGAACATAGTGTAAAGGAAAATAACTCAGGGGTGTGATTGAGCGGTTGAGGCTCATCCTCCTTTAACCAAGTGTCAAGGGTTAGATCCTCGCCTTGGGTATGGAGCAGCTTTAAATCCCCAAGCCGACGGTCCCGCCCTTCGAGGTGCCTCCAATCCAGCGAGGAGATTAGTCATTGCATTCGGTGGTGGATACCCTGGTCTCGACCAAAAAAATAGTGCAAAGGAATCTAATAAGAGAGAGAAAGAGAGAGAGAGTTTGTAAACTGAATCACTTTCTGATTCATTCTTCTATTATTGATTCAACTGAAATGTACATTCTGGTTTTATATACCCAGATCTTACAAGCAACAGAATTTGCAACAGAAATCGTTACGCTAATTGAACCCTAACTGAATCTAAGGTGATAACTAATACAGTGCTTGACTGCAGAGTGAGTGTTATCTAGTGTTTCATGTTATGTGGTGGAGGTGTTGGAATGTTGACTTGTTGACTTGTGTGGTGTTGCAATGTTGACTTATTGACTTGTGCATTTTTCCCTATTACTCCCCTTTAAGCTCAAGAAGTGCTCTGACTTTGAGCTTATGTCTGAGTTGCTGAAATGTTGTTGTGCCAGGAGGTTTTATTAATATGTCAGCAATCTACATAGATGCAGGGACATGTTTGATGACCAAGGAATTTGCAGCGACCTTTTATCTAACAAAGTGGAGATCTAATTCAATTAATGTGCTTTGTCCTTGAATGCAAGATAAGATTGTGAGCTAGTAGAACAGTAGAGAGATTATCACACAGTAGGGTATGCAGCTGATATGGAACTCTGAGTTCAGCAAGAAGTGACAGCCTCAGCACTTGATCTTGCAGCCAGTGTTTACTTCTTGGCACTCCAGGATATTAGATTAGGTCCAAGGAACATAAACAAAACTGAGGTTGATCTTCTGTCATCTATATCACTGCCCCAGTCACTGTCACATTAGACTCTGAGAGAGAGCTTGGTATCAGGTGATGCTGGTTGCATATGCAAGCCATGAAATGCAATTCCACTGAGATATCTGAGTAGTCTTTTGACTGCCCTCCAGTGAGTTTCAAGAAGAGTAGACACTACAAAAAAAACGCTTATTTGCGAGGGACATTAGCGAGGGAATAACATTCCCTCGCTAAAACTGACTTTAGCGAGGGAATTAGCGAGGGAATGTGATTCCCTCGCTAAAACTGACATTAGCGAGGGAATTAGCGAGGGAATTTGAAAATTTGACCGTTAGCGAGGGATTTAGCGAGGGAATTTGAAAAATTTCCGTCGCTAATTGTTTGGAGGGAAAATTCAGTCAAATTCACGCGAATCAAAGAAATTAGCGACGGAATTAGCGAGGGAATTAAAATCCCTCGCTAATTAAAGTGGTTTTAGCGACGGAAATTTGAGTTCCCTCGCTAATTAAAGTGGTTTTTAGCGACGGAATTTGAGTTCCCTCGCTAATTTTTTTAATTTTTTTTACTTAAATCTGTCACTCACTCACTCACTCTTCTTCTCTCCTCTTCACCCTTCCTCTTCCCTTCCTCTACTCTCCACCACCACCACCATCACCACCACACAACCAACCAACCACCCTCACTCTTCTTCTCTCCTCTTCACCCTTCCCTAACCCACCACCACACAACAACAACCACCACACAACCACCACACAACAACCACCACCACACAACCACACAACAACAACAACCACCACCACACAACCACCACACAACAACCACCACCACACAACAACCACCACTCGCGACACCACCACCACCACCACCACCACCTTCTTTCCTCTTCCTCTCTTCTCTCTCTCTCTCTCTCTCTCTCTCTTACACAATTTCCACTTTCACTCTTCTTCTCTCCACCTTCTTCCACCACCACCACACCACCACCACCCACGAGACCACCACCACCACCACCTACGAATTTCTTTCCTCTTTCTCTCCACCTTTCACCACCACCACCACCTTTCACCACCACCACCACCACCACCACAACAACAACCACAAAATTAATAA
This sequence comes from Astragalus glycyphyllos, assembly GCA_963573325.1. NCBI lineage: Eukaryota > Viridiplantae > Streptophyta > Magnoliopsida > Fabales > Fabaceae > Astragalus > Astragalus glycyphyllos. The sequence continues at coordinate 57,094,451 of OY754307.1, forward strand.
TATAATATAATAAAAAACTGATTTTAATAATAATATAATAATAAATATAAAAAACAAACCATTTAAATTAAGACACGTGTCAGTCAGAATTTGAAAATTTGCACAAATTTTGAGGCAACATTAGCGAGGGAATTAGCGAGGGAAATGTCCCTCGCTAATTAGCGAGGGATTCAAATTCCCTCGCTAATTTCATTAGCGAGGAAGGTATTAGCGAGGGAACCGGTCCCTCGCTAATTCCCTCGCAAATGACCATTAGCGAGGGATTTTGGTCAGTTTGCGAGGGAAATTTCCCTCGCTAATCCCTGATTTTTTTGTAGTGAGATAAAAATTGGCACAACTTGTTTACACTATAAGCTATCTTTGGTCTTGTGTGTGATGTATTGCAGTGCACCCACTATGGATCTGTATTAATGAGGATCCCTGAGAGTGTCAGCACCATTTTTACTCAGTTTCAGATTAGCAAGCATAGGTGTAGGAACACCATTGCAATCGGCCATGTTGACTCTTTGAAGCAAGTCATGCATGTATTTGGTTTGTGTCATTAGAATGGAGCCATCAGAACATGTTTTAACTTCCAGACTTAAAAAATAATCTGGTTTCCCAAGTTCCTTGTGAGCAAACAACTTGTTTAGTTTGCCAATTAAGTCATGAATCAACTTACTAGAGGTGCCAATGATTATTATGTTGTCAACATAGACCAAAGCATAGAGAGTAACACCTTTACACACAGAGAGAGGGATGACATTTGCTTGCTTTTAAGCCAAAAGTGAGGAGAGCTTGTGTCAACCTTTCATACCAAGCGCGAGGGGTTTGCTTCAACCCATAAAGATCCTTGTTGAGGCTACAGACCAGAGACTTATCTTTAGATTCGAAGTCAGGGGGTTGTTTCATGTAAATTTCTTCAATTAGATAGTCATTAATGAATGTATTATTCACATCTGTTTGTTGCATTTCCCACTTGTGTGTGATTGCTAATGTGAAGGTGATTCTAATTGTGGCTGGTTTTACAATAGGTGAGAATGTCTCACTGAAATCTTTGCCTTGAACTTGGTGGAACCCTTTGGCAACTAATCTTGCCTTGTATTTGTTGAGAGTTCCATCTGGATTTTGTTTCACTCGAAACACCCACTTGCAGCCTATGGCTAGTCTGTGGGGAGGCAGTGGTGTTAATGTCCATGTGTCATTGCTCATGAGAGCATCATATTCAACTTTCATGGCCTAAGTCCATTTTTTATTAGTGAGGGCTTCTTTAGCAGTTGTGGGCTCTGCCATGGTTAACAACACTTTAGGCTTCAAGTTACCTGTTTGTGACCTAGTGACCATGTGGTGTCTTGTGGTTGTATGGTGGTTGGAGGAGGTTGTGGGACAGTGGAAGATGGAGTTATTTTCTCTTGTGGGGAAATTGGGGTGGTGGTGGGACTTGTGTCTCAAGAGGATTATGGTTTCGAGTGAAGAGAAGTAGCACTCTAAGGTAGTATAATAGGGGAGGCCGTAGCAGGAGGACTCATTTGTGTGGGTGAGAATGAGTTAGAGAGGTTGGACGTAATAGGTGGCTGAGGTGTGGCTTGAGGAGTTCAAGAAGTGACTTGAGGTATTGTAGGGGTAGTTGTAGGGTGCTGAGCAGTGTTTGAGGGAATTTGTGGTTGAGGTGTGGATGGAGGTGCAGAGTTATAAGGCAAAGAAGGTAGATCAATGTCTGAATTTGTTTCTGGTATGCTGTCATGGGTGTTTTTGGCAGTATTGAATAGAGCAGGCTATGGAAACTTGGTTCCATCAAAGACAACATCCTTGATTATATAAATTCTACCTTCAGAGTTAAGGCATTTATAACCTTTGTGTTGGGGAGACAAACCTAGGTTGACACACTCAGCACTTCTATATTGAAGTTATGTCTCTTATATGGTCTTAACAGGGGATAACAAGTACAGCCAAATACTTTAAGGAGTTTGCAGTCATGAATTTTGTTGTAGAGGGCTTGGTAAGGTGAGATAAAGTTTTTGTGGCTAGATGTGGGTAGTCTGTTAATGAGGTGAGTGGCTGTGGTAAAGGCATGGTCCCAATAATGTATCGGAATAGAGGCATGTGAGTAATGCAAGGCCCATACCAAAAATTTGTCTATGCTTCTTCTCAACTGTACCATTTTGGTGTAAGGTGTAGGGGCAAGTTAGACGGTGGACAATCCTTGTGAGGTAAAGTATTGGGTGTATGGTCTAAATTCACCACCAAAATCGGTTTGAACAGCCTTAATAACAGTGTTAAACTGTGTTTTTATAAGAGCTTAAAACTATGTAAGAGCTAGCATTGCACCAGATTTATTTTTAAGAAAATAGACTCAAGTAAACTTTGTAAAAGCATCTACAAAGGCTATGTAATAGTTGTAGCCTGATTTGGTTGGCGAAGGGGAAGGCCCCACAAATCAGTGTGAATTAACTCAAATGCTTGTGTGCACTCAGTTGTAGATGTAGGTGCATGAAGTTTATGTGCCTTATCCATACAACAAGATTTGCAAATGGAAATCTCAGCTTTATTAAACAATGAAATGTTACACAACTTGAGTACAGACTGAACAGATTTTACATTGGCATGACCCAACCTTGAGTGTCAAAGATTGTAGTCTTTGGTTGACTTATCTATGACAATAGTGTTTTCATTAGAAGACTCGATCACATTAACTGATGGTATAGACTTATGACTAATAGGAGTTGCAGACTCAAGCAATGTATCATTGACAGACTTTACTACATTAACAGATGATGTATTGTTACTTTGAATAGCAGAAGCAAACTTGTGCACAGTGCTAGATGAAATTGATTTTCGTTTGAACGTTAGTTGAGGTTTGAACTTGACTCTAGACTTAATTGCCACCTGGAATGGAGAGGTGTTGAAGGAGTAGAGTCCATCACAACCTTTCACTCCTTTGAGCAATAGTTGATTAGTTCCCTGAGATTTAACAAGGCGCGCAGTAATTTGAGTGAAATTCAAAATATACATTGTTATCCTCAAAAAACTAAGATACAAATAACAAGTTCTTAGTTATGGAAGGCACATGAAACAATTTATTGAGTTTAAGTATAACTTTAGGGCTAAAATGCGATGCAATGCTAGCAGTACCAATAACTTTGATTGGTATCTGGTGTCCATTTGACTTAGAGACTTTAGTGTTGCCTCTATAGGGAGTGCTAGTTTCAAGATTATAGCTATTAGGAGTGACATGGTGAGGCGCGCCTGTATCGTTGTACCAATCCTCATTGTCATGACCGGTTTAATCAAGTTCCTCACCAGTAGATGCAAAGTTCACCTGTGGTTTGGAGGAAGAGTCGGAAGTTTCTCCTTTGTCCTTGGTGCCACTAGGTTCTGCTTTGGTGTTGGTTTGAGCATTTCCATCGGTGTTGCGTGGTTGAAATCCCTCATCAAAACGATGCCATCATTCAATAACCGAAAGACCATATTTGCCACAGAGTTGGCAAGTAGGTCAAGTACCAGAAGTTGAAGCAGAGTGCTGACTACAACCACAATCGCGTCCTCTAAATCCACGTCCCCTGCCTCTGTAGCCGGAGTTTTGATTACGAGCACCAAAGGAAGAGTGTGCGAGATTTGCACTAACCGGTGTGTTGGAGAGCTCTTGGCAATGCTTTTCGAACCGAGCTTCTTGCACCAGGAGTAACACCTCTATCTCTGAGAAAGACATTGTGTCAGCGCGACCGTAAATCATCATGACAAAGGAATTATATTCCTTTGGTAATCCATCAAGAACCACATCGATTTTATATTGATCCGATATGTTCTCGCTGATGGACAGGAGAGAATCGGCGAGAGTATGAACACGCATGAGATACTTAGAGATTGATCTATTTTCCTTTTTGGTGTTCTTGAGTTCCAATCGAAGTTGACGAATCTTCGCTTTGAGATGAGAGTAGTAGTGCTTATGATTTTGATCCCAAACCTGATATGAGTGCTTGCAAGTGAGCAGTCGAGGGAGCATCGATTCAGATAGCGTCGAGAGCAGCCAGGTGAAGAGCATCTGATCTTGCACGAGCCACTTCTCATAAGCCTCGGTGACGGTGTTTGTTAGCCGCTCGGACTCCAAATTGAATGTTGAGGTATGTCAGGATTCACCAGAAAACGGTGAAGTTTATAGGAGGTGGTGATTCCCTCCACCTGTTGGTTCCACAAGAGGAAGTTCTTGTCTTCCAATTTGATAGAAATCTTTGGTGTTACGGTGAATCCATACGAGGTGTTTGACGAATTGCCTTGAAGAGCGAAAACATTATTGTTTACGCCAGAGGAAGGAAGAGCTCGTTTGGGCAAACCTTTTGCCATGGGCGAAGCTCGATGATTATGCGCGACGGCAAAGAGCGGTGGTTTAAGGATCAACAGTGAATGATACCATAAAGGAATCTAATGTGAGAGAGAGAGAGTTTGTAAACTGAATCACTTTGGGATTCATTCTTCTATTATTGATTCAACTGAAATTGTACAATCTGGTTTTTATATACCCAGATCTTACAAGCAACAGAATTTACAACAGAAATCGTTACGCTAACTGAACCCTTACTGAATATAAGATGATAACTAATATAGTGCTTGACTGCAGAGTGAGAGTTATCCAGTGTTTCACATTCTGTGGTGGAGTTGTTGTAATGTTGACTTGTTGACTTGTGTGGTGTTGCAATGTTGACTTGTTGACTTGTGCATTTTTCCCTAGTATAGTGGAAATAATATGTTTACTTAAAAATTAAAATTATGTAAATCCATTATTGGAAAAATAAGGAGAGGCTGGGAACGAAAATAAGTGAGATGCAGTGGTCCAAAATGACATAGAACAGAAATAAAAGCAAGGAGAGGCTGGGAACGAAAATAAGTGAACTTCATTGCAAGAATATGTAGAGGAAAAATAGAAATTCCTACTTAGAAGAATATAGAACAAGACAAAGTCAATGAAAAATTACTATTTAATCATTTATAGTTTATTTACTCATCTGTATCTATTTTCCCTTAACCATAGTTAGTGGTAGGATTAGCTTCAGGTTTATAGTCAGTTAGGCATATTAATAGTTTGTTGGAATTAGTTTGCTAATTAGCTCCTTTTTCCTTCTCTGGTTTTTATAGTACATATACCCCTTTTGGGAAATTAATCAAAGCAAGAATCATTTTTACAAATTCATATGGTATCAGTTGAGAAATCCCTTTCCGCTTTCCCTCTCTGAAATTCCCAATCGCAAACCCCAATCGTTTCTTCTTCTCCATTCACTTTCATCTTCTCTACAACACGTTTCTAACTGTTTCTTCTTCTTCATTCGCGTTCATCTTCTCTGCAACATGTCTCCCTTCTGTAACACGATTCGGTTCCTTGAGGCTTTTTCATTTCGATTGCAAATTGTTCCCTTTTGTAACCTGAATCATCGACTTTGACCAAATCTTCAAATCAAGATTCGCTCAACCCTTACTATGTTCATGCGAACAATAATCCGTCCATTGTTCTTGGTCTCACCTGTGCTCGACGGTTCCAACTACCATAACTTGGTGCAAGCTATGATATTTTCTCTTTGAAGCAAGCTTCTATTTTTGTTACATATATAGTATTTTACTAAAATGTGCATGTATTGGGATGAACTGTGTAATTTTTGACCTATACCTGCCTATGCGTCACCTACTGGTTGTTGCTGCCATACTTATTCCACGATTCATAAGTATCGTGAGAATGATTGTGGAACTATCTTTCTCCAAGGCCTAATGAAATTTTTGTTAATGTCAAGTCTCAAATCTTGATAATGGATCCTCTCCTAATTGTGTCCAAAGTTTACTCTATAGTGTTGTAACATGAAAGACAGTTGGTTCCCAGCATCCTTCCTACACCAGAAACTGTGCACCCAACATTGTCCAGGCTGTGTAAGCTACGGCTCCACTTGCTGCACCTTGCTCCTCTCAAGGTCGAGGAAAAGGAAAAGCACCTCCACAATAAGGTAACGAGTTCGGTACACATTGTAATTGAACTAATCACATAGCGGGTACTTGCTTCATCAAGCGTGTGGGTATCCTCTAGGATTCAAATCCAAGAAAGTACCATGTTGATGTAGACATTTTAGACTTTACTGAATCTTCTTCTCTCGGCTTCATCAACGATTAGATTCAGAGTTTGATGGCCTTGCTTCCGTCCTCTGCACCTACTGCTACTGCTATTACCTCTCTAGCAAGTGCACATCATTTTGTAACTGACTCCGGTTCGTCACCACCCGATCGTGAAGACTGCCCTCGCAATATCAATTCCGGTGAATACGGGGAATTCTGCCACCGACTTTAGTATGAGGCACTACAAAAAAAAATAGAAACGCACCTATGGATTTAACGTACTTCCGTTAGCCATTTATCTACATACTGAATTACGTAATTACGCACAGCTTCAAACAGAATTACTTACTTCTGCACAACTTCAAATGAATTATGTACTTCTGTAGGTTATTTTTTGGTGACTGTGGATTTATGTAAATCCATCTAACAGAACTACGTACTTCCGTGTAGAGAAAAAGTGCAACTTACTCTTTCTTTTCAACGGATGTAAGTGAGAAATGATAAATGTTTTGGATTTTTGTACAGTCTAAAGGGTATTTTGGTCATTTCACACACATCGTTGGGGCGGGGGGTTATAGTGGTAAATCGTGGGGGTAAGAGAAAAAACCCTTTTATCAATCCTAATGACATGTAATACGTGATTCAGTAGTTAAAATGGTTAAGGGTATTTTCAACTCTTTGAAGAGAATTTGTTCCCTCAATTATACTCATCTTTCCTTGATTCCCAAACTTGATGACATCACATAAATGAAGCATTTTGGAGTATCAGTTTGTGCAACATTTCTTTTAAGATTATCGCCAAGCTACTCATCCGCCGTCTTAGAGACTTTATGTCTCATTTTATTGGGACGACCCAATGCTCTTCTTTTCGTAGGCGACAGAGACATTATAGCATAATAGTGGCCTAAGAAAATTTTCACTCCATGAGAAATAAGAAGGGAAATTAAAGATGGATGACTATATAAATAGACCTCAAAAAAGCTTATGACAACTTAAGTTGGAACTTCATTTGCAACACTTAGGAAGAAATTGGATTTCCCCAGCACATCGATAATCCTATTTGGCATTGCATTTATCCCTCTTATTTGAGCCTCTTGTGGAATGAAGATGGAGAAGCTTTTGAGAAGTTCAAACCATCTAGGGGTATCAGGTAATTGAGATAGCAGTATCAGAGAGAGTTTGGAAACCCATTCAGATTACTAGGATATGCCGTAAAATCTTCAGATGGCATTTTCGATGACATTATTCATTTTAGTAAAGCAATGAAGATCATGCTAGGTTGCTTATATAATGGTAATCTTAATGCCTTCTGTGATAGCTCTAGACAAATTGTGAGTAGGGGAAAAACTCGTATTTATTTCTCTAGGAATGTGAATTGGAACATCAAAAGTGGCATCTATAGTGAGGTTGGCTTCAACATGACTACAAATTTGCAGAAATATCTTGGAGTTCCAATTTTCCACAATAGAGTTGACAAAGGTACATTCAACTTTAGGATTGAAAAGGTGAATAATCATCCAAGTAGCAAGGAGTCTAAGAATCTCTCTTTTTCCTGGAGAGTAACTTTAGCAACATTAGTTATTTTATCTTATTGTTATGCAATCTAGTTAGAATCAAAGGCGAGATCACCATTTCAATTGGAAACAAGTTTGTAGATCAAAGAAAGATGGAGGTTTTGGGCTTAGATCCACTAGAGACGTCAATGCAGCCTCAATGTTAAAAAAATCTCTTGGAACCCTATCAACAACCCATATAAACTTTGGGTTAATGTGGTAATGGGAGAGTATAATTGTAAATTTGTGACTGAAAGGGTTTTCCAAAGTTTAACTTGAAGAAATGAGAGTCAAACATGTGGAATGGGACTCCACTGAATCTCTTCAATGGAGATTGGGCAATGGTGAGACCATTCATTTTTTGACTGGTAGTTAGATCCCTAATATAAGCCCATTATGCTTTAAATCTAACACCAAAATCCCCAACAGTTGGTGTGACCACAAAGTAAGCTGTTACATGAATCATAGTGGTAGATGAAATTGGCATCTCTTTGTGCATCTTCTTCCTCGAGATGTCACAGTCTCACAGACATGTTCAGGTCTATCCTATCACGTTGTGTTACAAACAATGAAGACCACCTGGCTTGGGGCCTTAGCCTCGATAACAATTAGGAAGAAATCTTCACCTGCAATCGGTGATCTTTGTAATCTCTACCTATAATTGAGATTTTCTTTTTCTAGTGTCCAATTTTCTAATCAATATTACCTTCTTTTTTTTGACAAAGTTTTTTACCTTTTTTAATAATCGGATTTTTTGGTTACTGTTTTATTGGCTACGTGCACCCGACTTTGCCTATATGTACGGTACGGTTCTCCCTAAGATGAGAGCCAAACCCACTAGAATTTTCTAATTTCATCTACAATAGATTGAAGTCTAAGCTAACAAGTAAATTTAAATTTAAGTTTTTTTATCAAATTTAAATATATAATAATATTAATAAATATATTTATTAATATTAATAAAATATAATATAAATATAAATATTTATAAATATATTTACCAAAAAGAAAGATATTGACAAATACTACAATAAATATTGATTATTGATTCAACTAAAAGGACAAAATCGTCACTCTAGGGATTTAAATCCTGTCTCGAACCGGGCGACCCACTTACCAAAACCATTAGCGAATGAAAAAGTAGGAAAGGGCAATTGCGTCATTAATCAGTCAACTCAACTGCATATATATTTTGATCTTCACTTTCAGAGATTTTCATCACTTTGCTTTGCATGCGAAAAAGATTTGATTTTCCGTAAAAATATCTATCTATCTATCTGGGTATGGGAAAGAGCTTATTTCAGGAATCTCTAAAAGCTCTCGAAGCTGATATTCAGTATGCTAATACCATGTATCTTTCTCTCTCTTCTCCTCTCTTTATTTTTGTAAAATTTACCTTCATAATAAGCCTATAGAGTATGTTTCTTCATAGTCTCAGATTAAAAATTGAATCTTTTTTAGGGCAGAGTTTGAGGGTATATGCTTTCTCATCATTTGAATTTTCAAAATTGTAGCTTTCTGTGTGATCAGTTTTTCCGATTTGAATTCAGCGCTTTTCTATAAGTTGAGTGGAACTTTGAAGCTGGGAATTTTTCGATGAAGCTGTTTATTAATGAATTTGTATGACACTTGGGAATTAGATACTGTTGAGCACTTTTTATCATGTAAGATTTTTATTTAATTTAATGTGTTTTATTTTATCTAATTTTCAGGGCATTAGAGCATCCAAGGGATAAAGATGGAGGATGCTATCAGATGAGGCTATCATACAGTCAAGTAGCCCCAATTTTTCTCTCTCTTGTTCAGTGGACAGATTATCGCTTAGCTGGTGCTCTTGGTTTGCTCAGAATTCTAATTTATGTGGTATATTTCCTAAACAAAATACATACATGTATGTGTGTGTCAGAATATTATTTTTTTTCATAATTTGTCCCTTTCATAATTTTAATTTTTTGTATTTATATTGTCATTATCTGGTTTTGGATATTCCAACATATTTTCTTCCACATTTATGCAGACATATGGAAATGGAAAGACTACTATTTCAATATATGAAAGGAAAGCAAGCATTAGGGAATTTTATTGTAAGTTGAAAATTGAATGTATTTAATATGAAAAAAATATATGCTTATCTATGTTTTTGATAACTAACTGTTACCTGACATATTTTTCTGATAAACAGCTGTTATATTTCCTGCTCTATTGCAACTTGAGAAAGGGATAACAGATTTGGAAGAGAGGAAACAAAAAGAAGTATATGCTATTAGATACCAAAGGAAGAATGATTTTGGTGGGAGAAGAAAATCTGAAATTGACATTGAAAGAGAAGAAGAATGTGGAGTTTGCTTGGAAGTGAAAGCAAAAATTGTTCTGCCTAATTGTTGTCACCATATGTGTTTGCAGTGTTACAGAGATTGGTACATTTCTTCACCTCCATCTTAGATTCTTTCCTGTTACATTTGTAGATTATGCTGATCATATTTATGATATAAAACAAGGTTCAGTTTTTGGTAGATAAAACCAAATTCTTATCTGACTTTTTGTGTGGAATTTAGATACCGGGATTATCTATTGGTATAAGCACTTATGACACTGTTTGGGTGAGCTTATAGAAATAACTTATGACATGTTCATAAGCAGTTTTCTGGTAATTTCCATAAGTTCCCTGAGATAGCTTATGAAAACAACTTATAACTTATAGAAAAATTGTTTAATATTACTTTATCCTTTATTTTTTTGACAGAAACTTTATCCTTTACTATATAAACAACTCATAAGCGTTTATCCAAATGGACCCTAACCTAAGAGAGGATGTGAATATTTCTATCTTCTAAATTTTCAGTCAAGGTTTTTTTCAAAATCATGATCCTCTTCTTTATAGGGTTGATTTTGTTGATCACTTAAATAGTGTCGATGACTAACTTTTTGCCATTTGTAACATCTCTGATATCAATGTGACACACTTTGTATCAATGTTTTAAGAACTAAACCAGTATTAATGTTTTAAGAATCGAACTCGAGATAGAACCGGCAAGTCCTTCAGGTCATGGTTCAATTGCTTTAAACAGGCTACCAAAATAACCAAACTGTAGACATTACTTATCCTTAAAACATTGCTTTATAATGATGCTTTGAAGTGAGGACCCTGAATTCTTCCCTATCGAACTTTTATAAAGCCCAAAATTGTCGGTAAAAAACTCTTCATAAATTCAACGGTTGTTATGATGTTGCTTTTCTTTTATCAAAAGCTAAACCATTGATGTTGATATTTGATCTGCAACCACTGTTAAACATGAAATGGTTGTTTTCTTTTTTGATTCAGGTGTAATAGGTCTCAATCTTGTCCCTTTTGCCGGGATAGCCTGAAGAGAGTAAATTCTGGTGACCTTTGGATTTACACAGACACAAGTGATGTTGTTGATATTGAGACAATTTTCAAAGAGAATTGTAAGATGCTGTTTCTTTACATAGAAAAATTGCCTCTTATTGTTCCAGATCCCAGACATGTTTCCTATGATCCATTTTTTAGGTAAGGGTTACCTAGAGGTTTTCAAAACTCTGTAAATTAATTAATATTACCCTTTAATTCTACCTGTAAATTCATTTTAGACTAATATCTAATTGTATATATATTTTACCGGCTTAGTTCTTATCAGCTCTATGTTGGTGATTTATTTATACACCAGATAGAGTTCCCATATTCTGTTGTTTGAATTAATAATGGAGAGTAAGTAAAAGCAAATAAAGTAGGCTTATCCTTTAGCTATGCAAATTGTGACTCAACATGGGTAATAATATTTATTTAATTAAGTACACAAACCATTATCCATTAAGTGTACAAAATGACAATAATGAGAAAAGGACATTATCACATTTATCCAATGAGATGAGTAGGCTCCACCCACTTGCAAGATTCCCTCTTTTTCATGATATTTTTATTATGCATTTTGAAAGATAACTCAACTAAAAGGGAAGACGTCCCTATCTTTATATCATTTTGACTTTAATGCCCATTTTTGTTTTTCCTCGTGAATTTGCCAAATCTTATCCAAAAATGGGCCAACCAAATTAATTAGTGCTACACAAAGTTTAATTGTTTCTACATATTACAAAATTATTAAACTAAACTATGATTGGTCATCATTGATTCTCATATAATCTTCATAAGTTTTAGGATGATGATTATTCTCTTGAGTAGCATAAGCATAGCCTCCATGAATTGATATATCAAGGCCAGCAAGTTCATCATCCACAGGAATTCTAAGTATCTCAAGCCAATGCAAGACACAGAACATAGTTCCCATTGTAACACTAACCCATCCAAAGATTACCAAAATTTCAGCCACTTGAGCTCCAATCAATCCCCATCCACCTCCAAGTAAAAGACCATAGGGTCCTTTCACTGCCACCCCTGAATTATAGGCTTGAATCACAAACTCCTCTTTTGCAAACAACCCTGTAAATAACAAACCCCAAATGCCACACCCACCATGCAATTGGGCCGCTTCTAACGGGTCGTCGTAGTTCAATTTTAGCGCCAAGATATTGAGTCCGATTAAGACCCAAGCCGCGACGAATCCACAAAGAATGGCGGCCCATGGCTCAACAACGGAGCATCCAGAAGTGATGGCAACAAACCCGCCAAGCAAACCATTGCACACGTCCATTGCATCCCAATGACCGATTAGTAGTCGACGGCCAAACAAGGTGATGATCCCCGCAGTTGAGCCTGCTAAGGTGGTTGTCACGGCTGTCCGGCCCACCGAAGTCCAGTTTCCTTCACCGGGCGTGTTAGGGTAGGCCACGAGAATTCGATCAAATGAACCAGGATTAAACCCAAACCAACCGAACCACAACAAGAACGTTCCGAGCACCACAAGTGTCGCATTGTGGCCTCGAAAAGGTACAGGTTTGCCAAGAGCATCAAACCGGCCGACTCGTGGGCCTTCTATGATGGATCCCCAAAGTCCAGCAATTCCACCAACCACATGCACCACTCCACTCCCAGCAAAGTCAATAGCACCTGAGCCCAAGAACAAGTCACTAGAACTAGGACTAAGCCAACCACTAGAAGACCAAACCCAATGGGCCACAACTGGGTACACAAACCCAGTAAGAAAAAATGAAAAAATAAGATAAGCACTGAATTGGGTTCTCTCAGCTATAGATCCACTTGTAATACCTGCTACAGCTATAGCAAAAGCCCATTGGTAAAGAAAGAATCCATAGTCATAAGTAGCATTTGGAAAGTTAGCTAAAGCAAAGAATTTGGCACCAATGAAAGGATTGGAATTGCCATAAGCAAATGCAAAACCAAAAAGATAGAAGGAAATGCTACCTACCACAGCATCAACCACATTGGTTAACATTATGTTCATTGCATTTTTGGCACGGACAGATCCTGCACATATCATTGCAAAGCCAAGTTGCATCACAAAGACTAGGTAAGCAGAAAAGAGAAGGTATATTGCATTGATAGAATATGTGACACTTTGTTCCCATGAAACATCCATGTTTGTGGTGAAGAAGTAGATATATGAATGTGTTTGATTTGAAGAGGAATAAAATGAAATGAGAATGTATATATAAATGTAGGAATGAAATATGGGAATAAGATTTGATAGTATGTGTGTGACGGTGGGAGGTTTGAATGGTAGTTAACTTAGCTATCTATCTAGCTGTTGTAGTTACAAGTTGAATGGTTAATGTTGAGTGGTTGTGCATTCTAATTCAACCATTTTAAGTGATCGAGCAGATAGGCTTTCACTGTTGAAAAATATATCTAAATAATGTTATTCTGTCAAAAAATTATTTTGATATTTAACGCCAAAATATGTGTAAATTTCTAATTAACAACACTGAGAAAAAGGGGTCAAATGCATTTTACCACCCTAATTTAGAGGCTTAGTTGTACTTTCCATCCCATTTTATTTAAATTAAGCATATACTCCCTGACTTAATATTATTATTGTTTGTCTTTTTAATATATTTTTACCGTTTTTTCCAAAAGAAAAAAATCAATTAAGTCTCACATTTACTTCTATTCTTTCTTATGTTATATTTGACATAACCACCAAAAATCTAGAATCAACATCAGCAATTTTAGTGAGAGAAAGAGAGACATTCTCAAGGTTATCTTCATATCTATCTCCCAAAAACTTGCCAAGTATATTCAAGACATGAATAACATTAAGAAGCAAATGAGTTAAATTTGTGACACTCTCTACACCCATTTCGAAAATGTGACGTAAATAAAGGAACATATAGAAAAGACGTCTTTATAAAAACTTTAAGTTAAACGAAATAACAAGTACCACCAACAAATGCGGAAATATAAATTAACCAAATAACAAAAGTAAAGTAAAAACCCTATGGAACCCCCGTGTCACATGTCTTAGAGCTTTTACCACCTATTACAACCTTTGAAGAACAAACGAATAATGAATACATAATAATTAAAGTCTTCGTCTCACGCAAACTACTTCTCGGCGTCCATGTCGACGGGTTAATCACAATATGCTTGCTCATCACCTAAACGTGTACAATGACACACGAGTAGCCATAAAGAAGAGTTAGGAAATCACATAACGTAGGAAACAATCAACGGTATGGATACAACATACATAACACGCATACACAAACAATCATTCACTAATCGTCATTTAACTCTCAACGTCGCAACCTAACATCAACGCACCACTACTCCAATGTCATGCTCAAATCATCGACTATTCTGTCGATACATCTGGATCCATCTAAATCTGGGTAAGCGGATACAAGTGCCCTCACATGTCGGGCAATAGATAGACTTTAGTCAGGGTACCCCAGTGTTTTGTGGAACGCCCCAACAGTGCCCCGCATAGGACCCCCCCCCCCCCCCCAACTCGGCCTACCCGCAAGGCCAGATCATAGTCGTCTCTATTACTACTCTCATAATTGATCGTTTGCTTACCACCCCATCTATCATCATCACCAACCTTTGAGGTACGGCTCGCCCATACTGCGACGAGTCATTGCCCACACTGCGACAAGGTTCCTCCTATAATTTAAATTACTAAGCTACAACTCGCCCATACTACAACGAGTCATTGCCCACAATGCAAAAAGGTTCCTTGAAAGGCTAAACCCGTTGAACATCATCATCATCAGCGTCCCCAAGAATTTCTAAGTCCAACGTATCATTATCACCTGGGTGGGTACTTGTTCACATCTACACCCCAAGTCCTCACTAATCCCGAGTAACAATGTCTATCTTTATCATTCTAGTTCCATCCATTTCTCTATGTTTCCTAAGGCTCTCTATGATTTTAAATCATTCGATCATCATCTATGGTGAAGGTTACTTAAAACTAGCTTAGGAATGGCCAATCATCAACCAAAACACACCTAAAATAGTCCTAATCTATTAACAGAGTAGTCCTAGTCGATTAACATGCTCCAAATTGTCTCCTACGTGGTTCTTCATTATCCTAATCTATTAACGGTCCTTTCTAATCTATTAACACGACTTCAAAATATCTCATGGATGATATTAAATACTCTAATTGATTAACATCTTACCCCTAATCAACTAACACGAGTCCAAAACATCTCCCGGGTGATTTCCACCGCTCTAATCAATTAACAACATCAACCTAATCAATTAACATAACCATCTATGTCTAGAAAGTATTCTGAGTCATTCTTAATTCGAATTAAAAAAACCATCAACATACTTAGGAATCTCAATATCATCAATCCAATCTCCTAGACTAAAGTTTAACCTTGTTACTTAACTTAGAGGCAATCTAAACCATGAGTGCATCTTCAGTTTCAACTTATGGGCTATCTAACCATATAATTTCACCATCAACTCTTTGAAAGGTCCAATAAGGTCTACTACCCTAGAGTTCATCAATTATAACTACCCAATTACAACAACACTAACAATCATATATCCTCTAGGGAAGTTAGCCCTTAGGTCCAGAGCTCAGGTCAGGTTGTACCTACAAAGACACTCAAACTCCCAAGGCAGGGGTAAAAGTCAAAGCAATATATGAGAGTGAGTGAATGTGTACCTGTCAGTGGAGATGACCCCTATTTATAGAGTCACGTAGGTGCCAGAAGTTGGGTTCCACGTAACTGCTTCGTCCTGCCTCCACCGTTGGATCTGGAGAGACGCTTCCAACCGTTGGTAGCGATCAGGCACAGATCACCAATTCCGTAGAGGAAGGCGGTCTTCTGCAGCAGAGGAGTTTCCTGCTTAGTGGGCCACCTTCCGGCCCAATGTAGGGATTGTGCCCTTGACCCGAAATGAGCACTAAATACTTTTCGGGAAATCTCCTCTAAATCACTAGTATTAGCACTAGCATTAGCATGTAGGTTCCAGATCCAAGTAGTAGTATCGGGTCCTTTAGCTATTATTCTTGAGAAATGACCGGGTTTTGTGATAAGATCTAACATGGTCTTTAAGGTTTAGGATCTAGAAATATGGCAACTCAAATGATTTATCACAAAAACTCAAGAACACATGTTCTTGAAAATCAAAGAAAAGATGAACACTTACTTGAAAAGGGAAGAAAATGCAAATATGAAGGAGTTGGAAATGATGTTGGATCCATCAAAGGAGTTCTAAGATTACACTATGGTTTCAAATATTTATATTGTGGACTTATGGATCCTAGGCCCCCAACTAAAGTCCAAAAGAAACACAAAATAAAGCTCAAGACCACAAACTAATTAGTTACTAGGCCTTAGCCACTTATCCAATGCCAACATGGCTCAATTAAAAGTGTCTTACAATTTAGTGAAAGAAAAACAAAACATATGAAACACTAGAGTGGGTTATCTAGAAATCTCTTACTATTTACATGGTCACCTTCAATGTGTTTTTGTCTTAATGATTAGGTTGAACACATTGAAGTATATTCCCTTAAATTCTTGTTGACTCTTTTTGGTCATTATCTTCGTGATCCTCATCCGAGCTCCATGCATGTGGGCTCACATCATTTTGCTCTTCCCCAGTCCGAAACATGGAGGTAGCAGATTACGAACAGTATGCCTATTTGAATTTATCCAAACATAAACTAGTTTACGATCAACTCGCTTTCATTTAAAATCATTTTACAGAATTATTTCATTCAAACTTAATTAGAACCAAAGACACACACCAGCAAAGAAGCCAAAGAAGTATAAATGGACCATACTTCAACATCTTGTTGAGGAATCATTTGATGTTTTGAACAAAAGGGAATAGAGGCTTTTTGAATTTCTTGGTTTGTCCACGACCATTAATCATGAATAGCTTGATTGTTTTCACCTGATTTATTACTTTTCCATTTCTATGAAAACAAGCCCCAGCTTTTGTGACACCTGAGAAGACTCTCTTCTTGATTCTCCTAAAGCTATTACCCATCTTAATCTTCAGCTTGAATATTCTGACCCTCATGCATGATGGCTTTCTACGAGAATCTGCTTTCTCTAATATTTTGTAGATTGAGAATTGTGCTTGTCTGTGCATTTTCTCTTTTGGGTCTTCCTTATCCATCTTTGAGTAACCCTTTAGCCTCCTTATTGTTAAAGCCATTTTCACCATATATTAAGACTTGTAAAAGAATAAGAGGTTTGTATTCTTAGGCGATATTTATATTGTAGTTGGTTTGAGTGTGGACACTAGCAATTAGTATCAACTGGGTTCTGCGTGCATTAAATTACAAATAAATTAAACAATGTTTAGGTTTAATAATAATCTCCTTAAAAAATGCTATAATTAATAATTTAAAACTAACAGAGTCTTGTTCTTTAGCTCTCTATGGCAGAAAAGTTGGTCACTGTCAAAGCTGAACTGAATTATCCCCTATTATGGCAGATAACAATTACATGGTTTGGACTTAATATCTACCAAACTTGAAAATTATTTTATTATTCATGTTAGACTATCTTTTATAATCACGAGGTTTACTAGATTAAAAATCTTAAAAATGGTTTTCTATTTTTAATTTCCCTCCTTAGAAAAAACATCTAAGAAAGATAGAAAAGCCTTTTTTTTATTTTAAAAAACGGAGAAAAGGAAAAACAAAAGAAAAATCAAAGAGAGACTAGTCCAAAATCCTTGACAAAACTGAGGGTCACATTCTTGCTAAAGGTTATGCGAACCTTTTTCATAAGCAATCTCTATGGCTGGAGTGGCACCCAAAGTCCCTGCTGAGCAAAGTTGATGTTAAGGAACCTAGAGAAACAACCAAGGACTACATCATTATGATCTCCGAAGCTACCACAACAACCAGATGGCCCATGAGCCCCTCTAGATGCACAATCACTGTTGCCTTTGACACAAAAGTAATTTATAAAACTTTCAAAATGTTTGAATACCCGGAGAGATTGTTGTACTTGGCAGCCGCACTATATACTAGAGGAAGAGAGGGATTGTTGACATGGGAGAAAGAGATAGATATGTAGAAAACTATGAAGCCGAATACGGGATACAACACGATACGGGAAAATTTTGAAAGTCATTATACGACATGGCTGAGATACTTTAATAAAAAATTAAATTAGAATTTAATATATAAAAAATAACAGAAAAAATAAAATGGAATAGAAACACAAATAGATGAAAAAAAAAGAAAGATGAAAAACATAAATATTACAATAGAGCCTCTATACTGTAGTCAGTAAAGCAACCTGGTTATTCTTTTTCTCTGCAAATGCTCTTGACTTTCTGCAGCACCTCTACGAAGGTAAGAAATTCTGCAACATTACGTTCTTTGTTTTATCTTCAACACATCGATCATCGCATGTGCAGTTCGTCTATATGTTATTACGTTATGCACCGTTCTTGTTTTTATTTTCTGCACCATTCTTATTTTTACGGTCAACATTAGAATTAAAATTTGAAATCATGTAATGTAGCACCTCTATATATTATTAAGTTCCACACCGTTTGTTTTTGTTATTACTTTATGCAGTCAGTAAATATGTGCCTGTCCCAATATTTGGATGAGAATACTATGATTTATCATCACCTCTATCACCTCTAAATTCTGCAGCCAAGAAGTATAGGGGTGTTCAAAACCGAACCAACCCAATAGAAAACCGCAAACCGAACCAACCCAAACCGAAAACCGCAAAAAACCGCAAACCGCAAAATCTAATCGGTTTTATTTTCAATCAACCGTTTGGACTGCAGTTTTTGTTCCACCAACCGAACCAAACCAAACCGAACCGCAAGTAACATTAGAGCTTTATCGACTTACAATCTTACTTACTAACGTACTAGCCCAACTCCAACTAAAACTCAACTCTCACTCACTTAATAGCCCAAATCCAATTAATTCTTTGACTCACTTACAAACAATCCATTTTGTTATGCTATATTTAAGAATTACAATAAAACATTTAATTCAACTTCTTTTAAACATGACCGTAGCTATATTAAAAGAATTAAAAGAGAGTAATTCATATACTACATATATTTGAGCAGATATTTTCTTAAAGATTTATGTTAACCGTTTTTTATGTTAGTTAATTTTAACTCCGTTTTAAATTATATTTTGTCTTGGAAAAAACCGAATCAAACCGCGGATTGGTTTGGTTTGGTTTGGTTTGGTTTTATTTAAGGAAGTCAACCGAACCAAACCAAACCGCATGTAGTTTTAACTTGCGGTTCGGTTCACTTTTTGTCTCAAAACCGAACCAAACCGCACCGCGAACACCCCTAAACAAGTATATATGTATTTGTCCCAATATTAGGATTAGAATATTAGGATTAATAATGAAAAAAATATTAAGATTTATCACTTTTATGGTAATTTTGTCAAAAATAATCACTTTTATACTATTGTATCCAAACAAGCTTAAAATCATTTTGTTTTTAAAAAAGTGATTTTTAGTTATGTTAAACAAACAAAAAATAACTTCTACTTCTCACAAAAATCTCTAAAAATTAATCTCTAAATTATTGAATGTCAAAATCATTTATTTTTTAATCAATAACAAATAGGCCCTTAATAACACATACACCACCTATTTTGGAAAAATCCTTAACCTCCCTTTCATTACACACATCTCTATTATATTATATTATATAAGAATAAAAGGAGTGTTTGGACCTTTTTAAACAAAACTTAAGAGATCTGAGTAAAATTTTCAAAGCAAATAAAAGAGGGGTGAGCGTTCAATTTAAATTAGAGGAGTGGTTTGTGATGCTACCCTTTCTCGAGAAAACAATTTAGGTGTATTTATGTTCTTCTAGAACTGAAAACACTTTTTACTAAAAACTAGCATATTTTTCTTAGTTTTCATGTCACACTTTTTTTTTTCTAAAAACTATATGTTTTAGTTTTCATGTCACATTTTTTTTTCTAACAACTATATTTTTCTTAGTTTTAATGTTACATGCTACATATATATAATCTATTTACAGCTTTCATTGCGAAAGAATCAGTAAGATTTCAAATGTTTCTGGGGTTCTCCCACAGCAACTCTGCTGGTGAGAGAAGGCCTCATTGTGACAATGGCAGAGTCATTAGCACCAGCTTTAAGTGCAGCCTTTCCAGCTTCCAGGAACCTCTTCACTGCATCTTCTGCATATCTGTTTGCTTCTCCCACAGTCATACTTTTCCCAATATTTGGATAAGAGTTTAATACATAATCACCATTGAGCTGAGATGCAAGTTGAATCAGTTCCATTTGGAATTCCGAGAGACTTGAATCTTCTCTAGGTCCATATGGCCTTAGATCAGTCTTCACCTCCGGAAGTGTTTCTATAGAAAATATTAGAAATAAATAATGTTAGCACATAATGCTCGAAATAAATCCATAGCATCAAACTACTCCTATGAAGCACAGACACAAACACAGACACTATGGCAAAGTTTCAAGATTGCTGTAGTCAGATGTAACAATCGACGAAGTAAGAAGCAAACCTGGACAATCATCACGAGGAGTATCTCGAAGGTAAAAATATTTTTCAAAGGTCCCAGCCCATGCGTCTCTTTTCGTCAAGAAATTGGATTTCAAATTGAAAAGCTTCTTTACTGTGGCAGGAATAGATGAATGTTCATATTGGGAATATGGTGTTGGTCCTTCAGGTTCATGGATCACTGCAAGAAAATAAATGAATCAACAAAATTGAATCAATAGCCAACTCATAAATTCGAGTAGTGAAATAAGAAAAACATAAATTTAAGTAATAAGCCACAGCTTATGACCATCCAAGTACATTTACTGCTCAGGAAGATTATTATTCAACCCTGTTAGCTAGGAAAATGACTGAATAAAGACCGTGAATAGAAGCAACAATAAGAAGTCAAGAACAACAGCAGAGTGAAAACTAAAACCAATGAACTATCCTTTTGGAAATGCAGCAGCAACTAACAGCTTTATACAAGGGACAAACTACTAATTGGGATCATTTATGGTCTGACATATTCTAAGATCATTACCCAAATAATTCAATCTGTAATTAATGAAGAGAACATATAATCCAGACTTCTAGAGACCAACTATAGAACCCCTTTGAGCAATAGAATACAAAAAAGGACCTCATTTAGATCAAACATCACAAATTCTTCGGTAGAAATCAGGATGCATCCTAATTCTTAATCTTTGGTTGGATTACTTACTTACAGCATGTCTTGAGGAGAGTAAGACGGTCAACAAGACTCAAATGAGTGAACTTCAGATATTTCCTTACAATCCTAATCTTCAAATGTTGCAAGGGAGTAGAAATAATTTTCCGCAAAAGCTACTTTCCTCCTACTCATTCAGTATATCCATACTCAAACAAAACTACACGACAGCTTATTTAATAATTGTGTACACAGATTGCCAGAATTAGTTTCAGTATCCATTAGTACACACAAGTATAACACTCACTACATTTTAAATTAATGTAATCCAAGAAAGCCTAATAAATAAGGAAATCAGTACTTGAAACTGACAACCAGATAAACCTAAGCATATGTACCCCCTAAGAAGTATACTTCAACCAAGTGTATAGCTATTAGCTACAACAACTACCCAAGTCAAAAGCTCCAAGTAAAACCAAACAAAGCCAAAAGACCTTCAACAAACTGAATCCACAAAATCAGAACTTTTTCTGGACATTCCATTCCTCCACATCTCACAACCAAAACAGAAATTAAAAGGTCTTTAACAGCAACCAAGTTATGAAGGACCAATCAATAAAGGACCACATTATCAAAATCTCACCAACACAATTTTTAATGAGGAAAAAATTAAATATTTTCCTTATAAAATAATTGAATTGAACCTTCCCAATTAAGAGAACCCCATAACCCAAATCATTAAAACAGCATTGAACAAGACCTAAAATACAGAAAGCCATAAATAAAAATGGGAACTTTAGAAGACATACCGGTACCCTTATCAATCCAAGGGGATATAAGAAACGTGGGAACACGAACACCCAATCTATCAAACCGAAAATAATAAGGGTGAGGACCAATAATCCCATCAGGATTAGGAACACCAACAACAGGTGTTGGAACATGATCATAAAACCCACCATGTTCATCATAAGTAATCAAAATCGCCATTTCTTTCCACTGTGGACTCTTCCTCAAAATCTCATAAACCTCTTTAACAAACCTCTGTCCAATCGCCACATCATGCGATGGATGATCATCATTCGCCGGTGAAAGCTTAACATCAAAGTAACGTTGTTCAACCACAACGTAATTCGGAAGCCTACCTTTAAGTGCATGTCTCTTAAATTTCAAACCATAATTATGAAACTTCACAGCATTCTTCAACTTTCTAAGACTCTTGAAGAAAAGCGTAGCAGGGATATTTTGGTAATATATACCAAACGTGAGACCATTATCGTTGAGAGAATCAAAGATAGTTCGTTGTGGAAAACCATGGATGAGATTCTTACGAACGTTACTCATTGCACCGTGTGAAGTAGCGGAGTGAACGTAAAACCGGTTCGGTTGAGTTGACGCGGGAACCGAAGCGAACCATTTATCGAAAACCGTGAACGAGTTAGCTAACTCAGTGTAAACCGGTAAACGTTCCGGTTTGAAACCGCTCATAACGGATTTTGACATACCGGTTTGAGTTTGTTCGGCTTGTTGAGCGAAACCGTTCATCGGAGCCGGGTTTTGGGAACTTGAATTGGATCCGAATATTTGTTCTCTTATGGCTTGGAATGAGTGACCTGGATCGGAATCGATGAAGACGGCGTCGGAGGAAACGGGGACTGAAGGGGAGGAAGGGTCGGAGACGCGGAGAGGGTTTGATTCGGTGCCGGTGAGACCGTCAATTTCGGGTCGGGTTGATTTGAGCCACCCGAGGACGTGGTCGAAGGAGCGATTTTCCATGACGATGACTACAATGGTTTTGATTGGGCCGGAGATTTTGTGGTTTTTGCGGTGGAGGTTGTCGGCGGTGGTGGGATTGGGGGAGAGAAGGAGGTGGAGGAAGAGGAGAAGTGAGAAAGGGAGTCGCCGGAGATTCATCTCCGGTGGCCGGTGAATTAGTGTATCTTTTCTGTAATTTTTTCTGTAAAGTAATAATGAGAGTGAATGGGTTTGGTGGGAAGTTAATTGAAGGTATTATATAAGTTGAGTAGGGGATATGCTTTCAAATTAAGGATCTTTTCTTCCTTCTTGTGTTTGTCTTTCTCTTTTCTACCAACTCCACTAATTTGTATGGACATGCATATTCCAACAACATCAGATTCATTCATTTACGTTGAATAGTCATTTTCTTCTTTAAATATCTGAGATGCCGTCATTATAAAAGTAGGCTACCGGTTTTTGTTTCCGAAAGGTTTTTGTTTTTTTTTTAAAAAAATCGTTTTAACTCATTTTTTTCGATTTTTCATTGGCTACCGGTCAAGGAGGAAACTTTGCACCAGGCGAGGCATCTGGACCTACACCGCGAGATGATCCTGCTCCTAGTACGAGGATCAGATTGGTTAGACAGGCCGGTCACGCTTCTGAGCGTCGGAGGCGTGTCCGACAACGACAAGACCAGGAGCAGCCTGCTCAACAGCCAGAGATAGAGCAGACTGAGCAGCCAGAGATACCGTTGCCAGACATATCGTTGCCAGACATACCACAGGCTGAGCAGCCAGATATACAGGAGCCTGCTGAGCATCAGGCTGAGGCTGCTGCTGAGCAGCCTTTGTTGCACTTTGTGGATCACCGCGTCAGTCGGCTTCTGGTTGGGGAAGTAATTATTTATTAGTTTAAATTATTTATTAATTACTATTATTTTTTAGTTTAAATTATTTATTAATTACTATTATTTCAGTTGGACGCCACACCTCTCAACAACATTAACCATGAGCTTGTATCTGCTTTTGTTGAGAGGTGGCATTCTGAGACCAGCTGCTCTGGCATATCTCTATGACCAGCTGAACTTAGCCGCTTACTAGGACACTAGGCAGATTTGCGGATACGCTTCTCTGCTACAGGTAATTAATAAATTAATTACTTTTATTCTTTTAATTGGTTTTATTGATATAATTAATTATTTATTCATTTAATTATTTTATTTCAGTGCTGGATTTATGAGTACTTCCCCACTATCGTCGGACGGAGGATGTTCCCTGATATTGGGCTTCCACGTTGCAACAGGTGGAAGAACTTTAAGTGTGATGATCTGAAGCTTATACATTTTCGGGAGCGGATCGATAACCTGCGGTTGGACCAGGTCATTCTGACGCCTTGGGAGGACCACAGAGTGTACACTCCATTCCACACCATGGCACATTTCAGAGGTTGGCTGCTATGAGGCGACATTGCTGTGACATATATGGCTGACCGGGTCCGCTGGCAGTTTGGGCGCATCCAGCAGATCCCTCCTGCACCCATCTCAGGACCACGTCCATGGTGATCTCCATTTTAGAGAGATTGTCGGTGTATCCATCCCCAGCGCGGATTTTTTTTGTACTAGCAAAGTCGCAGGCATGGCGGGTGAGTGCACCGATGACTATCTACCTTGGTATCAGCGGGTGTTCATTCCACGACTGACTGCAGCTGAGGATGTACCAGAGCAGCATGGACTAGAGCAGCATGTACCAGAGCAGCATGCACCAGATCAGCAGGCTGTAGCTGAGGATGTCGGTCCATGGACCTATCAGGATGCAATGGATGCTGCCGCTGGACACATACTAGATGCTATGGGTTATGAGGGAGGCATTCCAGTCGATGTATATGACAGTCTCCTTCAGGCTTTAGGACACTTAGACTTTCAACCGTAGATGTATTTATTTTGGTTTTCTTTTTGTATATGTACTCGTGGTTTATCAACTTTATTATATTACGGGTTTTTTTTCCGTTTGTTATCGTTATCGTACTTTATTAAATTACTGTCGTTATCTTCTAATTTAAACTGATTTTTTAACTAATTTAAACTGATTTTTTAAAATGCAGTTTTTTATATATTCCGAATTTATACGTAAATTCGAATTTATACCTAAATTCGGAATGTATTTTAAAAAATTGCATTCCAAATTTACACATAAATTCGGAAATTTTCATACCCCCTTCCGAAATTATGTGTATTTCCGGAAAAATTAAAAAAAAACGTTTTTTTTAAATGAGGGTATTTTGGTCTAAAACATAAAAATGGGGGTATGGAAGAGAAGCTGGGGGGTACCAAAAAAAAGGCCATAAAAGTATGACACTATTTTTGTCAAAAAAAAAAAGTATGACACTAAGTGTATCTTTTGTTAGTAGATTGATGGACTAAATTGACCAATTAAGAATACAATTGAGGCTCAAAATGACAAACTCAAGACATATTTGAGAGCCAACTAAATAGATACTTGGAATGTATTTGTAATTTCGATACATTTAGAAACTATAATGACCACGCTTTACCTATTCATATAAATATCTTTTAGACCCCCGCTAATGCATATGCTCCTTCATTTCCAAAACAAGTGTCTTTCTTGACTTGTTTCACATAAATTCAGAGTATCAGTGCTTCGTTTTATTAAATAATAATGTTTAGGGAAATACTTTTACTATGAAACCAAAGTTTAAAGGTTTAAATATTTCGTCTGATGGGTACAAAGCGCATTTAGATTGTGGTAGAATTTTGAAACGATATTTAAACACCAACGGAATATATAATATAGAGTAAACATTCATTTCGGTCCTTAAAAGTGCAACTCGCTGTCACTTTTGTCCCTGACTTCAAAGAAACTACAAATTAATCCCTCAATGTTTAATTCGTTAGTCATTTTGGTCTCGTTGCTAACTTTGTTTGTTGGCTTACATGACATGTTTTCTGCCAAATTGGACACTTATATGGGTTGCTTACTTAAGACAGACTGACTCACGTGACATTCCACATCACGAAGGACTATTGTGACAATATTCACATATTAAGGGACCAAAATGACATTAAAACAATAAAAATTATCTTTGTCTCCTTTCTCTACTCTCTCCCATCTTTCTCCTCTCTCTTCTCCCTCACTTCCTCTCTCTCTCTCTCTCTCTCTCTATGTATGTATATGTGTGTGTGTGAAGGAGTGTCAAACATGTTAAACCATCATCACATTTCACTTACACTATGTATAAAAGGACGGATGTTAGTAAGGGCATGGAGGGGGTGACGCCCTCACCACGGCTCTTAGCAAATTATTTTGTAAAAATAACATATGAGTAAATATATCTTAGTAATAAGTTTTTATCTCAAAGGTAGTAAGATAATTTGTCAAACTCCAACTCCATTCACGTTGACGTTATTAAACATGAAATTGAATTAGCCTTCTTTGAAAAAGGAATAAATAAACTCTAAATAGTCACTACAACATTTTGATCCAAAAGGCAATGCCTGAAAAATGTTGCTTAAAGCCTAAAAACCGTTGCCTAAACTTTCAGCAACGGTTTCAAAACTGTTGTGTTTGCGGCCGTTGCCTAAACTATAGGCAACGGTTTTATGTCACCAAAGGCAATGCTAACGTAAAACCATTGCTATTGGTCCCTCAAACGCAATGGTTTTTATTTTCATGACATGGCGACGGTGCAAAACCGTTGCAATATATGGGAACAGTTTTAAACCGTTCCTTTAGATGGCAACGCTGAAAAACCGTTGTCACTGCTGACAACGCTGGAAAACCGTTGCCAAAAATTTTCAAAGAATAGGCTTCAAAACCGTTGCTGTTAATAGCAACACGAAAAAAACCGTTGCTATTAGTGGCAACCTAAAGAATCATTTGCTATTTTGCTGTGAATCATTGCTAAGAATACCATAACCAAAAAACTGTTTTTAATGCTAATTAAAAGGAATGCCCATAACTATTTAAGAGTTGTTAATTCGATCTTTACCAAAATAACTTTGTCATTATAAACTAAAATTCGAGAAAAGGTTCAAGAATATAATGCATTGTAAACGACATAATTAAGTACATAAAAAGTTTATCCTAATTAAATTACAAAAAACCTTGTTCAATTTCCAAAATAAAACTTCACGAGTCTTCAAGACATCTCTTAATACTCTTCTTCATCTAAGTCATCGAGACCTTCATTTATACCTTCATGATTTTCCTACAAAATAATAAAAACCCAATTAATGCAATATGTACTCTATTAAAACAATCAAATGCCACGATAAAACCAAACAAGAAATGCATATATCTAGTAATAGCTTAAATCTGCTCTAAGCCTCTAACACATTAAGATAACAAATCTCTTGCCCACTGAGATACCTGGAAACATTTTTTCAAATAGGTCTTGAAGGTGTTTTTGCATGAAAAATGTCATGAAATTTATTGAATGCCATTTCAAATTGGTCTCAGTTTTTTAAATGAAGTTTTTATAATCTGATTTTCTGTTTTTATTAAACAATTTCTGGACTGGTTTTGATTAAGGAAGAATCAAGTAATGAAGAAGTATGTAATATTATTGAAAAGTAGGAATTTCAAAGCAATTAGTATTCCACTTCCGCACAGCTAATCATTCAGAGAAACAAATGCTCTTTGCCCACAACCAACACAATGATTCTCCAAGATACCCTCAACTATTCTATTCTCCACACATGGAAGTTAGGGGAAGGAAGCTAAAAGACTTGTTAGTAGTATGATACTTGCACCAAAAATTATATTAAAACAATAAGGATTTGTTAGTGTAACTCTTACTAAGAGCACCACTGAGATAGGAAGTATCCTCACCATAAATCCATAGACTTTCTTGGCACGTACTGGTAGGCCATGTAACTATATTGTTAATTGGACAATTTATTAAAACAATAGGGATTTATTAGTGTTTGTACTTTGTAGAGTTGACACATTTTCCTTGAGTGATGGTAGACAAAATTTAATTCTGCTCATTTTCCCATTCTATTATGGTGGAGCAATGATTAGCCTAATGTTAGTATTCAAGAAGACAGAATACTATTTATAGAGTCAGTTCATATTCATTCATTATGATCATGGAAGACAGAATTTGAAAGTGAAGGAGAAAAATTAAATCTGTTTATAAAGTCAGTTCATATTCATTCATTATGATCATGGAAGACATGAACTATTTATAGAGACAGTTTAGAGCATGTGAAAGTATATTAATCACAAAGCATGTGAAAAGTCAATGCATTTACAGGACTAATCTCAACCATTCCAGAAAAACGTGACACTTACCCCATGAGTTTTTGGGACATGTGTTGATGCCGAAGAACACTAGTAGCATCAGGCGGGGTTGATCAAAACAAAGCTCCCAAAGCCTCCACATTAAATCTTGAGTTGTTTTGATCTAATGCAGTGTTTTCAAAAAGCTACAATTTTCGCACATAATGTCTTCCCTCAAGTTCTTTTAGATGCTTCCCTAATTAAAATAAACAATATAAATTAATACAATTAAAACACAAATGAGCACATACTTATTATCAACAGTTACTAAAACAACTAATATGGAAAACTATCAAATGGAATTAGAAATAAGTTGTGACTTTGATATACCTTTGCTTGATCACTTCCTCACATCCATAGTCGATATCCCCCTCAACTCCTTGTTCTTGATCACTTTCTTCAAATTCCTCCACCTCGTGTGATTGCTGATTCTTTTCAATGAACTCACCAAGTGACATTGATGGACACTTCGGGATGTATTTACAAGTTACAAGGGACATCAAGATACAACTTATTCCACTTGGCTTGCCATATTTGCCATATAAAGACAGATTTGGCTACAACTTACAAGGGACTAGTTAGTAAGCTCAGCTGCAAGTTTATGATAAAGAATGTGGAGCATTATGGTTCAGATATTTGGCTGGCTTAGATTGCAAAAGGACTCGTATGATGAATTATCATGCCAAAGGAAAACTAGTCAAAGAAAGAGCTACTTGTTCTTATCATTAACTTCAACTTATCATACTCTTCAATTTACCATACAGTAGCAGGGAAGTG
Source organism: Astragalus glycyphyllos (assembly GCA_963573325.1). NCBI lineage: Eukaryota > Viridiplantae > Streptophyta > Magnoliopsida > Fabales > Fabaceae > Astragalus > Astragalus glycyphyllos. The sequence goes on from OY754307.1 coordinate 57,123,437, forward strand.
GCAACTAATTAGTGTAAAAATAAGTTGTCATATACTTGTAGAAGTGAAATTCAATCTGATAGTAATTAATAAGGGAGCATTGATGAAATCTAATCAGTACCTTCACATTTGCAAATTTCTGAGAAGATTTGTTCTCCAGTTAACACGAATCTGAATCACTTGCTCTATAACCTGAATGTAAACAAGATAAAGATCAACCAGGACATATAAAACCAAAGTCACTAACTGAACACAAAATGGAGCTTACCTGGTTGTTTTTCGCTTACTTTCCAAACTGAATTTCGACATCTTGATGCTCTACTAATCCAAGCATGTCCCAATAAACAAAGTTTGTCACACAGTATAGTCACGAACCAGAATTTCTCCAGCTGAAAACTCCATTCCCGATTGAGCAAAATTCATTCTCAATGTCAATTTGACAAAAACAAGAGAAACAAATGGGCGGTGCCATTATTAAGCTTAAAACTCATTCATTTGCACTTATTATTGAATCACCAACTTCCATTATGTCAGTCCCATTCGTTATGATAAAGAGAACCATGAACTTTTATTTATCTCCAAAAGGGCAGCATTAGTCATCAATGAAATTTGTCGTTGAAATTTTTAGCAGTTTGAAGTATCAATACTTGCAATTTTGTAAAATTCCAACTTCAAAAAAAAAACTCCTTTCCTTAATAGATTTAGCTTCCTCTAAATTAAGCATTTCACTTAAAGAGTAAATAAGGAATCTCAACTACTGAAGTCTTAACGAGTAACATTTCTGGTTATCCATGATTTGTTGTGCACATAGCATCAAGAAAGACTGCTAAACTTACATCCCAAAAAAGTGATTAACTATCCCAAAAATCATTGAAGAGAGAGAGAGAGAGAGAGAGAGAGAGAGAGAGACGAACCAGGGGAAATCGCTTGAACCTTGCTTGGAGAAATTGCTGAACCCTAAACCCAAAATCACTGAACTCTTGCTTGGAGAAATGTGACTTCCAAAATCGCTGAAACCTTGCTTGGGTAAATCGTGAGTGCTGCCTTGGTTAGGGTTTTCATGTTCTTGTTGTGAACTTAGGATAATCGCTGAGAACGTGAGGGTTTGAACTCGCTGAGTGTTTTTATGTTTCTCTGAACGTGAGGGTTCGCTGAGTGTTTTTGTTTTTTTGGTTTTTGATTTTTTTGGTTTAATTTTTTTTTTTGGGGTTGAAATTTTTGTTGTTTGGCACAAAAAAAATTGGGGAACCCAGGAAACGCGCTAGTACTTAGCGACTAATTTTTTTATTTTTTTAATAATTGTCTCTATGGCAACGTTTTCGAACCGTTGACTAAGTCTTAAACATAAAATCGTTGCCGTAGACCTTATGGGAACGATTTTTAGCCATTGCCATTAAAAAAATAAAAAAATAAGGAAACAGCAACGGGTTTAAAAAATCGTTGCCATTTGTTGGCTAAGGAAACGATTTTTTTGGTGTTGCCATTTTAGGCGTTGCCATGGTCCAAATGTTGTAGTGAGTTTAACATAGAAAGGCCAACAAGAGAGAAAGGAGAGAGATATATAGATAAAAGAGAAAGAGACAATAGAGAGGGAGGAAAGAGGGAGAGAGAGAAGAGAAGATAGCAATGAGAGATAGGGAGAGGACGGAGAAGGGAATGAGAGAAAAGAGCGAAAAGAGAGGAGAGCAAGATGAAAGATAGAGAGAGAGAGAGAGAGAGAGAAGTGAGGACAGATAGAGAGATGGGGGAGAGAGATTGGGAGGAGATAGAGAAATGAAGAAGTGGAGAGATGTTGAGAGAGCGAAGAGAGAAGACTAAGAGGGAAGAAAGAAGGGAAGGGATGGGGGGGAGATAGAGAGGAGACGAAGAGGAGAGGGGTGAGATAGAGAGGAGAGAGGGAGAGAGAAGACTAAGAGGGAAGAAAGAAAGAAGAGGAGATGAGGAAGACTAAGTAGGCGAATATTGTCAAAATAGTCCCAGATGACGTAGGCTGTCAAGTGGGTCAATTTGTCGTAAGTAAATGTGCCACATAAGCGTCATGTTTGACAGAAAACGAGCCACATGAGCAAAACAGACGAAGTTAACAAATTGAGTTAACATCGAAGACCAAAGTGACTAACGAATAAAACAATTGGGGGATTAATTTATAATTTCTTTAAAGTCAAGGACTAAAGTAACATTAAGTTATACACTTTCAGGGACTGAAATGACTATTTACTCTATAATATATTAAATTCTAAAAGTAGTTTTGGTTTGGTGAAATCACATAGAAATTTTGGGTCTAAATTCACACGCACCAACGTGAGAAAAAACACAAACAAAAACATGTAAGAAAAGTAAGCAGAAAATTGAGGGCATTATAGTTATTTTATATCTTCAGAAAAAAGAGTTATGAAGGAAACTTCAAGCTCACATTGGTCACGGATTGAATTCAGAAGTCAACTCTATGAAATAGAATTTTCCACTATTCGTCGGTAGTTGTTCACAGTAATATTTTTACTAAGTTGTGACTAGGGGTGTTCAAAACCGAACCAAACCAATAGAAAACCGCAAACCGAACCAAACGAAACTGAAAACCGCAAAAAACCGCTTTTGATCGGTTTTGTTCGGTTCTTTTTTTCATTGCACCGCGCGGTTCGGTTCGGTTCGCGGTTTTGATTTCAGAAACCGAACCAAACCAAACCAAACCAAACCGCAAGTAACAGTAAGGCTTGTTGAATTACCACCTTTCTTACTAACTTACTAACCCAAATGCAACTAAAACCCAACTCTCACTCACTTACTAGCCCAAATTCAATTAATTCTTTGACTCATTTACAAACAATCCATATTGTTATGCTATATTTAAAAATTAAAATAAAATATTTAATTCAAATTCTTTTAAACATTGTCTTAGCTATTTTAAAAGAATTAAAATAGAGTAATTTATATACTACATATATTTGAGTAGATTTTTTCTTAAAGATTTATGTTAGCCATTTCTTAGGTTAGTTAATTTAATTTCATTTTAAATTATGTTTTGTCTTGAAAAAAACCGAACCAACCGAACCAATCCAAACCGCATTGGTTTGGTTTGGTTTGGTTCGGTTTTATTTTAGGAAGCCAACCGAACCAAACCAAACCGCATGTAATTTTATCTTGCGGTTCGGTTCACTTTTTGTCTCAAAACCGAACCAAACCGCACCGCGAACACCCCTAGTTGTGACTCAAATATAACAAATTATTTTTTTAAAGACCAATTTTTATATGCTTAAATTAGTTACAAATTTGGTCATTTTGCATAATCTAAATTTTAAAAAAAAAATTGAAGTTAAAATGATAAAAAAAAATTAATTGTTAAAAAATATCAAAATAGAAAATTAATTTACATTTTTTAACAAATGGAATATAGTTATCACAAGGATAATTTTGTCATCAACATAATATATATATATATATATATATATATATATATATATATATATATTACATCATATCATATCATTAAGAAGAAATAATATATGTTATCCTATTTTTTATCAGATTACACATATATAATGGAATAACATATCTTCATACCCAAAACAATAATAATAATAATAATATATGTTATCTTATTTTTTATCAGATTACACATCAAACACATGATATGATAGTGTTTATCTTGTATCTATCTTATCCTACCCTTATCTAACTCTATCATATCTCGTTTCTATCTTATCTTGACCATTAAAGAGGCCCTAAATGATTTGATGTAGAAATAATTCAGAATTTTATGACAGAATTTTTGACCCATAACATGAAGAAACACCAACCATATAATAAAACGATCCAAGGTTCATACAAGACTCCCTTGATAGGACCTATGAATAAAACTTCAGCGTTTCTAAGCCGTTCAATCCACCCTGCCTAATATAACCTTGAACAAAATGTACTATATATACAACCAAAACAGACAGAGATCAAGTGAAGTTAAGGATACGTTTTGCAGAATCTAAAGTGTTATGTAGGAGCATAGTAACTGTCATAGGCCCAACCCCGCCAGGCACAGGAGTAATAACAGATGCCACCTTGATTACTTCTTCAAAGCATACATCACCTGCTAGACGATAACCATCCTCGCAGCTATGATCCTGTCACATTTTTTTAATTCACCAAAAAAATTGCAAATTGCAATTAATAAAGTAGAGTCCACTAAAGAGTGTGTTGTTAACGTTTTTCAAATATGAATGCCAAATCAAATTGCAGATTGCAACTTACCTCAACCGGAGTTGTTCCAACATCGATCACAGTTGCACCGGGCTTTATCCAGTTCCCACGGACCAAGTTAGGCACTCCAGCAGCTGAAACTACAATATCAGCTTCTGAGGTGATTTGTTCACGATTTTCCGTAAATGCATGTATGACAGTCACTGTTGCATGGTGTCTCTGCCAACATAAAAATGATAGTATACCTTCATGTACTCGAGGAGAAAAGTTAGGTAAATCATGATTTAAGGCTTTTTAATTACCTGCAATAATAACGATGTTGGGAGACCAACAATATTACTCCTTCCTATCACCACTGCATTCTTTCCCATAATCTTAATTCCAGATCTGATCAATAACTCAATGCATCCCTTTGGAGTACAAGGAGTAAACAGTGGCTCCCTTCCTTTTAGAGCAATATTCCCCATATTGAGAGGATGGAAACCATCCACGTCTTTTTCCAGACATACAGCATCCAAAACTTTTTCCTCGTCATGATGCTGTTCCAAACATTTTGCAACAAATCAATAGCAGTACAATAGGGAATCCTGCACAAAGGCGGATCTACATGTATGTGATAACATTACAAGTAATATTTCGAGTACAAGAAAAAGTTGTAAGACCATCGCAGGAAGTTTGTCAGTGATGATAATGCATGTGATAAATTACACATTCAGAGAAAGTTTGTCAGTGTCCCTTTTCTTGAATAAAAACTCCGTGGATACTAAAATTCAGGTAATTTATTGTAAAAGTCATAGATTCAGAAATTACTTGTGGGAGAGGAAGCTGGACAAGAATACCATGAATTGATGGGTCCTTGTTATATCCTATGACAGCATTTTGAACATCTGCTTCTGCACAATCAGTTGGCAATTCAGTCACCGACGACTTGATTCCAACTTCTTCACAAGCCATTACCTTGTTGCGAACATAAATTTGAGAATCCCTTCTCTGGCCCACCAAAATAACAGCTAATCCAGGAACTTTTCCTAGGCATTTATTCATCTGTCTTACCTCAGAAGCTATTTTGGATCTGATTTCCGTTGACATCAACTTTCCATCAATCACCATTGCAGTTTGCTTATTAACTGTGGCAAACATCATTTTCAATACGATATCTTTAGAAATAAATCAGACAGAAAAAGCAAACTAAGAATGCATACTAGGAGGAAAATAAAATAGCAATAGTTTCTAAAAATTTATATATAGGAAAAGAGGCAGAAGAGTTTCTGCCACAACCCAATACCCATAGCGTGACTGGCCCAGATAGTAAGTTAACCAAAATATCTTTAGCTTGGCAAGCTCATTAACCACAACAATATGTAGGTAACAAGAAAGTGTTCCTCCTATTGAACTTTGAAAAGGCACCCAGTTCACTCCTAATCCTATTTTTATGTTACTTTGAGCTACCATTATCTACCATCTTTACATTTACTTGTCCTTTTTCCTTGTCTTCTGTACCTATTCCTAAGACTAATGTGAAGCCCTTTTGTCATCCTACGAGAAGCTAGACTATGAATGACGAAATGTGTGCACTTTGAAACAGTGAGACTCAAGATCTTGTTCTCTTCCTCCAAAGAAGGCGATTGTTAGATATTGGTGTCGTTGGATCTTTACAATAAAGCCGGTCCTTCGAGGTTTAGAGAAAAATATTTCTTTTCTTACTCTTATATAAGATAATGGTACATAGGGTATTTATGAAGAATGAATGACCAATTTTGATACAAATATTGAAATACTACAAAATCATGAGAGAATTAAGGGAAGAACAACCATATAGATAAAAACTATTCAAACATACATGAAATGATTTGATTCAGATTTATTCCTCCTAGACTAGCTCCTATCCCCAACCAGATTATGGTCAGGCTGGTCGACTTAAGGCAAGACTAGTTGCTAAAGATTATACACAAATCTTTGGCTTAGATTACTTTCCACTAATCACTACACCCACTTGATATTAAAAATGTTTTCCCCAAGGTGATCTTAACGAAGAAGTTTATAAGGAGCAACCAAATTACTTTGTTGCACTAGGAGATCTTTAGGGCTAGTTCACACATCTCTATTGGCCTTAAACAACGGCTTGTTTAGCAAATTTGGAAATGTTGTTCAATTGTATTGTATGATTCAAGGTAGGTATATTACTCTGTCTTCTATCAACATTTAGGCACGGGGTGCATTTACTTAACTGTGTATCTTGACGACTGATGAGAACATTTTAAATGAGGGGCAATCTGGGAAAATTACTAAGGTGTATGAAAGAGGTAAGTGGAGGAAAATACAAAATGAAGATTCTGCTGCTGAGGGCAGCAGCACACGCCCTTCAACCAGTAACTAACTTCTGCCACGTGGCAGAAGTGTATTGGAGAGAAATATTTAGATTGATTTGGAGAGAGAATTGGGGAATATATCTGGGTAGTCTCTCACTCACGTTTCTTAGGCTGGTTTTGGACTGGGAATGGGACTGGGCTCAACTCTCTGTTGAGAAGTTCATTGTATCTCATTTTATTCATCCTTTTCTTTGTAATCTCACCTATACCAATTCTGAGAGATCCTCAGAGTTGAGTAAATAATACAAAGAATTATTCTCAGTCACTCTCTGTTTTGTTGGTATCCATCAAGTGTATCAAAGCACTTGAATCTCAGTGCATGGTCTTCACACGATTGACGATGGAAAAACGTGTTGAAGGAATCGAACAGAAGCTGGAAGAACTCACGAAGTTGCTCATTGCACGCAGCAAATCGCGCAATGGACGACCTCGCAAACGCCATTCTCGCAAGCGACGGAGCGTGCGACCCGACCCGACGGAAGAAGAGTCAGGAATCGTTAACACTGATGACGACAACTCCAGTACAACGACGCGAAGTAGTAGTCGTGATTCCTCTCGTGACTTTGGTGGAAGAAAACTAAAGATACCTATCTTCAGAGGAGATGATGCTTATGGGTGGATTGTGAGAGCTGAAAGATACTTCAAGCTGAACGAAGTAGAAGAAGAGGAGAAACTGGACGTGGTGGTAATCGCGTTGGAAGATAAGGCCCTAAACTGGTATCAATGGTGGGAAGAACAGAATGATGTGCACACCTGGGACGAGTTCAAGGCGGCGGTGATTCGACGTTTTCAACCCGGGTTAGTCCAGAACCCGTTTGGCCCTTTGTTGAGTATCAAACAAACCAGCTCAGTGATGCGATACAGGGAGAAATTCGAGCGAGAATCAGCACCCTTGAAGAAAGAAGAAAGGGTGATGTTGAAGGGAATATTCATCAATGGTTTGAAGGAAGAAATTCAAGCTGAGCTGAAGTTACATACTGGGGGTACATTGGATGAGCTGATGGATAGGGCTTTGTTATTTGAGGAGAAAAACAATGCTCTTAGGAAGGGAGGTTTGATGGTTGCTGAGAAGAAGGGGGACAGAAACTCTGTGAAGCATTCCAAGGGCTTCACAAGGTGGGAGAAGGGAGGTAACTCTAGTAGTAAAGGAGGAGAGGGGGAGGCTAGTGAGAAGAAGTCTGGTGGAGGAGGGAAATTGTCACAGAATGAATTGAGGGAGAGGAGTAGGAAGGGACTTTGTTTCAAATGTGGCGAAAATTGGGGGAAGGATCATGTTTGCAAGTTGAAGCACTATAAATTTGTCTTGATAGAAAGCTCTGAAGATGAGGAGGAGGAAGAGAGCAATGAAGATCCAGAGGTGGCAGAAGTATTGACTGCAAAAACCTTGCAAATTTCATTAAAAAGCAAGGAAGGTTTAACCTCTAATAGATCTTTTAAGATTTTAGGGGTCATTGGTGAAACAGAAATATTGGTGCTTATGGACGGTGGAGCTTCTAGCAATTTCATCTCTAGAAAATTGGTGAAGCATTTGAAGCTCAAGGTGAGTGATACACTTGAGTTTGAGGTGGAGGTAGGTAATGGGGAAAGGGTGAGAAACAGGGGAATATGCAAGAATGTGAAGGTGGTGATACAGGGGGTTGTGATTGAACAACACTTCTTCATTATGGAGTTAGGGGGAACTGATTTAGTGTTGGGAATGGATTGGTTGGAAAGTTTAGGGGATGTGAGGGCCAATTTCAGAGATATGGTCTTAACTTGGGGAAGAGGTAAAGAGAAGAAGATGATAAGAGGAGATCCATCCTTATGCAAAGCTCAAGCATCTTGGAAGACAATGTTGAAAGCTCTCCACAATGAAGGTGAGGGATTCATGATAGCAGACCAGTCAATTGACAAGTCAGAATTAAAGGTCAGTGACACTGCTTCTTCCATTTTGGATAGTGTAATAGCTGAATTTAATGAGTTGTTCAGAGAACCTAGTGAATTACCACCTAAGAGAAATTGTGACCATGCAATTACCCTCATCACAGGAGCTAATATTCCCAATATAAGACCCTATAGATACCCCTATTATCAAAAGAATGAGATTGAAAAATTTGTGAAAGAGATGATGGCAGCTAATATCATTAGACCAAGTAACAGTCCGTACAGTAGCCCAGTAATTTTGGTGAAGAAGAAAGATGGAGGGTGGAGATTTTGTGTTGATTATAGGGCTTTGAACAAACTCACTGTACCGGATAAGTTTCCTATTCCAGTGATAGATGAGTTATTAGATGAATTGGGTGGAGCCAAGGTATTTTCAAAGCTTGATTTGAAATCAGGGTACCACCAAATTCGTATGAAGGAGGAGGATGTCCCAAAGACAGCTTTTAGGACTCATGAGGGCCATTATGAGTTCCTCGTGATGCCATTTGGCCTCACTAATGCTCCATCAACATTTCAAGCTCTAATGAATCAAGTTTTGAAACCTTATTTGAGGAAGTTTGCATTAGTCTTTTTTGATGATATTTTGATTTATAGCAAATGCATGGAGAGTCATCAAAAACACCTCAGAATTGTTTTACAAGCTTTACTTGAAAATGAACTAGTTGTGAACAAGAAGAAATGTTCTTTTGGAAAGAAGAGCTTGGAGTATCTTGGCCATATTATTTCGGGTCAGGGGGTGGCAGCAGACCCTGCCAAGATCAAAGCAATGGTTGATTGGCCTATTCCCAAGGATGTGAAGGGTTTAAGGGGGTTCTTGGGTCTCACGGGTTACTATAGGAAGTTTGTGGAGGGTTATGGCAAGATTGCATGGCCATTAACTCAACAATTGAAGAAAGACAAATTCCAATGGGATGAGAATGCTCGAGCAGCCTTTGACAGATTGAAAACAGCCATGATAACTGTTCCTGTACTGGCTGTCCCTGACTTTGGGAAGACCTTTGTGGTAGAGACTGATGCTTCAGGCAAAGGAATAGGAGCTGTATTGATGCAGGAGGGTCAACCAGTGGCTTTTTTGAGCCAGACACTGTCGGACAGGTCATTAAATAAATCTGTCTATGAGAAAGAATTGATGGCTGTAGTACTTGCTGTGCAAAAATGGAGACATTATTTGTTGGGGAGGCATTTTGTGATACACACTGACCAAAAGAGCCTCAAATTCCTAGCCAATCAAAGGTTAATGGGTGAAGAGCAACACAAATGGATTTCCAAATTATTTGGGTTTGATTTTGAGATCAAATACAAACCGGGAATTGAGAACAAGGCAGCTGATGCCTTATCAAGGAAGCTACAATACTCTGCCTTGTCTACTGTGCAGTTTTTTGAATGGGAAGATATTGAGACTGAGGTGAATCAAGATGAGAAATTGAAGGGGATTGTTCAAGATTTAGTAGCAAAGAATGTGGAGCATAAAGGGTACCAGCTGAAGAATGGGAAGCTGTATTACAGAGACAGATTGGTGCTGCTCAGAAATTCAATCAAAATTGAGTTAATTTTGAAAGAATTTCATGATTCATTGGAGGACCCTCTGGGTACTTTAGAACCTTCAAAAGAATTGCTAATTTGTTCTTTTGGGAAGGTATGAGAAAGACTATACAGGAATATGTGAGCAAGTGTGAAGTGTGTCAAAGAAATAAATATCAAGCTCTAAGTCCTGCTGGCCTGTTACAACCATTGCCAATTCCGAAACAAATATGGACTAATGTGACCATGGACTTCATTGGTGGTTTACCAAAAGCGGGAGGAATGGATACTATTCTTGTGGTGGTGGATAGATTGACTAAGTACGCTCATTTTATGGCTCTTGCACACCCTTATAATGCAAAGGATGTAGCGGAAGTATTCTTGAAAGAGGTGGTGAGACTTCATGGTTTTCCGGAGTCAATTGTATCTGACAGAGACCGAGTGTTTATCAGTTCCTTTTGGACTGAGTTGTTTAAAATGGCTGGTACTAAACTGAAATTTAGCTCTGCTTACCATCCGGAGACTGATGGTCAGACTGAAGTGGTGAATAGGTGCCTAGAAACCTATTTGAGATGTATGACAGGCTCCAAACCAAAACAGTGGCACAAATGGCTGACTTGGGCAGAATTTTGGTACAATACTAATTATCACTCAACTACTAAGATGACCCCTTTCAAAGCCCTCTATGGAAGGGACCCTCCATCAGTGGTTAGAGGAGATGTTCAGCTCACTAACATGGAAGAAGTCTCTGTGATGACACAGGACAGAAATGAGATGCTCAATCTGTTGAAGGATCATTTAATTCAAGCTCAGAATCGCATGAAACAGCAGGCTAATCAGCATAGGAGGGCAGTGAATTCAATGTTGGAGACAATGTTTATTTGAAAATTCAGCCATACAAGCTCAAGAAATTAGCTAAGAGGGTGAATCAAAAACTCAGTCCTCGTTACTATGGTCCCTATGAGATAATAGAAAAGATTGGAGATGTAGCCTACAAATTGAAGCTGTCTGATGATAGTAGAGTGCATCCCGTATTTCATGTTTCATTGTTGAAGCCCACAGTTACTGCTGATGTTGCTGTCCAGCCTTTACCCCCTTATGTAACTGAAGATTTGGAGCTGCAGAGTATTCCTGAAGAGATTTTGGCAGTAAGAGGAATTAACAAAGAGGAAGCAGAGGTTCTGGTGAAGTGGCAGAATCTGCCTGAATGTGAGAATTCTTGGGAGTTATTGACCAAGATGAAGGAACATTTCCCTGAGCTTCGCCTTGAGGACAAGGTGGATTTTATAGGGGATGGTGTTGATGAGAACATTTTAAATGAGGGGCAATCTGGGAAAATTACTAAGGTGTATGAAAGAGGTAAGTGGAGGAAAATACAAAATGAAGATTCTGCTGCTGAGGGAAGCAGCACACGCCCTTCAACCAGTAACTAACTTCTGCCACGTAGCAGAAGTGTATTGGAGAGAAATATTCAGATTGATTTGGAGAGAGAATTGGGGAATATATCTGGGTAGTCTCTCACTCACGTTTCTTAGGCTGGTTTTGGACTGGGAATGGGACTAGGCTCAACTCTCTGTTGAGAAGTTCATTGTATCTCATTTTATTCATCCTTTTCTTTGTAATCTCACCTATACCAATTCTGAGAGATCCTCAGAGTTGAGTAAATAATACAAAGAATTATTCTCAGTCACTCTCTGTTTTGTTGGTATCCATCAACGACGTTTTAATTACAAGAATTGATCATCACAACATTGCTAAGATAAAACATCAGTCTCATCACTTACAAACACAAGATCTTGGAAGGCACTGCTTCTTAGGCATAAAGGTAGCATAATCCATGGATGGGATTGTAATATCTCAAATAAGTATGACATGATTCTAGAGGAAACACATTTATTGAGACTCCTGTGGATCCTAATTCCAAACTTCTATCAAATCAGGGAAGCCACTATCATAACCAGAGATATAGAAGAATAGTGGGCAAAATAAATTATCACATTTTCACTCGCCCATATATCTCCTTTGTTTTTAGTATGTTAAGTCAATCTTTTAGCTCACCTTGTGAAGAACATTGTGATGTCATAATTTGCATCTATAAATTCACTAAAGCAGCCATGTTTGTGAAAACAAGGGCCATACTCAAGTTATGGGATATTCATGTACTAAATTGGGCAAGCTATCCTACATACAGACGTAGAAGCTCGAGTCATGGCATCAGCTACTTGTGAAGCTCAAACAGTCACTCCAAAAGCTTAGGTTTGGGGAAGTTATGCAAATGACACTCATTTTAATCCGAAACTCCATGAGAGGACTAAATACATTGAGAAAGGTTGTCATTTTCTAAGAAAACTTTGTGGAACCATCACCACTAGCATTGTTAGTTCAAATGATCAATTGATAGGTGTTTCCACCAAGTCTAGGAGTCCTTGTGTTCATTATATAAGCAATAAGTTGGGGCCATATTGTAAGATTTAGAGAGAGAGAGAGAGAGAGAGAGAGAGAGAGAAGAAGAAACGGTTTCTGATTTTAATTTACTGAAAAAGTTGTTCTCTAATTATAGAGGTTGCAAATATAAAGTATTCTGATTAAGAGCCTAACAAACTGTGACAACTATTGCGAAACTGTCACTACAATAGCAAATCTAGTGTCTAAAATCTATGTAGTTCATCACTAAGTGTGTATGTTTTCTATCATTCATTCCCCCTCAAACTCAGAAGAGGGAGAGAAGCTGTGAGCTGCTGAACACTCTAAGTTTGTCTGGGAGACTGTAGAAACTAGCTTTAGGTAGTGGCTTAGTTAGAATATCAGCCCCGTTCTTGGTAGGACATAGGCTACTACAAGCGCTTTGTTGAGCACCTTTACTATGATAAAAATAAGATGTCCAGTTCCATATGTTTGGTTCTAGAGGGAGACTCAAAGCCATTGTAGTTTGATTATGACAATAAATTTATGGAGTGCCTCTCGACTGTTTTCTGTTTGAGACTAAGACTGAACCTGAGGAACAGAGGCTACAACTTGAGCAGTAAGCTGTAGAGGATTAGCAGTGGAACTAGAAGCTGCTTTATGAGTGATAACATTTGTGACTCCTTGTGAGATGCACAACCAAAAATTTAACCCTATTAGGATCAAATTTGTTGTGACGCTAACAATGTATAGGAACAGAATAACACAGCCAAAGAATTAAGTGAAGACTTTGCATGCAGAATCAGAACAAAAGGAAATAACTAAGTCATGAGATGAATATGACTAAAACCACCATGAACTTTGTCTGAATACAAACGTGAAAGTAAAACAAATAATGAGTATGAACTTCTCATGGAATCTCTTATTCTTCTTGGCAGTTGTACATTTATATAAATCAGTCAAAGATATCACTTAATAGAATGAAACAAATTCGTGTAAAGGAAATCTGTAATGGTTATCTACAACCTTAATACAGAAATGTGAACGTATGAACTACACAATCGCAATTGATAAGGATACAATATTCTCAGCAAAAACGTTTGATGTAGGTGGAATTAAATAACTGTATTTTGAGACTTAACAGAAGTTGTATGTCATACCAAAGTACATAAAAGGTAAGCCTGAAACTGTGAACTTTAAGAGTTAAAGCTACAATATTAAAAATCATGTCTATTTGTTAGCATACAACTTGAATGAATAACTAATCCAATAGAGGCAGTTATATTCTTCTTAAGCATGTGACAAATGCAAATACGTACTTCTGGGCACTACAAGTCTTAAGAAGATCGCTTTGTCATTGGAATTCATTTAAAAACTATTGTTATACATTGTCACTGACAAACAAATCAAATATAGACCATGTTGACCTGGCAATACTTGGAAGAAGAGATGGTGAATGAAAAGACTTTTCACACAATGGAAAAGAATTGGAAGTTATATAAGAATCTGGAGAGTGTACAAATATCAGCAAAATTAACCTTATATATAGCATGGGCATCAAAACATGTAAATGAAGAGAATGAAAGAACCAAACAAATAGAAAGAAAACCATTGGAAAGGCATGGGAAAAGAGAAACTTACCGGTCTTATGTATTGGTGGACGTGAAGAATTAGGAATCCAAATGTCAGGAAGGTCAAGAGATGCAAGAGGGGGAGACATTAAAATTTGGGCTGATTGGTGGCGTTTGAAAGTCTTAAGAAACCTTCTTTTTAGTGGAAGGTGCCTTCTTAGACAATTCAGCCATACGACTGCCATTATACTTGTATGTCTGATGAGCACCCCACAACTAAGGAATGATCTACTTGCTCAAACCCATGAGTGAAGAACTCGTACCAATGTTTCGGATGACAGTCGTTTTCTTTGTCCGAAATATTTGATGCTCCAAAACATCAGACAAAGCTTCGATTCAGGAACTGGGTTGAAATACTTGTAACCAAAACAAAGGAGAAACTGTCCTTATTATTATTATTATTATTATTATTATTAATAATAATAAAAAAGGAGGAAACGTATATCATCCAAAAGAAGAATGTAACCTCCGATTAATTATAGTTACCCAACATGCTTGTTAAGTGGTGTGTATAGACAGGCTAAAAGTAAACAACCAAATCATTAAACATACATAAGTGCATTCTAGTATGGTTTTGCTATCCATGTGCACGTAGTAATTTTTAAGCGATTCAAAATCTTTGTAATTATTTTCAGGCAAACTAAGGCATGACGACACCGGTGAAATGATTTGCTTCAAGTTCAAACACAAATAATGAATGACATGGCCCATTAACTTGGAAAATATAAAACTCACTAAAATGCATCTAAATGAAAACTTTCAACTTATAAGTATTTTGACATGGAGAAGGGCTTTTGAAACAAAAGCTATGTCTCAATGATGTGACACCTGAGACCATGAATGCAACAATAGTACAGTCATAAGTTTATAAAAATATGTCTAATGTGTGCAAGAAACTCTTGATCAGTATTTAATCTAAATGATTAGAAATGTTTTGGAGCTCTTTCTTAATACCCCAGAAGAAAAAAAAGAAAAATAATTACCTTTGAACACACAAATAAACAACCAATAGGTGCAGGAACTAATATACTGATAGAATACAACCCAAAAGGAATTAGGAACCACACACCACAATAAGCATGATAAAAGCCAACACCAAACCATAAAAAGGTTGTACCCAAATTGCAAGGCTTTGAAGACTAAACACATGGTTATGTATGAAGGAAACTACAAAAACCATTTGCAATGAAAGCAATCATGTGAAAGCTAACACAAAAGCATATGAACACAAACATCATACCACAGCAAATTAAGTTGATATTGACCTTTGAACCATATATAAACAGAAAATATGAAATATTACCACCAAATTACTTCAAGTTTAGTCATTTGGCACCTCAAACAACATGTGTAGTTCTTCTTTTTGTCTCACTTCCAATATGCACAGGAAGAAAATCTAGACCTCATTAACATTTGAGCCATAATCACGATGTAAGGGGCAATGCATATTGATTTACGGCATTCACTTATACTCTCATATTTAAATTTTAGTGAATTTGTAAGGTTAAAGAAAAGAATTTGAAGAGAGACAAATTAGCAAACAGGTGGGGTGCAATTACGCTTGTTTTCTTGTTACTGTGAATGAACCCTTAAGTGGGTTGCCACAAGAATGAGCATGTAAACACTAATCTGCCGTTGCTAGAGAGAGATTAGAGTTCCGTACCTGCTTTGTGACTTTCTCCAACGGAATGGAAAAGGAGCCTCATCAGTTCCCTGCATTGTTTGAGGGCCTTTGTTGTTTGGTTGAAATCATTGGGATTCCACTGTAGTCAAAAACACTAACTACGATGGTTTTAAAACATGTAGAGTGTCTAATATCTATCTAATCTAATCTATCTATCTAATCTAATATCTAATCTAATCTATCTATTTAATCTATCTGTCCAATCTATTTAATCTAATCTAATCTATCTAATATGAATTTCTAATCTAACCTAATCTAATCTAATCTAATATGGATTTATACCAACAATACTCTAATGAAATTCCCAATTGGGACACTCTGCAAAAATGACACCTATATTTATTGAGGTCAAATAAGTCTTTTTAACTCCTTCTTAACTTTCTCTCATTTTTTGTCTCACAATTCTTTTCCTTCAAATTTTCAAAATTCAAAATCCCATTCTTCTTTCCTCATCCTTTCAAATTTTGAAAACCACTCTCTTCCTTATACCAACAATACTCTAATGAAATTCCCAATTGGACACTTTGTAAAAATGACACCTATATTTATTGAGGTCAAATAAGTCTTTTTAACTCTTTCTCAACTTTCCCTCATTTTTTGTCCCACAATTCTTTTCCTTCAAATTTTCAAAATTCAAAATCCCATTCTTCTTTCCTCATCCTTTCAAATTTTGAAAACCACTCTCTTCCTTATACCAACAATATGGATTTATACCAACAATACTCTAATGAAATTCCCAATTGGACACTTTGTAAAAATGACACCTATATTTATTAAGGTCAAATAAGTCTTTTTAACTCTTTCTCAACTTTCCCTCATTTTTTGTCCCACAATTCTTTTCCTTCAAATTTTCAAAATTCAAAATCCCATTCTTTTTTCCTCATCCTTTCAAATTTTGAAAACCACTCTCTTCCTTACCCCATTATCACACCACTTTCTTTATTTCATCTCTCCTCTCACTCTCTCACGACAACACCTTCCCCAAAAATGGTTCTTCCATTTCTTTTCCTCCTCAATCCATTTTCTCACTTCCTCTCTTTTCCTTCAAGGTACATTATCTATTCTACAAAATGATCATTCATTGCATCATCTTCCTTCATACTCATTTAACCCATTTTCCTTCCACCATTGTTATACCTTCATTTTCTGATTTCCACATGTCTATAGTTGAGAGGCTCATTTCATTCTTCATTCATGGTGTTGGAGGCTTTAGGAAGTAAATCCCTCAATAAATTTGAGATTTTGGAGCAACAACGCTATTCTTAGGGTTTAAATCCGAAAATCATAGCAAGGTATTTATCATCATTATCATGCTCCTTTGTTTTTCATTAATATTTCCTCCTTTTACTTTGTTTTTTGTTCCCTTTTTTTGTTATGTCTTTTTGGTGGTCTGTCATTGCTAACTTGCTAACATTGTGAGCTGTTTTTTTTTTGTGGTTGGAAATAGCAAATATCACCTATTGCAATGGGCACCAAGTATATGCAGATGAGAGTTGAACTATGGAAGTTTGGGTATTTTTACCTGTTGTGCTGCTTATAGTAGTAGTAGATAGGGTGATTTTTTAGTTTATATTTTATCATGCTTTGATCTGGTACCATATTTGAATGCACTATAAGATTACATACTCACATTTTATTGATAAAAACAGGATCCTTCCCAAGAACAATTTCACCATCGTAGAGGTCGGCTCCTCACTTTAAAATTTGCCAGTGATTAGTTGGAAATTTGCCATCATTGAAGTTGTGATTGTCTATTGTTATTAACACAATCTTTGAAGTCAAAAATTAATTTAAGTTGTGATTGTATACTGTTATTATTAACACAATATTTTCATTGTTCATGCTCTTTTTATTTATTGGATTGTTTGTGAATAACTTAAAATTTAACATTTGCATTGCAACTCAATTGTTTTTAACACTATCCCTTTGAGGGAAAATATTCGTAAACCGACAAGGTACCCACCTACGGGGAATTCCTTTGGAGCAAGTCTTGCTTTTCATTGAAGTTTTCTTATAATATTATATAAAGTCTTTAATGAACTCTAACTGAAATCAAGCTTTTGCTGCATTTTGTTTCAAATTCATTTGCGGTGTAGTTGTTATTAGGATTCTTGCTCCAAAATAGTTGATTAGAAAAAGGTAACACGGAATATAAGTAATGATCAGGACATGGTTTAACATGCCTAGGTGCCGAGTTGAATGTAGAATTAGTGATGTGGATGTACATGTCTTCAACTCATTGTTCCACTTCCTCCTGCTTTTTCTTTTATGGTGCTCACTTTCCCTCTCTCTACCGTACGAGTTCAACATTTTATTTGTTTTCTTTCTAATTTTCAGCTTCTTTGCTTCTATCTTCTGAATGCTTGAATCTATTTTCATTCATTTGCTCTTTGTTGGTAATGCAAGTATAAATAAGATTGTCAAGACTCATTGCTATTTTTTGGCTCCTTCTGATAGATTCTTCTACTTTAGAGATCCTGAGATGTTTTTATTTCTATTTTCTTGGAGGGGGCATTTAATCTTTCTGATACTAATGTATTGAGTTTACCTTCATTTTACCTTGCTGGAAGCTTAGGTCATTGGATCCAGTATACCCTTCATTTTATAACTGACTTATGTTTTTTAGTAGCATTTCAAGACTCAGTGACATGTCTCCTTTAAAATTTGTAATTTCTTTTTTATATGTTTTTCTTGCATGAATAAAATAGTAGTAAATGTAGATTTGATTTATTTATTCTGCATATTTTTCATTCATTGACCTTATTGAATCAATTTTTTTTGCCTTTTGAAGTTGTGCAAATTATTCAAATTCCCCTTCCTCAAGAAGTTCAAGAATATAGTATTATTTGGGCTCCAAACAAGAAAGGCTCTTCACTGTCAAATCAGCTTATCATAGCATTAAGCATTGGAAAAGTGTTTCGGTTACATTGGAGGCAATTACTACAAATAATAATGTTGTGTGGAAAAAATTATGGAGTTTGAAAACAATTCCAAAACACATTCATCTGGCTTGGAGGATGATTAACAATTCTCTTCCGATAAAGAACAAGTTGGCATTTTGGGGAGTTGCATGTTATCCTTTTTGCTCAAGATGATAAACTAGAAGATATCAACCATGTGTTTAAAGAATGTAATTGGCCAAAAATTATATGGTTTTCATCTTTTTTTGGGAATTAATTTTGAGAATATTGCAGAGAATTTTATAGATTGGCTGATTGATTGTATCTTGCGACTACCAGAAGAGATAGTTGTTCATATTTTATCTTTAGTATATTCTTTGTGGTGGACAATGAACAAGCATTGTTTTGAAGCCAAACAATTGTTAGTGAATGAAGCCTTAAAAAAAGCATTCAATGTCATTCCTAACTTTAACTTGTCCATGTGCGAATCTACCTATATGTCAAGGTGGTCAACTGCACACTCTGAAAAAATATTATTAGTACCAATACTCCTATTAAAAATAATATTATGACTAATATCCTATTAAAAAATATTTTGCACACCTTGAGAATATTTGTTTGCATTGAAGCTCCTAGTTTTACACCTATCTAATACACCATATTCACACAATTACTCACACTTACACATTTCTAATTTTCTCTCTCCCTACATTTTCTCACTCTTGAGCATGTTCTTCTTTCTTCCTTCCTCCTTTAATATATTTATAACAATGCGTGTGTTTACTTCTTTTTTTTACATCCTAACTCAAAATCCTAGATACGCCACTTAACTCATCCATCTCGGCCCAAGGAGTAGCATTGTTATCATCTATGCCCATTGAATTAGCATCTGGCCCTGTTTCTGGTATACCACCACCTGTAGATTTTTATAAATTAAATGTTGATGCTGGACCATCTAATAGAATTTTGGGAATTGGAACTGTTATTCGAGAACAAACAGGTGATGGTCTGCAGATTTGTTTATAAGATTTGTTTATATTTGATTATCATATGTACTAATCCTGTCCTGCATATTTGTTTATATTTCATTTGCCGTCGTGACTTGAGCATAGATTCTTCGCCAAATTGTAAAAAAAAATAAATAAAAAAAAAAAAAAAAAAAAAAATTGGGATTTAGTGCAGTCTGGAAATGGTGCAATAACCAACTCATAACCATTGAATCTGACTATCAAAAATCTCATCCCTTAATTTTATTTTGTCAAAAAAATAAAAATAAAAAATAAAACTCATAACCCATAATCCCATATGACTGCATGACTGCTGAGTGCACTTGATCCAATCTCATAAAAAACCATAGATCATTTTATTTTTTTCTTGCATGCCTTAAAAGCATCATCATATAGTATATTACAAAATGGAAAAAAAAAAGTGTGAAGGGCTATTCAAAATACCAATTACTCAGGACGTGTTTCACAGGGAAAAAAAGAGTCGGTAGATCAAACGCATAATGCACTCATGAGGTAAAATTGTATCATACTATAGTGTTGCAATATATATATATATATAGTGCCACAAAATACAGGTACTTGTTGTCCATGCTCTCGGACACTCTCTCCTCTAAAATAGATCCAGTGACATCTTTAGCTTGTTTTGTTTCCATTTAGGGAGCTTGTAGAAGGCAGATTTTTGCATTCCAAATTTTTCGTGGAATTCTTCATTCGATAAATACGCCTAGTTTCATCAAAGTGTTGAATGCATTGTTAATGTTTACACATATAAAAACAGAATCTCTAGCATGTGGCATGAAAAGTAAATACCTATCCATATCTATATCTATATCATATATAGTAAGAGTGTATTAAAAAGGGTATATTAGATAGAGAATGTGCTGCTAGGAATCTTTTATCCGGTAATAAATAGTGTAATGAAAAGATTATATTAGAAAACATGCTACTAGCTCTCCTGAGTCTTTAATCCTTAGATTTGTTAAGAAGTTGAAGGACTAAGCACTCTATGTGT
Organism: Astragalus glycyphyllos; assembly: GCA_963573325.1. Lineage (NCBI taxonomy): Eukaryota > Viridiplantae > Streptophyta > Magnoliopsida > Fabales > Fabaceae > Astragalus > Astragalus glycyphyllos. The sequence continues at coordinate 57,144,054 of OY754307.1, forward strand.
AAAACTTTTTTACACAGTCCTCGAATCTGGTACCACCACTTCAGATGTTTGCTGAGAGATATTTTAAGAATTAATATAACAAAGAGGCATTGTGGTGAAATCTTATTGGATGACTGTGTTAAAAAGTTTACACTGTATGTGATAGAGAAAACTGACTGCTAGATTTCTTTCAGTACCTCTCTTTTGGTTAAATCAATGCCTGTTACTGGATTAGCAGAAACCACTCTGAGGCGGTCATAAGGATATTCACCATCCACATTTCTATCCTTATCAGTCAAACTTGCAGTCTCATTTGATGAGTTCAATTCTGTTGTTGAAGAACCAGACAGTGGCACTGCTTGTTCTAGGGAAAAAAAATGATACAGAAGAATAATAATGAGATGAAAATGATACATACTGTTAACATAGCTAAATAGTGAATACCCATCTAAATAAATTTCAAATCATAAGTTGATGAAATCGATTCTTGTTACCAGCACTGCTATTGGTAGGAGATTCTTCAAAGAGCTTCTTGGCAATGGGAGTAGAGCTCGAAAGAAACCGATCACCTGAGCCTGCACTCCTAGGTAAAGGTGAACCACTTCTTCCACGGCCATTTGGGGTAATAGAACTGCTTCTGTGACCATTATGTCTCTGAAAAACAAATCATAAAATGATGAAAAGGCAAAGAAAACAAAAATGAAAACTCCCAGAAATAACACTAAATACTTCCAAGGGAAGGCACTTACTTCTAGACTCTTTGCTTTTCCTTTCAGAATAGCAAGCTTTCTCTCAAATGAGTTACCAATAATCTGCAACAATACCATATCATTTGAAATAGTTAGTAAGATGGATGCCAACATATTTATAACTTTATAGGGAGAAGACTTACATTTACTTTTGAGTGATCCCAGGAAAAGAAACGAGTGAAAAATGGCGGCTCATCACCTTCCGTTACAACATAAATAGGGATTTCCAGAGATAGGCCTTCAACAAGGACATCTAATTCCAGAAATTTCTGCTCACGACAATTTCAATTGTAATGAGAAACACATCGTTGCAAATAGTAAGTCCATATTACATTGATACTTTTAGATTTTGACCTCATTTTAAAGGAGGAAAGTAGAGAACTTACCAAGCCAAGGTTGAGAGCTTCTTGTTTTGATTTCACAACTGAATGTAAGCCAACCCAAACATAAATCTCTCTTTGGCAATCAAGCAATAAAACATCTTCAGTAATCAAGTCATCCTGTGTATAATTGTATATTTCTTTCACCTGAAATATTTTATCAAGGCCACACTTAATCACATTCACATAATATACACATGCATTGGAAACTATTGGACAAAAAAAGGAGTAAGGGCCATTTGGATAAACAGCTTAATTAAGTACTTATCATATAAGTGTTTATGCATAAGCTGTTTATATAATAAATGATAAAATAATGTTAAACTATTTTTCTATAAGCCATAAGCTGTTTTCATAAGCTATCTCAAAATTAGCTGAAAACAGCTTATGAAAATGTCATAAGTTGTTTCCATAAGCTCTCTCAAACGTTTCACAACTGCTTATGCCGGTAGATAAGTCCAAATAAGCCGTTCCAAACAGGCCCTAAATACAAAGTTCAGAGAATTTTTGGAACAAAAAAGCCCTCAACGCTACTTGGTGCTTTTGACCAATCTCAATGCTGATAACGTTTTTTAGGACTGCTACATGTGGTAGAACTTATCTTGGTCTTCTTCGTCAATAGTACTGTTGAAGTCCCACGCCGACTAAGAGATATAGCATACGTAACACTTATAAGGCTAGGAATCATCACCTAATCTTATAAGTCGGTTTTGTGGGGATTAGTTAGGCCCTAAGTCTAAATTTAAGAAGTACTTTTATTCACTAATTCTCAAGATGTTCAGATAATATAGAATGTATCCAAATTGTTACATAAGAAGGGTATGGTACATGAACAATTCGAATTTGTAGAAGCAATATACCTTGAAGTCTCCTGAGTTGAAGTTCCAATAAATTTGGGTGAGAAACAGAACCATCAATTAGACATGCTTCCCTGTCATTTCACCCATGATAATACTAAACCAAGTGAGATCTAGATATTTTTTCTCGAAAAGATATTTTGTTACCTTTGGTTATTTTTAAAGCAAACAAATGTGGATCTTCAATGAATCCTTGAATCTCTTTCCCTTTTGGATATTCCGCCTTTCCACCAAGTGCGTCCCAGAAAATATCAGGTTCATTCCCTTCCCTCACAGATACAGGTTGCTGTGTTGGCTGCAAATTGCATCGAGAAATAATACACAAGTTGAAAACCATTAGAAGAAATATCTCAAATAGAAAGGAGTAATATCCTGTAATATTATATAAAATGGATGTAAATGCCTAAACTTATTATTAAACACTTCCTTTTTAATGACATACATTAAGCAGGTTCACCATTCTATCAAGGATATTATGGTCTCTAGCTGAAGTTAGACTCCCAATCCAAGTATAGATAGCTTCTTCAGTTTGCAGAATATAGCAATAGGATGAATTCAGGGAGCTTGAAACCTATATCAAATTTAAGTTGAATGTGTAATCAATAATCAAAAAAAGCTTACGAATAAAATATGAATTTATATTATTAAAAAATATATATGAATCATACTTGATCAACTTGGATGGCCTGCATATTATCCGGACTTGTACCTTGCACTCGAAAGAGGGCTAACAGGTCTTTACTGTAAGTTTCATCCACCATACCTTTTTCTTCTAGAAACTTCCTATATCCCAAACTGTTTCCCCCCTTATAACAACAAAAAGAAAAATTTAAGAATTGGAGCATGATACTTTTTTTATATTAGAAACAAACCTTATAATGAGATAATAGTAGGCACATACCTTGAATATGATTAACTTCTGGAGTATTGAGAAAAACTGAGCTGGCTCCTTGCCCTCATGAATTTGAGCCTGAAAAGATATGTAATGTACATTGATTAAGACTTGTTAAGAAGATAAAAACTGTACAGATATTGTTCCAAACAATAATTTGATTGTTACATTTGCATGCATTTAATCAAGCACATATTATGAAATAGTTAGAATAGCAAGTATAGCACTAACCATAACCGGATTAGTTCTGGCCAAATCAACCATAGTATTCGCGTGGGAAATGACCGCTGTTTTATCCTCCTGTGAGAAAAAAATCATAAAAGAAAATGGCACCTTGTGTTAAAGACTTAAGAGTTATCAATCAACTAAACCTAATCTTACTAGACAAGATTGAGGTTATCAAGGACTCAAAAGTTGAACTACTGTATACAATTACAACATGAAAGACAAAATTTAGATTTTGGATAGATTTTGGAAACAAATTTGCATTTCTAATTTTCTATATATTTCAAAACCAAATAGATGCCATTGGTAGATATTTCACCAAAACTAAGTAGCAAGTTACAATCTAAACTAAATAGATACCGTTTGACTATCCTACTGCAATAAAAGAAAAAACTTAGATAAAGAGCTCTAAGTACTGTTGGCACTGTTCTTCAAAGAAAAAGTAGGAAACTGCTATTAACCATTGGGCGGGTGCATTTTGATAAATGCAGTTGCGTCCGTTTTTGTTTTTAAAAAGGGGGGGTGTTTGTTCCTGGAACAGTACGCACAGTGCCTACGGTATTGTACGTAAGTCTTGCTCAAAAGTAATTGTCTTTCCCGTAAATAATCTAATAATGATAGCTTAATCAATTTATATGAATCATAGTGCATACCATTATACTTCTGCAACCAAGCCAAGCATAAAAAAGTCTCTCATCCCTTCCATTTCCTGGAAATGTATACTGTACAATATAGCAATCTCCACTATAAAGTCTTGTGTGTTCTGTATCTGAAAGAAGGGACAATTCATCACCATCCACACGCCAAACCTGAAATTGCAGTAGTCAGTCAACACAGGGAAAGGCAAATATGATTATTATCGGAAAACAAGAAATAGCTAGATTTCGAGCAAGAGGCTACTTTTATTGTGCCACTGTAATCTATAGATGGCTCATCCTCTTCATCAGGAAGCTCTTTCACATCATAACCCTGATGCTTGAATATGGCTGAGGCAGGAAAAACAAATTTAAAGAAATTAACTAAAAAAATGACACATTGATAGAACACTTCAACATAATTAAAGTGAGAATGATCCTAAACCTGCTACTTTTTCTTTCCCTTCCTCATAAAGTCTAGGCTCCACAGTTTTAGGCCAATCAGTAAAGTACGAACGAAAGATGGTACTTTCCAATCCCTCTGATAAAAATGTCAATTGAGTCTTGTCCGATCTGCCTTCAATTCTGACAAATTCCTGTAAAATGGAGATATCAGTGAGTTGACCACATGCATTATTGTAACTAACATTTTATAAAATTACATTTGCTAAGAACTGAGTTTCATTATTATATCTATGAAGAATTTTGAATGCAAAGCAATAGAATAAAAAGACTTTTAAGGAACAAACCTTCTCAAGAATATATATTTCTTCTGGAATGTGATTTTCATGAACAAAGGTGAATAGCCAGAAAGAGTAACGAAGCACCAACACAGACACGGACACGACACGAACATGCAGACAACCGGTTTTAATTTGAAAAATACAAGTAATTAAAGTGTCTGTGTCATTGGTGTCCAACACGATACATGTCGGACACCAGACACGTCTTCAATTGAAAGTGTTGGTGCTACTTAGCAACACTATTTTGGCAAGGAGGTAGATTCTAAGTGAAATATTATTTAACAAGTGAAGATTTGAGATGAGTAGATCAGGATATGCCTCACTCTTTTGGGACCGTGGAAATGTAAGAACTCTTATGGTAGTACCATAGAGACAGACTGGGAAAATGTAAGATATTTACTAAACCTCGCCTTCCGTAAACCAAAGGGAAACAAGAAATCACCTCTATAGCTTTGATTGCTGTTCTTCTTTCTGTCAATAAAGTCTGCCTTCCCATCCATACAAAAATCTCGCTATCACAGTCTAACATATAACATTTGTCCTTCTCCAGCATTTCTTTGCTTAATGCATTGCTTGCGGTTTGACAAAGTTTTCCCTGTAGATTTATCCTGTCAACGAACAAAATAACTTGGGTTAGTCAATTAACTGTGATGTTAAGTTGATAGTTAACATATCAATTTGAATATGTTTAATTATTGATCCAACACAATTTTTTTTGGATGTATCCTTTCAAGCATTGTGAAGACATTTGTATGAACCTCACCAAAATAGTTTTGCAGATGGAGCCACGGATTCCTGACTAGAAGGCAATTCTCGGGGAATTGGAGCATAACCACCAAATAAACTCCAGAATTCTCCCACATCAGAATCACCAACAAATTTTCCATCCTCTACAATAATTCCATAATTATGATTTGCAAATTGCAACACCTTTCCTTCATAAAAAAGTTATAATCTCTAAAAAGGGAAGGGGAAAATGTAGCATGTATTCCAACCTATTGTGGCCACTTCACATTTTCTACCATGCCTATTCTCCTTAATATATTGAACAACCTCCAAAGCTTTGGCTCTTTCTTGAATGGTAGAGTTGCAACCACTGAAGAGAAAGATTTTTGATGCAGTATCAAGTATAAAAACATCTTCATGATTCAATGATGACCTCATAAAAGGAACCTAAAGAATATATAAGCACATCAGAAAGACTACACTAATCAACAGGCAATGGAGGAGATTCTTACTATCAGATAACAGAAGAAGTTAATAATGAAGCGTTTAAACACGGCTCACTTCTTTCACGCGGACAACATAGTCTCCCTTGCATGTGTACAGGCTGACTTGGTATTCACCATTCAAACTCCCTTGCTTTGAAGTAAACACTCCTTCAATGGGTATAAGACAAGGCTTGAAGTATGATAGAAATTTCTGTGATTCTTGGCCTTGAATTTCCCTATATTGAACACTGCACGATCCTAAGGCCGCATCCAACTCAAGTGCCTTTTCTGATGCCAAGTTTGAATCCTCCTGTAAATACATAACTCAAGGGTAAATGCAGATCACGCTGTCTCTCAATCACTGTAATTCAATATTCATGCTTTTATAAAATACTATGTTCATTGTTTATAATGCATCTATTATATCAAATTTTCTCGATAGATATTTGTTCCAATAATCCTAATACCCTTAGTCTATTTAACCATCAATAACATTAAAAAATAATAGTCACTGCAAGCAAGATAGTAAATCAAGAAATAGTACAAACCTTCTTTGTGTCATTTCCCAGCCAATAATGAACATCATACTGAGGAGGGCCATTTTTGGGGAAAACTGCCTGTTTCGAGAAACATGTAAAATTGTCTAAGATCAACTATATCTCAACATAATTTAGATGAAATTAAAGCTCATAAAGACATGGAATTCCTAGAATTCCATTATGGTGAAGGAGGCTCCAAATAGTCATGGGATCAACTTCTAAAAGGACAATGAAACTATGAAAAAAATTGGAGTTTCATCAATAATGTGTTTAAGTCATCAACTTCTCCATGCGTTTAAAAGGATCAACGGGAAAATAAAGTGAGAAATATCTTACATTCAGAACTATGTATGCACTTCCAGTATAGAACTTGCGATGGTTTGACTTTGACACCGGAACCAACAGCTGGTTCTCGATACACCAAACTTCAATTCCTCTGAGAATATAAAGCTAAGTGCAAAGCAGAAAACTTGAACTAAGAAATATAATATGTTTTGAAATAAAATTCACTGCTGAACCACAAATTTGGAAGAACCAAGATAACTAATACCTAGTCAATAGAGTAACACAAAAATGTAAGGAAATTTGAAAGAAAATCGTAGTAAGGATACGGGTTTGATCCTGCAGTTTGGAATGCGGAATCCAAGTCTTTATTGATAATAGGCATTGTCTGTATGGCTCCAATACTCCACCAATATAACACAACACTAAATTAATCTGCAATCCAAGATTTAAGTTAATCCCTCAGAAAAATGTAATGTATTAAAGTTTACATTACCATCTATATTCCAGAAGCTATGATACAGTAAATAAATAAAGGTAGGCAAAGATATGCTACCATCATACAATTAATCTCAGACGGCTAAGATGGCATTGAAAGAATAATAATCAGAGCTATTGTAAAATACTAAACCATAATGCCATGCATGATCCAATTAATTTATGAATGCAAATAAGCCAATGAATGACAGTTGTTATTAGAACATCTAGAAAGAGAGCTGAAGTAATTAGGATGAGCAAAAATAAAGAAGCTTTCTAAACAGTTATTTTCCCCAATGATCCGTAAGGCCTAACTGGCAAATACGGAAATTGTTAGGCTGAATATCATTTTCCAAGTTCGAACCCGGAATCTCAACTGTGTGTGAGTTTCAACTAGCACTAACACTTGTCACTACGTCTACGTACCAAAAAAAAAAGTTATTTCCCAAATGCCTAAGATTTGAATCATTCTATAATCTCCATCGTCCATATTTCAAATTTAAAACTTCTAAACCTATTGGGAAGTGGGAAGAATGCCCAAAGTAGCAAGTAGCAACTAGCAAGAAATCTAAACTGTTGACTCAAAAAAAATGCCTCAATCTTCAAAAATTCTACTTTCCAAAAAAGAAAAATATTCCAACAAATAAAGTCTGAATCCAAATTTAGCAAAAAACTCAAACTGACTGGAAATTATTCTAAATCTAAAACAGTCAATACCCACCAAAAAGTTCTCATTTTGAAGCCTCTAAAATCAATACTACTACTACTAATAATAATAAATTAATAATGCAACAGAAAGGATAAGGAAAAGGATGATCTGAAATTTGGAAGCAAAATTGAATCAGCAAAGATGATACTGATACTGATACAGATACATGAAGAAAGTCAAAGAGTTGACCAAATAGTAGATCATACCTTGGTTCTACAGCAAACTAAGAAGACTGATGCTAATGCTTTGAACAGACAGGGAAAGAACAAAACTTGGATATTCCAATTTGCCACATAGAAAAACAAGAACTTATATATAGACAAAATGAAAATGGGGCATTTATATAAGAGGGTGGAATTAGAATAATTTAGAATAATTAGAATAAGAGCGTTTGGTAGAGATAGAGACTTGAAGAAAAGCAAAAAACAAAAACCAAAAAAAGCACGCTTTGTTATCTTTACCGTCCAGCTAGTAATGGGACCCACCAAAATCACTTTCTAGTTGTTTGATGAAAAAAGATGATGAAACAGGCGTAGCTTGGTCCCTTTTTAATGTGTTCATTTCAGCTTCATTGGTTTCTCAACATGTCTCCAACAAATATGCTGTGTCTTTCTATTTTTTTTAATTATTTTTTCTATTTTCAGTTTAGATATTATGCTCAAATTTTTACTATCACATGTGGGTTTAAATAAATGGTAGGTATATGGTATATTTGGTTGCTTTAGAGTATCCACTGTCGGATGCAGTGATTAATCCCCTCATTGGATTGCATATATTTGGTTGCTTTGAATTAGTATGAGAGTTATTTTAGTGATTATTATTATGAGAATAAGATCTCTATCTTATAATTTGTGGCAACTCGACAAGAGAAGATGCATTATGCATGCGTAATCAGAATTAGAAGGTTAAATGATCATTTAAACTTTTATTGCCTTTTGGTCAACTTTAGATTTTTTTAATGTATTACTTTAGAATGTGTTTATATTTAATATATCTAACACAAGATTTAGGCTCTGAATTTTTGGTTTCTAAAAATAGTTTTATCTTTTATAAAAATTGACAAAGAATAATTTTACTTTTTCTTTAATTTTGAAAAACCTAAGAATATCATAAAAAGAGAAATGAAGCTGGCTGTTATTTTTTCATGAAAGTGAGTAAGTATATACCAAATATCTTTTCAAAGTTCATGAAACATGATCTTATGAAAAAAAAATTAGTGCAATTATATTTATAAATTGATCAATGGGTAAAGTATTTCAAAGATATTTTTTAGCAGTTGTAAGAAATGTCAGAAAAGGCAATGTATGTAGTAATACCCGCATAACACAACACACAAAGGTTTGTGTATTTTATTGGCTCATATGTTTTTCTTATGTTTCGCTTCGTAAGGAACGACATTTCTCATTTTTTTTCTATTATAGAATGAATGCTAATCTTCGTCATTTCATTTAAAGTTTTTTTTTTGAAAATGTCATTTCATTTAAAGTAGTTGAGGCAATATAAGTTAGAAAATAGCTGAAGTTGTTAGGGCTAACATAGTAAATAGTCACCCTACCAATAGAGTGAATCAGTGCAACCTTTTAACAAACCTGACAAAGAGTTTTGACAAAACAAACTAGTCAAAAATATTAAGTCCAAACTCAAACACTATATATGCTTTGATGAAGTAAAAGTTAAGGTGAACATCAATTGCTTCTACATGTTTTGTATTCCAACTCTGATATTTTTCGTAATTGCTTCACGAAGAGGATTGCCAAGGATTTCATTTACTTACGTACACAAAACAAATGAGCCGCTTACGCTTACCCACTCTACTAGGGTTTTTTTCTCTACGAGTGGCAACGGCGGAAGCTTGCCCCCTTCTTCAATGGAGGCCTCATCTCCTCCCTCTGTGGAGGTTTCCTCCCCCGGTGTGGGGCTTCTTTTCCTCACCTTGTGTGAGCTCTTTCCCCACGCCCTGTGCTGGTCAAAGTTCATGTCACTCCATTTTGAACTCTCCTCTGGTGTCGGTGCTATCTTTTTCCCTCTCGCACCCAGCCCCAACTATCACAACGAAGTGCTTGGCCCATACCTTCAAGGGTTTCATCTTGACAGGATATCAAAAATCTGTCCAGATCTAACCAAGAGAGTGCCTCTCCTCGGATCTCCCCTACCCAAACACCACCTGGTTGTACTCCTCTCAACCACAACCCACGAACCGGCCTCTGAAGCACGCCCACCCAGATCCTCCTTCCCTCCACCACTGGCGGCTCGCCCTCCTCCCGAACCTCCACATCCTTCCAAGAGCCAATCTCTGCAAGCTCCTTTGGGAAAGTCCGGAATCTCCCAAAACCTTCTGCCCATCCAAACCCGGGCGTAACTCCTCCTACTTCCTTAGCTCCATTTCGGTCTTTTCCAAAACCAATTTGGGATGTTCGTAGCTCTTTAGTGGAAGGTTTTGGTGGGCTTGCTCCTTTTTAGTTATGCTTTTTGTTCATGTTGTGTTTGTTTACATTGCTTAGAATGTTTTGTTTAGTTTAGCATGTAGTGTTGTCTACATGTGAATGTTCAAGCCCATGCTAGATCAAATTAGTATCCAAGATTTTCAATGTTATGTATGGCTCAAGAGTTTTAGATTACCAAGATGTGCAAGGTTGGCATAGAGACTTTCATCAACCACAACTTCTCCTCCGATGGGAAAGCGTCTACCAAGTTTGTGTTTGCATGGGAACAACGTGGGACCTTTTATAGTCTCAACCTTACAGACGTCAAAAATATTATCTGTAATTGGATAGATTCAAAAGTTGTGGTCTCTTTATCATATTTGGCCTGGAACCTTGTGTGGAAGTTGCTTGCTTAGTTGATAGGATTAGATGATTAGCTTGATTTAATTTTACTCTAGCCTAAACTTTAGTCATGTAATGATGCCAGTGATTTAGATACTATGACTCTTAGTATCAACTCTCTTATTTGGATGGGAAATGCCCCACACTAACAATTCATTTCGGTTGTAATGTGTCTTTTTTCGTGTAAAGAATTAATGCAGATGTTTACCTTTAAAAAAAGGGTTTTCATTCACTTAGGGTATGTTTGGGAGGGGAGGGCATATTTTTCAAATCTAAATTGTGGAAGCTATAGAATGTCTCTAAACATAAATCAAATGTGATTAAAAATGTTATATTGATATCTATAAACTTGTTCTTTTAATTTTTTAAAATCTCTAATACATATTAAAATATAGACAAATCTTTTTCAAGCCCTCCCCTCCACTTCTCTCGCAAAACCCCCTCCCAAACATACCATTAAGAGATGCATAATCTCCATAACTTTTTCCAGATTCGAGACCAAATCATACTGAACTCAATTTAATCCGCCTTTTGGGCCTAATCAAATCCACCGTATATTCCTCATCTTTAGTCCCTCCATAATGGCTTGTTGTTTTATCAAAAAATAGGGCTTATTGTATTTGTGGAGATTTTAAAGTTTCAAATATTATACAAATGGGGTTCATTACATTGATTTTAAAGCTCTGAATATTATTTGGGAACAAAAAAAATGTCCGAATATATAATTTTTTACTTGCCTCTTAACTAGATTAGTTAAAGCCTCATTCTAGAGGTCTTTGCGCGAGTCTGGGTAATGATATTAAACAATAGTTTAGTATTTATTACTAAATGAGCATAATAATAATTTTCTCATCAATTAAAAATTCAGTGACCACATCAAAGTTATATTATGGCAAACATGTACTAACTAGCATTTTTATTTATCCGCTCACTCACCACACAAAAACTAAATAGTGGCTAATATGTACTTTTTTTAACCAAAGTGGCTAATATGTACTAACCATTGAATTGTTGTATAATAGTCACAGAAAAATTTAATAACTATTATTAAAGAATTCTTTAGCATCATATGTCGTTGTCTCTTTGCGCCATCATCACAAAGAGGAATTTACTCGTTCTTTGTTTAAACCCACCTATCCATATTTCTTTTTGGTTCGGACCATCGATAGCTACCCACAGAGTGTCTGAACGCTTTCAAAGAAAGACTAATCTCCGCTCATGCTTAAGATCAAATTTCGCATGGCCAACACCGAGTTTGTACACTGGGAATTGAACCCAGGAGCACCGGGTCGACTCCCATGTCCGATAGTAGATTAAGCCATTTGGTCAACGGTGTTGGTTTCCCATCTATCCATATTTAAAACCATAATGGTTTAAAATATTTATTTATAATTTTATAAAGTTGATATATGAACAATTGTAACAACTCTACAAAAACAAAAAGATTTTCAAAACCCATATCCCAAAATTGTGAAGTTAAACGATTTTTTGTGACTTGCAAATTGATCAACTTTTTTATTAGGTCAAATGCAAGCTAATCAATTCCTTAATATAACACAAATTTAATATGATATTTTGTTTAATTTAAATACACCATTTGAGACCAGCACAACTGTGATGCAGAAAAAACAACAACAATAATAAACAAAAGAAAATTTTAGATGCTATGATTAAATGAAAATTATGACATTACAATGTAATGCATTTCCCTCTTTCTTCTAAATAATATGGAGTAAAAGGGATGCACAACTTATTTAAACATAAACCAAATTACAGAAATTAAAACATAGCTGTAAAGTAATCATTACTAATTTCAGCGACGGGTTGTTGTAAAATGTTCCTCATCTTTATCATTATGTGCCATTCCAAAAGTTTGCTTGACTGCTTCAGTCCTTGTGCCATGCCCTTCACTTTTTCCCCAGTTTGCTGAAGGAATCCACCTGTGTTATCTTTTCCTGATTGGGCCGTTTCCTTAGTGGCCTGGCCCATTTCTGAGCCCTTTTCTTTAGCTTGACTGGTTGTATCTTGTGTTGGGTTTTTTTTTTACCCCGCACCCTTCCCATCTACCCACACATAAAATTTTTTGACGAAAATGCCCTTAACAAATTTGACCATGATCGTATATACCTTTCAATAGGTATATACGACTTTAATAAAATCAAAGCCGTATATACCGTAATTTAAGTAAATACGATGTGGGTTAAAATTATAAGTCGTATATACATGATGGTTAGGTATATACGACTTGTTAAAATACAAGTCGTATATAGGGGTGTATACGACTCCTTATTCATCAAATCGTATATACATAGGTGTGGGGGTACATACGACTCGTTATTATGCAAGTCGTATATACCCCACACTTAGGTATATACGATTTGGTTTGAAATTTTTTTTTTATTACTAATTTCATATTAATATTTGCATTAATTTTAATGGTTAGGGTGAGACTTCGAACGGTAATCAACGGTGTAGATATGGACAAATAATAATAGTTACAAAAAAGTGGTAAAATATATACAAGAAATATACAGTGTCAATGTAGGCCGGCTAAATCGTCCGAATCATCAGATAAGTTTACACATGTGGGCGCATCGGTCGGAATCACCGGAGGAGCTGTAGTCAGCGATAGGGCAAAACGACCGGTATACGGATCCAACCATGAAGTAGAATCCTCTGATCGATTATGGGACCACATCGGAATAATGGGGGGTAACGGGCAGGCAGAAGACATCGAAATATGCATCCAATGTGAATCCCGAATGTTCAGAATATATATGAGTTTATACTTCGAAGAAGAATAGGTACCTCTCAAAGGCAAATAAGTATAAACCATATTCAAAGAGAGTTGAACAAGGGTGACATTATACTTTGTTGCAATAAAGAACCCCATCTCTGGCAAAGTCAACCACTTATCCGGCTGCTGAAATCTGTGGTATTCAATAGTCAATGCTTTTCAAAGTTCTGCAAGTCAGTCCTTCCCAAACATGTAACTATACAGTGCATCCCTTTCCTTTGTCTCATTGATCAAGTCTTGCCTAATGATAGGCCAACTATCCTCACCCAAATTGAGACCAACCCCAATCGCTCGAAACCCACAATTGCCATCATTCTTAACATCAACAATATTTTCCACATAAGACCGCAAATGATGAGGAACATCCGGTAAATTCACTAAAATCTCGCCCTTCTTTGTTACTTTTTTATTGGCACCCTGAGATAATTTGGAAGACCGCTGAGATGTTTTTTTTGGAAGAACTCAACTGTGATGATTTTTTGATAGAAGTCCCAGATTCTTGAGTGAGTTTCACCTTCTCATCTACATGCTCCCACCTAGATAAATCTCTTTTCGCATCATACAATTTCTGTTTCTTCTTCTTTGGTGCACCTTTTGTTTTGACTTTGAATGGTGGTGGAACCATTGAAGAAGTGGTAGGGAATGCAAGCTCATTTAGTTGTTTCTTCAAAACAAATTTCTCATCCTCTGTCATCTTATTAAATCTGGCCCATATCATCTCCATTTGATAAGAAATATCACATCCATCGGATTTTTGTTGGGAGGTTTTTTCATCTAAAGAATCAAAACTCAGTTGTTTCCAATGATCATCCACAACATCCAATGGAATAGAAGAACCGGAGATATGATAGACACCTATCTCACAAGCACATGGAAGAAGATGTGTCTTCCGAATAATGCATCCACATCTGCCTCTGTCATGACCAACCCCAGAAGTCGATTTCTCAAACTCTTTCACCATATAATCCAGAGCAATTAAAGAGACAAGACCGCGAAGCTTCTTAAACAAAGGAATATTCGAAGCTACTTCGATGCGGTTGATGCTTTTTTGAAAAGAGGCGATGACTTTGTCAAAGTGAAATGTAAGCATGTCATGAATAGATTTAAAACACTTTGACAAGTCACCTCCAGAAGTCTGCAAATGTCTCTTCAAAGCCCAATGAGCTGACTCGGCTCTTAAAAAATTTAAACACATGTCAAAAAAGTTTAAACAACGAAAAAATACTAAACACGTGTCAAAAAAATTTAAACTACGGTAAAAATACTAAACACGTGTCAAAAAAATTTAAACTACGGTAAAAATACTAAACACGTGTCAAAAAAGTTTAAACAACGAAAAAAAATACTAAACACATGTTAAAAAAATTTAAACTACGGTAAAAATACTAAACACGTGTCAAAAATATTTAAACTACGGTAAAAATACTAAACACGTGTCAAAAAAATTTAAACTACAGTAAAAATACTAAACACGTGTCAAAAAAGTTTAAACAACGAAAAAATACTAAACACGTGTCAAAAAAATTTAAACTACTAAACACGTGTCAAAAAATTTTAAACTACGGTAAAAATACTAAACACGTGTCAAAAAATTTAAACTACTGTAAAAATACTAAATGCCAAAATACCTGTTGGTGGTCTGATTACCGAAGTGTGAGATATGGTTAGTCCAAGCCAAGATAAATCTCTCCTTATGCGGTTTCAACCATGTGTTGTGCACATATTTAATAAGAGCGGGAATATCGGCGCAGGAGTTCTGAAAAATCTTCAACTGAGCTAAGTACTCAGACTCGTCAGCTGAATCAATAATATTGTGCCAAAGAGATATGACGTCCTTTTGCCGATCAACGTGCACGAACTCTTTTATTTTCGCTTTCACATTCTTTGTAATGTGCCAAGAACACAATTAATTACTAGCAGAAGGAAAGATAGCATGAATACCAGCCATACAGCCAAGATCTCTGTCAGTCAGAAAAACCTCCGGTTGAATCCCATGCAAGTCAAATAAATGTTTAAGTTGCTGCAATACCCAAGAGAAATGAATACCAAGTTCATGAGCAATATAGGCAAACCCAACAGAGAAAGATAACTCTGTACTAGTCACTCCCACGATCTCCAATAGAGGTAGATTGTATTTGTTGGTCTTGTACGTACTGTCGAGAATAAGAACTTTGGGAAACAACCGGAATAACTTGATAGAAGTGGGATGAGCCCACATAATGTCACTGACCACATCAGAATCCTCCACCTTCCTGCTCCAACATAAGTAATTATGTGACTCAATCAATCTCAGCAACACTTGGATGTCCGTTCTAGGACCCCCTCCGAGAAGACCGATGCTTGTGGCGCTGCCTATATATTTGAGGGAGAGAAGTGACATTGCTCGGATAATGACTTCGCAAAGTAATAAGGCAATCCTTCGGGGCAACATCCAAATCAGCATGCTCATTAACCATAGCCTTATGTGGCTTGGTCAAACGACCAAAAGTTGTGCACCCAACTGAGGTAGTAAGCAATGGATAGGTGTGTCGACCACACATAACTTTCACGCACCAACCCCCATGACGTAGTGTAGAAGTAGCTTTCAAAGTAAACGGACAACTTCTTCTCTTAGAATCGAAGACTCTAGAATCATTACTAAACTTCCCCTGCTTCTCACAACCGAAAATGATCTTATCTTTAGTCCCCATTTTACCAGCTTTATCAGATCTAACTTTGATAACAACAACACCAATGTGTCTCCCAATCGCTATAGCCCACTCCTCCACATCCTCATGTGTAGAAAATATCTACAAAATACATAAATGTTACGTACTTAATTAATTAAATATTTATCAAACTTCATTAAAAGAATTAGACCGAAAAATATACCCTATCCGTCCTGAATGACTCCGTAGTATCGATATCGAACGGAACCAACTGTGACTCTGCGAGCGCTCCAATATCTGTTTCAAAACTAAAAATTAATAAAAAAAAGTAAAATTACAAGTCGTATATACCTATTAACAAGGGTATATATGACTTCAACATCTCAATTTCATATGTACCCCCACAACAGGGTATATACGACTTACATTTCTCTCAAATCGTAAATAGGTATATACGATTTGAGCCCCGTCATAAATACGTATATACGATTTGACTTTTTTCTTAATAAATACGGTTAAAAAAAGTCAAATCGTATATACCTTTCATGGACGTATATACGACTTGCAATTTAATGCGTATTTATTAGTTGTTAAATGCAAGTAGTATTTACCTTCCATTAGGTAAATACGATTTTAGATTTTATGGGTCCCACACCAGAAAGAATCTTGTAAAAGTCAAAATTTGTCAATTATGTGAAAGGTATTTATGCCAATACGAAAATATGTGGGGGTAGATGGGAAGGGTGTGGGGGTACAAAAAAAAAACCCTCTTGGGTTTTGTCCTTTGCAGCTTGGGCTGTCTGTTGGGTCTTGTTCTTTGCAGCTTGGGCCGTATGCTGGGCTTTCTCCTTTGCAGCTTGGGCTGTCTCTTGGGTCTTGTCTTTTGCAGTTTGGGCTGCTTGTTGGCTCTTGTCCTTTGCAGCTTGGGCCTTCTCTCCAAGATTGCCCATCATTTGGTTGCTCTTCTCCTGATCCATTAATCCAACCAATGACAGTTATTCCTAGTTTTATAAACTCAATTTTTCTTGCCTCATCGACCAAAAAAAGACATCTTGCCCCCAAAAAGGACAGAGTTAATCAAGGAAAAAAAAACTATTTTCACTATTTTCATAATGAATAAGGTTAAAAATGACATTTTTTTCAGTAAATACACATTAATAACTTAAAAATTCTCTTATATTTGAGATTAAAAATATCTTCATGACTAATTTGTTTATAAAAAGGACCGGTGAGATAATAGATTGTTTAAAATAAGTGAGATAAAATGTCTAGTGCTGCATAACAAGTTGTAGAAATAAGCAACAGTCGCTTTGGAAGTGCAATAAGCAACAGTCGCTTTGGAAGTGAAATTATTTCAAGTTCTTCCATAGTATTATATAGTTTTTAATTAATATATTTCTGCTGTTAAAAAAAATTAATATATTTCTATCAAATAATTAAAAAATATGGTAATGTCTATTTTTAATTACTAATATATTTTTATCAATAATTTTTAAATTTAAGAGAAAATCGAATGTAAAGGTGAGTTTAGCACCAATCATGGTTTTTTATAACTATCTTTTTTAGTCGTTTGGTAGTAAAAAAAATATAATCATCGACCGCCATATGTTATAGGAGTATTTTGGATACATTACCACTCTCCAAATAATTAATTTCAGAAAAAAAAAATATATAGAAAGATGAAGCAAGTTGGTTTTGGAGAGATGGTGGGGTACACATTATTTGGAAAATGGAAATGAAATGACTATTAATTCATTTCAAAATTTCTAGACAATTAATTGAGACATTAGAAAAATGCTAGACATTTATGTTACATTAACCATAGATGATTCACTTACCGTCAAGTTCGACTAACCATAGATGATTTCATATATCACAGTAGCTCATATGGTTCACTTAACTACTAGTTCCACTGGCCGTGGAGAACTTCATGCATACTGTGAACTCGGCAGCACTTAGCGTCTAGTTCTACTGAGTGTGGACGATTCAGTGCTTCAAAGTGTAAACGATGAGTCAGTTACCATCTGATTTGACTGATCAAAGATTGTATAAAGGTGTGAACTAGGGTTCACTCACCTTCTGACTCCACTTACCATGGAAGATTCCATGTATCACAGTGCTAACAAGAGTTTCATTGATCGTGGAGGATTTCATGTACCACTATGAACTCAATTAATGCATTTTTATACTACTAGTTCCACTGGCCGCGGAGAACTTCATGCATATTGTGAACTCGGCAACACTTAGCGTCTAGTTCTACTGAGTGTGGATGATTCAGTGCATCAAAGTGTAAACGATGAGTCATTTACCATCTGATTTGACTGATCAAAGATTGTATAAAGGTGTGAACTAGGGTACACTTACCTTCTGACTCCACTTACCACGGAAGATTCCATGTATCACAATGCTAACAAGAGTTTCATTGATCGTGGGGGATTTTCATGTACCACTATGAACTCAATTAATGCATTTTTATATTAACCAATGAACCAACCACAACTCAGTTGATCAAAAGTTAATTCTCACGGTAGTTCATCTGGTCCAGAAGAAAGGTTGAACCTTTAAAGTCCAATGAACTAACCTTAGTTCAATCAATCTCAAATTAATATTCATTGTAGATCATCTGATCTAGATGAAATGTCGAACTTTTGAAGTAGAACAAGCTAATCACAGTTTAACTGGTCTCAAGTTAACCATCATTGTAGTTCATCCAATCTATATGAAAGGTTGAACCTTTATAGTCTAATGAACTAACCATAGTTCAGTCGAACTCAAGTTAATTTTCAGTGTAGTTCATCCGATCTAGATGAAAGGTTGAACCTTTGCAGTCCAATGAACTAACCATAGTTAAACTGATCTCAAATTAATCACTAATTGTGACTAAACCATGGTCTAGAGAGAGAGAGAGAGAGAGAGAGAATGAAATCAAAGACAGGGGAGTTAAGGGTTTGATTTTTTGCTGTGTTTGGCTACAAAAAACCGTTCGTGAGGTTGATGACAATCAAAAGTTGAGGATCACTGCTGATAACATGTAAAGACTTGCTCATTGGAGTTTTTTTTTGTTATTTTATAAATACGATTTAATAATTTTTTATTGAACTTTCATTATAAATTTTTATCGATTTAATGTTTAGTAAAAATGATCTAATCCTCTAAATATACTTTTTTTTGCTTTTAGTCCTTATAAAAATATATTTTTTGTTTGGTTTTAGTTATTGCAAATATAGAATTTTATTTATTTGTTTTGGTCTTTGGTATTTCTACAAGTCCCTGCAAAATTTGTTCATATTGAAATTGGTCCATTTAATATGCAGAATATTTGATTTTATTTTTCCAAACAAAGTCTAAAATGTTATGAACAAATTTTACAAGGACTAAAGCAAAAAAAGCAGGACCAGAAATAAAATATGATATATTTGCAACGACTAAAAAAAATAACACAGACACTAAAAACAAAAAATAATATATTTGCAAGGACTAAAATATATTTAGGGATATTATAACATGGGAGACGATAAATATCAAATGTTTAAATATCATTTTAGTTGCTGCAAATCTAGGAAATTTTAATATCACGTAATAAAAAAACCCACACCAACTTTTTAAACATAAAAAACACTTTAAGAACTAAAACTGGCAATTTTGGAAATTGTAGTTATAAAATAAATAAAATAAAGAGACTAAAATCAAAACTCATTATATTTGCAAGAACTAAAATGATATCTAAACATATATATATTTGAAATTTTAAAAAGCATAAAAATTAATGGTTAAATATTTTGATTATATATATATGTATATATATATATATATATTTTTATTGACTGATATTTTTAGTTATAACTAAAAGATAGACAACGTAAATCAATAGTTTAGTAATTTCTTAATTTATATTAATTAGATATATTTATATAAAATACTACTAATAATAATATGAGATGTGTAACAAAAGAAAAAACTAATAATATGAGATGGGATGCGATAATTATAAGGCACACCATTTTCAAGAATGGTCATAAAATGTGCACAATCGCCAAAAATATGTGCACAAGCATCGAGTGTACGATAACTAGTAGGGGTGAATATGGAAATAACATAAAACTATAGTAAAAAAGTTAATATTAACTCATTGATGTAATAAACTTAGTGGAATACATGTGTCACATTTTGAATAGATACACATGAGTTAAGGTAAATCACCCACATTTTTGAGAGGGCAACCAAGAATTTACCAAGTTTATGAGATGCAAGGGATGAACCTGTGGAATTTGGCCACGTCGCAATTACTATAAACTGATAACGATATTATGTTAAAATATCACCATTTATAGATGAGTCGCAAAGACAGCTAATCCATTACTACAAAGGATTGACCTATTAGAAGAGAATTTGTATTTTTGATTAAAAAAAAGGAGAACTTGTATTTTGAAGATATCGGAGTTCAAAATTTCACTAGTCTCACTTTTATTGGAGTTAGAATGTAATTTCTTATGTAAGCTCTTAAAGAACTTGATGATTTCCTTCTCTTGTGAACCGCAACATTATCTTCGTATTCTAAATTTTATTCATATACTTAGCTCAACCAGTAAATACAAAATTTTGTTAGGCCAAATATACCATGTCTCGAGTTCGAATCCGAGACCTCACAATTGTGTGCGTTAGTTTTTAGTAGCAATTGTCATTCCATCTACAAACAAAAAAAGACTAACTAATGCGCTATTTTTTCTTCTTTTTCATAGATGTCCAAAGAAAGCACAAATGTACCGTACTTAGAGTGGCGGATCCCCGTTTTAAGTAGTTGGGGAAATTGTCCCCACCATGTAAAAAAGTTTTAGTTAGTTATACTTATTATTAAAAAAATTGCCCTCGTATGTCAATTGTTTTTTAAATAAATGTACAAAGAATACTAATTTACTTTTTATTTTTATTTTTGTAACTTCTATTGTTTGGGTTCTTCTAGCACTAAATAGACACAATGAAAAGAGTGAGTATTTTGGTTTTTAAAGAATAATATCTCAATAAAATTGTTTGCGGAAAATATAGACCTATTGTTCTCTGAGAAATAGAAATTACTAATTTGATCATTAAAAACACAAGTATTAATCAACTAATAAAAATTTAAAAACCAGTGAAACCAAATTTTCGAGTGGCTAAAATACCCCTAAACTTATTTAAATTGTCTATTTGACTAATATATAAGAACTAAATTAATATTATTAATTTCTTAAAGACCAGATAAATTTGTGTTTTTATTGTGAAATTATATATTTTATAAATACTTATAACTTTTTTTTTTGAAAAAATATTAAACTATTAAGCTTCCACTCCGTATAGATTTAATACAAGTGATTGATGTGCAAAGTATTTGAGTGTTGTAAACTTGAGTATACTGAATTCTATTCTTACTAATAAAAGAATCAAGAGACAACTCCATCTTGTTGATAGTCATTTCCACCTAACGATGACCTCCTTTAGAGGTGGTTTCATCTAACAAATAGCTTTTTCCTCCATCAACCACATCATATCATATTTAAGTGAGTGGCTACATCACATCGATAATCCTCTCCTTCTAAGAGTGGTCTGTGGCTCCACCCAATGAATAACCCTTTCCACCGATGTCATATAACTATGTGCGGGAAAAAAACGGTTGTGGTGCAAAAAAAAAATTATATACCAAAATAATGCACATTGTAGGTTATTTACCAAAGTAGGCAAATTTTATTTTCAGTTCAGAAGTCGCCCCCCCCCCCCCCCCCCCCCCCCCCCCCCAGGGTGACTTCTGAACTGAGTTTTGCAATTTTTTTTTAAAATACAGTTCAGAAGTCGCCCCCCCCCCCCCCCCCCCCCAGGGTGACTTCTGAACTGTGTTTTGCAATTTTTTTTTAAAATGCAGTTCAGAAGTCGCCCCCCCCCCCCCCCCCCAGGGTGACTTCTGAACTGTATTTTGCAATTTTTTTTTAAAATGCAGTTCAGAAGTCGCCCCCCCCCCCCCCCCCCACCAATGGTGACTTCTGAACTGTGTTTTGCAATTTTTTTTTAAAATATATATAAAAATGATAAAAATTTAATTAATTTAATTTAAATTAAAAAATTGTATTAAGATAATTAATATTTTTAATCCAAATTTCCTAATTAAATTTAAGGGTCACAAAGAAATATTACAACACAATAATTGATTTAAAAGACCAACCGACAATTACAATAGTTATTTAAAAGACTAATCCGAAATATTACAACATATTAATTGCGGTTAGGACAGTTGTTTTTGTTGTGACCCTCATTTCTAAATATTCCGCATCTTTTGGTGCGTGTACCCCTTTCTCTTTGATCCATCTCTGTACGAATACGGGTAGACTGTGGACGACCCTTTTTATCTCTCCGTTTAGTTGGATCATGCTGTAGTTCTAAAGTATTGAAATAAGGCCATGACGTCTCAGTTGGCAAGGGTGGGAACTCCACAATGTAAGTATTGAAAACATTCTCCATTGTGTACGGTGGATCCACGAATTGCATGTGGTCGTAATTGCATTTTGAGCATGCTGCGATGACATGTGAACAAGGGTAGTGAAGTGCCTGGAATTCCCCACACTCACACGTTTTTGCTCTGAAGTTCACCACGAATGTTCGCGCAGGTCTACCACTTTGTGGTCGTACAAGTTCTTCAACTCGGAACAATTGTTGGGCACAATCGTGAACTGCGACGTTATGCGTTTTTGAGACTCTTATGTTCCTGGTAATATTTTCCAACAATTTTTCAGAGTACATAGTTCCGGATCTCAACATTGCCTGTGCCTGTATTCCCCTTTTGACGAAAACCTCGTTCATCCTGAAATATGTTGCATCTATCAATGAACGAATAGGGAGATTCCGCACCCCCTTAAGGACATTGTTGATGCACTCTGCAAGGTTTGTTGTCATGTGCCCCCAACGGGAACCTCCATCGCACCACTGCAACAATTGTTCTGCGGTTATGTCTTCAACCCAAGCCACCCCCTCAGGACCTACTTCCCGACCAATTTTTTGTTTGTAGTGATCAGCCGATTCTTCCGTCATTGAATATGCTGAAGAAAAAAAAAGAAGATGTTGGTAACTATGGAATGGAAATTTGAAACTAATTAATTAAAAAAAAATGTTAAAAATACTCACCCATATTGATGACATGTTTCCTGGCAGGAGTGTTTTTGAAGTGTCTCATGAAGTTTTGTGCTATGTGGTGAACACAGAAGACGTGTTTCCAATTGGTGTTTAGTTGCGGAACAGCACTTTTGATAGACTCGTGTCTATCTGATATCAAACAAATACCCTCCTGTGGTGTCACATAGTGTCTTAAACGAGATAGGAAGAAAAACCAAGCCTCCTTTGTCTCACCCTCGACCACTGCATATGCAATTGGGAAGGTGTTGTTTCTTCCATCTTGTGCGATTGCCAAAAGAAGACACCCTTTGTACCTACCGTACAACCATGTTCCATCAACAGAGACAACTGGTTTGCAAAATTGAAAGCCTTTAATGCACGGGCCAAAACTCCAAAAGATGCGGTGGAATACACCTTTGTCGGCAACTAGTTGTCCGTTCTCATAGAATGGTTTGTACTGCCAGTCGTGAACTGTGTCTGAAATATAGTAAGAGAAAGCATGTAGCCACTTGGTTACTTCATTGTAAGAGTCCTCCCAATTACCGAAGATAAGCTCGATTGCTTTTTGTTTAGCAATCCAAGCCTTTCTGTAGGAACTCTGGTACGTGAACCGCTCCTTGATGTGTGCAATCAACACAGCCACTGATATTGTCGGGTCCTTCCTTACAAGTGGAAGTATATGAGTACACATGAGGGAGGAGGTCAGCTGGCGGTGATCTTGGGAAATAGTCGATGTTGTACATGTGTGTGGGTGAGTCAACTGTGTAATCCCCCAATATCCAGTTTTTGCTCCTAGTCTCACTACACACCTCCACAAACAGGTTTCATGAACACAACAAACGGTCCATGTGTGTGGTTTAGACTCACAAATTTTGTATGCAACTGAATGGTTTAGGTGATATGTTTGGATGAATTGTTGGGCTATTTCTTTTGTGGGAAATTTCATTTTGAGTTTGAGTTCGTTTGGGTCTTCATTAGATAAAAGTTGGTTCCTGTCCATGAAATGACCAAACTCTACATCATAAGGTTCTGGGTTATCAGCTATGACGTTTTGAAAGTGTGGGACTGGCTCGCGGAATGCAACACCTATGTTGGGGTTAGCTTCAATTGGTTCATCAGTGACGTCACACTGAAGAATTTCATCTTCATCTTCGCTAAAGTCCCCAACGTCTTCATTATGGACACCAACAAACATACTAAACGGTGGGGTATTAGTTTGAGTATGTAGAGGGTTGCTTGTGTTAAGGTCAATGGGTGTGTTTGAGGATGATGGTGCAGAGTGATGGTGAGGTGTTGAAGGACTGTAATGCATGTCAGTTTGGGATGATGAAGGATTGAATTGAGGGTAAACAGGTGGAATGAAGTCAGTGTATGGTATTTCTGTTTGTTGAGAAAAACGTATGTTCTGTTGTGATGAAGATGGAATAGAGTGGGCGTGACTTACCTGGGTGTAGTTAGAAGGAGCGTCAACCAAATCTGCGTATATTTCTGGTGTACATATACCAAGGTGTCTATCTTCTTTGAAATGCTCTATCATAAGTTCAACATCATCGTCGGAATTTATTTCGAATCCCCCATAAAAGGTATGGCCAGTATTAAGAGTTGTGGGGTACCGATATGTAAGACTAGCAACCATTTTTGAATGGTCAGGAGAGATTTTTTTTTCAATGGCTTGTTTAACTTGAGCTAGTTTGGATTTAGAGTTTAGTTTGACAAGGGTGTTGTTATGACACCTAAAAAAATACCCTCAGTATTTGTTTTTTCAACATAACCATTGTAAAAGACCGTGATGAAAACATTCGTTGGAGCCATTGACGAAGTTGGGAGTAGGAGGGTGTGTTTGAGTTTCAGTTCGTAGTAGGAGAATCTATGGCAGTTGGGTGTTTAGTGGTGAGAGATTTAGGGCCTATTTATTGAAATTTGAATGGTCTAGATTTCACCGATGGTTCTGAAGGCCAGGATTGCACCGACACTTTTAAAGGCCAGGATTGCACCGACACTTTTAGTCATTTTTTCGAATCTTGTCAACGTGGGTTATAAGTCCGTTAGTACTAACTCAAAACATGAAACCGTAGTTCTATAACTCTACTATAATGTGATAACTCTACTATAATGTGATATCATTTTTTAAAATTTGGTCATTTAACAAAATTGGTTAGAATTGATCTAAACATGGTAAAATAGTCATTTTTTAGACTTAGGAAAAACCTTTTTTAGTCATTTTTTCGAATATTGTAAACGTGGGTTATAAGTCCGTTACTACTAACTCAAAACATGAAACTGTAGTTCTATAACTCTACTATAATGTGATATCATTTTTTTTAATTTAGTAATTTAACAAAATTGGTTAGAATTGATCTAAACATGGTAAAATAGTCATTTGATATTCAAAGTTCACGTGATATATTATATTTGGTCTTTGGTCTTGAAGATTATATTCTTTCTTGTTTTCTTCTTCAAAATTATCTCCACTTGATATTCAAAGTTCACGTGAAGTGTCATCACCATTCCCATGTGCACAAACATTGCATACACTCCCTCTAACTTATTGTGCACATACGTTGCATCCACTTCCTTTAACAAAATTGGTTATTATCTAAACATGGTAAAATAGTCATTTTTTAGACTTAGGAAAAACCTTTTTAGTCATTGTTTCGAAGGTCAGGATTGCACCGACACTTTTAAAGGCCAAGTTTACACCGATGGTTTTGAAGGCCAGGATTGCACCGACACTTTTAAAGGCCAAGATTTCACCGACACTTTTGAATTGTTCAATGTGCATTGTTCACTGTGCATTGTTCAGAGTGCATTGTGCAGCGTGCTTAGTGCAGAGTGCAGTGTCCCATGCTGAGGAAAAACCGGTTTTAGTCATTGTTTCGAATCTTGTACACGTGTCAACAAAATTTAAACTACGATAAAAATTCTAAACACGTGTCAAAAGATTTTAAACTACGACCAAAAAACTAAACGCGTGTCAAAAAAATTTAAACTACGACAAAAAAACTAAACGCGTGTCAAAAAAATTTAAACTACGACAAAAAAACTAAACGCGTGTCAAAAAAATTTAAACTACGACAAAAATACTAAACGCGTGCACCGACACTTTTTAGACTTAGGAAAAACCTTTTTTAGTCGTTGTTTCGAATCTTGTAAACGTGGGTTATAAGTCCGTTAGTACTAACTCAAAACATGAAACCGTAGTTCTATAACTCTACTATAATGTGATATCATTTTTTTTAATTTAGTAATTTAACAAAATTGGTTAGAATTGATCTAAACATGGTAAAATAGTCATTTTTTAGACTTAGGAAAAACCTTTTTGGGTCATTTTTTCGAATATTGTAAACGTGGGTTATAAGTCCGTTACTACTAACTCAAAACATGAAACCGTAGTTCTATAACTCCACTATAATGTGATATCATTTTTTTTAATTTAGTAATTTAACAAAATTGGTTAGAATTGATCTAAACATGGTAAAATAGTCATTTGATATTCAAAGTTCACGTGATATATTATATTTGGTCTTTGGTCTTGAAGATTATATTCCTTCTTGTTTTCTTCTTCAAAATTATTTCCACTTGATATTCAAAGTTCACGTGAAATGTCATCACCATTCCCATGTGCACAAACATTGCATACAATTGAGATATATTCCTTTAAATATGTCTTCCTGAACATTCAAGTCACTAAACTCAAACATAACTCAAAGGCAGCAACACAACCACATAACTCAAACATTCAAGTCACCATAACTCTTCAACAACACTTCCTCTAAAAATGTCTTCCTTACTAAACGAAGAACGTCACATTTCCATGCTTCTCAACAATGACCCAATGGAAGTTCACCACGCATTCAGTCTTCCCGAACCAGATGGCTCTATATTACCATTGATAGAAAGAGCTGGGTTTCGTGACATTGCTTCAATTGGCGCATTCAATCCAGCTTTGGTGGCAGCAATGGTCGAACGCTGGAGACCAGAAACACACACTTTTCATCTTCCAGTAGGGGAGTGCACAATAACTCTCCAAGACGTGGCTTTGCAGTTGGGACTTCCCGTTGATGGAAAAGCCGTTACTGGAAGTTGTGAACAAAATTGGGATTGAGTATGCGAACAACTTTTGGGTAAGCCTATCCCATCAAATGGCATGGTAGGCAACCAAATTAAGTTCACTTGGCTACAACGTGAATTTAATAATGTTCCAGAGGGCGCTTCCAACAAAGTGCGAAGACAATATTGTCGGGCGTACCTATTGCAGTTGATCGGGGGATACATACTCCCAGACAAATCATCAAACAGAGTCAACATAAAATACCTACCCCTATTGAAAAATTTCGATGAAATTTCAAGTTACAGCTGGGGGTCAGCATGTCTAACGAACTTATACAGAATGTTGTGTAAGACAGCTACATGCTCCTCACGCACAATGGGTGGATGTACTCTTTTGTTACAGTCTTGGGTCTGGTACCGCATGCCGTTCCTAGCACCAGACTGCAACCGTCCTTATGAATGGCCACTAGCAAAGAGGTAAAAATTTGACACAACTTATGAATACTAACAATTATATTTCTTCTTTATGTTAACAATTTATTTTTTTACCAGATGGGTTCGCACGCCACTTAGCCACACTAAGTGTCCAAAAAGCCTTGTTTTGTACAGATCAACAATAGACCGCATGACACATGAAGAGTTTGAGTGGTTGCCATATCGGGAATTCAATTTGCCAGAAATAGCATATCGGCACCAAGGCATATGGACTACAAACACGACTATGGTCTGTTTCCATATTGTAGAATGGCACCATGCGGATAGAGTGACCTTGCAATTTGGTCTCGTCCAAGACATACCATCAGCACCAATAGATATGAGCCACATGCACAACATCACCATGCAGGGACAGACTGATGTCAATTGGGTTGTATATCACAGACAGTTAATTGATTTATGGAATGATAGACAAAATCGATGTGTTGTGGGTCGACCGTGCTTTGCTAAACCAACGCAGTCAGATAAATACATGCGTTGGTTTCTAAAAAAATCAAGGCCATATATTTCAGCGGACCAACATCTAAGGGATCCACGTGGTCTTCCAACTGTTCGTGATGTGGATGAAGAAGATGAACAAGACGTGCCAGCTCCCCCAACTACTCAAACCGAACGTCGAGAACGTAACCGTAATCGACATCGACGTGCACCACCAACTCAACAGAGGACCCAAGAAGATGTGCCTCACCGCCACTCTATCTCCCACACACCAACATTCCAAGAAGATGTGCCTCACCGCCACTCTATCTGCCACACATCAACATTCCAAGAAGATGTGCCTCACCGCCACTCTATCTCACACACACCAACATTCCAATATTACGAACAATACAACCAGTCAGTAGAACATACTCCTTTTCAAGATACATATCGACATTCTACGACCGAAAGGGACCCCGATATGTTCTATGAGTGCTTTGGGGTCCAACCCGGCTCTACGCAATCTGTGGCGTTGCTTCGTCAAATTCAAGAGCAGGCCGGCGGCGCTAGTCCTTCATCAGTTCCCCAATATTTTCCAGAGCCACCGCCCCCTGCCCCGACTGAGGAAGAACATCAACCACCACATCGGCATCAACGTCCACGGCGTGTCCCCCAACCTCGAAAGTGTGGAACTGGGTCTCATCTTTGTTAATTTTTTTCCTGTACTGGCTTTTTAGTTTAATTTATCAATTATTGTAATTTTATATTAACTAAGTTATTAATTTTAAGGGTTTAATCTTATGTGACATTTATTACATTTGGATCAATAATTTACTCTTTTGTCTTTAATAGTGCTTTGTGCAGAGTGCACTATTAAAGTGTGCATTGTGCAGAGTGCTTAGTGCATAGTGCAGAGTGCACTATTACAGTGTGTATTGTGCAGAGTGCACTGTTACAGTGTGCATTGTGCAGAGTGCACTGTTAAAGTGTGGATTGTGCAGAGTGCATACGTCTTAATTTCTTTAAGGGCCTAGATTTTGCCGACACTCTTTAACGGCCTAGATTTTGCCGACACTCTTTAACGGCCTAGATTTTGCCGACACTAAACCCTAAAATCAATGGTTAAGATCATCCAAAATCAACGGCTTACATACGATCACCCCTATTATAAATACATTCTAACATTATACTCAAATTCACACCAACAGTTTACCCTCAACCTATATTTCTGATTAATCTTCTCTTCTCTGGTTCTTCCCAAACACCGTCGCCCAACCCGCTGAAATGGAATGGCAGTTGTGCCCAACCCATTACTCAAATGACAAATTCCTAACCGCACTTCATCACAGTGGAACTGTAACCACCGATGAACATGGTGTTGTCTTTCGTTGTCCTAATCATATCTTCTGTAGGATGAATAAGGACATCACATTCGCCCAACTCAAGGAGAAGGCTGAGAGGAAGATACGGCCAGAGGGAGGGTGGCGTAAAGACGTGGAGCGTATCCGTTACAGAAAATTCAATTGTGGAGATGACGGGACTTTCTGTTATTCTGTCATGGAGATCCAAACCGACGACGACGTTCGAGCAATGATGGAAGCTCATGCTAACATTCCAATGGGACGTAGTCTCTTGGAGCTGTACGTGGACACAATACGCACTCCGGAAGAAATCATTCATCTTCTGCGACCACCCCCACCACAACAAGTCATACCGGAAAGAGTCATCAACCACTACTGTACACTTCACTGTCAGGCCCATGTTATGTACAGGGAAGAAGATGATGTGTATTTTAGTGGTCCAAACACCATTTATTCCAGGCTTAAGAACAACATCACCTTCGCCGAACTAAATGAAAAACTAACGGAAAAGGCGCAGCTGGAGGGTGAGGAGCAAACAATCACTCGTATCGTTTATCGCTGCCCCCGGATCGGCGAAGGTAATCGTATTCGGTGGTGCGTAATGACTATCAAGACTGACAAACACGTTCGACAGATGTTTCAGCAGCATGAGATGTTTCAACCTCATACTCGGAGTCCTATCGAATTGTGCGTCGAAACCACTATTTCCACCGATGAGATCCTCCGTCGGGTTACCCCTCCAGCGGTCCAATGGCCACTACCAGAAAATGTTTGGTGGAAGTAGTTTCGATCATGTTTTCCTCTCGTTTCGTTTTTTATTTTCTATTCTTGTATTTCTGAAAATTTTGTTGTTTATTTCAGTCTTTTTTCTACATTATATGTTGTAATATTTCGGATTAGTCTTTTAAATAACTATTGTAATTGTCGGTTGGTCTTTTAAATCAATTATTGTGTTGTAATATTTCTTTGTGACCCTTAAATTTAATTAGGAAATTTGGATTAAAAATATTAATTATCTTAATACAATTTTTTAATTTAAATTAAATTAATTAAATTTTTATCATTTTTATATATATTTTAAAAAAAAATTGCAAAATACAGTTCAGAAGTCACCGGGGGGGGGGGGGGGGGGGGGGGGGGGGCGACTTCTGAACTGCATTTTAAAAAAAAATTGCAAAACACAGTTCAGAAGTCACCCTGGGGGGGGGGGGGGCGACTTCTGAACTGTATATAAAATTTGCCTACTTTGGTAAATAACCTACAATGTGCATTATTTTGGTATATAATTTTTTTTTTGCACAACAACCGTTTTTTTCCCACTATGTGCACTTAAGTTGCTATACATGCTAACATCGTTACTGGGCTCAAACATTGATTCCAACAACACATATAAAATTCTTTTTTTGTTTCGTTGTAAACTTATAACTGAAATAGATTGATTCCACCACCTCATAGCTCTTATGTGCACTTATGTGGAAGAAAGTGTTGTTAGCACTTCTCTTATGCGTATAGTGAGTCTCTCTCTCTCTTTTGTTCAAGAAATGAGTGTTTTTTTTTTTGACGTGAAGAAATGAGTGTCTCTTAACATCTTAAGGGCATTTTTGTCTTTTAAGACATGGAGGAAGAGGTGGCAAAAGTAACGAGGGAGTGGAAAAGAAAATCCCATTGAGTTGTATCAAAAACCTAGACTCGTTTTACCTTCATACTGAAACCTAGTCTCCGTTTGATTCATCGGCAAGCTCTCGCGTCTTCCAACACGGTACGTTTTTCTCAGTGAAGTTGCTTCTCGCGTTTTCACTAGTTCCCTCTTTCTGAATCACTAATTGCCCTTTTTAATTTTTGTCTTTTCTGATTTCTTTATCCTCTGCTTCTCCTTGTTGCCCTCTTATGCGCATTTCATTTTTGTTTTGTTTTTGTTTTTGTTTTGATAATACGACTATTTCATCCCTTCTCTGATATGCATATTTCATTGTTATTCATATTTTTCTGAGATGCAAAAGAAGTGATCTGTTGATGGATTCTTTTTATTATTTTTTCTCATTAGTTGATAGTGCAAAAAAATTTACACTGTTTGTGTCTATTCATACCAATTAAACTCTAGTTATGTTGGGTTGATGGTTTTTGTTTTTTATTATGCTGTTGTAATGATTATATTGTACACTAAGTAGCAGAAAAATATATGTATTTCCCTGTTGGTAGCATATTTTCCCTGAGTCTCATAATGAGTGTTTTGTTCTATGATTTTTTTTGAAGGTGTTGTTAGAGAAGAGAAAATGGTGTCTGGTTCAGGTGTATGCGCTAAGCGCGTAGTCGTGGATGCACGACACCACATGTTGGGTCGTCTTGCCTCCATTGTGGCGAAGGAGCTTCTAAATGGGCAGAAAGTGGTGCTTGTTCGGTGCGAGGAGATTGCCATCTCCGGCGGACTAGTCAGGCAGAAAATGAAGTACATGAGATTCCTCCGTAAGAGAATGAATACCAAACCCTCTCATGGTCCCATCCACTTCCGGGCACCCTCCAAGATCTTCTGGCGTACCGTTCGTGGGTCAGTCACTCCCTAACTCCATTTAATCAATCGCATTTCGGAATATTACGTTTTGATGGGTGATTTTAACCTAACCTAGATCTTAGGATTGTGATAAAAGGTGTAAACTTTTTGCAGCAAGTAATGTGGTTTCTATGAAATTGTATTTTTAGGGAGTTATTTTAATCACTCCCTAGCTCAATTTAATCAATCGCAATTCGGAAAATTACATTTTGATGGCTGATTTTAACCTAACCTAGATCTTAGGATTGTGATAAAAGGTGTGAAGTTCTTGCAGCAAATAATGTGGTTTCTATGAAATTGTGTATTTAGGGAGGTATTTTAATTGGATTTGGTTATGTTGCTGATGTGGAATTGGGAAAGGATGAGTTACTTTGAAGTTGAATGCTTCTATTTATTTGGTAGCAATTTTGATCTATTGAGTGTTGTGTTGTTTTATAGAGGGTTTTTGAAAAATGTTTCTGTTTTTATGTAGAATGATACCACACAAGACTAAGCGTGGGGAAGCTGCGCTTGCTCGATTGAAGGTTTATGAGGGAATCCCTCCTCCATATGACAAGATGAAGAGGATGGTTGTTCCTGATGCTCTCAAGTAAGCTCTATTTTATTTTCAATTTTCAGTTTGGGATTTATTTCCATTGAATTGGAGGAATTTTTTTACTTATGACTAAGTGAATGAAATTAGGGTTTTGAGGCTTCAAAAGGGGCACAAGTACTGCTTGCTTGGAAAATTGTCATCAGAGGTTGGATGGAACTACTATGATACCATCAAGGTATGCTTTTGTTACATTGTAACTTCTTATCTAATTTGTATTGGGTAAATTGTGATGGTTGCTTAAGTTTGTAATTGTTCTCTTTACAATAGGGGCTGGAGAAGAAGAGAAAGGAGAGAGCAGGTTTGAATTACGAGAGAAAGAAGCAGCTCGCCAAATTGAGGGTGAAAGCTGAGAAAATTGTAGACGAGAAGCTTGCTCCCCAACTTGAAATCCTCGCACCCGTTAAGTACTGATTTGTATTTCGAAGTTTTGTTTTTGAGAGTTGAAACATTCAGTTTTGTTGGTGATATTGTGTTTTTTGAATATTGGATATGACCAAGCTTGTTTTGTTATACTCACCAGAATTTTTATGTCATCTATATAATTCCTACTTACTTTCTATTAGTGTTGCCCTTTTGAGGGTAACATCAAAATACTACAATATGAAGCTTTGTTTTTGTTGTGTGAATGGTGGTGCCAAGAAGTGGCCGAACTGGGCTCTTGAGCAAAGGATTGCGCTGTGACAGTTAAATACTCAAATGATCTTGTTAGCTCTTGATCACCCAACCATATGAGGTGTATAAGATGCTGAGATATAATTGAGTAAATAATATTTGGTTGAATCGGTTGAATCCAGTGTAAGATGTATAAAAAGGCTTAGTACAAAGGGTAGCGTCATTGATTTTTTTTAGTGAAATGGATATTACGTCGAAGATTTAAATCTGGATACATTTTTTTTTGAACAGCCTTGTAATTGAACAGTTTCAAAGCGAATTATCTTGTGCCTAGCTTTAAATTTGTTTTATTTTAGCAAAGCTTCAAATTTAAATTTAAGAGCACTAAGACAGGCTTTCTTAAGGAACCGTCAATTTTTTTGACTGAAATGTAGCAGCTGTGGCTCGAAATGTTCAACTAAACTTTAACAAGTTACATTACTCATTTCCTTGCAGCAACCATTGCCATGTTTCGTTTTTTCATATTTTAAGGTCAATAGTTCAGGCCAATGATGGTTGCCTATAATAATTGGTTCATTGAATTAATTTTGTGTTGAACATAATGTGATTTATGTTTGGATGCATCAAAGAAGCGACAATTATAAAATTCTAGACCACTAAAATATATGTTGCCTTTGAAACAATAGTTTCTAACTTCTAGTAGAATAAATTCTAGACCAATAAAATTGATTTTAGATAAAAGAGTCAAACACCAATTTAGTACATCTCAAAATCATTTTTAACTTTCCAAACTCACTTCAACAAACTTTACAAGTGAAAACTAGGCTATGTTTACCACTGTTCTCACATTCTTCAACGACATATATATCTCTTGATGCCCTTGTTACCACATGAGGAGGTGTATAAGATGCTCAACATGACATGAGTTTTTAAGGAATGAATCCCTTCATGTTGAGGAGGAGCTTTGAATGCATAAACCAAAAAACTATTCTGAGATTCAAGCCGCAATTTTTCAGAAGAGAAGATGGTAAAACTAGTCATAAAAAGGTTCTCATCAGTAAAACTTACTTAAAATCTTTCATTATTATATTTTTAAGCATAAAGCATCTCACTCCTCAATCATGAAAACAAAATATGTACTAGTAAATTACACAATCTATTTACTCCTGAAGCAGCAATGAATTACATTATTAAATTTAGATATAAATTAATTTTCCAGCTTCAAGTCAATTAGTGCCAAATAGAACATGCTTTACTCTGTGTTTGGAACTTTTGGAAGTCTCAAACATTCACTCCAGCTGATAAAGTGATAACCAAAAAGGAAAAACATTGAATCCTGACACACACAGAATGCGCATTTGAGTCCACCATGACCATAGTCAATAAACTATACCAAGTACCAACAACACTCTTGTCAAATTCATGAACTACAATAAAAGTATAACTATAACTACCAGAAAA
The DNA here is from genome assembly GCA_963573325.1 of Astragalus glycyphyllos. Lineage (NCBI taxonomy): Eukaryota > Viridiplantae > Streptophyta > Magnoliopsida > Fabales > Fabaceae > Astragalus > Astragalus glycyphyllos. The sequence continues at coordinate 57,178,678 of OY754307.1, forward strand.
TAGAAGTACCAATTTGTTTCAGTGGAGATCTCACTCATGACTCAACCACCCTGCTCTCTGTTGAATGATAAATTCATCAGTTAATAAAAAAGGTCACTTGTGTGTAAATCTATACCCCTAACAATCAGATCAACCAAAACTCACATGCCCAGTTAATAAAAACCGAAAAAGCATAAATCTTTATTGATAACAATAAAAATTAAAATACATGAGATTACTTTTACAAACTGCGTAATAAAAGAGGGGTTAGGTCAAGAAGCGGTGGTAGATTGATGATAATCAACAACTTCAGAAGCAGCATGTGAACGAGAATTAAGAACAATAGCACGACCAATAGAATTGATCCAATCTTCCTTATCTTTATCATTATCAGCGATGAAGAACATGGTAGAATTTGGAGTGGAGAGTTCAAAGGCGCAGGCTTTATGGAGAATATCTTCGGCGCCCTTAACGGTGAGACAGGTGGATACTGAGATGACGCCGCGGGGGATGGAGGAGGGAGTGGTTGCGCCGGTAGGGTCTTTGAACCAGAAGAGTTTGCCTTGCTTTAGAACGAACCAGCGGCGCCGCCAGGTTTTGATGTAGTCGCCTTGTTTTGTTAACCAGCCTGCGCGTTCTGGATTTGACCAGAATTCGATGCCTTTGTAGTCTTCTGGGTTTGGTTCTTGACCTGTTGCTGATCGCCATAGATTCTCCATTCTCTCTCTCTCTCTCTCTCTCTCTCTCTCTCTAGTTTCGAGGGAAGTGACCCAAGTGAGAAAGGGAAATGACGATGCCTTGCTGTTAATTAATTTCTGTGAATATTGCAATCAAGATTCTTTCTGCTGTCTATACTACTCAATAGCCAGTTCTTTTAATGCGGCTATTATTTTTGGAAAATTTTAGTTTAGTTTCAAGATTTAATTTATATATACATAATAGGTGTATAAATATTTTACACTATCAATTAAATTGATAAGTCATTAAACAAATTGGTCAATTGATAACCACATTATGTGTTAGGTATTATAAATTGTTATTGGTTGTGGTTGTAAAAACATATATACAATATGTGTACATAAATTAAACTCTTAGTTTTATTAGGAAAAAAAATAGTTTTTTAATTTCAATCTCTGATATTTTCAAACGTCACTCATTTTAGTTCCTTAAATTTTCAATATCACATTTGGTCCATCATTTTTAGAACTTAGTGTTAATTTGGTCCTCCCAAATATAGCAAATATTAGGAACCAAAGTGATATTAAGTTGTAGAAACCAACGACTTAATTGAGATTAAGTTATAAAAGTTGGGGATCAAACATGTCAACAAAAACCTGAGGGACTAAACTGATTAATGTTTAAAAATGTCAATGACTAATTAAAAATATTTTTTTTGTATAAACTAGATACCTCTACGCGCAATTGTAGAGACTAAACCCTCAAGAGATTTAAAATATTGGTATTGTCATGAACTAAAATTAAATTTTTCTAAAATTTGTGGGACTCCGGCTATTAACTCATTTAATAAATGAAAAAGTAAATACCTAAGTTACGCCTCCAAAAATAGAAATCAATTTGGTTATGAGAAATAGGAAGTACAAATTTAGTCTAAGAAATACAAATATGAGTCAAATTAATCCATGATGTGGGCTAAAATGTCCCTAAAAAATTATCTTCAAAGGACTAATTTAATCGATATTTAAAATCGCCACACATTTTTTAAGACCAATTTAAGTACTCCCTCGAGTTCTTTTTTTTTTTGAAAGATAGCTTAGTGGGTGTGACGGATGCATGGTATAGTTGATTGCATGATAAGCAAAGTAGAACACTTACACTTACACGGTTACACCCATGAAGGCCAAAGATGGCTCAAGGGTTTCAATTGTCGTATGAGCCCCGTTAATGACTGATTCGATCAATTTGCAATAAAAAGGAAGTGTTGGAAAGAAGGGAAAAAAACTAAAGTAAAAGGTAAATAGATTGGAGGCATATAATCGAAGGTTGAGTAGGGCTTGACGAATAAACGCTTCCAGTGGAAAAATCCTTAGCCTGTGCATCATCTAAAAGGTTGTCGGTAAATGCACAATATATCGTCAACAAGAAGAATGGAGCAAACAACACATACCTTAGAAGGGGAATGAGAACTAGAACTTGTGGACTCCACTCGTTTAGGTTTCTTGGGTTTTGACTTAGCTTCACCATTCGATGTTCTTTTCGTGAATTCTATTGGGAGCTTGTCTCAGTGGCCACCTTCAATGGTGTTGCTGCTTGTTTTGTCGACGACGATGGTCAAGGAATGACTTCCGCTTCAAAGCCTGAGTGATAGATGAGTTGATGTTCTTCCTCGTCTTCTTCACTGACACATTGACAAGCTCATCACCTTGGTAGGAAAATGGTTCCTTGATAGGATTAGCTGATGAGAAGTGGTAACACGAGAGAAACAAAGTTATGGCAAATAAGATTGGAAGTAAATACCCTGACAAAAATTGGTGGTAACCTCAACAGTAGGGTAATTCTCATATGGCAAGGAAAATCGACTAGTGAAAATAACCTTGTCAGTTCCAGACTCAGTAAGATTAATTAACACAAGAAACTCGTCTAACTCAATGAAGTTACCACCTCCCGTCAGTCTACCGGGAAATTTGTCGGCCAAGCCAAATGGAACACTCGGTAATGGCAATACCTAAGGGTTATCATTTTTGAAAATCTTTTCTTTGATCCATGGGTTATGCCAATACCTAAGTGCTAGAACTTTCCTTTTGTTTTCATGATCTTGTCTTACCTTGGCCACGACTCCCTTTACCATTTTGACGACAAATGAAACCAGTCGAGGTTCCCACTTTATTTTATAAATTTTTCTCAATAGCGTGAATTTTAGAGATGTGTTCACCTTTGGTCTTGGTGGGTGGATCGTCCTGTGAAAAGAATTGTCATTTGCTTTAGCATGTGTCGAAAGAAGGACAAACAAAATTAAACTGGTGTTCCCACTAAGGCACAAAGCCCTTAGTCACCCCATGAATAGGAGTGTAAGGGAAAACAACCACTTTGTCAAAATATAGCACATATTTTCGGCGTCAAGTTTGTGATTTGTGTCGTCAGCTTGTATTTCCCCGCCATGTTTGGTAAACGGAGCAAGAGGAATTGGATCAAAACGAATTGTGAAGCTATATATATGTAATTCGATAGATGAATCGACCGAGATTATCTTTAGCCAAAAAAAACCACTCAAAAAAAACGTACGACTCATGAGCCAGCGCCAAATGGTAGCACACATGATCTTTTGTTATCTAAGCCCAACTTTTGCAGCGCTTCTAGCTTATACTGTTCAATATAGAATGCGAACTTGCGGTGAACCTAAATTAGAGCTAATTATTGAAAAACATGTTTGATCGTGAGAATGTGAGGAGGGGGCAAGCAAATACTTTTTTGGTACACCATGTAATACGAGAGCTTGATCAAGATCATTGAATTTGGTTGTATGTAACTCTTTTTTTATATTAGTGGTAACACCTAAAAATGGCAATGATTAGCTGAGTAGGGGTTCAGCCGAGGAGAAAACATACTCGTTGGAAGGATAGCCGATAAGGAGAGTCTAGACGAGGATATGCTAGCTAAGGGAGTAGCCGAGTTATTATTTGGTTTACAAGGGAGCATGGGCCATGTACGCGAGGAATTATATTGAGGTTTAGCATTGAAAAACGATCAAATACACATACATAAGCTTAAAACCAAGGAGTAGTGGATAAAACTCCATGTTGTGCGTTAAAAGTGGCTAGTGGGCGAGATGCTATGAGACCAAGGCGCACAAATGGATAGTGGAGATTATTCCTAACCGAGTAGCCGTTAGTTTTAGGCGTGGGTAGGTGTAGGCTAGATATTGTGGCCAATAGAGACTAAGTTTCAACTGTAACTACAAATACCCTGCTTGTAAATATTTAATAAAAAACAAAATCAATCAAATACAAACATACTTTCAAGCATTTTTCCTTTCCTTTTCGCTATGCATCTTTTTAGCTTAACTTTAGAGTAATCAAACCCTTTAACGCTTAATCCTAACATTTTTTGGAGTAGTTAAAGAACCCAAAGAGGAACAAAGTTCCTTCATCAATGTAGTTGCTTGAAGAAAAGGGAATAATCATCACACAACTATTAGCCACTTTCGGCTAAATTAAAGTTCGACAACAAATTAGGCACGCCCAGTGGGACCATATATAATAGGCAAACAAACTGAATCTTTTGTTTCATTCGGTCTGGATTATTACTAGTGTATGCATCTACAATATGAGAAGAATTTGAACAACATGGATTCCCTTCTACTTAGAAGAAAGGGAATTCTCGCCAGCCAACCGACTCAACAGGTTCATCAAGGGCAAAAAACCATAAACTTTCCCCTCTAGTCAATTCAACTGGACAATCCAATGATGCTGAAGTGGAATATCCCATTATCATGACCACATCCTTTGTTAGGTGGCAGATATATACGGGGATACACGACATCATGTACTAAGTGTCTCAACAATTGGCTGACCTTATGATTCACAATGAGGTGTAACAATCCAATGAGTTAGAGAACATAAGAGTTACTCATGCTAGTAATTCAAGTGGTTCTACCGATCCTAACCCAACTGGGAATGCACCACAGTTTCAGCTGAATCATTATCTGGTAGGAACTCAACAAGCAACCCCAATTTAGGTACCTCTTAACTCAAGATTCCCTCAGCCCACTAATTTTGTCATTACCAACACTAGGGGGCAATACATGGTGAAAGTTACGACTAATTTGACTAGTCTTCAACTTGGATAGGTGGAAGTGCCTAGAAGGCCGCCTAAGGCGATGAAGCATATTAGCTTTAAAATATAGTCAACACTATTTTTCTAACCAAAAATATGGTTAACACTTTTTTTTTGACAAATATGGTCAACACTATTAAACCCCCCTTTCTTATGTATTCCCACACCTTCAACAATCATGGCTACAACATTGTTATCATGTACTTTTTAAGCCAAAAACTCTATCTAAACCTGATCACTTTAGTTAGGGCAGTGTAGTTTAACTCTAAAAAGGGTTAAATCACCGATTTCACAAGATAAAATAGTAGTTTAGGTAATGAGAACATTAACTAGATTGCTAAAGGTAGGCATACTACACCAAAATCCTAGTGTGGACAAAATCATGCTTTACAGACTGCATAATGATCCTAATGAAAGCTTAGGGATAAGAGACCAGTTTATTATGCACATTGGTGCTCTGATAGCAGCTCTTGTAGCAAGTCATTTAGGGAAAATTACTGAACCAAGTATTGGCTATTTTCCATCCATTTTCATCAAACTCTTTTTGGTGTTTACTGCACTTTAGACTTGATCTGTTGTTTAAAACAATGATGAATTTACATTACTTTTACTATTCATCTTTGCTTGTTAATATAAATACTAGTTCAAAAACTTGGAGGTTAATCGAGCCAACCCTCGTGGGAACTATCTTACTTTGGCTTTATTAGTTGTTTTTGACTGTGTACACTTGCACATCACTACAACACAAGTTTTATATTGCATTGTCGGGGATTGTTAGAATTAGTTTCCAAAGTTTGTCAAATTAGCTATTGGTTACATAGATTTCTCACATTTTGATTGTACCATTTTAGTGTTAGGTGTTACCATTTTATGCACAAGCATACAGGATGAGAATATCTGCCTAATCATGAAATTGACAGGACACTCAAAAGGATAATAAGGGAAAACATGGGCTATGCCAATTGATAGGATCTCGACAAGTGTATCATATCGTTGCAAGTAATAGTATCGACGCGATTGTATCATGCGTGTAATTATTAAATTATAGAAAATAGCAAAAACACAAGTTTTGAAGTTTTGAGGATTTAAAAGTGTTGGGGATATTTGTATTGTACATAGTGTAGAACTCGTGAATCAACGGCTTAGGAGTTTGAAAATACGTAGTCCATGCCTTGATTAAGCGAGTACTTAGGGCTTGACCAATTCCGCCCCTACACCATTACAAGATTAACCACTAGTCGATGAAGGACAATAACAAAGTCATCTACTCAGGTACCACCAACTTTCTTCATGTAATAGAAGGCCCAGGGACGAATGTATTCCCATGACTCTGGGGGCAAATGCCCCCAATGATACTTGGTTTATTTCTATACTATCCATATAGGGTTATTAGTACATCTAATAATGAAAGTAATAATAATGATAATATATGTATTTTGAGTCCCAAAAAATGATAATATATGTATTGTTTTCTTTCAAATCCACTTCCTCACTTTCACCCACTCTCCAAGTTCTACTTTCTCATATTCCAACTCTCACTTTTATCTTCTAATTATGGGTAAATTGCAGTTTAACTTTTTCCTAATTTCTTTTTTTCATGTATTTATTATTTGTTTTATTGTTATGATGATAGTTGATCATATATTTTTACTCATTTAGAGAGATAAATTTTCGAAAGTATTTATAATAGAAAAACATTCAATGTTAATGTTGTTAGAATATCAAAACTCACAAGAAACGGTTACAATGTATATAAATATTGCCCCCACTACATGAATTTTTTGGATCCATCATTGAGAAGGCTTGTTCAATGCAAATCTGGAGGACACATTGATCATTATTTGTTTGTTATTGTTGTATGAGAAATTATACTTATTACGAAACGAAACATCAGAATATGCACGTCACCCTTGTAAACAACCATAACCTAATTGATTTTCCACAACATCCCTTTATTTTCTTACATTTCGTACTGTAACCCTTCTTACCAAATAGCATCCCTCTTGTTATATTATCAAAATTTTAATAAATAATTAGTACTTTTCCATTGCCATTACTAAATTAGCATTTATCTTAACTACTTTCCTTTAAAAAGCCATTTAGTATTTGTTTTTTTAAAAAATATGTATGACATTTGCAAGAAGAAAAAATTTACAGGGTGAGAAACTTCATACAGTTAGAGCTTTTGATAAACTGCAAAAAGAGTTTCCATGTATATAAAAGAGGACTTAATTTATAAGCATTATCTTCGCAGAAATCTTTTTACAACGTCCACCATTCGCGAAATGATGCATCATTAAAAAAAATTGACTTTATTTTAACTACCTTAAAAATCCCTCACACCATGGTTTTTTATTGATTGATTGTACACAAGATTTTACGATGATGGTATATGCCAATTAAACGTTTTTAATAAATTAAGTCAATCACAAATGACACGTCACATAACCAACATGTGTACCTGCCAAAAAATTAACCAACATGTATTATTGATACAAGTGGTAATTGGACTTGGATCCCATTTTAAGGTCTCGAGTTCGAACATTGGGTGTGACAAAAATTCTGAGAGGGGAGAATCACACGGGCCGACAAAGTCAGGTACTCGTGTCCAGCCAAGTTATCGGCAAAACCGATGGAAACTGCGTACAAATGACATGGTAAAAAAAAATTACACATCATAAAAAATTTCGACTTTTTCTCAACTAACTAAAATATCGCTACCATGATTTTTGATTAATCGATAGTGTAGGACACCGAAAAAGAAACCACCCAAAATTATTTTTTCACACAACAGGAAATAAAATCAGCGTAGGCCTATTAAATGAGCTTCAAATGTTATTTTCATTTTTACTGAAAAAAAAGCGGGCGCGGGAAAACGAAATTTATTTTCGCGCTGAAAAACAACTACAAAAACTTCTATCTCTATATTCCGATCCTCCATTTCCAATCTGAATCTCATTCATTTCATCAAATCCACAAATCTCTTTTTCTCATCACATTTCTCACCATCACAATGCCTTCAATTGCCGCCAAACGCACATTAAGATCTTCCGGGACTCCCCTCCCTCCTCCTTCCCCACCCTGCCGGAAATCTCCTCGCCGGAGCACCGCCGCATCCCCCAATTCCGTCTCAACTGTAAGTCTCAAAATCATCCTAAACATAATCTTAAAACATTCATTTCTCCCTAGTTTTTCTTATTCATGATAATCATCACCTGTAGGAAAACAATTTCATTGCCGATGAGGACAGAACCGAATCTTGTGAACACGCAGTTGTAAAACCCCAATGGAACCCCAAAGGTGAGATCGATTAATTAATTAATTACTAGTATTTATTATTTTGTTTTGCTTGATTGGTAGTTAATTTGTTGTTGGGTTTGGGTGGGGTGTGGTGTGGTGTGATTAACAGATGGTGAGCAATTGAGAATGGTGAAGGAGGTATTACACGTGTCAACTGCACCGTCAACAATTGTGTGCCGTGAGGAGGAGCAGAATGTGGTGTTGGAATTCTGCAAGGGGCGTATTGAGCATGAAAAGGCTGGGAGTCTTTACATTTGTGGGTGTCCTGGAACTGGGAAATCGCTCTCTATGGAGAAAGTCAAAGGGCTTTTACTCAACTGGGCTACTGAGGTATAATCTAATTGGTTTTGTATTCTATGAAACTAATTGAAATTCATATTGAAATTCGCTGGAGAATTTAGTATCATGATTGATAGAATTAACAAACTGCATCATTTGATTGTCAATTTGTTATGCTTAATTAAACTTGTGAAATGTGATGTGATGATACGTTTATGTATTAATTTTCCTGCACATATTGTGTAGATGTTGATGGTTATTCTCTAGTGGGAAATTCGTTGCTTTCCTTCCTCTTCAATTTTAAATGGATGACTATAATTTGCTGAAGAAACAGTATCTAAACTGTATTTTGTTTCTCTTTTCGTTTCTTACATTGATGCGATCTCATTTGCAGGCTGGTTTCTCACACCCGGATGTTTTATCTATAAACTGTACATCCCTTGTCAAAACATCTGATATTTTCACCAAGGTAGGAATGCATAAGCACATTTTATTGAAGTCAACTTTCAACACTACTCAGTTGACTGACTCATCTGTTGTTCTGGCTGGCAGATACTTGGCTTAGAAAAAACACCCGGAAAGAAGGGTTCAGGCACACCATTAGAGCAACTTCAGCATATGTATTCTCAGAAATCATCTATCAAGAACATGACGTAAGATACATGTTCTTGCCTTGGATTTGACACACACTATAATGCATTTTTTAACAGTTGAATTCTTGACATCCATAGATGATTTTCTACCAGTGTTTGTTTCTGTAATTTGATTGTTATCAAAATCAAATACTAATATGTCACCATTGTCACAGATTGATAATAGCTGATGAATTAGACTATCTAATAACCAAAGATAGAGCTGTGATCCATGATCTTTTCATGCTTACCACTTTCCCATTTTCCAGATGTATATTGATAGGTAAGTGAATAAATTGTTTTTAGCTTTGTTTCATACCCTTGAGTGCAAAATAGTTTGGGTTCGTTGAGGACTTATTGTGCTTGTTTGTACAGGTGTAGCAAATGCAATTGACTTAGCTGATCGATTTCTTCCAAGGCTTACTTCATTAAATTGTGAGTAAATTAAGTCAATAAGTCTATGTGAGGAATTTCATTTTCATTTGAACTCTTTAGATACCGGTCTTGGCGACTTTACTCGTGTCAACATTGGTCATTTATCCTTTTTGTTTTAAATTTTTCTATTTTTCTGTTCCAGGCAAGCCTACTGTTGTAACTTTTCGAGCATACACTAAAGATCAGGTCCTTAGGATTCTCGAAGAAAGGTTAAATGTAAGATTGATGTTAAATAATTGATTTACTGATGCCACTTTTTGCTTGAAATATGACTACAAAGACGATCATTATAGCAACTCATTTGTTGAAAATTATTGACACAAGTCAAGAAAAAAAAAGAACGGAATTTTACATTTCTCCTTTTTTGAATATTTTTACTAATAGCTTTTCGTCTCACCATCAGGAACTTCCTTACAACACTGTCTTCCAACATAAAGCATTGGAGCTTTGTGCTAGGGTAAGTCCATTTAACAACACTGTCTTCTATATAGAATTGATTTAATGAATAATAATGCGATGGTAAGAGGAGCACAGACAGGGAATGGGGGATATAATTCATCTTTCAATAATATATATCTAGAGTCTAATTGGCATTGCACATTGCAGAAAGTAGCTGCAGCTTCTGGAGATATGCGAAATGCTCTTTCTATATGCAGGTCTGTCATATTTTGGTGTTAGTGTTATTGTTTGTTGGCTGTTAATTCTTTTATTAATCGGTGCGTCTATACTTGAAAAACTGGTTCTGAAGAGGCCTTAGGTCATCCATTCCCTCTAAATTGATACAAATTTATTTGACAAATTAGCCCGAGTAAAATCCAGCAAAAGATTTATTTGTTGCAATTTTTTCAGGCATGCAATAGAGATGCTGGAAGTGGAAATTAGAGAATCTGCCTGCAATTTGAATGCTTTGGAAGAGAAATCTTCCTCGGAACATAATCTTGCTACCGCTCCTGATTTTACGAAAAAACAAGAACTTGATGTGGTAAGTGCTCAATGACATGTTTCTAGTTTGCTGTAAGGATGAAACAGTGATTTTTTTTGGTCATTTGGATGAAACATAGTGATTAGTGAACAATTTTGCATTTATCATTCATCTCTTTTGATTCATTGATAATAGGCCTGAATACATTTCTTTAAGTATAGTGCTTTAAGTTCCAAAAAATTCTGTTTGCTGCTCTTAGAAGTTGTAGTACGGTTTACATATTATTATTAGTCATACAAGGTATAGGCAACTTAGTTCTATCATAGCATTCTGTGTAACTAATGCTATGTGTGCAATGAACTATATCTTTCAACACAGTCTGGAATGAAGTTATTGTTACATCTCAACACCAATACAAATACAATAACTTAATTTTACTTAACATGTAGAGTTCCTTTGTTATCCTCTCCCTCTTGTAGTTAAAGCCTAAGATGCTCAAAATGGTTTGCAGGTGAGGATTGATCATATGGCTCTTGCTTTGTCAAAAACATATAGATCACCAGTGGTGGACACAATACAATCTCTGCCACTTCATCAACAGGTAACCTTGAACTATGAATATGCAATGTGAAGTGTTCTGAGCAAAGGATACGATAGTATATAATTGGAAGTAACACAACTTATTATTTATTCTAGATGCTATCATTTTTATGGAGAGATTTCTTTTAATCATAATTATTGTCATAACTGTTAACTAATAAATCCGAAAGTTATTGAAACGTAGGTAAACAAACATGCAACAACATGATACTTTAGATACTAAAGTAGATGGTTATTAAAGAATTCAGTAGGTACTAGAAACACAATCCAAAATTTTTCTAGCTGAAACAAACAAAACCCAACGTAGATGCTTCCTTTATACTAGGCACTAGCTATTTTGTGTAACTTATTTTCTAGATCTGTACCGTTTGCAGATTATACTGTGCTCTTCAATGAAACATTTCCGTGGTGCCAAGAAAGATGCAATCCTTGAGGAGGTATGCTTTACAGCTCCGTGTGTAAAGGTTTGACTCATTCTAGCATTCATATTGATTACTAAAATTGTAATAATGATGCAGTTATATAAATCTTACTCGGAGATATGCAAATCATCAGTGATTCCCCCAGCAGGAATCTCGGAATTTTCAAACATGTTGAGAGTGCTAAGTGACCAGGTATCTAAAACAGTACTTGATTTGATTATGAATTTCTTGATGTAGCTTTTTGACACAGTATGAGTTTTTACACTCGATTGCTTTATCAACAAGCAAAAGTATCGGTACATAAAATGATCAAACATGAATTATTACTGCAGGGCGTTATTAAACTAGGACAATCCATAAAATGATCAAACATGAATTATTACTGCAGGGCCTTATTAAACTAGGACAATCCCGAGAGGTTAAATTTAGAAGAGTATCACCCAAAGTAGACGAAGGTGATATTACTTTTGCATTGCAGGTACTCCTTCAGTTTCTTAAGCCCTTGTATTATTTAATTTTTATCATTCCTTAACTTATTGCATCTGTATTAGTAATTAATCTTAAATGATTTTGACGTAATCAAATTCCATGACAGGGAATCCGGTTTTTTCGAAACTGTCTTCAATGGGCCTGTTGACCGGTAGTTTTTATCCAGCTTGGTGTTAAACTGTAGATTCTTCCATAGATTAAGGTTAGAAGCTTTTGCTTGGACATTCTTTTTTTCTTTGAGGGTTTGTGTAACTTGCTTTGACCTTTTCTTTAACCTTCTCACTACACGTTTTTTCTTTTTTTCTTTTAGCATATGCAGGTCAGTTTATTTAGCTCAGACTGGCGTGTTCAATAGATGAAGTGGATGTTCTGTATGAAACAGTTGAATCAACTAGAGCAGCATTTCCAGTGAAGCAGAGGATGTTGGAGGATATTTTATTTATTTTTTCTAAATAGTGAAAAATAGCAATTAAAGAAAATATCACTTTTTTTTCCTTAAAAAAAGTTACTTGTATCTTTGATTTCATACAAATAAAGTGCATCTTTCTTCAAATGTTGAATCAGGCCCTTGATGCTATATTAAGTTGAGATATTTTGGCATGCTTTGCAATCCAATGCAGTATGTATGTGTGCGTGGTTTTTAAGACCAAAAGGCCTTATAAAAGATTACAAAAAAAGTTCTATTCATATGAAACAGTTGAATCAACTGGGTTGGGCTGGTTGACTTTTGGGCCTCTATTTAATGAGCCCAGCTCAACCCAAAACACTGGGCTCATACTTCGTCCAACCCCCCTCTACTCAGTGGACACTCCCAATCCTTAAATATTTCCAAAATACCCTCACGTGGAAAACCCTCTCACACTGCATTTTAATTGGTTCGGAGCACGGTCGGCCGAATCGGTTCGGACGTGGGGTCGCCGAATCGGTTCGGACGTGGTGTCGCCGAACCAGTTAAAAAGGGGGTGTCTGTGTTTGTTTCTGGTTCGGCGGCACCACGTCTGAACCGGTTCGGACGATCGTGCTTCGAACCATCGTTGGATCACAAGACTCATTAATGGCATTTTGGTCTTTTCACGTGTGTTAGGGGTATCTACTGAGTAGCTAGGGGGTTGGACGAAGTATGGGCCAAACACTGGCCATCAGATGGGCCTGTTGGGCTGAGCCTAAATTGACTAATCTGATCAGATTATTTTTATCAACCCAGTAGTAGTTGTCTTGGGCACACCTAGTTTTAGTTTTGTCCATCAGGATTTATATATGATATATGTTGCCCAAGATTCTGAAATGCAATAGAAAAAAAACACAAAGAAAGTGCGACACATAGAACAACTGAAATGCAGAGTGCAGAAATTAAACTGATACAAATAAAATTGACAAAGATAAAGAATTTTGTTTTGAGCAGAAGATAAGCAAAGATGAATACCAGAATTTGATAATCTAGTTTACAGATTAACTCCTATATTTGAGGGACTGAATCTGAGCTGAGAATTACACACTATGAAGAAAAGGGATTACACTTTGTGGTCATTCTTGAACTTGTTCAACAATTACAGAGTTCATAGCTAAACCTCACTGTTTTTCCCTTATATTTTCTCTGATTATATCACTCTCGTGCTGTGTCACTGTGGACAACTACTTGAATTTTTCTTGGAAACTCTGGATGACTGACACAACCCCATGAAGCATAAGCTCATGGTTCTCCATGTCCTCACACAGTTTGGACACTGACTTGATTGGCGTTGTTTCAACAAAAGCAAGTAGAAACAAATGTGAGTGTCCCAAAGTTCAATTTATATTCGTCTTGCTTTTTGTCAAATCGACACCAATCAGATGATCGTTTCAATCGTGAAGATCCATGGATGAGCGTGAGCTTATGCTTACATGGAGTTGCATCGATCATAGTCAAAGTTTCATATAACTTTTCAACTACCGATCTTTATGGACATGTAGTATTAGCGTTTTAAAACGATCATTATAATAGTGAAAACTGCATATTATAATGAAACTTTGACCATGATCGATGCAGCTCCATGTAAACTTTTCCTACATATTATAATGAAAACTACATATTATAATGAAACTTATGTTTAAAAAGTTTCATATAATAGTGAAAACTACATATTTTTTTAAAAGAACATATATAAATTAAGAGTAATTCTCATTGATAAAAATAATATTTTTTAATAAAATTATATATCTTAAAGGACAAGAGTTTATAAATAATTCATATTCATATAGAATTGAAAAAATATCACTCTCTTGTTAATTATATAAAACAACTATACTATTACCCCTAATTCTTAAACCGTACAGTAGAAGCTCCCAGAGAAAAATGACAAACTGATGTCTGTCCCCATAGGGCCAGCACAAGCCCAAGCTATTAAAGCAAGGGCTTTGGAACTCAAACTTTTAATAAAAAAGGGGCCTTGGAATTTTGCTGTTAAGTAATATTAAGACTAAAATTGGTTAGATTACAACATCTTGTAGCCCCCCAGCTGGTTTGTAGGCAGCATAAAATCCACATGTGCGTTTGTTTGAATCCTATCAAAGGAACTGTTTTTTTTACTTGATTTATTTGTAAGCTGTGAGTACATAACTCTTCATGTTACCTAAAAAAAAAAGCTTTTCATGTAAATAATAAATCCCTTTTTTTTGTTGATTTACTTGTAAGTTGTGAGTACATAACTCTTCATGTTACCTAGAAAAAAGCTTTTCATGTAAATAATAAAAGCCCAATAAAAAAAGACTACTTAGAGGATTGATGGCCCAAATGTAAATTTTTTGGTTACAAAAACTTTAGGTGAGGGGATGACGCCCCAATCTAAGGCGGAAAGACTTTAAGACTCTTTGAGCACTTACAAAGATAATTACATTTACCTCACCCCTAAAGGCTTCAAATTATTTATTTTTGCCAACTCAAACTATTTATGCATGTAAGTTATCCAAATTGTATATTTATTTCTATCTTTAATGGAATTTGGATGTTTCGTTTGCACTATTTAGTTGCTAATGTCCAACAATTGTTTTCATTAAAATATATGAAACTAGAGTTAAAATTATATTGAATCGAACATTAACCCTATGTTGGGTGAAGTATTTTTTTAGAGTAATGTAATATTTTTTGGGGAATTGAATATTTTAAACTAAATTATTTGATGAATTCCTCCCAAAAATTATAGTATCCCAAAAAAGATATACTTCATCCATGTACACCTCAAGAGTTTGCATTATTTTATTATCTTATAGATCTCACGTCAAAATTTGCTTTAGGCCTCCATAGGTGTTGGGCCGACCTGTATCCCCATTATTAAAAAAAAATAGGTGACTTATTATTGTAATAACACCGGAGAGGATCTTCTCCCATGAGTAAAATTGTGTGAGGACTTGGGAGTGGGGGCACAATATACATGCATGCCAGCTACGTAGCTACTATAGATAGACTCATGCAACACAAGGTCTGCATTAGGATGGACAAAACACATGAGTGAATTCCACGATTAATAAACTAATCTTTTGCTAGCCAAGCATTATTTGGCTTGACATTGCCACTTCTATTTTTCCTATATACACATGAATTAATGGAAAATGAATCCAAGAATGCTCAAACAACCAAAATAGCTGGCCCCCTTGAAATTGAAACATTAATATTAAGACCACTATATACGCATGGCTTATTGAAAATGACCACATGCAGACCCACACCAAGATATTTTTCCTCTTAATGCATCTTACCAAAATATCCCCCACCTCATACATCATAACACTAAGAATCTTGCTCTTAAGTGGTTGAGAATAACTAAGGTCTATATGACAAGGTCTTTTGGTCATTAGCATGAGAATCATATCTTGTTAGTGAAAAAGAACAAATAATAATAGCTAGCCATTAGCTAACGAGATTGAGATTTAGGAGAGAGGTAGTGTTTTGGGTGGGAGAGAAAGAAAGACAAATAGATGAAGAGATAAGAAGATTGAGATTAATTGGCGTGGCAGTTGCATCACATCGGTTTCTACATGTCTTTTTATATATTTGTGTCCACCCCATGGAAATTTGAGACTGTATATATCAAGCACTTTTTTGTTCAGCGTTTTCCTTCTTTTGTGTTGGATTTATTATATCATTATTATGTTTGCGGACACTAGCTTTTGGAAGAACCCTAAACCTATCACTTTGAATTTTCTGGAGTGAATTGAAAAGGGAATATAAACTAAAGCTTTCACATCTACGATTCCATATACGTATTTGCATATTAAGAAATGCAAATTGAAACATGACCCTGTTTTAATTAATCTTAACTTTGAGCATTAAAAGTAAAACATTTAGTTTAAGTAAAACTTAGTTAATATATATTTGTGGAGACGATTAGCGGATGACACATGGCTTTGGGAGATGGATTTGGACTAGGACCAGGACCTTTAGAGTGATGGAGTACCCAAACCTATGGATAGATAAAATTTTAGGGTGGAAAGATGGCACCTCAGTCCAAGGCAAGGAACACCACCTGCCTCTTTGGGTACTTACAAAAGGAATTATATTTACGTACCTTACCCCAAGGAGTCTAGTGGGGACTTCAATCCAAGACTCGTCGAATACAAAGTCATATTCTATTCATGCTTTTACTACAGAAGGAGAATCTATCTATACTAACAAGATAGATGACCGTTACATCTTGGATGTAGATTCAACTATGTGGGACCCATTGTTGGATGCATCATGATGATATTGACAAGGAGATATTCTTCCTAAAAAGAAAAAGAAAAAGAAAGGGACACCTAGACCATCTCCTTCACCACGAAGAAGATCTATCCCTCATGATGGTCCCTGGGTAGGAATTCGTGAGAAAAACAAACCCCTTCAGATTGACAAAGAAGCTCTTAAAATTCTCAGGTAAGAAGGACTTTTATCACCTGATGATCTTGCGCTTGTTACATGGTCTCCATCAGACCATTGTAAATCATTAAGTTTTCCAAAGGTAATTGAACCAATTTCTTGCTTCATGTTCTCATCATCAACATTAACCTATGACCAACATTGTTGAGGTTGTGGACTCTCACAACACTTCAAGTCCCCACGTAGTAGTTGACTTCTACGACCAATAGTTTGTGACTTAAACCTGATTTGGAATGAAGCATTGCCATTTTACGTGAGTGCTCATAATGACATTTTCGACGACATATTGGAACTTGACGTTTAACATGATGAGCAGAAGTTTGGACCGACTCGAAGGGAAAACTCACTAGGTCGAATTCGATTCAGTTTGTAATAAAATTTGAACAAGTTTTTGTTTATTATGAGTTGAAGAAGAAAAGCTTGTTCAACGTGGTTAAAGTAAGGTTGGCATGAAAATTTACTAAGTAAGGTTGACCACAGGCGTAGAAGACAGAGAAATCAAAGCCCAACGAAGAAACGAAAAAGGAAAACGAAACAAAGTCATCGGCTGAGCTAGAAAAAGTAGATGACCCACCAGCAGCACTGTTGAACCACCGCTGGAAGGTGAGGTTATGAGCCACCGGAGAACAAAAAATCGAATCTAAAAAACCAACTAAACTCGATCACATACCCGATCTGGAACGCCTACAACCAGAAGAAGAAGGTGCGGCAGATTCGGTAGAGGAGGTACTGCCGGAAGAGTGTGTGGTGTAAGCGACATTGATTCCAAGATCGAATTCTGAAATAACACTCAATGGAATCAACGGTCCATAGCCAAAAAGAAGATCTACATCAACATTTAATTTTACATCATAATTATGAACAAAAGAGCATGATAATTGAACAGTCCTTATTTGATCTAGTGGAAAAGATGCAGTAACTCTTCGTTCGTGTGGTTAAAGCATGTAGGGATAACAACGAAACCCGATCCCGATCCCGACCCTACCCTAGTTTTACGGGGAAGAATTGCTTTGACTAGAGGCGCTGCGATTTGGGGATGTAGATACCTGTCCCGCCTCAGTCTCGAACCCGCTCGACTAAACATTAATTATTAGTTTTTATTTTATGTATATATAGTCATTCATTTTGTTTCATATACTTTTTTAGTTTTAATTTTAATCAATAACCCATTAATACTTCTAACTTTATTTTATCATTGTGTAATAATTATGATTTTATTTTAATAATTATCTTAAATATAAACTTTTAACTTTTTCTATGGATTGTGACAGAATCAAACCAGAGAGGAAATTCGGTCCCTTTGAGGCATGGGAAGGACAAAACCCGACCCCATTAAAGATATGAGAGGGACGGTGGAGGCAAACCCATCCCGCTCTGTTGGCATGCCTAAAAGCACGATACTTACCAACAGAGCGGTGGTGTAGATTGTTGTTTCGGTTACGTAAATTCCAAACCCGCATGCAAGACCACATTATTCGAATGGAACCCAGCATTCACTTTCAACTTCGATGCACTTGATTCTTCCCCAGTCTTGTGATAACTATTTGGGACCCACTACTTGGAGCTAACGTGGACGACCGTAGCTTGTTGGGTGGAAATTATTTGGGGCTTACAACCTCAACTCCAAACTATTTCCAAAAGAAGAAAAATCTCATAAACAGGAAGTGAGCCAAATTTTTAAACAACTCAAAAGCACATGATGATGCTTGCGTAAACAGGTAGTGACTAGTGAGCCAAATTATTATGATTATTATTAATTCCAACCTCTTATTGTTGAAGAGTTATTGAAATTCCCTAATGAAAATATCATAGTCATGCTAGTGGATAATTCAAAGAAGTTGAGATGCACTATCATATGGTACATATAAGGATGTTCTTGCAGTCCATTTTGGTATCCAAAAATTTAGTTTTATACCTGAGAGGATACCATTTTGAAGTTCAAATGGAAAATTCTTCTTTTCCCAAGATTCTAGAATTTAAAAATAAGATTCAACCACAGTCGAAAACTCTCCGACTCAAGGATTGGTTTGTAGATGTGATTTCACTGTAAAACATATTCAAGGAAATCAGAACCTGATCCCTATTTACTTTTGAGGCCAATGAAACAAATTTAAATCATCAATGAAACCCACACTTTTCCTCTAATCTTATGGTCAATCCACTACACATGCCTCCACAACAAAGACCTTTCCTCCTGGTATTCTTCTTTGGGTTTTTTTTGGGTACCCCCACAGCTTATCTATATACCCCCACACGTTTTTTTTGGACGAAAATACCTGTTTTTTTTTTGCCTAAATCGGATTTAGAATTTGAAGATATAAATACGATTTGTTTTTTACAAATCGTATTTATGTATTGGTGGATACATACGATTAGCCTGTAAAATTTCCAATTGTATTTACCTAAACTGAGGTAAATACAATAGAAGAAAAAAACCAAAGCGTATTTACCTTGGGGTGAGGTAAATACGATTCAGACAAAATACAAAGCGTATTTACCAATGGGTTGGGGTACATATGCTTTGTAAAATACGAATCGTATGTACCATCACCCAAGGTAAATACGATTTGTTATATAAAATAGAAATCGTATTTACCCTTAACCATAGGTAAATACGATTTGTATTTTAATCGACGGCCATATTTACTCCGCTGGCCTAACTGCTATTTATTCAACGGTGTAGATTGCACGGATAGTATCAACGGTTGAAATTCATTCACGAATTCTATAAATACCCACCCCCACCCTCATTCATATCACACAAAAATTTCACTCCCAAATACATTTCTCACACATCCAAAATGCAGATTTGCCTAACACAACGGTCTGCTGAGAATAGGCTATGCGGTATACATTGTGGGGGCAACATTACGATTAGAGAAGATGGGTCTACTTTTGGAGTCCGAAGCCGGAGTTATGCCGAATCGACCGCGCCATGGGGTTTGATGGGTTGAAGGATAAAGTGTGGTCGAAAGTACAAGTGATGGGGGATGACCGCGACGTCACTAGTATCACTTATCGGAAACCCGATCGTGGAGATGATGACTGCATTTCCTACTCGTCGATGTCTATCAAGACCGACGAAGACGTGGCGATCATGTTCGACATTCACGACAGGCTTATGGGGTATAAGCCTTTGGAGCTGTACGTGGAAACACAACGGAGCGTGAATGAGATTTTATGTCATTTGCGAGATCCGGAATATTGGGGCATAGTTTGTTATATTTTATCTTTTATGTAACTTTGTTTTATCGAATGAATGAAATAGAAATTTTAAGTAAACTCGTAACAAATAGTAATGAACTAATATAAAATAAAAGAGTTAAAAAAAATCCAGAAAGTACAGACATAAAATAAAAGTAATAATATAAAAGGCCCTAATCATCGGTCTCTATATCTAGCATCTGCATCAGCTGGTAGAGACGAGCGTACGTCGGAGTGGACATACGAATATGCCTGCGACGAAGCCCCTCCTGTACCGCCTCTATCACACTCTGTACCCAAACTAGATCGCGCTGTGGGGGTGGTGGTGCAGCTGCCTGCTCTGGTGGTGGTGGTGCAACCGGCAACAGCCTGGGAATAGATACTCTGACGTACCACTCTAAGTAGTCCGCAGCAACCTCACCCAAATCTCGAGCAGGCCTAGTCGTCTGAAGCACCTTGTGCACAGTGGGCAAATAGTGGGAAATCCGGAAAATGCAGTCATCATGGCTAGGACGACCGGTGAGAGGGGGACGTGGGATGACCTGGACATACCCAAACTGGCGGAGGCATCTATCTGGCATGTAGGGAACAATGATGTCTCCCCAGCTGAGGAAACCCCTGTAGAGTGCAACATGCTCGAAGGGTCTAACATCCCGATGACCCTCAAATGGTCGCCAGCATACATCATCAGCAGTGAGGTCGTCAACCCTCCGCCTGTAATCGACCAACTTTAGTGCATTTGTCTACTTCCCCTTCCAAACCCCGCAGAGTGGTGTGTGCACCTCAGATGGCTGCCTCTCCACCAGATGAGGAAAGTACCATAAAATTCAGCTCTAAAATGCAAAGATAAATAACTGAGTTATTTAAATTAAAAACATAATTATTTACCTGTAACATGGAGGGGCAGCCAGCTAAATGTTTAGCCTGGTCCAACGATCCATAGTTTAGCTGTTCGTACATATGAGCAAGTGTAGCCACACCCCATGCATATGATCCATCACCATCAGCAGTAAGGTCCTCAAGCAGCAGTAGCCACTTGGCCTCAGCCCTGTCATACGTCTTCACTGTGAAGATGCTCCAACTCAGAACCAGAAGGATCATCGCCCTGACAGCAGGAGACATGTCAGCAGAAATGGACGATGCAGCAACTATGTCCAGGAGCCAGCTAAAACGGTAATACGGTCCCTGACCAAGTCGACACTCAGCACAGGCCTCCTCCTCAGTAAACCCGAGATATGCCACAGCAAGCTGAACTGCCTGATCAGCGGTGACACTAGTGGGTGGTGCTCTGTAGTATCGGCCTGAGAGCGGAAGGTGCAACAAACAGGAGATGTCATCTAAAGTAATGGTCATTTCACCGAATGGTAGGTGAAATGACGAGGTCTCCTAGTGCCACCTCTCAACAAAAGCGGACAGCAGCTCATGGTCCACAGTAGTATGTCCTGTTACCGTGGTCCAGGAGTCTCTTAGGTAGCTTGTTACCGTGGACTCTGGCTGTGGGGCTGTCTGACCTCAGCGCGCCTACGCCTAGTGGAGGCGTGTCCCACAACTCTCCGGCGGGTGCGTGTGCTGGGAGCGGAAGACAACGCCTGGCCAGTCTGTCGATAAGAAGACACTGAAAAAAAAAACAGGTTAGTTACCAAAAAATTGAAATCGTATTTACCCTAAGAAAAGGTAAATACGATGCGAAAAATTTGAGGAAATCGTATTTATCTATAAAAAGGAAAATTCGATTTACTTTTTTTTTTTTCCAGATTCTGGAGGAAATCGTATGTATCTCCTACGAGGTAAATACGATGCGCTCTGAAATTTGACTGGTCAAATCGTATGTAAGTGACAAATGGTAATTATTTTGTAAATTTGTAAATTTTTTAGGGGTATTTTCGACTTTTCGCCTTTTCGTGGGGGTATGGAGTCAATGGGTGGGGGGTAAAAAAAAAATCCCTTCTTGTTTTTCATCGGCCCAACTCAAAAAACGTGCCAGAAATCACCTTTATTATTTTATAGCAAAAGCTTTTAAATTTTTTGAAGGTTTTCCAGAACATACCACCTTCCTTCCTGACACACATTTATTTATCCCATACATGATAAATCTAAATCTCTATATTTCTCAAAAAAAACCGTTTGTGGTATATTTGATTGGGATAATATATTTATATGTTATGTCTATTTATATCCCAAACGAAGGCATATGTGGACATCGTCCAGTGATCCCAAAAACATAAATCTGTGATATGATCTGCATTTGAATGGTATTCTCCATTACAATGGCAGAAAAGTCAATTGGAAACTGTTTTAAGGGAAGCTAAAATACAAGGATTGGAACCTAAAGCTATTAGCAAATTTAAATCAGTTGTCATTTTACACAAGCCATATCACATTGATCCCAGAACCAAATTCCCATTTCATCCAATTCGGCAGATCTATGGGAAACTTATCCTCCTAGTCCAAAAAGTGCCAAAGAATTAATGTATTATGTTTGTTTTGTTAATCATCATTAACGGGGAAAAGATCACGTCAATACAACTTGTATTTGTCATGGAAATCTTCTTAATCAACCTCAATGGCAGCCAATGGATGCACAAGAAGTTGCTCTCAATCAGAACGAGATCTCAGTTGACCATTGAACAACAACTTGCAAAAATGAATTTTAATCAAAATTACGTGAATATTGAATCTCCAAAAAATCTCAATGCATAAAGCATCAGAGAAATAATGGAAGACACTTGGCAGAACAAGACGTATCAATTTCCAAGCTACTGTGTAGAAGGACGATTGTTTGATCAAAATGTGTCTTCAAGTCAGGAACCTAACGTAAAAGACTGATAAGATATGTTTTTTTATGGGACTGATATGATATGTTGTCTACATCTCTAATGTAAAATAAGAATCCAATAAGTCATATATAATGTGGCATGTTAATCAAAAGCCTAAAACAATTAGGCAAATGGCTATTTATTAGGTTGTTGAGTTGTGGTGCGATCAAAAATAAATGCTAGGAGACATGTTATGAATATTGTGTGTAGCAGCATATTTACGGTGAATTTGTTAAAGGTGTGAGTGTATAAGGGAATGGTTGTATTAGTTTGTCTTGTGGTTCATTTTCTTTATAAGGAGGTTATTTTTTGTAAGATATCAACAAAAGGCAGTGAAAAAAAAAGTGTTTTATAAAATTATGTGGCTTTATGAGAGTTACCCTCCTCTTTCTAAAAACTTCAGTTATCATGTTCATGTATATCCTTTTATCCCTCTATAGAGATGCAACTATATATCTATATACACTCATCTCAGAATTGAGGATCTTGTGTATTTTTTTTTTTACTAATTACTCTCCTAATGGAGAATCCCATTCAAAAATTATCATATGCCACGCTAAGCGGCGAACACACGGTATATTATTTAGTAAAAGGCAAAAAAATAGTTCATTTTGTGTTCACCGCATGACTCTGTAACACATTCAATCATTGAATCTTGTTACAGTTCTCTCTCTATTATGAGAGTTTTGGATGTTGGTTTGTGTTCGAGACATTTTTTTTGTGCCTATAAGTGCCTGATTTATGTATCTATATCAATTAAGACTAATCTCATAATATGTGAGGTTCACGACTATGATATCAAAATCATAAGTCTTTTTGCTAACAAGAGGAGTTGCATATGATCTGAACATTGCTAAGGAAGGAGACAACTTACCCAAATATTTCACTTTTTTTTTCCTTCTTATATAAGGGACCGGAAAGATCTTACTTATGTGTTGGTCTATAAATTACTTCAGGAGTATTAGCAAGATTTTGTGCACGTGCATATATGATAAATAATAATATATGGTTATTATTAAACAACAATTCAATACACATGATTTAAATGACAAACATACATCCGTGTGAGAAAGGGATTCCCTTTATTCAATACACATTATTTAACTTTGTGTTTGATAATTATTGATGCTTGATATATTGATTGTGGATTATGGCTAGGAATAGGCCAGTAATGTATAAGAAGGAACCTAACAATCGCATGGGATCCTTTTTCAAGTACACATGAGATGTCACTTTCTTTCTTCCATTCTTGCTCCCAAGTACGTACAACTACTGTAGGTGTTGCATTTTCACTAAGACACGACAGTTATTGGAGGTTAGATATTTATAACTTACGACTTGTGAGTCTTTCTATAGATGGCGAATTGGTTTTAGTGGAATATATGGAGGAAATCGTGTGCACATTTGCTTTCTCCATATTTGGGCATTGTAGGGCAACACGCACTATCCTTCACTCATATAGCTGCTATATGAAGGGAAAAAATAGTTATCACATAGTGTGATATTTTGCATAATGTCATTTTACTCATTTTCAACTAATTAATTAAGTAGATTCTTAGAATTGTCTTGGTCAAAATAAGCTGCAGCAAGGACAATAATGGGCGTATGTTTAAGCCGTAAATAATTGTGCATGTCACATAACAGTGAAGCACGTTTTAGTGTTACATAGATGAAAAAAATAACAATCATATTAAACCCAACTTGTCCTTTTTAGTTAAGACAAATGACTTACTTAACCCAAACAAAAAATAAAGCACAAAAATAAAATTTTAAATTACGAAGTAAGATCAAATATACAATTTTGCAAAACTAAAATTAGTTTATACAAAATAAAATATAAATATATATGTATAAAATTCACAACCATTGTATACTTTTTTCCCTTTTATACTTCTACTAGCCTTAGCACTTATACGATGCACGGGGTCCACTAGGATTGAAAAATGTAATTAATCGTTAATAATAATTTAAATATAATTAGGAACTCAATTGTGTAAATAACTGCAAAATAAAGTATAAAAATATTAGCCTAAAAGACAAATTAATTACAATAAAAATAGTACGATAAACATCTAGCACATTTAGTTACCTGATTTTACCCTGCCAAACATATCTTCCCTTTTGATGTATTTGATTTGTCAAATTATATTTTGAAAAGCCTAAAAACCATACCTAACCTATCTAGTTATATAAAATAATATTTTTCAAAATAGGAAGACAGATCACTTTTATCATTACAGGTAAATGTAATAAAGAGATCAAGGTATCCGGCCCAACTTATATTGACATATCATCCTTATAATTTTGAAACATATAGCACACACCTCCTTTAAAAGTTGAAGGAAGGATAATCCATTTTCCAAGTAATGCTGAATTAGATTCGCCCCGTAAAACTGCTTCAACCAAACTATTATATAGAAGAGCTCTAAGATCTGTCTAGTGAAACCTAATCCATTGTAACCTTGTTGCTTCGGTCACGCTATAACATCAACCAAAAATTGGTGAAATAAACGCCTCCCGAACAATAGAATTGAATTCCCAGAAACTCGATGTTGAATCCTATATGCAACAATCTTGATTGTGTCTGAACAACAATGTGTCTTTCAAACACAATTGTGCCAAAATCACCAACAATAAGTGTTGTCACTTCAAATGCAGTAGGTAGGTTTTAACGACTAGAGTAGAAGATAGATGCTATAGTAACATCCTAAAACTTTGCATATATAATGGATTGGATAGATATTTTAGATTAAAAGAAATGTGGTTCTAAAAAACATAAGGATAAGAAGTATAACTGTAAATTGATTTTTAAAATAAGTATAACTATAAATTGATTTTTAAAGTGGTTTAGTTATTATGGCAAAAATTTAAAAATTCCTTTAAAAAATAAAATGGGTCTAGAAAACCAAATTTTGGTTCAGGAACCACTTTAAAAAAAAACCAAAAGTGATCTGACCTAGATATAACACATATTTTAGATTTAAATTTTACTAACAAAATCTTCACATTGGCTTAACCAAAATTGGATGAGATATAGTCATTGACTTTGTGATTTTGGATTAAAAAAATGTGATTTAAAAAAAACTAACAGAAGAAGTGTAGATACAAATTGTTTTTTATTTAAATTAATTTTTTGAAGTAGTAAAAACAAAAAAAAAAGACTAAACCCCATTACCCAAGTGGGGCCATAAATAAAAAAATTTAAGATACATGGAGATTGTTTTAAAAGAAAAGAGAATAACAAAAACCGAAAAGAGCCAAAAAAGTAGAGAAAGAAAACAAGGGGAACAGGAGTTTAGCGCGCCAATCCAGCTACAGGTAGGTGTAACGGATTAAATTAGATTTGATCCCAATCCTAATGGATTCGATAAAAATGGTTCAGCAATCCATTTACAACCATTGAAAATGAATGTATGGAAACAAATCCAATCCATCACAATGCATCTAATAAAATCCAAATCAACTCATCCATTTATAATTTTTAGGGAGGGATATCTAATCCATTCATTAAACTGTTTTAAAAATGTAAAACTAAAAATAAAATAAATAATAAAAATTATTTTAAAATTAATAATTTCTGATTTTTTTTAAAAAATTAAGGGTTAAATATGTATTTGGTCCCTATAAAATTTGGGTCCTTAAATTTTTTTTACCTATTGTTTCATCAATTTTAGTCTATCATGAATTTTTATAATGTTTCATGACCTTTAATAGCGCTATTAATAGTGCTGGCAAAAATAGCGCTATTAATAGTCGTGAAACGTATTATTAAAAGTCATCAGGGAGTAAAACCAAAAAACTCAAATTTCATAGGGATAGAAAGTAGGTAATTTATTTTTGAGTGACTAAAATAAAAAGAAACCTAAATTTTATAGAAACAAAAAACATATTTAACCCATTAATATAAATAATTAAGATAAACAACTTTTAATTAAT
The DNA here is from genome assembly GCA_963573325.1 of Astragalus glycyphyllos. Lineage (NCBI taxonomy): Eukaryota > Viridiplantae > Streptophyta > Magnoliopsida > Fabales > Fabaceae > Astragalus > Astragalus glycyphyllos. The sequence goes on from OY754307.1 coordinate 57,205,371, forward strand.
TATAATTATTTAAAAAATAAAACTTGAACCACCACTGTGCTCTACTGTTGACAATTAGTGACAGCGTTGGCTACCATTGATAACCGTTGACCGATGTTGACCACCACCACCACCACAAAAAACATAGGTAACTGAAACATATTTTAGTTTTGTAAAATTTAGTTTTTAACTTTTTATCCAATGGATTCTTTTTATTTTAGCGACATAATTTGTGATGGACCAGAATCCGTAATGAAAGTTGGCGTCACTAAAATTTAGCGAGAGATATTGAAATCCATCGCTATTTTCAACAAAAACTCAAATTTCGTCGCAAAAAATAAGTTCGAAAATCGAATTTTTGTCGCTAACAGTGAGGGATAAATTCCATCGCTAACAGGGAGGGATAAATCCTGTCACTAACAGTGAGGGAATAATTCCCTCCCTTTACAAAATTAATGGATGGATCACAATCCATTCATTACTTTATATGGATGGATTGGATTCAATCCATTAATTTTTCAAATTTGTAATGGATGTTGTTATGGAATGGCTTTTTGCCATATACACCCCCTTTTTTGACATCTATTCACACCCCTTGTAGGCCCAATATCAAAGGGCTCAGTCCGAAAATCAAGGGCTCAGATCAAACCACGAGATCGGACGGTCCTGATACATTGGAATCAACCCCACCCACTCTATAAATACAATATTCGTTGCCTCATTAATGGTAAGCATTCTCTCATTTATTACTTTGCTAAGACTACTCCACTGACTTTAGCATCGGAGTGACTTTGCAGATACAACACCAGCAGGATCAGATACGGTCAGTGACTAAGGACATTAACCACTAACTACCTCGGACCACCCTTCAAGGTCGGAAGTACAGTGCAGAACATTGGCGACCACAGTGGGAGGTCTCAAACCAAGATCTTCTCCCCTCACCTTGATCAATGACGACTCGAAATCTTCGTGCGAAGGCAAACAGCCTCGCGGTGGGTATCCCCCGAGCCGATCCTGAGACTGGTCATCCCTCACTTGGCCGAACCTCAGCCAACCCCGGAAGGATTCGTACAAGACCTTCCAGACTCCACTCGAGCACGAGTTCAAAATCAAATTTCGAACTTCGTTTTGGTCACCGGAAGCTCCGCAAGGAACCATGTACCTCCTCAAAATCCACTTTCTGTCCCGGCCGATGCTGTCCAACAGCTCGTCCTACTGCTGAACCGACATGAAGCGGCAAACCAAGAGAGGAGTTACCGATTTACGGATCTTGAAGGACAGGTGGCGGAGCTCCGGGCCCGAAATATTCCGGATCAGATCTCGCCCGACCCGGATTCCCCTGAAAGAAGAAATCCGGCTCGAAAGCGCCACCGATCTCCACCCAGAAGACGACATTACCATCGCTCTCCTCCTCATCGGCTCGGAAGGAATGTTTCCCTTTCGCCTCCAACCGGAGTGTACGTCTGAAGGGAAGACGCTGATTATTCACCCCGAGTTCATTCTTCTCTGGCATCCTCTTCTCCTATGCAACGATCGAGGAGTAGAGAATATTCACCTCGAGGATATCGCCCTCATGACTGCAGGCACCCGCACCATCGGCACCGATCTCCGCCACGGGCTCAAACAACCAAGCGCAAAGGCCCTTTTACGGAAAAGATCGACCGCTACCCGGTGCCCAGATATCTCGAAAAACCACCAGAAGGCTTGAAGACCTATGACGGGACAGGCGACCCGGACAGACATTTGAGTTATTTTGACACAGTAATGCAGTATCGAAACGTTCCCGTAGAAATGAAATGCCGAATTTCCCCCCTAACATTGGAAAAAATAGCCTCAGAATGGTTTGAGACCCTCAAATCAAACACAATCTCCTCCTGGGACCAGCTGGCCAAATTATTCTCAGCTAATTTTTCCCATTCCAAAAGCAAACCAAAAAACAAAAATGTGTTAGCGTCCATCATCCAAGAGAACTCCGAATCTTTAAGACAATATATAGAAAGATTTAACAAGGAAGCAGTGCAAGTTCGGAACATCGATGATGCCTTCCGAGTTTACTTCATGGGGATGGGGCTGCGCCCCGGAAGCCCGTTCAAAAAACACATAAAAACATGGGAGCCAGAGAACCTCCAAGATTTCCTGCAGCTATCCCAATGCTTTATCAATGAAGAAGAAAGCGCCATGATCGGTAAAAAACCACCAATGACCGAACCGTCTAAACCCCAAAATGAAAGAGATCAAAAGAACGACGGCCGAGGCAACAGGGACCCCGACCTCGGAACCGTCATCAATTTTATACCGAGCTCAATGTCACTCAGGCTCAAATTTTAGGTGAATGTTGGAACACGGAGTTTAGAGACGAAAAATACCCAAAACCACTCGCCCACAGACCGGGCCAACGTTCTAATAAATACTGCCGATATCATCGGAGTAACGGTCACGACACCAACCATTGCACCGCCTTGAAAGATGACATTGAGGATATGATTAAAAGGGGAAAACTAGCCAGCTATGTAAACAAACCAGGGCGTCAAGCTGGCGAGATTAAAGATGAATGGGAACAAGAACCCAGAGCAAGGGGGAGAAACAAAGTCGAATCCAACGACGACGAACTTGATTCGAGGAAATCAAAAGGACGGTCCGTAATGATGATGATCGCAGGAGGTTTTGCCCACGGAGAATCCGGGAAAACAATGAAACGAAAATGGAAAGAGTTACTCAATATAGCCTCCATGTTGGTCGCACAAACACCTTCAAACCGACCTCCTTTGTCTTTTAGAGATGAAGACCTTCTAGATGGGAAGCCCAACAAACACGTACCACTCCTTGTCACGGCGGTGATCGCCAATAAGGAGATTAGAAGGATTTTGGTCGATCAGGGAAGTTCTTCAGACATCATCTTCCTCGACCTCGTGGAAAGAATGGGAATCGATAAAGAAGACATCGCTCCTTACCGAGGATCCGCACTATCAGGATTCAATGGATCTCGGACTAAACCTCTTGGACACCTGGAACTGATGGTTTCCTACGGTGAAGAACCCTTGGTAAGGATCATCAAAACAAAGCTCCTCATCCTGCCGTGTGAATCAATCTACAACTGTATCATTGGAAGACCGACTTTGGGAAGGCTCGGAGCAGTAACCTCCACCACTCACTTAAAAATGAAATTCCACTCCCTCTGCAACAAGGTGATCACCTTAAACTCGGATCTTGAATCCGCCTCAAGATGTTTCTTCCTGTGGACAAAAGCAGAAAAAAAGGCTCAAGATAAGGAAGGGGTTCCACCTGAGATAACCAAAAAAGAAGTTACAGAAAAATCCGCCGAAGTCAACTTAACTGATTTGGATGCAAGATACGACCCAGACAGCTCGAAAGAGGAAGATGATAATGAGTTGGCCAAAGAACTCAAAAAGAAAATGAGAAGACCCGAGCCTGATGGGGAATCCATCGAAGTACAGCTCGGAGACGACCCTACTAGAACAGTGAAAATTGGAGCGGACCTATCCGAAGAGGTAAAAATCAAACTCACTCAGTGTTTAAAAGATCATGCTGATCTTTATGCTTGGTCGGCAAACGACATGCCCGGAATCCCGCCAGAAGTCGCATGTCACCAGCTCACTGTTAATTCGGAAGCAAAATGGATCTCCCAAAGAAGACGATTGCAGAGTGGAGAGAAGGCCATGGCCGCCGCAAAAATTGTTGAAGATTTGATCAAAGCGAACTTTATAACAGAGGTCAAATACACAACTTGGTTATCAAATCCAGTACTGGTTAAAAAGAGCAACGGTAAATGGCGTATGTGCATCGATTATATTGACCTAAACAAAGCCTGTCCGAAAGACGCCTTTCCTGTCCCAAGTATTGATCGCCTCGTCGATAATGCCTCGGGTTTTCGCCTACTTTCTTTTATGGACGCATATTCCGGTTACAATCAGATCTCCATGTTTCCCCCCGATCAAGAAAAAACTGCATTTATGACGGACCAAGGTAACTTCGCCTACCGAGTTATGCCCTTCGGTTTAAAAAATGCCGACGCCACTTATCATAGAATGATGAACAAAGTATTCCAAAGACAGATAGGCAAGACCGTTGAAGTCTATCTTTACGACATGATTGCAAAAAGTGAACAGGAAAACACCCACGTAAAAGACCTTCGAGAAATCAGGAAAAATAACATGAGACTAAATCCGGAAAAATGCACTTTTGGTGTCCGAGCTGGAAAGTTCCTCGATTTCTACTTAACAGAGAGGGGAATTGAGGCAAACCCTGACAAATGTCGATCCGTGACTGAAATGCGAACTCCGACTTCCAAAAAAGAGGTCCAAAAACTCAATGGTATGATCGCTGCTTTATCCCGATTCCTATCAAATGCGGCATCTAAATCTCTCCCATTATTCAAACTTTTGAAAAAAGAAAAGAAGGAGGGTGAAGGAGAATTCAACTGGATAAACGAGCAAGACGAAGCCTTGCAACAACTTAAAAAAGCGCTTTCAGAACCGCCCATCCTAACTCGCCCATGCGAGGGAGAAACTCTATACTTATACCTATCAATCTCGGAGGAAGCTTTAGGCGCCGTACTAATCCGGAAAACACAGACCGGTCAAAGTCCCATTTACTTTGTAAGCAAAGCTCTCCGGGACCCGAATGCAGGTATCAGCAAATAGAAAAAATCGCCCTCGCCTTAGTCGTCGCAGCTCGACGGCTCCGACCATATTTTGTGGCACACCAGATAGTCGTACGCACCAACTATCCAATAAGGCAGATTCTACACAGACCCGACCTTGCTGGAAGAATGATTAAATGGGCAGTAGAGCTCTCCGAGTTTGGAATCAAGAACGAGTCTCGTACGACAATGAAGGCCCTAGTTCTAGCAGATTTTGTAGCAGAAATGATTCCCGCTGATCCTGTTAACGACATCTGGACTTTACACGTTGATGGGTCTTCCAACCCCAAAGGAAGCGGCGCGGGTTTAATGTTGGAAAGCCCGGATAAAGTGATCATTGAAGTCTCCCTTACCTTCGCTTTCCAAACAACTAATAATCAAGCAGAATACGAGGCTTGCATCGCAGGTCTACGATTGGAAATTGACCTACGAGTCACTCAGGTCAATCTCTCACAGATTCACTCTTGGTCGTTTCACAAATAAACAATTAATTTGAGACCAAGGATCCGACCCTGCAGAAATACCAACTTCGAATACAAGAGTTACTCGCACAATTCAAAACAGCCGAGGTAAAGCACGTCCCCAGATCCGAGAATCAGAGGGTGGATATCCTATCAAAACTCGCCAGCACCAAGGTCCCCGGTAATCACCGGACGATCATTCAAGAATTACTCAGAAGACCTAGTATCTCTCTTGATCCGACTTGTATTTCTACAATTTGTTCCATTGAGGAGAGCCAAAGTTGGATCACTCCAATATTGGAGTACATCAAAACAGGAATCGAGCCTCTAGACTCGGCTGAAGCGAAAATCATCAGAAGAAAAGCATCAGCCTTCTCAGTCATAGATAATACGTTATACAGAAGGAGCCTCTCCTCACCATTATTAAAATGCATCAAAGGGGAGCAAGTGCATTCCGTTCTAGCCGACATTCATGAAGGAATATGTGGACAACATCTTGGCGCCCGTTCCCTAGGTCGAAAGGCCCTACGCACAGGATATTATTGGACGACCATGGAAGGCGATGCTAAGAACTACGTAAAGAAGTACAAAAAATGCCAGATCCACGCCAATGTTTACGTCGCCCCACCAATCGAACTCCGAAGTCTATCCTCGACATGGCCCTTTGCACAATGGGGAATAGATCTCCTAGGTCCATTCTCAACTGCTCCAGGCCAAAACAAATTTCTCATAGTGGCAGTTGATTATTTTACCAAGTGGATTGAAGCAGAGCCCTTAGCCACCATCACTGCAAGGAACTGCCTGAAATTTTTCAAAAAGAACATCATGAGTAGATTCGGGATCCCCGAAATAGTTATTACTGATAATGGAACGCAGTTCGCCGACAAAGGTTTCAGGAAAATGATGTCCGACTTTAAAATCAAGCATCATTTCATGTCAGTAGAACACCCGCAAACCAACGGTCAAGTAGAAGAACTCCCATATGTTCTCCGGGCTTACAAGACCACCCCTCAAAGCACTACGGGAGAAACGCCGTTCCGGCTCTCCTATGGCAGCGAGGCGGTCATCCCAGTGGAAGTCAGCGAGTTAAGTTGGAGAGCAGCGAATCCCAAAACTCCTACGGAAAACTACCAAGCTTTGAAAGAAGACCTCGATCTCATCGACGAAGTTCGAGGACAAGCCTCACTTCGAGAAGCCATCATCAAACAAAGTGTTGCGACCCGATACAATGCCAAGGTCGTCCCCAGAGATTTTGAATCCGGCGACTTAGTCCTTCGAAGAGCCAACGTGGGTTTGAAAAAAGCTTCACAAGGAGAATTAGCACCCAATTGGGAAGGACCTTACCGTGTTAAAAGTAAGACCGGTACGGGGGCTTTCAAATTGGAAACACTTGGCAGAAAGGAGATCCTTCGAACTTGGAACGCCACAAAGTTAAAGAGCTATTACATTTAAGGACACGACTGTTTTGCGTGTGCCAGTTTCGTTTAACAGTAGTTCCTACCACTATAAATCTACGAACTCCTTCAGAATAACTTCTTGGACCAATCTCATGAGATCTCCATACGTGGCCAAAGCAGTCACAACCCTTAGGGGCGAGTTCAATCCGGGCCGAGTCCTGGTAAACTTCCCAAAAGGTTCGAAAGGTCCGTTAAGGATTTTTCCTTAAATCTATCATTGGCCTTAGTAGCCAAGAACCCTAATGGACGAGTTAAATCTGGGCCGAGTCCTGGTAAACTGTCCTTAGGCCCGATCTTACGAGATCTCCATACGTGGCCAAAGCAGTCACAACCCTTAGGGGCGAGTTCAATCTGGGCCGAGTCCTGGTAAACTTCCCAAAAGGTTCGAAAGGTCCGTTAAGGATTTTTCCTTAAATCGATCATTGGCCTTAGTAGCCAAGAACCCTAATGGACGAGTTAAATCTGGGCCGAGTCCTGGTAAACTGTCCTTAGGCCCGATCTTACGAGAGTTCTCAACAGGTCTTCTCTAATCATTTGAGAGCTCCTCTCAAACCTTTTTAATACCTACGTTCCACACCTATCTTTTTTGATCTTATCAAAAACTATAAAGTACGAACTAAATCTTGGAAGTACCTACGTTCCACACTTATCTTTTTTGATCTTATCAAAAACTATAAGGTACGAACTAAATCTCGGAAGTACCTACGGTGACGAAAAGATAAGCCATTCAAGGAATCAAGTTTACATAAACAAAATAAAATTCATTACAACCATCTCGGATACGGCCGAGGCCTCAAGTTTTATAAACAAAAACTAAAAACTAATACGACTTGACGAAGTTCCGAGCTTATGCATGATTCTCTGTATAAACTCGGAACTATTACAAAGCTGGATCTGGAAATAAATCAGGCAGACTTGGGGTGAACCACGGTCTTCACATTGGTCTTGATGTCGACTTTCAAAATCTGTTCTCCCTCAATCTCGTGATCCACATTCAGGACGGCCCTGTCAAGATTAAGAGAGGGGTAGACAAGAGCAATCTGACCAAGTGCAAGATCGAAACCATCTTCTGCCATTTCCAGAGCAAGATCGGCAGCAGTCCGCACTTCCTTCTTAGATTTTACCAGCTCAGCACGGGTTTGGGCGAGCTCTTTTTCAAGCACGGCACATCGATCTTCAGGAGTGGAACTAGTCTCAGCCTTGTTCTCTTCAAATTTTTTCAGCGACGCCATCAACTCTTGAATCTGACCCTCCAACTTTTTAATTGTCTCTTCAGCACTCTTCCTTTCTTCTTCAAGCACTCTGATCTGATCGTTCAGCTGACCGATGCGAACAGTGCTATCCTCAACTTGCAACTTAGCAGAATTATGGGACTTTTCAAGATCGTCCGCATAAGCCTTCAAAGTCTTCAAGTCGCTCAAAGTGTTACCCAGGACTTTATTCTTTTCGGCCAGTTCTTTCAGAGCATTGAATAACTTGGCCCTCTCAGTGGTTACCAACTATGAAAAACAAATAAAATTTAAAGTCAATAAGGTAGGTAAAAAGAACGACAAACGAACTCCAGAAAGAATACCTCACCTTCATGACGACGTTCCATCTCCACCCTCTGCAATTTGGTAATATCGGCCAAATGAAAAAACAGCTTTGCGGTCGCACTAACTGGATCAGTAAGATATTCCTCCATATTCTTTTCCATAAAAATCGCATCCACGGGAACAAGAGTTGCTTTCTTAGAAGATCTATGCCCCTTAGAAGACTTAGGATCTGTTGGAATCACCACCTTCTTCTTCTCCTCAGTTCTCCGGGCTATCTTCACTTGCTTTGTAGAGGCTCCCTCATTCGCTGGTTTTCTCTTCCGATGTTGAAGATCGTCCCCAGGATTCTCCAGCTGTTCCTCATGGACGGTCCTGATTGGGGAAACTTGAACGGCACCGCTAAGATCAGGAGCATTCTCTGGAACCTCTTGGTTTGCATGCTCACCTTCCTCGGCCCCCAGGTTCTGCAACGCCATCCTTTTTAATTGAGCAATCCTACTCCCTGCCATCGTATCTGAAAACAAAGAAAAAACAGGACGAATTGGTCAAAATGATAAATTAACAATTCTCAGTCAAAAGGTAAATTGACAATCCAAAAATTCGACCCTACCTAGAATCCCCATAACCTTTCTTCTGGTAGCACACTTAACCGATCGATCGGCAAGAATGCCTCGGTATTTATGCTTGGTATAAGGTACTTGAGATGAAATAAAGAACAGGATATCTCTGGTTAGGATATCGGCACGACAAAGATGAGATTCGCCGACGTGATAGGATCCGGGAGATCGGTTATAATGACCGAGTCCCCATCCTATGGGAAACTTAGTGGACACCAAATTTCGCCCATCCGAATCAAATCTACCCACATAGTCACTTGCCTCACTATTCACCGGCTCCACAAAATAAAAAAGCTCCTTCCACCTCCCCTTCATCGAATCTGAATAAGCCCGGAAAATCTTGGCACTTTTCAGAGACCGAAGGCTCACATGCTCCCAAACATTTCCTTCCTCGTCTTTTTCACTATTCCTATTAACCTCAAACAAATGAAAAAACAGATTGGCGGACACTGGACGTTTAAGTTCGAGGCATATCAATTCAAAGGCTCGAAGAAACGCCCAACCATTGGGGTGAAGTTGCGAAGGTGCCAATTCCAATCTCGCCAAAACAGTCTGTTGAAGATTAGTAAAAGGGGGACGGATATGCATATCCGATACCAATACATCATACATGACAAATTTCAAAGCTCCTGGCCAGGTCGCTGCATGCTCATCGAATCTCATACCCTCGACATTCCAAAGTCGGCCCCGAATGGATAACTTATCTACAATGACACTCATATCTTCCCCTGCTTCGTACAGAGACCTTGTTTCAGTGACAGAAGAAGTGATCCAATTAAGAATGCGAGGAACATTCACGCCATAAGGCATAGGAAGATCGATTCGCCCCGGACCAGTGCTAGAATAACCATCAGTCAAAGCAGAGGTACGATCATCAGCCTCGGCAGCCACATCATCAGCAACCTCATCGTTTCTTTGCTGCAAATAATCTTTCCTATCCTCAACTTCTTCAGCAAGTCTTTTGCCCTTATCAACCTCGGATCCCGTATGGCTTCTCTCCCTGTCTCGGTACTAGACTCCGATTTCGACTCAGAACCCCCCACTTCCTGAGTATGCGAAGACCCTTGCTCATCGTCGGAATGCGTCTGTTTAGAAGACACTGTCTCCACGACGACCACATTGGTTTGTGTTTTTTACACCAACGACAACCACATCCTCAGAAAACTGCTCCCCACCATCAGGCTCGTTGGTAGGATCTTTAGAAGTATGGTGATCGACCTCGGGATCATCCTCCACTTGTTCGCTGGTCGGGGCTGAATCAGAGTGATATTGAACTTCAGGAATAACGGGGGCAGTTTCAGAACGACGACCCTCGACATTCTCTCCTCCAGAAGCCATCACGTTCGCGAGTTGCGGGGGTTGCTGTGAAATCTGCCTACGAGTTTGTTTAGTAACCTGCAGGAATGGGGACATAGGGAAGTCAGGAATAAAGACCTAACGGGTCCATACCGATTTTGAAACCCGGCCTGACGACCCCCACCCTGTGGCAACTAAAGAAATGGGGGCAAATCTGATTGTTTAAGAAAAAACAATAGAGAAATTGAAAACAGAACTAACCTCGCTCAAACGAAGCTCTCGCTGATATTCTTTTATGGAAGTCAAACACTTGAACCCACTAGAATGGTGAAACTCTAGCCACTATCCTCCTGATCGATGAACTTAAACTCGGATATGAAGATCGGTATGCAGAGCAAATTGAAAATCAGGAATAAATGAGGGGACCTAACCCCTATTTATAGTGGGCCTCGCAGAACTGGATTGGGCCTAAATCGAATCGACGCATCCCATCAATAGCTTTCAACGCACGCGCATGCCTACCAAAGCGTCACCATCATTAGCCGCCATTGGGAAACGCGCTCTGACAGGCGCAATAAATGCAGAGGCGCCAATTCAAAATTCAAAATTATTATAACGGTCGAAATCACTTCATTACTATCAGAAACCAAACTCAACATCGGTAAGAAAGAACACTTCATATCTCATCAAGTCAAGATCGCCTCTAAAGACGACTAGACTTGGGGGGCAACTGTTATGGAATGGCTTTTTGCCGTATACACCCCCTTTTTTGACATCTATTCACACCCCTTGTAGGCCCAATATCAAAGGGGCCCAGTCCAAACATCAAGGGCTCGGATCAAACTACCAGATCGGACGGTTCTGATTCATTGGAATCAACCCCACCCCACTCTATAAATACAACATTCGTTGCCTCATTAATGGTAAGCATTCTCTCATTTATTACTTTGCTAAGACTACTCCACTGACTTTAGCATCGGAGTGACTTTGCAGGTACAACACCAGTAGGATCGGATACGGTCATTGACTAAGGACATTAACCACTAACTATCTCGGACCACCCTTCAAGATCAGAAGTATATTGCAGAACAGATGTATTTATTAGATGATGGATTGGATGGATGGTGGACTAATAGATGATTTTGACACCCTATTTTATATAAAAAAAATTATAAAAAAATATAATTGACAAAAAGTTTAAAAATCACCATATGAGAATTGCACCAGCCGACGTTCTTTTATAAACTGCACATGGTCCACTCCATTTTAAGTAATCCCAATTTCTATTTTAGTATTGGTCAAAAACAAAAATATTCTATTTTAGTATAGTTTTTAATGGAACTACAGAAAAATCTCTATCGCAAAAATTATAGTATCCATCATAAATTGCATTGCAATTGCAATGACAAATAAAAAGGCAACACCTGTGAGTACTGGATATGCAATTATTTTCGTACTACAAGAACTGAGCTTATTCCTCAAACATTAACATCAAAGTCTCAATCACGAGGATTCAAGGGACAAGAGATAGACTTCATCAATAATTGGTGGTTTTTAGATGAGATGAAAGAATTCGTCAAAAGTTCACTTTTTTCTCTAAGTGTGAAACACATATTGCATATTTCTTTGGTCCTAACACTAAGCTTGTGTTCACTCACAGTCCCTAGTTTATAATGCGTTTCTGGGGTTGTCCCACCGTTTTAAGGCACTCCACACCAGAAAGGGACAATGGTTAGAGGCTTAGAGAATCGGTTTTGCCCACATTAAATGCACTATATCCGTTTTCATTCATTAATTTCATTTTGCACTCTTTTGATATTTGTTCCATCAAAAAAAATTTCCACCAATAAAAACTCTTTTGATATTTATTTGTTGTACCAAACACACACATGTGAGTGCTTTTTTTTGTTGAAGGATTGTATTATTGTACAAAATAAATGAATGTATTAAGAATTAATTAGAGCTCCCCCATTTTACATGTCGATAAGATATTTCATTTTTAGAGATCAAAAGTTTGATATTTTTATAAATAAATTTTAGGATGCTGGGATGATACCGTAGTTCAAAGCTGAGAAAACCTTTCATTCTTAGCAAAGTGGCCTTCTTAATACATAAATGGAGCAATTCAAAGTGATCACCTTATTCACAACTAGAAAAACGGAAATTTGAGACGACACAAATCTGTCGCTAAACACTAAAAATTCGTCACTAACTTTTTAGCGACATAATTTGTGACGGACCAGAATCCGTAATGAAAGTTGGCGTCACTAAAATTTAGCAAGAGATATTGAAATCCATCACTATTTGCAACAAAAACTCAAATTTCGTCGCAAAAAAGCAACAAAAAACAAGTTCGAAAATCGAATTTCTGTTGCTAACAGTGAGGGATAAATTCCGTCACTAACAGTGAGGGAATAATTCTCTCCCTTATTAGTGAGAGATTTCAATGCCATTTTTTTTGAATTTATCTATATTCACATATAATTGCAAGAGACCTTGAGAGTAGGGGTGTGTAAACACACCCGGTAAACTTAAACCTTACCACAACCGTACTAGTACTATTAAGAAAAGCCCACACCACTTTTAAAAAAACCGGCCCATTCCATTTAATAAAATGTATGGAACACCGGTTCAATATCGGTATAGTATGTGGTGTTCCACATAAAAGAGAAATCCCTTCTCTCTCATTCACTATCAGTCTATCATCAAACCTCACTGCACCACTCTACATGCTCAAAAAAAAAAGTCAAACCTCACTGCAACTCTCACTAAAACATGTAAATCCCACAATCTTAAATCGGTAAATCCACTTTCAAATCGTGACTTGCAATCCCAAATTTCATTTTTGTTCCCTTCCTTCGCTAACGAAACCCCAATCCCCAAATCCCCAAATTCAGTGTGTTCCCTCATTTACGTAGCTAAATTCGTCACTAATAGGGAGGGATACCATTCCATCACAAAAATCCCTCTAATTTCATGTTTTCTAAGTAGTGATTATGGTTATATTAAAATTATTATAAATATGAACTAAAAAATGCATTTGCATTATTTTTTTTGGTGAATAAAAGTGTTCACATTATAATACAATATAATTTATCCTTAGTACGTACTTAGATATTGATTTTTTCTTCCTAAAAAAGATATTAAATTTTTCCAATAGCTGGCTTTAATAATCATTAAAAAATAATTAAAAACATATTTGCAAGGAAGACCGAAACTGTACAATTGTGTTAGGTACTTAGATTGCACAATTTTCACTATGTCAAGATCATATAATCACGATATTTGGAGGACTAACTGTGATCACCATTTCTCGTTTTCTCAATTACATAATTGAGTTAAGATTCTATCCATTTATCGCTCTCAAACTCATTGATGGAGAGCTAATTTGCAATTAAACCTAAAAAGTAACAGTGTGGCTGTGATTCTGGAACATTACTTTAAATGATAATGACAACCGATCCATGATTATAGTGATATAGTCCAGTCTTCAGTTCAGAAATATGCTCCAGCAATGTTTTCATTTGATGTATGAAACCAACGGGAAAAGATAGTAGTTTTTGGCAGCCACGTGATGTTGACTCAACTTTTATCGACACTTAACTGTTAAAGCTTCAAAATCAATATACTTTCTCACGATTCTTCCATTAATTTGTAATTGTAGGCCTCCAAACTAGGTAAGACTTTGAAACATCCTTAGTTGCTATTGATAAATAAGTTTTTGTTACGTGGCTTCAAGGATATATATGCATGTTTGTTTGTGCATGTGGGAAAGGTGCATTATTTTTACTAAATGGAATTGCATTGGCGTTTTGTTTTTTGGAATTTTTGTTTTTCTGGTTTAATTATTCGTCTTGCTTTCTTGGTTGGCTTTGATATTCCTTGACACAAAGCATGAATTGTGTCACAACGCCACACCCTTAGTAGTTAGTACTACTTTCGGCTGGTATTTACTTCGGTATATAGTTTTTGATCAGTTACTAAAAAATATGATCAATTTTGGGACACATGGCAACCCCAAAGGACAACTTCATATTTGAGTTACATATAGGTCATCAAGAAGCTTCTTACGTGATGGAAATGCACTACAAAAGAATTATTTTCATTTCGAGGTGGTTGTAATACAAAGTGACGACGGTTACAACTGCCAGTAAATATCCTTTGCGATTGTTTTCGATAGGCTACGGTTTTGTGCGCCGGCAAGTCTGTTGCCACAGTTCTAACAACCGCCGTGCAAAACTACCGCTAGTACATGGAGTATTCTAGACCATATTTAGATATCAAGTAAAACAAAACTAGATTGAATCTAACTAGTTCGAGATTCTCTATCAAGCGAATCCCTAAACTAAAGAAGAACTCTAACCAAATCTGTTGTAGCACCAGCTGACAGTAGAACCTTTAACCTATAATCGAAGGGAACATACTGAAGGAATTGAAGAGTGAAAAAATTGATGAGTCCAGAAGGTTAAAATAAGAAAGTGTAAAATCTCACCAAAAGTGATTTGCAAAGTTATTTTCATATTTCACCCCTCTAGGGTTTTTTAGAGCTCACTTGAATAATCGTGCGAGACAACGAAATATTGGCGTAGAAGGAAAGAATCGCACGATATATTATTTTAAAAAAAAAAACGTGAACCATTGCTACGATCCAAATAACGTCACAGATCTTTAAAGTAAGAGGCGGGTGGGAATATTAGTCTCTATCAAGCGGCGATAGGTGATGTGAGCCCACATGCATGCCTAGTCTAATTATGGAGTTTGGATGAAGGTCCCCAAGATAAAGACTTAAAAGAGCATATAACAAGATTCAACATCGAAAGGGAATATACTTTAGTGCGTCCACCTTGATAATTGACAAGGACGCACTAAGGTGATCAAGGATACCATAAGGAATTTCTAGAATACCCAAACTCTAGTGTTCCATATTTTTTTATATTCGCTTTTAAATAAATTTAAGATTTCATGTTAAATTGTAATGAACATTTGGTTTTGAGCCTTGTTAATCACCCTATTAGAATAGGTTATCGCCTTTAGTTACTTTGATGTGGCCACGGGCCTTGTTTTCTTTTCTCTAAGTAGATTGTATGTTGGCTTAAAATCCATTAGACCCAACATATAAATACAATATCACTCGTTGTAGTTCCTTAGACTTTGATGAATGTGAAATCAGACTTTGATGAATGTGAAATCATTTGCTATATTTGCAAAAGCTAGAGCCGTGAGATTCAAAGAGAGGCATGAGACGTGAGAGCTTGAGAGCATCGTAGAAGTAAATTCATCATGTTCTCCTTGATTATTGGAATGAAACCTTGAGCACCTACCTTTGAGGCTTGGAGAAGCTCATATCGGTGTGTGGTTAACTTAACATGAAAAGCAAAATTAATGGCCCATGCTTTTCCCACATCCCACCCTACTCACCACACACCCCTAACCCTGCAAAATGACCAAAAGACCATTAATGAAACGCACAGCTTACGACTATTCGGTTACGGGCAACCGAATGTGTATTATTTGGCACACACCCCGTTTTGCACTATTCGGTTGACCTCAACCGAATCGATTCAATTGACCTCAACTGAATGTGTATTTTTTTGAAACACACCCCATTTTACACCCCATTTTGCAGAATTGGATTTCAGCATAAAAAGGTTATTTGCACACAATTCGGTTGACCTCAACTGAATCCATCCGTTTTCCTTCGTTGGGGTGTTTTTGATTTAAGGGTATTTTGGGAATTTAGGGGCTTTGCGGGGGTGTAGGGTGAGTAGCATGGGGTGTAGGGAAAGTCAAACCCAAATTAATACCATGGTTAGCTTCAAAGCAACCCATAGTTGCAGCATTACCATCCTTGAAGATTCCACTACAACTAGCTGGACCAAGAGCCCATTTTGTTACATCACCTATGTTGCACTTGACCCATGAGCAAAGAGGAGGAAACCAGATACTTGCTTTATTAAAGAGCATTACCGAGCTTAGTAGCAACAAAAAAAAACTCTCAAGATGACAAAATCCTGCATTAAGGAGAATATAACTTCTACAATGAGATTTCCAAAAATAAAAACATTGCTCGTTTTCATAATGGGCCGAGGATTAGAGGTAAAAAGGGAAACAAATATTGTCTCTTGATGATGTAAAATAAGTGATCCTCAATCCCTACGTGAACCTCGAAGAAGTTCTGTTTCCACTTTTTATACGAGTTGTCAAACAACTATAACACATATTGCTATGGCATTTTATTCGAAGAACCCCACTTCATTTGTTTTCCAAATTTATCCTAGAAAAAACGGAAAAATAAAAGGGTGGAACATTTAACTTCAAAATATTTACATAAGTTCTTAAAAGCTCGAAGAAACACCTAACTATTGGGATGAAGTTTAGAAGGAGTAGCATTCAGCCATTAGACGATTTCAGAGATAAAGAAAGTAAGAGGCAATCTAATTTCTATTCTACTAAAACAAATCTCATAAAAGTAACAAACAAGAACTGCGAGAGCTTTAATTTGTGAAAGCAAATCTTATCGTTGGCAAAACAAACTGCGAGGCACATAACATCCTAAAACTTTCTGTGCGCGCTTCCAGAGATAATACAAGTCAACGATCAAGCTATAGCAAGGAACTACTTGGGTGACCTCGGAATAAACCTAGAAGTAGTCAGATGACCCTCCATGGGATTTGAACTCGGACGATGATGGTCTCTATACGCGAGACGCACTACTCAATTTGAGAAATACTCCAGAGCAGATGGGTTTCCACCCCCTCCCCCAGCGACGTTGGCGGAAGAAAGAGTAAGGCGGATGAGGAAACTTACTCCCCACTAGAACCCAAAACAATGGGTTGGCCTCAAATAAAGAAGAGATTAAAATGATGGAAATTGAGTAAAAGTAAGGAGAAATAAAAAAAGACTGGTCAAAAAGACAAATTGAAAAACAATATGCTCGAGAAACCCCACCATTAGGTTGCTTCGATGATCGACATGTGTCCGATGGAGATTTCAATTTGGTGGTCAGAGTTGAAACAAAATTTTAAAGGTGTAGATCACGATAGTTGACAAGTTGTCACATCACATAAATCTCTGTGATTTATATGATCCGTGCTATTAGGGACACGTGGAGAGGCGCTCAGTTCGAGAACAGGAAATAGTTGAAAACTGTAAAGAAATCTGAGCACCGTACGTCGGTGTAGACCATGGGCAAAGGTGAACCCGATGTAAAAAGGTAATCTATAGATTTCACAGTCTTTCAAACTAAAAAGTATAGTAGGCTTTATGTATGGACTCGGGTTCCTAGTAGGATTGTTTAGTAGTTTGGTAGAGACATTTTTTGTGTCGGGCCTAGCTTGAACCCATGGTAGTTTGGTTTGGACAACAAATTTCAAAAGAACAAACCAGCTAATCCGAACCAACCTATACTAGGTCATAATAGTTTTGTAATTTTAGAAGCACAAAATGTTATTGACTTAGATTTTTTACCTTAACAATTTACGATCAAGTTGTAAAATTTTATTACTATGGATTGGAAGGCTATTAATAGGTTTGATTTTTATTTGGTGTAACTTTTAAATTGTAGAATTTTTTTGGCTATTTAGAAGTGTTGAAACATTACAAAAAAGTGCAAATTTTTATAATTTAAAAAATTAACATTTTAGTGCATGACCCGTGAGCGCAATCCCAACCAACCCAATCCGAGAAATTGTAATTAGTTCGGGCAACAGAATTAGGCAAATCTTATCTAGACCAAGAACTGAGCCGCAAGATCGAGCTCCCGCCTCAGGCCTTGATTGACCTCTATAACCAACTAAGAATCGACTTCGACGTTCCATCATTTACCAAACTCTAATCCCAACTCCCCACCTGGCTACGTCAGCATCAACTTGGTTGGCTAAGAGTCGAATTATTGATTTATTATCCTTACCATCAATTAAGAAGGGGTTCATATTTCGAAGATTCCAAAAAGCCTTTCTCGATTTGCTAAGAATGGACTATCCTAATTGATTTGTACTTCTCTTCATCTATTGTTAGTAGAATGACATTTCACCTTATATCAAGCTCAATCGGGCGTACTCAACTCGTTCTTATCTCTAAAAGATAGAGTTTGAACTCCATTTTATATGAGAGGTTATTTCACAGCCAACTCATTCAAATCTAAATAAAAGGAGGGTTAGGCCCCTTGTTTGACACTTCACCCTTACCCACTACATACACTGATCTCCACTCTAAAGATCTGTCTAACTTAGGCATCAGAGTATTTTGCGGGTAAACACCTAACAGAACTTTAGAAATAAATTTCAGACAAATCAACTCTAAATTTATCAATGCAATATTTGGTCATCTTTAGAGCATCAGATTGACCCCTGTGTCCTATGTAGCATATGGAATTAGCATTCTCATTGGTGACAAGTATCATATCAGTTTGGTACCAAGGTACCACATATCTGTTAACATGAAAACACACCCGCTTCAATATGTGGTACCTTGGTACCGAACAGTTTCGGTACTTTGGTACTGAATGTTTAGAAGAATTGTGGATATTTCCGTTTTAACAGTTTTTTCTCCGTTTATAATAAGTTTAGGGTCTAAGATGGAGCAAAATTCTCCAAGTGGGACACAACATAGGGTACAAATGACTCATTGGTTTCTTCTATTGAAATGACTAGGTCGTTCACAACTCATTAGGAACAAATTGATTGTTTGTATTCAGATATATTATTTCTTCTCATCAACTCATCTTTCTCAACACTTCTAAGGTTTGGTTTCTACCCACCATCCACCATTTTTGAATGAGATCAATGTGTTCTCATTCTTTTTTTCTTGCGATTTAGCTCAATTCGGTACCTCCGTACCAAACTAGGTTGGTACCATAGTACCTTACTTGTTAAAATTTGTGATTTTTTGGTTTTTTTAGGTTAACACACATGTATTACTTTGTATCAGACCGGTTTCAGTACTAAGGTATCGAACTTGATTTTGCAATTTGCTTAATAAACATTCGAGATAAAAGTATCGAATCGGTTTGGTACCAGGGTACCACATATGTGTTAATATGAAAACACACCCCTTTAAACATGGTGGTACCTTGGTACCAAACAGGTTCGGTACTTTAGTACTGAATGTTTAGATGAATTGTACAGATTCTCGTTTTTCTATTTATAACAGGTTTAGGGTCCAAGATGGAGCAAAATTCTCCAAGTGGGCTTCAAGATAGGGTACCAAATGACTCATTGGTTTCTTCTATTGACATGACTAGGTCGTTCACAACTCATTAGGAACAAATTGATTGTTTGTATTCAGGTTTTTTTCCTACTTGTAACTTACTATTGGCCTAGGTACTTACTGTCGCAAGGTCCCTCATGACGATGTTGTCATATCTAGATCCGACAACGGACGTAAGACTTGGAAGGTTTATGTCCTGTTGACATGCGAAAAAAGCAGTTTTATACAAGGCTACTGGGTTCAATCCTTCTGGAAGTAGAGAATGTCACTGCCACTTTAGATTGAAAATATAGTTTATTAAGAGTCCCGGAGGATGGGTGTTGAGGGTCATGTGTGCTATTCATAACCACAAAATAAATAGATTCGAAGTAGGTCGTCCATTTAATTCGAGACTAACAATCGAAGAGAAGGCTATAGTGATCGATATGACCAAGAATTTGATCAAGCCTAATCGCATCCTGGAAAGAATCAAAAGTAAGAACCTCAATATCCACACTACTATCAAACAAATCTACAACGTACGTTCAAGGATTTGGTCTAGTCTACGTTAGCGTAGGACTGAGGTTCAACTTTTGATGATTTTTTTGCAACGTGACTGTTATGGATGCATTTGATTCAGTCGTCAATGCATCTAAACTTGATGATTATGAGCATTGCTTGCAACATTTCGAGGATGTGTCGGCACCATTTGACAACTTCATTGGTTTTGTGAATAACACTTGGTTCACCGCCCACAAAAGAGAGATTTGTTTCTGGTTTGATAGATCGTATTATGCACCTCAGAAGCACTACCACCAACAAGGTTGAGTCTGAACACTCAAGATTGAAGTTGAAGCATGGGCGCAAAGTTTTCAAGAATCAGATTATGCCGGTAAACTGACGTTGAAGGCAAAAGCTACGTGATTGGAATTCCCAAACACTACTTCCATGGGTCCACCTTCCAAAAAAGCCAATACAAAAGGAGCACTTAAAAAGGGAAAAAACAGAAATAAGAGATCTCAACCAAGCAAGACCGATCATACTAGGAACACTACATAAATGACTTCTTTACATCCTAGGGTGATAGCACATCCGCTCCCCAGTCTCGTAAACGACCTACCCAGCCACTATCAAAGAAGTGCAACTCCTAATCCAACTCCCTCGCCACCACCAAAGAAGCAAACTCCAACACCGACTCCTACTTCAACTCATACCCCCAATCCAACTCCCACTCTCACTCTAAGCTCCTCCTTAGAGAAGGGTAACTGTAGATTCCTTAGTTGTATTTCAATGGTAGATCATCCCTACGTTGAAAACATAGTTGATGTTGGTACTGATGGTAACTGTGGATTTCAATGCATTGCTGCATTACTTTGGTATGAGTGAGGATGGTTGGCCTACTGTGAGACAAGATCTAATCAGTGAGCATAGGCGAGACATAGACTACTATAATAATATTTTTGAGACTTTGAAAAATTATAGGTGGGGGTTTTAAAAAAAAAAAAGTCTCATAAGATGTTAAGCTTCATGTATTAGCCTAGACAATTGATAAGATGTTAAGCACGCCTATAATTTGATGAATCTACTATTAATACATTAATACAATCCTTCTCTTGGAACACGCTTCCATATGAAAAAAGATGAAAGAATAGACCTGCAGTTTTGTACTAGTATGGAGGATCATCAACAACATCATGTCATGCTTGTTCAAATAATTCATCATATTCCCACGAGTACGACAAAGCACTAAAGAATCTCTCTCCCTTAATACTAGTATTATATTGTTATTGTCAACAGAAGAAAACAGAAAAGGAAATCACGACAGGGAATATTCTATCTAGACCGTAGAAGGTAATCCCAGTGTAAGAATTAGCCGTTGATTTGATTCTGCTGTCTCCCTCGTGGAGCCAGCTCAAGCAATTTGGCCTTATTATTTTCCTTTTCTGTTTTCTTCCCTACAATTTTTCTTTCGAGTTTCATTCTGCACCGTTGGTTCTTCACCCCCTTTATTTATTCCCCTGGGGTAAGCTTTTGATTTTTTATTTTATTTTTATACTTTTTGTTTTTGGTTCCCGTGATAATATAAAAAATAAACAACTATGAAATTAAAGAAGATATATGCGAGAGTTTTTTATTGAAGATATTGTAACCATTTAGATAAACAATTGATAAGTACCATATAGTTGTACTGGACTAACGATATCTCAATTGTTAATTGACTACTAGTGGGAACAAATCTTTAATACTTTTCATTAAATCTTAATTGTTTTTTTTGGGTACACAACAAATCTTAATTGTTAATTGACTAACTTAATATTTCCGCTAAAAAAATATTAAGGCTTCCCACATGTCAAATTTTATTGCTTCTGTTGGAATTTGTTGGTGAATTAAAAAATTAGGAAGTCCCACATTGGAAAAAATAGACACTTTAAGACTGTTTATAAATGTGGAGACTGATACATTTGGGTGTGACCCAATAGGTACCCAATTTTGTGAAAGGAAAAACACGCACACTAACAGACCACCACACGCGCGCCGCCGCCTCCGGCTCGGCAAGGCCGGGCTCTAGCTCGTGAGGTGTAATTTTTTTTTTTCGAAAATAATTAATTATTTTATTTTTTGGTGTGTTGCTTGTCCAAATTCGTTGAACCGACTAGATACGATGTACTTACCATTGCGCGTCAGATATAGCCGTTTAAGGCCGTTCTTATCTGTTGACTTGCGCAACAAGCACTTCGTTCTTATCCGTTGTTGACTTGCAGCACAAGTACTCCGTTCTTATCTGTTGAGGATTTTTCTCCAACAAATTACTTGCGGAGCAAGTCCAATTCTCTCCTATAAATAGGACCCTCCCTCACTTCATTCCGGACACCACTTGACGATAAATCCTTCCACAAGTTTTCTCTCTTCTCCCTAATTTATTCTCTTCTCTCATATTTATAGAGTGGTCTACGTACCATATTAGAGTGGTCTTCGTACCATATTTGAGTGGTCTTCGGACCATAATATGAAGGTGTATTTCTTGAGCGAAATTTTGACAGGGCTGTTTTATCCTGGGGACGTCGTGGTTGATAGCCTGCCGCGACTCAACCCGGTAATTTCTTCGATATAATTTTTGAACTAACAATTTTAAGACGTTTCGAAATCAACCATGACTACCGAATAGATTATTGGACCCAATGTTTCTGACTTCAATAAGCCATTTAGGTTTGAGGGATCACTTCAAACGTTGGCAACAAAAGATGGAAATTTTCCTAACTGTGAAAAAAGTTGCTAATTTCTTGACTGATGAGATTCCAGAGGCAGATGAAACAGCTGAACAGGAAGCACGAGCTAAAACAGCTAAAGAGATACTACTATGGAAGGAGCATGACTATCTCTGTAAGAATTTTATTCTCAATGGACTAAGTGATGATCTTTATGATTATTACAACACCTGTAAGTCCGCTAAAGAAGTCTGGAATGCTCTGAAAAAGAAATATGACACTGAAGAAGCAGGTACTAAAAAATATGTTGTGAGCCGCTACCTCAACTACAAGATGACAGATGAAAAATCTGCAGAGACTCAGTCACATGAGATTCAGAAAATAGCTCATGAAATTATCTCTGAAGGCATGGCCTTAGATGAGCAATTTCAAGTAGCTGTTATTATTGACAAACTTCCCCCTACTTGGAAGGAATTCAAAAATTCTCTCAGGCACAAGACAAAAGTGATCATTGAGTCAAATGATGTTGACTTTTATGAAAGTAAATTTCCCTTTAAATCAAGAAATAGTGGGGGCACCGGAACTGGTCAAGTTTCTGTGCCTAGGAGTGTTGAAAACAACGTAGAAAGGGAAATAGAGCCTCGAAGAGGTAAGAGAGCACATGTTACTAAAGACTATGGACCCGACTATACGGTCTATACATTAGAGGAGGATCCTACTATCCTTCAAGAAGCTCTGTCTTCATTGGATGCTGACTTGTGGCAAGAAGCCATAAATAATGAGATGGATTCTCTAGAGTCTAACAAGACATGGCACTTAGTGGACTTGCCTCCTGGTTGCAAACCCATTGGTTGTAAATGGATTTTGAAAAAGAAACTAAAACCTGATGGCACTGTTGATAAATACAAGGCTCTCCTGGTAGCCAAAGGTTTTAGACAAAGAGAGAATATAGATTTCTTCGACACATATTCACCTGTTACAAGAATTACATCTATAAGGGTACTTATTTCGATGGCCGCTATTTATAACTTAGAAGTACACCAAATGGATGTAAAAATTGCCTTTTTAAATTGCGATTTAGAAGAAGAAATCTATATGGAGCAACCTGAAGGTTTTGTGATCCATGGGCAAGAAAACAAGGTCTGTAAGTTGGATAAGTCTCTGTATGGTCTCAAACAATCTCCCAAATAATGGCATGAGAAGTTTGATAACTTGATTATATCGAGTGGGTTTAAAGTGAATGAAAGTGACAAATGCATTTATTACAAAACCGAGAATGACATTTGCACTATCATATGTCTCTATGTAGACGACTTACTCATATTTGGATCAAACATTCATGCTGTAAAAAATGTGAAATCATTGTTGTGCAACAACTTTGATATGAAAGACCTCGGAGAAGCTAGTGTAATCCTCAGTATTAAGATCACTAGGTCCGAGAAAGGAATTTCTTTGGATCAATCTCATTATATTGAGAAGATCTTAAAGAAATACAATTATTTTGATCGTAAACATGCATGTTCACCATATGATCCAAGTGTCAAACTCTTTAAGAACACTGGTGACAGTGTAAGACAAACGGAATATGCGAGCATCATTGGCAGCCTAAGGTATGCCACTGATTGTACTAGACCCGACATTGCCTATGTTGTGGGATTGTTATGCAGGTTTGCTAGTCGACCTAGTATCGAGCATTGACACGCTATTGAAAGAGTCATGAGATACCTGAAAAGGACCGTGAATCTTGGATTACATTATCAGAGATTTCCAGCTGTACTTGAAGGGTACAGTGATGCTGATTGGAATACTCTATCAGATGATTCCAAAGCTACTAGCGACTATATATTTAGTATTGTCGGTGGTGCTGTTTCCTGGAAATCAAAAAAATATACCATTTTGGCTCAGTCCACTATGGAATCTGAAATGATAGCACTGGCCACA
The DNA here is from genome assembly GCA_963573325.1 of Astragalus glycyphyllos. Taxonomy (NCBI): domain Eukaryota; kingdom Viridiplantae; phylum Streptophyta; class Magnoliopsida; order Fabales; family Fabaceae; genus Astragalus; species Astragalus glycyphyllos. The sequence continues at coordinate 57,229,709 of OY754307.1, forward strand.
GCTAGTGAAGAAGCTAGCTGGTTAAGATGCCTACTAGCAGAAATTCCCTTATGGGAAAAACTGATGCCAACTGTGTTGATCCATTGCGATAGTACCGCGGCTATTGCAAAAATAGAGAATCGTTATTACAACGGTAAGAGACGACAAATACATTGTAAGAACAGCATAGTTAGAGAGTTACTGTCAAAAGGAGCTGTGAAAGTGGATCATGTACGCACTGATTAGAACTTAGGTGATCCTTTGACGAAAGGATTAGCCAAAAAGAAAGTCCAAAATACATCTTAAAAGATGGGACTACTGCCATTAGAACCATGAGTCACTCATGATGGTAACCCAACCTAAAAGACTGGAGATCCCAAGAATTAGGTTGAATCGGTAATAACAAGTTGTGAAGTGATAAAAGATGAACATGCTACTATAAGTAAAGAAGCATGATTCCTGAAGCGATGTAAGGTTGAGGTAATAAAAACTCTTAATGAGATCTATACTCTATATGGAGTGGAGTACCTAGCTACAGGAGTACTCTTGATAGACTCACCTTTGTGAATGTGGAAGTGGGGCCGCTTCCTATGGAATTCTTGGCAGAAATTCCTAGAGCATTTACTAAACTGGGATAGACGTGCAGGGCCATAAAAGCACGGGCTTTTGAGAATACACCTATGGAAAAGATTGTGTGTGATTTTGATGATTAGAGATAGAGTTCAAGACTACGAGTCACTCTCATTGAATCTAAATCCTAACCGCTATGCAAAGGTTCAAGTCGTATGACACCTCTGCTTATGCACAATCTTATGGAGGCGTTTGACGCTACTTCTGAAACTTCTTTTTAAATTCAAGTGGGGGATTGTTGGAACTTGTTGGTGAATTGAAAAATTGGGAAGTCCCACGTTGGAAAGAATAGACACTTTAAGAGTGTTTATAAGTGTGGAGATTGATACCTTTGGGTGTGACCCAATAGGTACCCAATTTTGTGAAAGGAAAAACACGCACACTAACTGACCACCACACACGCGCGCGCCGCCGCCTCCTTCCGACTGACCGGCTCCTCCTTCCAACAAATTACTTGCGCAGCAAGTCCAATTCTCTCCTATAAATAGGACCCTCCCTCACTTCATTCCGGACACCACTTGACGATAAATCCTTCCTCAAGTTTTCTCTCTTCTCCCTAATTTATTCCATATTTGAGTGGTCTTCGGACCATAATATGAAGGTGTATTTCTTGAGTGAAATTTCACTGTGCAGTGATATTTTGTAACAGTTTTGACTGGGCTGTTTTATCTTGGGAACATCGTGGTTGATAGCCTACCTGCACAATTTTGAGCAGCGACTCAACCCAGTAATTTCTTCGGTATAATTTTCGAACTAACAGCTTCAGTTATTATATTGTAAGTATCCACGCTCTTATTGTGATTCCAGGAACTTCTGGAGTTGTTTGGCCTTTTTTTCCTAGTCAATAACTTGTGTATACATTTTAAAATAATTTTGCTGAGTTGTATCATGGTTAATACGTGCGGAAAGACTAAATATTAGATGATAAAAGTAAACTAGCTAGGTTTTTTTTAGAGTAAAAGTAAACGGTGATAATCTTAGAAAAATAGCAAATAGCATTAGAAATCTATACTATTTAGCAATGAAATTATAAGGAATAATCCTAGTTGATAAATGAAAAATAAATAAATAAAACGATGCAATATCTTCGTAATCTTGTAAATTATTTTTCCTCCATAATTATGTTTTAATATTTTATGTCTGAAATAACTCGAGAAATGTTTGCGTCCGTCGGTTTACAAACAATTAGGATGCTGCTAGTCCCCCCTTAGGGGTGAAGTAAATGTAATAATCTTCATAAGTGCTCAAAGAGCTCGAAGGTCTTCCTTGCGTTGGACTGCGGTGTCATCTCCTCACCCTAAACTTTTCGTAACAAAAGAAAAATACATGGAATTTTAATATACAAGAGTCAAAGTACTAGGGCTGCTAATCCGTTAACAAAGGGTAGCCTTATTACTTATTTTTTTTTGACAAGAACAAACTTAATTCATTTCATTAAACAGAATTGTTTCAATACAGGTTGGAATGAAATCAAAAACGTGGGAACTAGCAAACAATCTTGATGCCCGTGCTAACGTATGAGCAACAAGATTAGCTTGTCTCCGAATATAGCTAACCTCAAAGCTAGGAAAAAGACGTAATCTATTACGACAATACAATAAAATAGTACCAAGCTCGGTATTCGGCAAAGGCTCTACCTTCAAGCCATTTACAACTGGAGCACAGTCCAGTTCAATGGAAACAGAAGATAGCCCCAAAGCTTCCAACCAAGCCAATGCTTCCTTAAGACCAATTGCCTCCGCTTCTTGCGGTGTTGGGACTCCATGGAACCACATAGTTTTGCCTCTATAGAAATCACCTGTGGACGTTCGAATACACAAACCAATACCATATTTGTTGTCTTCCGCAAAAATTGCCGCATCGACGTTACATTTTAAAGCTCCTGCTGCTGGCCGAACCCACCTCAATACCCGTGGCAGCTGCTGGCCCGAGAGCACAGGAGGATGGTGTTGTTGCTGGCGCGCTCCAAACCAAGCGTCAAACATATCCTTCGCGGTGTGAACGACTTGCTCAACCGGTTGTAACACCCCAGCCCAAACCTTGTCATTACGGCGACGCCAAAGAGCCCAAATACCCATTAAAAACCTGTTTCTACTAGTCACGGACAACGAACCCAGCATCGAAAAAATGGCATCACGCAGAGTTGCTGCATTTTCTGCTGCAACCCGAAAGGGCAGCAACAAGTCCAGCTTCTGCCACACTTCCTGTACAGCGCTACACTCCAAAAAAACATGACTATCTGTTTCCTCTTCTTGTTCGCAAAAAGGACACAAAACGGTGCAATCAACATGTCTCTTAACCAAGTTACTACGAGTAGGAAGACACCCCCTAGCAAGCCTCCAAATTAATAATTTAACTTTCGGTGGAACGCCCGCTTTCCAAATGGACATCCAATCACCGTCAATTCTAGCATGTGAATTATTAATAATTTCCGGAGTATCCATAAGCGCATAGTAAGCCGAGCGAACCGAATAAAGACCGGACCGACTCCGCCACCAAGATAATTTATCTTCCTCCAAGTCACTGTACCTTGGCATGCTTTTGATGAGCATAGCCTCTTCTTGACAAAAAAGTTGATCAATTAAGCCATAATTCCAACCACTATTGTCTTGGTTCATCAAGTCCTTAACCCTCATTTCTTCCATCCCTTGAGCCATAGGTGATCTAACAAAGCTATCACTACGTCCCTTCAACCACGGATCTCTCCAAACTGAAATTTTGTCGCCATTCCCAATTCTCCAACGTGCCCCCAAATTCACAACTACCCGGGAAGAGAAGATACTACGCCAAACAAAGCTGGGATTATGGCCCAAGCGAGCCCCCATAAAGTCATCATTAGGATAATATTTAGCTTTAAAGATTCTACTTACAATAGTATCTGTACGAGTAGCAAGATGCCATGCCTGCTTCCCCAGCATTGCCAAATTGAAGCCATGAAGATGACGGAAGCCCATACCTCCAAACTCCTTTCTAACCGACAGCTTCTCCCAACTCAACCAATGAATACCCCTCCTCGTGCCACGGTTCGTACCCCACCAAAATGAATTCATCATTCTTTCAAGCTCCTCACCCAGTGTAGATGGAAGCATGAAGGTGCTCATACAATAAGTTGGAATGGATTGAGCAACTGACTTGATTAAGACTTCCCTGCCAGCCTTAGATAAGTGCTTCCCCGACCAATGATGTATCTTCCTCCAAATTCGATCCCTCAGGTAGCCAAAGAGTTGTTTCTTGTTTCTTTCAATCATAGACGGAAGTCCCAAATATTTGCCCGTTCCAAGACATTCTGTGACTCCCAATATAGCTGTAACATCAAAGCGAGCCTCCTGTGAAGTATTCCTGCTAAAATAAATTTCAGATTTTTGTAAGTTAATAGCTTGCCCCGAAGCTCTCTCATAGGTGTTAAGAATATCCTTGAGATGCCTACTCTCTCTAGCATCGGCTCTGCAAAACAAGAAACAATCGTCAGCAAAAAGGAGGTGTGAGAGAGAAGGAGCCCCTCTGCACACCTTCACACCATGAATATCCCCTCTGCTCTCAGCTCTCTGTAGTAAAGTAGTGAGACCCTCTGCACACAATATAAATAGGTAAGGTGACAGTGGGTCACCCTGCCTCAGTCCTCTCCCTGGAATGATAGGTCCCACTTTTTCACCGTTTATCATAACTGAGTAAGTAACTGTTTCCAAACACATTTGCATCCACCGAACCCATTGGTCATCAAATCCCATCTTCACAAGAATACGCTGCAAGTAGACCCAATCCACTCTATCATAAGCCTTACTAATATCAATTTTTAGCGCCAGCTCCCCCTTCTTCCCCGTTGTTTTGCACTTCAAATGATGTAATGTTTCAAACGCCACCAACACATTATCAAGAATAGATCGATTTTCCACGAAGGCAGATTGTTCAAGAGCAATAAACTTTGGAATCAGAGGTTTTAATCTATTAGCAAGTACCTTCGAGATAATCTTGTAAATGACGTTGCAAAGAGAAATGGGCCGAAGATCTTTCATAGACGTAGGATTCTCCACATTTGGAATTAGCACAATATTAGCATCATTTATATTAGGGGGGAATTCGCCCATGACCAGCCACTCCCTACCAATATTAAACAACTCCACTCCACATAAATTCCAGAACCTCTTGAAGAAATCCGGATTTAACCCATCCGGTCCTGGCGCTTTGTCGGAATGCATTTGAAAAAGAGCTTGTTTGAATTCTTCAATCTCAAGAGGACGCACCAATAAGTGATTATCATTATCCGATACCCGTGGCTGAACATGATCAATAACGCCCCCATAATCACCTCCCCCACCATGAAAAAGATTTGCGAAATAACCCCTAGCCACTGCGCAAATATCCTGCTGGTCCGTCACTTCCACACCATCCTCTGTAACTAGTTTTGAAATGTGATTCCTTCTCCGCCGTGCACTAGCCATCGCATGAAAGAAGCGAGAGTTAGTGTCCCCGTCACGCAACCAATATACCTTAGCACGTTGTCTCCAAAAAGCCTCCTCTTGCGCTAACAAAGTGCTTAGACGATTCTTGGTCTCTATAACCATCGGATCCTCACCCCCACCAGGCATGACACGCAATTCATCAATTAAGCGACGGCATTCATTGATCTCATCCCGGTACCTTGATCTAAGCTTCTTACCCCAAGCATCCACCGCCGATGTACAATGATTTAATTTATCAAGGAAGCCCAACCCGTCACTACGACTCCAACTCTCCTCAACCACCAAGGGAAGCTCATTTTCTTCAAGCCAACTATTCTCGAACCGAAACTCACGCCTCCTCAAGATTCTCTCCAAGTAATTCAACCTCAACCACAAAGGACTATCATCCGACTTATCCGAGACTCCATTCACAAATCTATTATTAGGGAAAGTATCCAACCAAGATTGAGTAGCAAAAATACGATCAAGTCTCCCTTCTTTTACTTCCGACGTACCCAAACTCTTAGTCCACGTGAATCTATGACCCTCCATGGGAAGGTACACTAAATGGCTCTCTTGAATAGCTTCTTGGAAACCACGAATTACCCACGGTTGACGATCTTGTTGTCCTCTAATCTCGTCATTGGAAAGAATGTCATTGAAGTCTCCCATAACACACCATGGCAAATCGTTGTCCCTAGATAACGTCTTCAAAAGATCCCAAGAGTCTCTCCTTCTTCCTTCTTCCGGACACTTTTTGTTGTATTTTTGATGATCTCTCTCTCTCTCTCTCTCTCTCTCTCAATTAACAGTCTTGTGAATACGGATAAGAGATGGATTTTTGCATAATTTGATTTGTAGTTGTTTGAGGCTTTAAGCCCTATTCATTCCAAAAAAAATAGAGTTACTAGTTCTGTCAAAAAATGTCACGTCCCTTTATAAAAAAAGGCTTAAATGCACTTTTGGTCCTCCTATTTTACTAAATGTCCAATTTTGATTCCCCTATTTTATTTTGTGCAATTTTGGTCCCACTAGTTTACTAAATGTGCGATTTTGATCCCCCTCTATTATTTTCGGCAATTTTGGTCCCTTTATTTTATTAAATGCGCAATTTTGAATCCCCTATTTGTTTTTGTGGAATTTTGGTCCCCCTATTTTCGAAATAATTTTTGTATAAATAAACTATTTTTGTATTATAAATTTTCAATAGTTAAATATTTATTTTAAAAATAGAAAATTATTTAATTACATAAATTAAATAAGCAAATTTTATATTTTATATTTTTAAATAGTTAACTATTTATTTAAAAATATGAAAATTACTAAATTAATTAAAATACATAAACTATTATTATATTTTATATTTTCAATAGTTAAATATTTATTTAAAAAATAGAGAAGTATTTAACTGTATACAAAAAATAAGTATTTTATATTTTATATTTTTAAATAGTTAAATATTTATTCAAAAATGCAAAACTATTAAATTATTTAAAGTAAATAAACTAATTTTATATTTTATATTTATATTTTAAAATATAAATTAAAATATTAAAATAGCGGGACCACCTCGTTTATTTTACTAAATATATTTTAAATAATTGTATTATTTTTTCATTTTAAAATATAAAATATAAAAATAATTTAATTATTTAAATTAATTAACTTATTTTCAATTTTTTAAGATATAAAATATAAAAACAATTTATTTATTTTAAACTATATTTTAAAATATAAAATATAAAACTTTTTTATTTATTTGAAATAATTAAACAATTTTCTATATTTTAAAATATAAAATAATTTAATTATTTTAAATAAATATTTAATAAAAGCAAAATAAATGTTTTTAAAAAATAAATTAGATGGCATGTCAAGTATGCTTAGTTAAGTGCCATGTCAATTAAAATGTTGGCACATCAGCATCTAAGAGTTGAAAATTCCAATTTGGTCAACATTTCAAAAATTTGAAAAATAGGGGGATCAAAATTGCACAAAAATAAATAAGGGGCTAAAAATTGCGCATTTAGTAAAATAGGGTAACCAAAATTGCCCAAAATAAAATAGGGGGATCAAAATTGCGCATTTAGTAAAATACGGGGCCCAAAATTGCTCAAAATAAAATAGGGGATCAAAATTGCTCATTTAGTAAAATAGAGGGACCAAAAGTGCATTTAAGCCTTAAAAAAGTCATTTAATTTTAATATCACCACACACAAGGCCAAAGTAGCTCGCGTAAGCTAGTAATCACAAAATTTGGCCGAATTTAAAAGTTTTTGTGTGAGACTCTCTAACACTATACGGCTGAAACAAAAAAGTAAATTATGTAGTAATTATTGAAATTTAAGATAGCAAAAATTAAGTAGAACACTACAAGAATAAGGCTGAGTTCCAGCCAAACTTTCCGACGAAATAATCTCTTGGCAAAGTGTGACGGGTTTGCGACGAAATGTTCGTCGCAACCAATCAGAATAAAGGCGCTACAATTCCCGCTCAACATTTCGACCAAAATATATTTTGTCGCAAATTTCCGACGGACACTTCCGTCGGAAACCATCAGACACAAATTAAACAAAACTAAAACCCTCGAAGGCTCATTTCACTCCAGTGTTCCTCACAAAACCCTTGAAGGCTCTCTCACTCTCTCCTCCAACCAGCGTTCCTCCACCACTCCATGGTTCCTCAAACCAGTGTTCCTTCATCTTCTCCCTCTCTCAGCGCCTCTTCTCCTCTCCTCTCTCAGCGCCTCTCCCCCTCTCCTCTCTTAGCAACGAAAGCGCCTCTCCTCTCTCAGCGCTTCTCCTCTAATCTTTTTCTTAAAGGTAAGTTTTTTTTCCTTCTACTTTACTTCTATTTGATAGAAAACCCCTAATTTTTGGTTGAATCAAAAACCCTAACTTCCTCTTTGCTGATTTGCTTTAATAAAAAAACCCTAGCTCGATCTCTTCTAAGTTGGATAAATATACTTAAAAAGAAAAATAAAGAGAACATCATAATGGGGTATGTTCACAATTGTCTCAAGGAAAGAAGAAGGACTAATCAGTTAGTGGTTTTAGAGAATCATGGGGCATTGTTGGAGGATGTAGTTGAAATCAATTTGGAAATTAAACGATTTGTTGAAGATGGTTTCGTTGAATCTGGTTTCAGTCGACCAAGCCTTGATGGGATTGATTTCCAAAATTTGCAAGTGGTTGACAATTGAAGAGAATTTGTCCAAAAGTCATTTCTAAGTGTCAACGGCGTTTTTTTTCCGGGAGGCAAATCATGGTGTTGTGTTTGTTAACGAGATTGCAGGCTTGGCTAAGCGGAGGAAAGACAAGTGCCTTTTGCTTAAGGTTGACTTCAAGAAAGCCTATGACTCGATATCACGGGGTTTCTTGGAGTATATGATGAGATAGATGGGGTTTGTAGAAAAATGGATTCGTTGGATGCGGACTTATATTTTTCTAGTTTTAAATTTGCACCTAATTTGCACCCAATTTTTAATAAATCTATATTATTAATCTCCGTAAGAAACTATTTATAATACCTTAGTAAGTAATTTTACTAACATCACATATTTTTACGGACTACTTCTTATTTTTCTATAGTATAGGACTTAAATAGGTAATGGTGGGTAAACATATAGAGATTAATTTGACAATTTACTCTTAAATAAATTTGGAGTAAAATAACTTGATTACTTAATTTTAGAAATTAAGTGAGGATATTTGAAAAAAATTAAACAATTCAATGAACCAACATTTTTTATAATGAATTTTTTTGCACCCCCGAACCAGGGTCTTGAGTCTGCTACTGCAACTGCCATTAGATTAAAACTACTTTTGTCAACTGAGTTGCTTTAATGTTACTTGATAGCCGAGCTCACAAAAATCACTTTAATTCATCCATTTAACACACACCCACTAAAGATGCTCTTAATTTTTTATGTGAGGAAGTCTTAAAATATATTTTTTGAAGTGCTTTTAGGGCGAGGAAGCAAATCAAATTCCTCACCGGTGAACCACTAAAATTGATCGTAAGATATTGTGTAAAATACTACGCGTGATTAAGATTGAATCAGTAAATATTAAATCACAATCGTTGATGAATTCTTGTTTAATGATTCACTGTTGATGGATTTGATTTAGTCTCTCATTTTAGAAGCACCCTATTTTTTTGACCGAAGAAGTCTCAAAAGTTTTTTTTTTGACTTTCTAATATTGTATTGAGGTGTGAAAAAAATATTAAAAAGTGAAGCTGTACTCTTTAGGGTGCTGCGAGCGAACAGCTCCTATTATGAAGGAGAAGACAACGGGGAAAAAGCTAGTGTTTGAAATAGGATACGTGTCTCTTGAGTGATTTCAGTGAAAGGGTCGGTGATGAATCACACTTTAACACACGGTATTTTCCCACAAAAGTAAATGCATTCTTGACACTTGGCAGCAGCTTAACGGCCAGATCGGATCCACATGCTCCCGTGAAAGAAGCCGCATCGGACTCAAAAAAAGTCCCCTCTACTAGTTTCTTCTACCAACTCCTAAGAGCTTCTTCATCTCTTCTCCCTTAAGTCGTCCCTTAAATAATAGTAGCCGTTCCTTAACATTTTTAGCGTTGGAGCAGAAACATGTGGAGCCTAGGTGGAAATGTTGGTCCCTTAATATTATGGGATGGCTATATAAGGGACGTCCCTTAAGAATATTTTAATGTTTTTTCAATCCAAAGACTATTTAGATTTGAGGGAAAAATATGGGAAAAATTAAAATATGGTATGTGAGGTTACTTAAGGGACACATCATAAGAGACCAACCATTAGAGCAAATTGAGTGTGTGTCCCTTGAAAATGATGTGGCGTGTGGGATCTATTTAAGGGACTCCAAATAAGTTAGTTAAGGGACCAAACATTGGAGATGCTCTAACACAACAAAACTAGTGTTAGTAAATTACTACTACTACCATTTGAATGTTGACTGAGTTGGTAAGAAATTCACTCATTCCTCACAATAGTATGGGATCAACTTCCGCCATTGATATGATAACATCTTTGGTGAGTGATCTGTAAGTACCTCTGTAATCACTCAAAGAGTCGTGAGACCTGTCCCGACCCTAGTGAGTTCCCGGATTCCAAAAAAATACTACTACTACTACTAGCTTATGTATTGTTTGTTGCATTGATAATTTCAGTGATATGGAGGCATAAAATTCCAATTTCAAATCGGAATGTGAATGTGTGATTGTATTTGTGCGTGATGTTCATTTGTCATTCATCTAAGCTGGCCAAAAAAATTGTTAGTACTATTCCGGCCAAGATTGCCCGGCTAGTACATCGGCTCAGTTCTTGAAGGGCTTTGCCCAAAGAGAGACCGGTCGGCCTCCAAGTCAAACTGCGCTCTCCCCCGAAAAGGAATGGGGCGCAATCAGAGGGGCAATATCCCTGATTTCCCTCCCTGTCTTTAACGGTCAACTCGGCCATAATTGTGTAATAATTAGCATTTATGTACAGTGTAATATAAATACCGCCCTTAGAGGCCAATAAACGGATCCAACATTCATTCTCTCAATTCAAACTCTCAACACACACAGACACACATTCGGTCCTCTCTCAACAAGAGAAACCGACCGTAACATTGGCGCCCACCGTGGGGCCTGGTAAAACTTCTCCCACGTCCCACACCATGAACACAGAAGAGATAGAAGACAACCGCAGCAACTTGGAATACTTACTACGAACCACGCGGTGGCTTCAAAGCCGCAACGCAGAGTTGGAACAAGAAGGACAGAGCCTGGCAGACCAGATTCGCAACCAGGAGATTAGAATACGGCGACTGCGCAAACACCTCAGAGACGCGGCGAGGCTAGCCCAGGTCTTGGAGGAGGATTCCTTGAGGAAAGATGAAAATCGCCAGAGGAAATCACGCCAGTTGAACCTCCAGATCCACCGCACCTTGACTCAAGTGCGCCACCAGCAAGAGGAAACAGTAATGGCCAAGGATAGGCAGATTCTGACGATCGCCGGTGGCTTTGCCGGCGGAGGAGCATTTGTTGACGCCAGAAAGAGATACTCTCGTTCCGTCATGAATTTAAATACTAACAGTCCTTTTGTAGTGCCTGGATACTCCACAGTCACGTTCAGAGCATAAGACTTCAAGGGAATCCAATCGTATGACGGCGATCCCCTCGTAATAACCGTCACCATCAGAAGCGTCAGCATCCGCCAAGTGTTGGTCGATGGAGGTAGCTCCATCAATATCATGTACTCGAGGTGCCTAAAGCTCTTGTAGATCCTGCAAGAGGCCATAAAAAACTATCCTGGCACCCTGACGGGATTCACTGGACACGGAGCAGAGGTTCACGGCTACCTGGACATCGCCACAGTTTTTGGAGATCAAGAACGGCAGAAAACAACGGTGCTAAGATACTTGGTAATCGACACCCCCTCAGCATACGACCTAATCTTAGGGCGACCGACCCTGAATGATCTTGCAGCAGCAGTTTCCTACCCGCAACTATGTATGAAATTCCCTTTGCCGGACGGTCAAACCCTCACTGTCAAAAGAGAATAAACAATCGTGCGCAAATGCTATGCCGAAAGTGCGAGGGTGCAGTCGGTTCGGGATCTCACGATGCAACCCCAAGACATCGGACTGCTAGACCTAGACCCCAAGCTGTATGACCCGGCAAGAGAAGAAAAACGCCCGAAGCCAGCAGATGACCTCAAAGAAATTGTGATAGGACCGGTCGCCCACTAGAAGACGAAGATAGGAGCAAGCTTACTCCCTACTGTTAAGCCTGTGGCCTAGAGAATGAGAAAGCAGGGCGAGGAGAAGACGCTGGCTGTTGGTGTGTGAGAAACGTGTGCAAGTATACATAGTCACAAACAAGTAATAAAGTGAAAGTAGAGTATCGTTCCCACAGGGATTAGATTAATCTACAAGTTTAGAATCAATAGTTCACTAGTGAAAGGTAACCACTAAACAATATATGGTGAGAGTGCAAGAATGTAAATAAACAGAAAATAAACAAGCAAATAAAAAGGTGTAAGAAATTAGTGGATTGTGATAGTTGAGATGTCTTCACTAAATAATTCACTTTTTGAGAGTATTGTGTTTTCTCGTGGTGCAAATGCACTTAGGTGCAGCAACATCAGTGTGTGCTGGTCAGCTACTTTCTTCAGAGTTTCGTTACAAGCTTTTTTGATCCTGTTTTTTTTGCGGTAAAGAAAGAAGTAGTCAATTCCTTTCTCGCCCCCTTACAGATAATCCAAGTTGCTAAATAAGTACACTCTTGTATCTTAAGATCTCATTACAATCTTGTAAAGACTATGTTAACCTAAGGTTAGGAATTAACATGGAATTAACAAGCTAACTTCATTAAAACAAGTTTAACAAAAAGCTTCATTAAACACTTATCCTTACTTAGTTCTTGATTTCTAGTTATAAGCCAATTAAGTGAATATAACTCTACTTGTTCTAAGCATTCAACCTTAAACAAGATTAAGAATTTAAACACAAGAACTAAAGTGCTTACACCACTTGAAAACACAATAACTTTCCTCAAAAGATCATTGGAAAGTTAGAACATCCCAACTTAAGAGATTTAGCTCATAATAGGCATTGCAAGGCAAATAGAGATGAAATAAAACATGTTGATATAAAGGAAATTACAAGAGAAGACAATAGGGTAGAGATTACACCAATTGAAGAACTCTTGCATAAGTTTGCCAAGCAAGTGCAACTGCACTGATTCCTTGCACTACGAATTCTATGAAGAAGTGAAGGGAGAAGTTGTCAATTCCTTCCTTACCTTCTTACAATCTAACTATTATTTAAACTAGAAAAATAAATACTATCTAAAGTGATCTCCAAGGAGAGAGAAGTGAGATGAGAGATGAGGAATGGAGAGGATTTTCCAAGTGAAGGATGAAGTCCTTTATATAGGCCTTGAGATTTCCTTCAAGTGAGGGTTTGCTTGGAGATGAAGTTAACTTAACCATGGTTACTTTTCAGAAGTTGATGATGCCATTTGAGTCCAACACTCAACCTTAAAGAGAGGTCCAATTATGTTTCGCCATGTGTCCCATGTGAAAGGATCTTCATGATGATCTTTATCTTGTAGGAGCCTCCTTTTGCAAGTGGCCATGTGCCCCCATGTGACTCTTAAGCAAGCAGCATGCCATCAAAGCATTATGGCAATGGTAAGATTTGAGGTGCTTCCAATGTGGGGTTGTGAGCTGCTTCGGTGCAGGAAGGTGCAGTTGCACCAAGTACAGATGCATTGTGAGAATTGTTTTTGGTGCAGATGTACCTAACTGCAGCTGTACTGAACAAACACATCAAACATACCAATATACATGCAAAATGCTAAGTTATGAACATCATTCACCTTAAAACCATAAATGTTGTTATTTTATTTATACTACTATATTTAGCACATTTTATACTTGATTTTAAGCAATTATCTAAGTTTAGATACATGAATAACTCTATATAAAATAGAGTTATCAGCTGTGAGGGAGGAAACCGGGAAGCTAATAAGGGCAAAGTTCATCAGAGAGGTGAAATAGCCCACCTGGCTAGCAAACACGGTGATGGTGAGAAAGGCCAATGGCAGATGGAGGATGTGCGTGGACTACACGGACCTGAACAAAGCCTGCCCAAAGGACTCTTATCCGCTGCCGAGCATTGACAGCCTAGTAGATGGAGCGTCAGGATACAAGCTGCTGAGTTTCATGGATGCTTACTCCGGGTACAATCAAATCCGCATGTGCCCCACAGACGAAGAAAAGACAACCTTCATGACCGACCGATCAAATTACTGCTACAAAGTCATGACCTTCGGCCTAAAAAATGCTGGGGCCACTTACCAACACCTGATGGACAGGGTCTTTGAAGATGTGATCGGCCAAGCAATAGATGTCTACGTGGATGACATGGTAGTAAAGGCTGAGACGGACGCGGCACATCTCGCCAACCTCGACAGGACTTTCCAACTAACCTCAGGCTCAATCCCGACAAATGTTCCTTCGGAGTACAAGCAGGAGAATTCCTCGGCTTCGTCCTCACTCATAGGGGGATCGAAGCAAACCCTTCCAAGTGCAGGGCAATCATTGACATGCGGAGCAGGCCTAAGAAGTACAAATCCTGACATGAAGAATCGCGACACTGTCTCGATTCATGGCCCGATCGGCAAACAAAGTGAGATCGCTCTTCCAGCTGCTCAGGAAAAATACTTCCTTCCAGTGGACCGAAGAACGTGACCAAGCGTTCCAAGCAATCAAAAAATTCATAGCAACGCCACCCATCCCGACGGCCCCAACGCCAAGGGAACCGCTGCTACTCTATTCGGCTATCTCAGAAAATGCATGCAGTGCAGTACTAATCCAGGAACAAGACAAAGAACAGCGCCCCGTCTACTACGTAAGTCCGGTGTGAGAAGGAGCAGAGGCGAGATATCAAAAAATCGAGAAGGCAGCATATGCAGTAGTCCTGGCCGCCAAAAAACTAAGGCAGTACTTTCAAAGTCACCAGATAATAGTTAAGACAGATCTCCCGGTCAAAAAAGTTCTCAGCAAACCGGACCTATCAGGCAGGATTGTAGCCTGGTCGGTCGAGCTGTAAGAATACGACATCAAGTATGAACCAAGAGGACCGATCAAGGCACAGGCACTAGCAGACTTCGCAGCAGAGCTCGTAAATGAAGGAACCGAAGTAAAAGAAGAAGAAACCTGGGTTCTCTCGGTCGACGGCACCTTAAACCTAAGGGGAAGCGGCGCCGGAGTAACCCTCGAGGGACCAGATGGAGTGCTGTTGGAGCAATCCTTAAGATTCAGATGGAAGACCAGCAACAACCAAGACGAGTACGAGGCCTTGATCGCAGGAATGACCCTAGCTGTTGAAGTCGGCGTAGAAAACTTGAAGGCAAGAAGTGACTCCCTGTTAATCACCGGGCAGGTCACAGAAACGTTCACCACCAAAGACGAGATGCTGGTAAAGTACTGGGAGAAAGGACAGAAGCTGAAAGAAAAGTTCAAAACCTTTGAGTTGACGAATGTACCAAGAGAGCAGAACAGCAGAGTAGACATACTCTCCAAGCTGGCCAGCACTAAAGCACCCGACAATAACCGGACGGTCATACAAGAAACAGTCCAACAGCCAAGCATAGACGAAGAACAGATTCTCACGGTAGAAGCGGGAGACAACTGCTGGATGACCGACATCATAGCCTACCTAAAAGGTGAAGAGCTCCAAGCGACGAAGGAAGAAACGCGGACGCTGGCAAGAATAGCTAGCAAATACACCCTGCTCGGTTCCGAACTCTACAAAAGAGGGTTCTCAACACCATTGCTTAAATGTGTAACCCTTAGCCAGGAACAACAAATCATCCGAGAAATACATGAAGGAATTTGCGGAAGCCACATCGGCGGTAGGTCCCTGGCGGCCAATAGTAACCGGCCAAAATCACAAGAGCCGGTTACTATTGGCCAACCATCAGGCAAGACTCCATGGAATTCGTGAGGAAATGTGACAAGTGCCAGCGCCACTCCAACATTCCTAGGGATCCCCCCACCTACCTGCAGCAATCTCGCCCTCATGGCCGTTCATCACATGGGGAGTTGACATCCTGGGACAATTCCCACCAGCAGCCGGACAAGTGAGGTTCCTAATAGTAGTTGTTGATTACTTCACCAAATGGATTGAGGCCAAACCGGTGGCTACGATCACTGCAAAAAGGGTGAAGAAGTTTTACTGGAGGAAACTAATATGCAGGTTCGGAGTCCCAGAAACCATTATAACTGACAACGGGACCCAGTTTGCATCAAAGATAGTGGCCGACTTCTGCGCAACATGGAAGATCCAGCAAGTGTTCGCCTCAGTGGAACACCCACAGACGAACGGCCAGGCGGAGTCAGCCAACAAGATACTACGGAACGGCTTAAAGAAGCGACTTGACGAGTCTTAGGGCAATTGGACCGAAGAGCTCCCGTGATCTAGTCCTACCACACTATTGTGCAGTCGGCAACTGGAGAAACCCCCTTTAAACTCACATACGGGAGCGATGCCAAGATCCCTGTAGAAATTCTGGAACCGAGCCCAAGAAGGCTGCTGACTGAAAAGGAGTCCAATGAAGAACAATTGCGGACCGACCTTGACCTGGTAGACGAAGTCCGCGCAATGGTAAAAGTAAAAGAAGAATAAGCCAAGCAAAAGGCCACCAAAAAGTTCAACACCAAGATGAGGCTGCGAGAGTTCAGACCGGGGGACCTTGTGCTCAGACATGCAGTCACAACCGGGGCAGTCAGAAAGTTATCCCCAAACTGGGATGGCTCATTCCGAATCAAAGAGGTGATCGGCAAAGGTGCATACAAGCTAGAGAAGCTGAACGGCGGAACATTTCCAGATCATGGAACGCCACAAACCTCCGGTTCTACTATAGCTAGAATAATAATAATGTACTGTTTTGTAAAGCCTGAATAAAGGCCGCAAGAGAAATGTACGCTCCAAAATATCAATAAAATGATCTTTCACACAAACATTAGAATGCACCCAACAATCCCAGACGGAAGTCTCGAAGCGGTAAGGACTGAGCAACGTCTCGATGTTACTTTTGGGCAAAACAAACAAGTCCCGACAGGCAATAGGCGGGGCTGATGAGTTTTCGCCCCACCCTTGGGCGAACCTCACGGTAATTAAGTGAAACTGACGCATTCGCCGCGCCGTGGGGAATCTTCTTAGACTAAAAGGCAAAGCCGGGCGGGACGCCTCAACACGACCAAAAGGTCAACGTTGCTCTAAGAAGGGAATAAAAAGTCCCGATAGGTGAAGACTGGATAAAACCGAAGTTCACCATTGGGCACCAAACGCGCGGTTCACACCTCCCGTTCGGCCAAAACAACATATTCCCAGCAGGGCGGCCCCTTGCCGGATGCACGGGCATTCTAATCATGAACTCTAAGAAGCGACATTGAAGCAGGATACCCCGATATCTCGAGCGTCAAAAAATAAAAATAAACAAAAGTCCTGGTTGGGCGTGACCAACCGGCATTACATTGAGTAAACAACGCAGAAGTTACATCAATTCTGCAGAATGACAAAGAAAGGAAAAGAAAACGAAAATTACATATATCACGAACTAACGATGGAAACCCATCTCCCTCGGCTCCTTTTTTCCTCTGCAGGACCCGCAGGGCAGTGAGGATAGTGACAAGCTTTAGGAACAGAAGAAGACTGGGAGCTGCCCTAAAACAAATGGTCTCTCCATTGGGAACACCAGACCCGCAAGAGAACATTCGAAGAGGACTCTTCCCCCAGCAATCGCTTGAGATCACTCCAACTGGGGAAAGCAACTCGGGTTCGCTGAACGCCCCCGAAATGAGGTATCACTTGGGCAGAGGACCGTCAACAAGGAAGCGCCGACGAAAATCCGGAACTTGAAGAATCCCAGCCACCTCCGGAGCATGGCGGGGCTCCCACCAAAGCAACACCTCCAACAAACCGCCTTATATGACGAGAACTTGGACCAGAACAAGGAAGAAGGGAGCAAGAAAACGCCTAAGAATGCTTGAACGAAAGAGCGCTCCCGCCTCTATATAACGAAGTCCAAGGACAGTTACTGCATCCACACTTATGAGGACACTAGAAACGACAAGTCAAATGGGAATACCAACGCATTCAATGGTCAAGTCAAGGGTCAAAGAGTCAACACATCAAATCAAACGTCAAGTCTCATCAATAATTTCAGAAATCAAGAAACGTCAAGGCACCGGCCAAGTAACACACAAACGCTCGGAACTACCCAAACCGAGCGGCTAAGCGCCAAAACTCCAAGTCCAAACACACTAAAGGGCTATCAAAACCGAGCTCCACTTGTTTGAACGACTTGACACTACGCGCTCGCCGCTCGAAGGGCTCTGTTCCGGCCAGGATTGCCCGGCTAGTACATCCACTCGGTTCTTGAAGGGCTTTGCCCAGAGAGAGACCGGTCGACATCCAAGTCAAGCTGCGCTCTCCCCCGAAAAGGAATGGGGTGCAATCAGAGGGGAAATATCCCTGATTTCCTTCCCCTGTCTGTAACGGTCTACTCGGCCATAATTGTGTAATAATTAGCATTTATGTACAGTGTAATATAAATACCGCCTTTAGAGGCCAATAAACGGATCCAACATTCATTCTCTCTATTCAAACTCTCAACACACACAGACACACGTTGGGTCTTTTCTCAACAAGAGAAACCCACCATAACAAGTACTATTGCAATTTAATATATAATCATTGAAGTAGTTTTTTTAATGCCCTTTTTTTGTTGTCTAAAAAAATCATTGCTGGATGTATTTGGTAGTGAAAAGTTTTTCAAACGGATTTATACGGAGACACCGTAAATTTATACGGTTTTTGAGTTTTAAATTATTGTTTCTTTCTCTTCGGGTGCTTCTTCTTTCACCTCGAGACCAATGTCCACACTATGGTATTTGGTGTCGGAATTGTGTGTCTAAATAACACAACTGTAATATGTATTCATTTTTATTTTTGGTGAAAGGATGTATATATCTCAATTATAATAAAGTTTAATTGAATATAATTTTCGGTGTAGCATTTTTATCAAAGATGAGTGTTTTCGGGTCATTTTTTTATCACCTAGCCGCCTCTCTGTTAACTTTCCTTCTACTTGTCTCCTCCTTTCTGTCGATTTACCGAAGAGGGGCACTTTTAGTTTTTTTTTGTTTGAAATCACCAATGTGTATCGTCTTTTCTCTTGTTTATCTAAATAATTAAATGGTTTTCCATTGTTACGGTTGGTTTCTCTCGTTGAGAAAGGACCGAACGTGTATCTATGTGTGTTGAGAGTTTGAATTGAGAGAATGAATGTTGGATCCGTTTATTGGCCTCTAAGCGCGGTATTTATATTACACTGTACATAAATGCTAATTATTACACAATTATGGTCGAGTTGACCGTTACAGACAGAGAAGGGAAATCAGGGATATTTCTCCTCTAATTGCGCCCCATTCCTTTTCGGGGAGAGCGCAGCTTGACTTGGAGGCCGACCGGTCTCTCTGGGCAAAGTCCTTCAAGAACCGAGCGGATGTACTAGCCGGGCAATCCGGGCCGGAACACCCATAAATCTAGTTTTTCTTTCGTGTTTTTTCATTATTTCGTTGTCGTCTGAGTGCGACATTGTTTTGTTTGTTATCTTGATGCAACGTTGTTTGTTTCCTCGTCTTATTGAGGTGTTTGCTTGATTCAAATTGAAAAATCAATATAGATCTGTTTTATGGATTCAATCATTGTTTTGGACGTCAACGTTACAGATTTAGAGGCATGCATATTTCAGTTACTTTGATTGTGTCACATTTGTAGACATTTTTGCTATTAATCTGGGTATACATGAACTTGTTAATAGATTCATCATTTCCGGTTTTAGTACTGTTAAATATGTATTGTTTTCAATAAGTCGATGTGTTCTACTTATTCAAACTAATGACAATCTTTTTTGGTCAAAAGAAGGAATTTTTAGTGAACATTTTTAAAAATGTCAACTAACTATAAATTATGGTATACTTGATTTTAAAAATGATCCAGATAAAAGCTAAATATTTTTAGTAGTGCGTCAATTTATGATTACTTGATAATGTAAAACATATTTTACACCAACAATATATATATATATAGTTTATTTTTCTATATCAGTATAATTATAGCCTTCGATCTAAATAGAATCATAGAGTATTCCAACTGTGTTTTGACTCTATGGGTGCATTATAAGATCAATCTTTGGTAATGGGACGCCGTCTACGGATGGCAAAAAAACCCGCACCCGTGTAGGTACCTGCGGGTATTATCCGTGACGAGTACGGAACGGGTAGTTTAACAGATACCCGTAGGTTGCGTCAATGGATAAATAAACTATCCGTTAATAAATGGGGTGGGGGCCGGGTATTGAGGTAACCATGCTCGCGGGTACCCGTACCCGTAATAAATGTATTTATTTAGAAATTTTGCTATTACTATTAATTTAGTTATCTTCTTTCATTAAATACTATAAGCTAACAAATAAATTATAAAAGAAATGTATAATGAAATGCCTAATTTTTTATATAAACGAAGATAAAAAATGGTGATCAAAAGATTAGTTTTGTTTGGTATTTCGAATTTTATTTTCAAAAAAATATTTCAATTAATAGTATATAAATGTGTAATGAAATGTCTAATTTTTTTTATATGAATGAAGAGAAAAATAATCTTGTTTGGTATTTCAATTTTTATTTATTTTTGACAAATTTCAATTTTTATTTTTAAAAAATATATATTTCAATTAATATTAAAAGTATTCGTGGGTACCCGCGAGGAGACAATACCCGGGTAGTGTTTATATTAAACAGGGCAGGTAGCGGATAGCTACTAACAGTGGCTCCCCACCCCCGCGTTTACACCCCTACACTTAGGCTCTATTCAAGAAGTCTCATCTGCAAGTTATTGATTTGACTAACCGATGACAATATACATATTTTGCATTTCTTAAGTTCCTTCACTTTTTTTTGACAACATTCTTAAATTCCTTATATATATTAATACAAAATATATCTTTTAGAAATAGGTAAATAAAAATATGAGAATAACAAAATATAAATTTAAGAATTTTAACTTATAAACAATGTTATCAAAACCGGATCGGTCATCGAGCCGGTCAAGACACTGGGTCACTGGATCTTTGGTCGGACCGGTAGGTCTTTGGTCGGACCGCATGAGCCAGACACACTAAAAATACACTTGATATGAATAAATTTGTACATAACAAAGTCATCAAAAAATTGTAATATATCTTAGTAATCTATAAAACAAATTCTCAACACAAAATTAACATAATTCTTCAAATTTACTATACAAGTTCAAATCCATAAGGACCATAAGTCCATAACCACATTGTAAGTACCTAATTAAATAAACAACCACGAAATAATAATGATCTCAACATATCCAAAATCATAAGTAGTACCTAATTACATATACTTTACGTAAGATATACAATATATATCATGTTTGTAAGCTTATTAACAACATCTGAAGCTGCCGCAGTGGTTAAGAGGTGCGACATCACCTTTTGTTGTAGGGTTCGCTTCCCGCAGGAAGCCTTTTTGTAACAAAAACATGAAAAATTAAATTAAAAGCAATTGAGCCGTTTATGCAAGCAATCCGGACCGGGAAGGGCACCGGTTCCCGGTCGGGCCGATTCGACCGGACTGGACGGTCTGGTTCTGACCGGGCCGATTCGACCGGACTGGACGGTCTGGTTCTGATAACACTGCTTATAAATATCTTAATATTTGTTTAACTACCATTAATATATAGAAATCACTAGTGCAGAAAAGACATTTAGCATCGGTTTATTTTGGACATTTAGCATCGGTTCTCCGACGATGCTAAATCCCTAGATGCTAATAATAATATATAAACATATTTCTATATTTTATACTGATCAAATAAATTTAATCATGACTGATCAAATAATATCTTAATATTTGTCATTATTTTGAATAAGTAGAACACATCGAAACAGTGACAGATCCATAATCCAGGATCTGGGGGTTCAAAATTGTATCTTGTGCAAAATTAAGTAAACTAGAGCAAATTTAAAGTTCCAGCGGTTCAAAAGAATTTTATATAGAGGTAAAAATACCATTTTTTTAGTACTTGAGTTCAAGTACAATTGGGCGCACAATTTGTAGTTATTCTTTAAGACATTAGAAGCATCACCCTTGGGCTAGCTCTAATCACACATAAATTTTATCTTCTCTTCTCACCAGTATGCTTTGTAAAGATTTATCATTGGTGTGATGTACACGGGTTGGGGTTGAGTTTGGCAAAACCCGGAACCTAATTGAACATGAATTTTTCGAGTTAAGTTTTTGTTGGGCAAAACACAACTATTTAAAACCCACTTAAATCCAATTTGATTTGATTTGGGTGTCACGTTCAATAGAAGCTTAAATGTGCCTTTACCTAGGTGGCGTGTGATGGCAATTCTGCGGCTCATTCCATTGCTTCTCTCGCCTCAAAGGGTTTGGATGTTGGCCCCTGAATCTTCCACCTTTGCTTTGTCGTGCCATGCTCCAGGACGGTGGTGGTCAGTGGCTCATGTTTTGGTGTTCGTGGTGCTTTGCCTCTGGTCGTCGCTCCTCTTGTTCTCGGGGATTTGGCATCATTTTAGGGTTTCTTTCTCTCGCAGACTTTGTTTGCATTTTTGTCTAAGTACTTTTTCTTGAGTTCTAGCTTGTAGATTCGCTAGGTACTTGTGTGGCTTTTGTTTGTGTTGGCCGATTTAGCCTTTATTTTGGGTCGTTTCTCATTTAGGCCTAATCTCTTGTTTCAAGCTGAGCTTTCTGTAGTTGAGCCTTTTGGCTTGTGTTGGTTTGGCCTTTGCCCACGTATTAATCAACACAACTTTTGAACAAAAAAAAGAACCAACATTACATCACCATCAATTAAACATCAACAATACAACAAATTAGTTACGCCAAAATCTGAGAAGCAAGATAAAAAAATTAGAAAGGATGGAAAATGTTATGAAAATAACCAAAATTATACCAAGAAGAAGAACAGGAGAATGAGAGAAGATATAAAGAACAAGAACAAAGATGGAGAATATAAGAGCTTTGCATTATTCTCTTTATAAGTAGTACTTTACATAAAATACCACTACACAAGATAATGATGAGAAGATAAATGGACATCAACTAGCAATCTTAATATTCATAACACTCCCCCTTGGACGTCCATTGAGGATATGCCTCATTAAAAACCTTACTAGAAAAAACCTAGTGGGAAAAAAAATCTAGTAAAGGAAAAAGAGTATAATATCCTTTTAGTGGGAACTACCTCATTGAAAACCTTTCCAGGAAAACCCAGTGGGACAAAACCATGGCAAAGGGAAAAAAGTGCAGTTTTTCTCCCCCTAATTGAAGCATCACAAAAGAATATGAATTCCAACATCTGGACTTTATCCTTGAGTGCATATGGAGCAATCTACTCTGCTCTGTCACTTGTGATATATCCTCTTTTAATGGATTTTTGCGGTCAATATTATCTTCGGAACATCTTCCTTGAATTGTTGGCATTTGAGTATAAAATGAAGAATCAAAAACCACAGATTTTCTTGTAGATTACAAATATATTTCAATGTCCCTACATGTAGACAATAGCTGACTTGCGATCTGACTTGATCAAGATCAGAAAAATACTTTGTATCTGCATGGTTAATTTGGTAACATATATAAAATGATTTATTCATTAGGATAGTCAAAAATGAAATATACATCCCACTTTGTTCTAATGCATATTGGTTTGTAATAAACTATATTACTACTAATTATCACATAATATTATCATATCAAGGGATATAAAATGTGATATGCATGGATGCTTTCATAGTCTTCGAGACTGAGATATTTCATATATTCTTACCACACAACTCATGTACTCAATATAAATAATTTCAGCGAATTACTATGAGACTTTGTTTTCCAAAAGAAATTATTTCAAGATATTTCTTTTTATCTTGAATCTTTCTGGGATTTTCCATGTAGAGGTCACCTACAGATTCAATCACAAAATCCATCAGATATCATTTGAGGTCATTCAATTAGAGCTGTTTCTTTGAATAGTCTATAGTTTTTGGAAGCTTTTTAGGAGTTTCGATAATATTTATGTCATCAACATAGACATCAGTTATAGCAAATTCTTTTCCAAACATTTTCATAAAACTATATGGACAAGTGATGTCATTTTTGTATCCCTCCTTTAGAATATAAATTTAGATGATTATCCCATAAGTGTTCAAATTATATTATCTCATGGAGGGATTGATTTAATTTGAGTAATCATCTCGAGAATCCGAAAAGTGTGTATTGGATATTAAATCCTTCAGGGATCTTCAAATAATTATGACTATCAAATGAGTCAGACAAATAAGTCGTCGCAACATCCATCTTGTGAAAATTGAGCTCTTCATGTGCTACAAGGCTAATTAAGTACTGAAAAGTACTTGCATCCACCCTTGAGCAACATGTCGAACTTTGTATCTCACAATTTCATCATTCTCATTCCAATTATTCACAAAAATCAATTTGTATCCAACTGGTTTCACACATTCAGGTGTTTGGACTACTGTTCCAAAACTTATTGCTTGTAAAGCAAATTTAGTTCTGCTTCAATTTCATATCTCAGTTTTGGCCAATTCTCACTTTATCTAAAATCTTTAATAGACCATGGTTCATGATCCTCACTACCATTTATCACATTTAGCGCTATATTATATGTAAAATCATCGTGAACGCTGACTTCGTTTTGGTTCCATCATTTTTCATTATTGACATAATTCTTAAGATCTCTTTAATTTCATAATTTGTCAGACCTGATCAGTTCTTATGGAACTAAAATGTCAATTATGTCTGAAGACTCTTTTAGAGTTTCTATATCCTCTCTTGGACCATTGTTCTTTTTAGCTTCTTTTATTGTTCAAGGACTTTTATCTTTGGAACCGATTGGTCTACCACGCTTTAGACGCAGTTGAGACTCATTTTCAATATTTGATTGTCCAACAGGGACATCCATTTTATTGGAGCATTAGCAGCTGATATGTATGATTTGGTCACACCTTTGGGTCAGTGAATGCATAATTGGTAGATGATTTGCTAAGCTTTGCAAATGAATTATCTTTTGAACTTCTAGTTCACATTGTTTATTTTGAGGATCAAGATGAGACAATGATAATTCATTCTAGCTGATCTATTTTTTGAAATGCTTATTCTTTCCCCCTAATATTGAGAAATTTAATTCATCACCTGATAATCATCAAACTAGACTATAAACAAGTCTCCAGATGTTGGCTCAAGATACTTTATTATACGTGGAGATATATATTCAATATATATTCCCAAAAATTATTTGAGACTCATCATAGTGCATTGTGAGTGGATAAATTGAAACGTACCCTGCAAATCCAAAAATTCTAAGAAGAGAAATATTAGATTCGTGACCAAAAACCAAATGTAAAGGGGAAGAGTTATGATAACTTGTTGGCCTGATGCGAATCAATATTGCAACGTGCAAAAGTGCATGTTCCCAAGTAAAATTTGGAAGTTCTTATCTCATAAGTATTAGTCATATAATTAACTTTAGATTTGATTTACTATAGCATAGTTTTAGCTCCGCTCATATTTATTTAAACAAAAATAATGTATTAAACTTTGATCATACAAATAACAAAATATAAAACTGCTAAGTACGTGTATAACAAAGATTATCATCTATATACAAAAAAATTGGGGACACAAGTTTCTTCAATAAACAAACTGTAGAAACTATACATACTATTTTAACCTTGACTCAATTATTTGTTTGCAAAATTTAGAAATATTTCCTTTTTTAATAGGTATGATCCATGTCATTTCGTTTGTAATATATAAAATACAAGAAGATAGTAAAAAGTTATGATGGAAAAAAAAGAACATAAGAGTGTCTAGTTTTATAGGATCTAGTCATACAATCAACTCTTCTTATTCTCCCCTTTTTTAGCAATATTTTTATTTGGAATTCTAAGTATAAGAACTAAGAAAAGTTACATTTTTCCATAAGGTAGTACACCATTATTCGGAATAACAAAGGTCACAATCACAAATGATACAAATGTCACTTAAATGGGATAACGATAATTTACCACATCAATGGTCATCACTAAAACTTTTCTTGTACCGAAATTATAATGTGAATCATTCACTTCTGGGAATGAAATTCAAGTTATTGAGTGGTTTGTGAGTATTCTTTTCAATCACTATATCACATAATCTTGATTCATAATATTTTGAAAATATTTTCCCATTTTGCTACTTTATGAGAATGTTTGAGACATAATTTGTACTCCATTTCTTTTAATTTCCCTTGCTTCAAAACATACTAAGATCAAATACATCTCATAGATTACAATCATTCTATAAAAGTCGAGTTCTTCAAGAACTCGATCACAAATCTTTCATATATGTTGATCCAAGAAAAATATACTTTATAATCAATTGTTCTTCAAGAACTATACCACAAAATCTAAACATTGACGGAAAAAAAATTCATGATTAGAGCAATTCTGCAGGGATGCTTGAATATTAAGTTCTGATAAAGAAAATAATTCTTTGGGCAATCCTCCAAGGAACTGGATTCCCAAATCATTATAGTTCTTCAGGAACTATACCACATTACTTCTTCAATGATTATCAAGAAAAACCATACTATGAGCAATCCTTCAAAGATGGTTAGATATTAAAATTTTAAGCTCCTTAGGAGAAGTAATGTGGTATAGTTCCTGAAGAAGAAGAAGAAGAAGAAGAAGAAGAAGAATCATATTTATAGGGGTGGGGATTAAAAGTGAGTGGTCAATCATAAAATACCACTACACAAGATAATGATGAGAAGATGGGAGAAGATAAATGGACATCCACTAACAATCTTAATATTCATAACAGAAAACAAATTTTATAGTTTTTAGGCTAATAAGCACTTTTTGGAGCTTAATTATGGTTTCATTAAATTTGCGAAATTTTATGCAAGTTAGAGTCTAGTTTCATTTTTGTCACGTATTGCATGAATTATTCAAGAAACACGAAATTGAAGTGTTCTTGAAGACATTAATAGTGTTCTTCATTTTTCTGCGCTTTTCTTTAAAAGAAAATGAAATGCCACGTAATTTAATGAAATCCCAGTCAGATGTGCCACATAAGACACCAAGCTGGAAAAGTGGACGAAAATCTTAGAAAAAGACCACTTTGACACAGATTTGAATGATAAAAGACTAAAGTGGGAAAAAATGTAAAGGACCAAACTAAAATTTTGGTCAAAGATAAATGACCAAAAACATAGTTCAACCAATTTTTTATGTATTATTCAACTTGGGTTTCGGTAGGCGGGTTCTGACTTCACAAACCCACTACCCGATCCACTCATTGCGGGTTCATATTTCTTGATCGAATCTATCAAACTCATGAACACTCCTAATGCTTTTTCCCATTACTCGCAGACTTAACGTGTACTGTCGCCTAACTACATTAAGTTCTTTTTTGTATTGAGCGAATCTATCAAGCTCATGAACATCGCTACTCCTTTTCTATATATATTACCTGCATACTGAACGTGTAATGCCACCTAACTACGTACATTAACTTTATTTTGTATGTAAATGAAGTGACAAGTACCACCTGAAACTCACAACACAATTGCAAGATCCTAGGTTCAAATCTAGGCGATGATATCCAACCTAACAATATCGACATTTGCTAGTTGAGCTAGGCTTTACGAAACCTAACTACATTAACATTATTCAAATGCATTATTAGTGTAAAGAACCATATAGGTAAATGATAATGATAAACTTTTTTGGATAGACATTGACACCTTAGGGTTTACAACACTCATGCACCATGCCCATCAACCATTTGCGCTAGACCCGGTGGTAACACTGATGTTACCTTATTTATCAACATCTTATATAAATTCTTAGAAAAAAACATTTTATATAAATATTATTTTTACTTTTGTCGAATTTATTGGATAAATTCCCAGTATAAAATTTGGCGATGTACAAATACAATTTCTAAACAAAGGTAACCCATTTACATAACTTAATTATATGTATTAAACCTTAAAATGAAACAATGACTATATTTATTATATTTTATGATCTTTAGGAGTCAATATTATGTTGACTTAAATTATGCTTATTTGGCCTTTTGGCCATCTCTTCGGCCAAAAAAATTGTTTATTTTATCTATTTACACAAGGAGTGACTGAAGTATTAAACAAGCATCGTTTCAAGAAAAAAATACTTACAAAAATTGATCATATCATTTTCTTTTTTAATTAAAACCAACACTACTTATCTAAAAAAACAGCTAGCATTTATGTTCTGACTTTTAGGCATTGTTAGACTTTCTGAAAGACTAGTCCAGGTCTGAAATATGGACTTATGACTGGACACAAGTCAGACTAGGACCTAATACTTTCAACGTAGACCAGGATTTTGGGGCACGGTTACTGGCTTGAAAATATCTGGTGTTAGAATCTTGATTGGAGTCGTGACTTGTCTGCTGAGGAAAAGGTTGACTAGGATTAGTTCTTGGCCACTCTTCATCGGTTTAATCCTGACGAATCTGAGCAAGATTGTTGGTAGTGGAGGCTTGAAAATCTCCATTCTTTTATTGTTAAATCCTGTTACGTGTTGTTGATGAATTTGATCCAGAGTGCTATTGTTGATATGTGGCTACCATCTATTCCCACTAAGGTGGGGGTTTTTGGTTGGAAATTGTTTTTGGGCATTATCAATGACCCTCATGGAGCAGGTTGCCCTTTTTGTTTTGAGCAGGATGAGTCGATTTCCCATCTATTTTTCTTGTGTAGGTGCTCCGAGTTAGTTTGGACTACTATTCAGAATTGGTCGGGCATGGTGATTTCAGATACTCTAGTAGGTGTCGAGCATTTCCAGGATTATGGTTTGCAAATGGAATCGAAGAAGGCGTGTAGACTGAAGTATTTGATATGGATGGTTGTCACTTGGTGTATATGGTTACATCAGAATCATATTCTTTACAGAGATCGAGTTTTTAGTTTGCGGGTGCTTGCGAACCATGTTAAGTCTATAACATGGACTCGGTCTATAAGCATAGAAAGGTCGCAATTCCAATCTAAGATCTCTGATTGGTGGGGTAATCTTTTTGTTTGTATGAACTCAGTTTAATTGTTTTTTTCTCTCATTCTTTTTGAAGTACTCTTTTTCCTCCTGGGGTACCCCTTGTAAATGTAACGGTTGGGGTGTCTACTTGCACCCCATTTAATATAATTTTTGCTAATAAAAAAAAATCTTAGACTAGTCTCAGGCCTTGCAAATCCCACCCAATATACCCCTAAGTGTGAGGTAATTATTATTAATTTTTTTATAAGCAATGTTAGTGAAGGAGGGGGAAGTTGGTTTCCCCGGCTTGAACCCGGGACCTCATTCTTGCACTCCTTCGGTGATTTTAGCTCGCCATCTGAGCTACTTACTTGGGATTAATTATTATTAGTTTATATACAAGAGGGAAAGACTATATAGAATGATTTCCGTTAGTTTAAATTAATATTGTAAATAAATTGTAGAGTTTATTTGTTATATGTACTTGTCTAAAGTCTTAATTATTAACATTTCCACAAGTAATTGTCATTGTGCATGTTATCGTCTAAAGTAAGATCTAGAAGAATATAATCTTCCGACTAAAAAGCCCTAAAATCAACATTCGAAATCGAACCCTTTTGATTGTTTTTTTTTTTTTACAAACCCATTCGATTGGTTAAGAAGTAATAGAGAATAAAAATGGCAAGTCTGCATGATAGTTACGTTGGTAATAGGGATGGCAATGGGGCAGGGTGCGACCCGGGAGTACTCCCCGCTCCCCATCCCCATCTCCCATATTGTTCCCCATCCCCATTTCCCGCTTTGGGTGAGTTTTCCTCCCCATCCCCATCTCCACGGTTCCTGCGGGGACCCCAATAATTCATTCAAAGTTAGCAAAAATTAAAATTAAAGTATAATAAAACTGGAAAAATGTATAAAAGTAAGACTAAAAAACAAAAGTTTAACATTAAATATAAAAAAATTATAAAACTTAGTCTTAATTTGATATTTTAATATTTAAAAAGTATAAATGTGAGAATAAAAATATAAAAATTAGCACAATTTAATATTTTATTAATTTTTTATTTAAAATCACATATTAAAAGACTAAAAAATCTATAACTTTGAATATAAGATATATCTATAATAAGAACATTTATGTAATATATTCGGAGGTGGGGTCCCTGCGGGGCGGGGGATATGAACCATGCCCGTCCCCATCCCCAAGTTGACTGCGGGGGGATTTTCTCCCCCATCCTTGTCCCCACGAGGAAAAATCCTCCGCCTACGGGGCCCCAAACAGGAAAATCCCCGCGGGGATCCCCACTTGCGGGTAGAAATTGCCACCCCTAGTTGGTAAGAAACGGTTCAAGCTAGTTTGAGGAAGTTACATGAGTTAATTAGCTGGAGGCACAAAGAGTGTCTAGGTTCAATGTATCTAGAATTAGAAGTGTTAGCAATGTTATGGTTGTTGTGTTTGATTTTTGCTAAAAAGTAAGAGTTGACAAATTTAGTTGTACCATATTTGATCTGAAAACTGTTCATGGTACTGGACAAAATTGCAGACAATAGACTTGACAAAAATTCAAATTTCTGTCAATTGCAAAACCAAAGGACAATTTTCTGTCCCACAATACAATTTTCTGATCACCTAAAAATATCAAAATATTATTTTTTTCCTACTCAATAATTATCTCTCTCTCTCTCTCTCTCCCCCCCCTCTCCTATCTCATCCTTCTCTTTCTCTCTCCTTTTTCTCTACCTCTCACCTCTCATATATGTTCTCATCTCATGACATATCACTCATTTATAATTTTTAATTATATTATAATATATGTTATCTAAAATCATTATATATTAGTAAGAAATTCACCCAAAGTTTCAAGTTCGAATCTTAGGTGTAGCAAAAATTCTGAGGGGAGAATCACACGAACCGACAAAGTCGGGTATACATGTGGCCATGTTCCCTGGCGTAGATTAGTCATCAGCAAAGCCGTTGGAAACTGCGCATCAATAACGTACACGGTAACAAAAAAAGATAATTATAATAAATTTTACATTTTTTTGCTTATGTTGTCAATTGTTCACAAAATAGTGTAAAAGACAAAAAGTTGCCAAGTACTATTCTGTTAAGTACTTACCTTTTTACAAATCATCGATTTCATATTCTCCCTTTAACACTCTCTCAATGATGAGATAAATTCATGTGGGTCCTACCATTTTAGAAATGGAACTCACAACACAAGTTTTATTCTATCGAAAAGAGAGTATTGCAGGGAGAGTATAAAATTTTATTCAAACAAATGTTCTATTTCATTTTTTGTCAAAAAAATGAAATAGAATATTGCTAGCATTTCTCAAACTGAGTACTATATATACTCCCTCTGTCTCGTTTATAAGCAAAAAGAAAAACTCCGCATACTCCTTAAGGAAAAAGCCAATTTTCATTTAGAAATTGCTACCATTTCACATTACCCTTCTCACTCATATTAATGACAAACCAATTTTTATATGAAAACTCGCACACACTAAATTTAATTTGGGGTATTGTTACAATCAATTTTCGGATTCGAAATTAGCTGTAAGACACGTCTGTTAAAGTGAATTCGAGAAATAGCAAAAGGGGAAAACTCAAAAAGGAAGTGGCTCGAAGGTACACACCTGTGATTAAAAGGACTTCGGAAGCCAATCCCAAATTCCGAAAGAAAGTACCCGCTCGAAGGCCACTCCTCCGAAAGAGCATATGGAAGTTTCTGAAGACAAGACTCAAAGTCTCAAGCGCTAGACGTGAAGGTTCAAAACGGTTAAGACAACAGTTCAGATAAAACCAAACTGATGAAGACAGGTGTGGAACATCCAGACACCAGAAGACACGTGGCGCCAATCTCCTCCGATCATTAGTTAATTTACGTTTTTATCCACTTTCGAATAAGGACATGTGTCCATTGTAGTTTATTTTCCTAGCTCTTTAAATAGTAGTTCAAATGATGTACTCAGGGCGATTTCATACCGTCTAGTAACCTATTACACCTAGCACATCTGCTCACACATGATCTCTGGCTACAACGGTGAACAATGTATGTCTGAGCCAAAACCTTTTCGATTCAATGCAATTACTTTAACTTTTTGATGATCGAGTGCAATGCTCTTGTCTCTTCTTATCTCTTTTAATGATTTTAAACCCATTTTTTAACCTCTGCACTTGGGGAATCCATGATGTTCTATCCCTCCTGGGATTGATTTTCGTGGGTTCCTTGAGTTTGTCTTTTATTTTTACTTTCTCTTATTTTACGAAAATGCTTGGTTCGCATTGACTGACGGACTCGCGATGTTCTCTTTGGGCAAGATTTTCGTGTTTTGTTCAATCGTTTCGTGCCTCGAATTCGATCAGATGATCACCTAGAATCTCTGATTCCTTTAGTTGTTTGTTTGAATTCTTTAATTACCCGTCTCCAAAAGAGCACGCAGATTGGGGCTTGGAGTGTTAACCTATCAACTGGTGAACTCAATATCTATACTCGAGTCCTTTTTCTCTCACACTTTTCGAATTTTTTTGTTTGACAGAGACCTAACCAAAAATACTAGAAAACGGGTATTCTTGGAGTAAAAGCATTTTATAGAGTGATATTTGTCATATTTTACTTATATTTTGGACAAAAATTGCTCCTTTTTGGGTTATATATGAGTCTAGAGGGAATAACACATGACTAAGCTTTACGTTCATCGCTCATTCTTCTCTTCTATAATGGTATTAGAACCCTTTTCGCTGGGACCTGCGTTCACAAGGTCCATCCATTGCACATAATTCGTTTTTAAAGCTTCCTTGGTGTTGCTAATATGGCACACTTTAATGTACAGAATAATCGTGGCAATGTCGAGTCTTCTAGAGGACGTGGTTGTAATATTATCGTGGTTGAGGCAGTGGTCGCACCAATGGTATAAAATACACACAAGATAACAATTACTTTGATTTATTTGAAATATATAGTGTCGTGTGTTGGGTCATAATGTGCATATATCAGAGTAGCATTAGGATATCAGAGAAACAAAGAGTTGATATTTTGTCATACAACAAAAGACATAAGGGTGGCGAAATTTATCCCAACTGAGCTTCATCATTGAGATAACTATAACAGGTACTCCCTCTTCTTCCTCAACAAGGTTCTCCTTCCGGAGTCCTTCTGACCTATGGGTCTTTTCTCCATCCAAGTCCAAAGAAATTAAAAGAGAAAAAGGAGACAAGTCTCTAAACTAGGCGTCAACAAAAAGGGTAAGATTGTAAGAAGCATAGTTCATCACATATTATTAGAACATAATCACACACAAATGCAAACATCTCTCAAGTAAACTCAAGGCCATTCTATAGTCATGATCAGTACTAGGTTACGACTCTTATATAATTCTTCTTTATCACTCTCAAGCTTATTGTAAACCCTATACGAGTTCCTAAGACCCCATATGAATTACCAAACAATTTATAATACACTTAAGTAAGGATGTGACTAACCATTCTTTATGCATTTGGATTCCATGCATTTGGGGTTTCCAATATCGCGTTTATGCAAAAGTTTTCAAGAGATAGAGAATGTTGAGTGGTATGCATCTTAGTTAAGTGCACTAAAATAAAAGTACCCTAAATTGTTGGCTAAGTGCAAGAAATTCAAGGATTTCCCAATTGAGAGTCAAAACGTGTTCTCTATTCAATGTTATTGAACATAATCGGTCATCAACTCAGTCAAAGTATTGGGTCAATGGGTCATTGGTACGACCAACATGTCACTAATATAATTGGATGAGTCGATCAATAGTAAAAATATTGGAAATTTAATGACATGTACAAATTTCATATTTAAAAAACTAAAAAAAATCTGATCATACCTTAAACACCCTCACAACAGCAAAACATGCAACATGACCGAGTCAAACTACTTCAACTACAAAAGCTGGTCGGGTCACACCGACCGGTAACACGACCGTTCAAATTTCATGCTTTGAGTCTTTGACCAACCATATCACTTGTTCCCGTTGATCCGAATTTAATAACACTATGATGCCCTTAACATTAGGTAGTTTATGTTGTCAATAAAATTAATTCATGTTTAAAAGTATATAATCTCACCTTAGGGACTCTTTAATCACAATATAAACCCTTTTAAGAGAAGCATTTTGAATACTCATACTCTGTTTGACAAACCAAATTCGCTAGCTTATAGCGGATAGGTTATAGCAGATAAACTACTTGTAAGTGTTTGACATAACTAGCTTATAGTGTTTTTTGGAACGCTACTTGAAGTAATGATTCACATTTTCTCTCACTTTTATCCTTGTTACTTTAATTAATTAAATCTCTCATTTATTCACCTTTTCTCTCTTTTTTTTCCAAGTATTAATTTGAAATGTCTATTTTTGGCATTTTATATTTATAAGCTAATTCAACCGCTAATTTTAATAAATAGTTTAAATTCAAGATGTTCGTTTATCTACTATAAACTCATCTACTATAAACTAACTTATTCACTATTTATCTGCTGTCCGCTATTTTTTTTTCCTAAAGTGGCTTACTCGACTAGATTTAGCATATCATAATCATACCTTTTATGAAATATAATAAAAATAAAACAAGATAACCACAGCCTCAAAACTAAAAATATCACTGTTACTGAAACTGTTCTTCAGACTTTTCATATCTTCAAAATTAACGGAGGAAAAACAAACACTGCTATAGTGGGGACTGAGTGCACTTGTAATGGCAATTTGCAAATGGCGGACCCCACAAAAAAGACCGGTAACCTGATGCAGCTGTAAGCCACGATGAAGTTCCGTATGAAATACAGTGGGACCACTAATACCGTCGCAGCCGGTCAGAACCTACTGATATTTTTCTCCTCCTTCTACCTTCGCCTATATATACATCACACCCATGTGCGTTTCCCTCTTTCGATATAAATAAACCGAGGCCGCAACTCACTGCGCCGCTAAATAAATAAAACAACACCACTTCCACCACCGTCTATGTAAGTTCACAATCACACTTCCATTCGCTCGGATCTCGTTCCCCTCGAGTCCCGTTCTCCGATCCTATTTTCATGGCAATTATAATCATTATTACGCGCTTGTTCTCTTAGTTATTTTTTATTATTAAAATTACAATTACTAATTCATGCTCGCTTCTAACTTGAATTTCGATAAAGTGATTTTTCATTTACATTTTCAAGTTCACAACCTTTCGGCCGATTTTTTATTTTTTATTTTTCATTTTCTTTCTGCCTTTTTCCAATGAATCTGTTTGTTTGATTTTTGCAGGTTGGAGTGAGTTAAAAGGAAAAAAGGCAAAGACTTTTCGTGGTTCAAGTTTACCTATTTCTCAAGCCTTTTGAAAGTTTCAACATTTGGAAACTCAGATTCTTATTCCTTTTCTTCTTCACTCATTTTTCCTAAAAATCAGAGTTTCCCATTTTCATCGTCCTCATGGAACTTAATCTTTTGCAATTGTCACATTCACCATCTTCATCTCAAACAATAGCTTCTGCAATTTCATCTCCTTCATCAAAACCACGAATTCGCAACACCAGAGTATCAAATCCTCTAGTGTGTCGATTCGTGAACGGCTCGAACCTCTTCCGATCTACTCACCTTCTTCAACGGTCACGATCTTTCGATCACTACGCAATTTCCACCACGCGAAGAGGAACCATAAGAAGGGCTTTCAGCGCAAACTTAGAGTCATTTTCCGATGAAGAATTCGCGAAGAAGATCGAAGAATTAGCTCTCAGATTCCAGCTTTCAAACAACACCAATGTAACAGATTCTGATCACCGTGAAGAAACTTCCTCTTCAGCGATTAATTTTTTACCGGAGTTCGAACCACCATGGACCGGCGGCGTTGAGTTGATTCCGGCGAATATTCAAAGAAAGGCTAACAGCGTTGAGCTTCCGTTTTCTCTTAGAATCATCAAGAAGAAACTGAAGCTAAAAGAAGAGTTCAGAGATGTAGGTGAATCTGCGTATTGTTCTGTGAAGAAAGCTTTTTCTTCAATGGTTTTCATTATCAGAGAGCTTCATAGCTTCAGTTTACAAATGAGAGAGGCTCTATTATATGAAGATTTACAAGGAATTCTCGAAAGAGTTCAAAAGGAAATGCACGCTTCATTTGTATGGTTATTTCAACAAATTTTCTCTCAAACACCAACTCTCATGGTTTACGTCATGATCCTCCTCGCAAATTTCACCGTTCACTCAATGACAAACAACCCCGCCCTCGCCACCGTTGCACCACCGCCAGAATCAGCTTCTCTCGTCGAATTTCACAACCAAGAGAGTCACGGCGAGTTTCGCAAATTCGATTCATCTTCTATCAAGACGTTTTCGCTTAACGGAAATAACACAGCCTCAGTTGACGGTGGAAATGGCGGAGGAGGGAAATTCCGACCGGTTGCAAGTGGAACAGATGGTGGTGACCGGTTTGACCGGTTTCAAAGTGGAACTATTGTTCCTGATAACGGTGTTTTTAAAACAGAGTCGGTATCAGGAAAGGAAGAAGAAGAAGAAACGAAGTTATGGGATTCTATGGTGGAAGAAGCTTCTAGAATGGAGGTAAGTTTAGATCGAGAAGATATGAAACGATTCGTTTCACCAGTGTCGGTGAGAATAGAATCCGATGACTATGCTGAATACTTGAGGACAGAGCTTGTTTATCAAACGGCGTTATCTCAAGAACACAACAATCCTCTTCTTCTTGCCAACTATGCCCAGTTTCTCTACATCGTTGCACATGATTATGACAGGTGCGTATTTCATTTTTCTTCTTTCACTCTCGTTTTTTTTTTCCAAAACTTCACTCACTTTCATTCATTCATAATTTCAAGTTTCACTCTCAGTTTCGTCGTTTATTGCTTCCCAGTTTTGGTAGCTTCTTTGGTTTTAATTAACGACTTTAAAACCACTTTCTTCATATGTTATTACTGTTGTTTGTCTCCTAGTAAAATGGCTAATCGTTTTTTTATGAATTTGATTTCATGTTAATTACACGGGCTAATCGTTTTAAATAATTTTTTTGACCAAGTGATTCTAAATAATTAAAAATATATAACCAAACACTCCTCAGCTCAGTGGTTCAGGCTCTTGTTGGGACGTGGTGGGGGTCGATCCAATTTGCTCCCAGAATCGATTCTCGCCTACGTCAAATATGGTGCTGGCCAGCGAAATGATTAAGAGCCCCAAGTAGTGAGTGCAGATTAGTTCTTCATTGACAGCGTTGGAACACTGCGTAGGTCGCCCGCGAGAGTTCGATATAAAAAAAAAAATTTAAATATATATATGTAATTTAAACTGTATTTTTTTTAATTTATGAAAAACTAGATTTTTCTAAGGTTTATTCGGGGATATTCGATTTAGCGAACATATGTTATTGGGGCGAAGCTGATTTTAGTCGCGGAAAATCTAACCAAATTGGGAGGAAAAAACAAAATTGATTTTTTGTCAAATTGAATGAATTTTGACAGAGGAGTATGTGGTCTAGTTTCCCTGTACCACTGGTTCACGATGAGCAGAGTCTATCGTCTTACGCACGTGATGTCCTCGTGCATGATAAGCAAATATCTCACACGTAATCTAGTTGACTATTACTAATGCATGTGAAATAGATACAAAGTAATTGAATTTTTTGGCTTTCAATTGCAATCTACATGTGAAAAAGTAGTTATGTGTAACGGTGGTATTGACATTTGGCTAATGCTTTGAACACACAGGGCGGAAGAGTACTTTAAGAGAGCAACTGAGGTGGAACCACCGGATGCGGAGGCGTATAATAAATACGCAACCTTCCTTTGGAAAGTGAAGAACGATTTGTGGGCTGCAGAAGAGACATACCTAGAGGCCATTTCAGCTGAACCTAGCAATTCTTACTATGCTGCAAACTATGCTCATTTTCTATGGAACACTGGTGGCGAGGACACTTGCTTCCCTCTATCCTCCACCGACACATCACAATAAGTTTGAGCTAAATCTACGACAATCTACCAAATCAAAATCAATTTGGAGAAAAAAAATACAGAGAAGATAAGGAGAAAAAAAATAAAAAGAAATTTTTTTGTAGCTTATATCTTTTTTGAACCTTTTTAATTTTTTTATGGAGATGGGTAGGGTGAAGAGCAGAGATGGAATAATCTTGCATATTTGTACAACTTGTAATTATAACTGTAAATAACTCTTACAATGGCTCCTTTTTAATTTAATGGGCACATGTTAATCTTTGATTGAGTTATTCATTGTTTAAGTTATGCTGAGTTATTATCTATGTCAAGTTAATTGGCTTCTATGGTTTATTTATTTATTCTATAACTCATTTAATCTTTTGCTTATTACACATACTTTAGTATAGGGCCTTCTACTCCGTTCCCGTGTTCGGGGCAAAAGGACCTTACTAATCCGAAATTTGGTCATGAGGCAAGTAAAGTTTCCCTCTAGTTCAAAAGATCGAACTTGAGTACTAGTCGACCATGTTCCTTTAGATGTAGTGCATTTACCACTTGAACCTAATTGGCAAAATTGACGTCGTTAGGCCAGTTTCTATGGTTACCTAGGTTCGAACTCAGAATCTCCACTTTGTGTGTATAAATTTACTAGTGGTGCTTGTCATTCTGTCTGCCGATAAAAAAATTCTAACCAAATCTTCTTTACAACCTATTTTATGTTTTGACTAGCAATTTTGGTAGTCAATATATGATTTTGGTAACCCATTTAGGAAAAGACTGTCTAGGTTTTTAGCTAGAAATGTAGGATAACCTTAGTTAAAATGAGGGATAGAATGGTAATTTGAACTGGAGAAAGAAAGATGAGAGAGAAGTACTATTATTAAACCCGAACCGTCTATTTTCTTTGCTTGTAATGGTTTCGACCTCTCTGGGCTTTTGTAAATAAACTACTGTTTTCTAGTCTTAACTTGTTTCTTTCAACTTTGTCTTGACCGAGTCGATGCTCTGGTTTGGTCAATCTCTTAGCTAAAGACCGCCCCTGAATTCGATCAGGGGAAACCCAGCGTACCGCACAAGTATAGAGAGAAAAAATTGAGTTGATGCTCGGGTTTGGTCAAGCTCATGGCTTTAGACCGACCTCATGAATTCAATTAGGAGAAGCCCAATATACCGCATGAGGAAGGAGAGGGAAACTGAGTCGATGCTCGAGTTTGGTCAAGCTCTTGGCTTTGGACCGACATCCTGAACTCGATCAGGGGAAACCCAACGTACCACACGAGGACAAAGAGGGAAAACCGAGTCAGTGCTTATGTTTGGTCAAGTTCATGGTTGTAAACCTACCTCCTGAATTCGATCAGGGAAACCCAACATACTACACAAGGGCGAAGAGGAAACCCAAGTGTTGGGGTTTCAACAAGCTCTTGGCTTTAGACCGAATTTCTGAATTTGATTAGGGGAAACCCAACATGGCGCACGAGGATGGAGAGGGAAAATCGAGTCGACACTCGGGTTTGGTCAAACTCTTGGCTTTAGACCAACCTCTTGAATTTGATCGGGGGAAACCGATCCTACCGCACGAGGATAGAGAGGGAAAATTGAGTCGATGTTTGGGTTGGTCAAGCTCTTGGGTTTAGACCGACTCCTGAATTCGATCAGGAAAAACCCAACGTATCACATGAGGGAAGAGAGGAAAAACTAAATCGAGGCTTGGCTACTCCGAAGGTTGTTATTGTGGTACTTCATTTGAAAAATGATCATTCTTGATTTGCCGGTCTTGGATGAATTACAATCAATCTTGAAAAGTGTCATTCAACAAAGGTATAAAATAAATGAATCGTAAGTATTGGAGATCCGAGGTCTTGTGGTTAGGTTTGTTTTCCTCGTTCTTTTTGTTACTTATCAAGTACGAGGTCATGCCCTTTCGTATTATGCCTATTTCGGGGAATCCTGCTTTTCCGTTTATTGTTTTTTGGTTCTAGAAGGTTGCAATCACGTTGGAGAGAGTCGACTCTGAAGCCTTTCTTTCTCAAGGTGGCCTCGTAACACCTTCATGCGATCTGTTCGTTTCCTCAGATTACTCCGACCTTGCCGCGGACAGGGTACTTGACACACAAGTGGGCATAGGACACGATGGACCTAAGGCAATTGAGTGTTGGCCTCCCCATAATTGCATCGTATGGGGACATGGTGTCTAGTACCATGTTGTTTAAGCGTACAATTTTGACTTAACCCCACACCTCAACCTGCTCTCTAGAAAATCCTACCAATGTGTCGTAAAACTATTGAAGTAGGTCCTTGGATATACCCAACACTTCAAAACATGATTGGGAAATGACGTTACCTGCTTCTGTTGTCTCGACGTATATATATTACCGCCCTGATGTACCTTTTTCTTGAGAATTAAAGGCCACACCCTCGGCAAAGCCTATGGCTATGTTGTTCAAGCTCCTCTTGGTTGGCCTCTTATGCTAGGCATTCTCATTCTTGGCTCTCTTGTCCCGGGGTATCGTGCGTTGCTAGTGATCGACTTCGTGGATTTTTAGAGGAAGTGTGATTTTCTCTTTCATTGCTTGTCGTTCCTTTCCTATCTTAGAACGTACTTTTTTAGTTGGCCCCACTAAGTAAGTTCCTCTATCTGTTGCTTTAAGCCGAAGCAATCATCGGTGACGTGGCCCGGTTGCATCAGGTGTCTCTCATGAGGGCCTCACCCTCCCAATGATTTACCCGAACTTTGGTCACAGTGCCCCCCTCTCCACGCGCTGCTTTGGCCGCAATCACGATCATCTCTACTATCCCTTACTTTCTTTGAGGCAATTGCTTCTTTCGCGTCAATATAATTTTCTGCTCGCATGCGAATCTCGTCCATCGTGGCTAGTCTCTAAATAAACAGTGCTTCGCTGAAAGTTCCCATGTGATGAGATCTAACATGACCTCTAGGGTTTAGGATCTAGAAATATGACAACTAAAATGATTTCTCACAAAAACTCAAGAACACATGTTCTTGAAAATCAAAGAAAAGATGAACACTTACTTGAAAAGGGAAGAAAATGCAAACATGTAGAAGTTGGAAATGGTATTGGAGATTGAAGATCACCACACCTTTCTTGGAAAGGTGATAAGATCACACTATCCTTAGGATCTCCTAGCCTCAAGGATGTGAGCTTTAGGTTCTCATCTCAAGAACCAATGAGAGCTTCATGATGAACCTCACCTCTCATATGCATGGAACTTGTCCTCTCACCTCTCAGTCTAGGTATTTGACTCTCACTTTGCAAAATGAGGAAATGATTTCATTCAACATGAGAGTTCTAGGGCTTACAAGGAAAGGAAAAGCATTTATATGTTGGATCTAATGGATTCTAAGCCCAACATATAATCCACTAAAGAAAAGGAAAATAAGACCCATGGCCACATCAAAGTAACTAGAAGCCTTAGCATATTCTAAATGGCCAACAAAGCTCAAAACCAAATGTCCATTATAAATAGAAATGAAGTCCTAAATATATTGGAAAGCAAATACAAAGAAATAGGGAACACTAGAGTTTAGGTATTCTAGAAATTCCCTAAGGTAGCCTTGGTCACCTTTAGTGTGTCCTTGTCAATTATCAAGGTGGACACACTAAAGTATATTCCCTTTGAATGAGGAAGATCCTTCCATGAATGAAGACTCTTGACTTGTTGTTCCATTGCCTTGAGCTTTCCTCTAGTGATAAGTCCCATGATGGGGGCTTGGCTCACATCATACTCCCCCTCTTGAATTTCACTTGTCCCCAAGTGAACTCCCCCTCTTGGAAACCTACATCAAAGATCGACAAAAATTATTTATTTTAAAAAATTAAAGACAACTAAACTAATGCAAGAATTGTTTAGGCTCCCCCGGGATCAAAAGGAAAGTGAGTGACCCCAAATAATAGCCTAATCATGCAAAATTCAAGCATAAGTTTTAGCACAATCCAAAGCATGGTAAACTTCCAAGAAAAAGAAAGAGACATATGGGTAGGAATGGAGAAAAGTGGGAGAATATTATACCTTTGCAACTTTAGAATATTAAACACGTTCTCCATTACATTGGTCTTACCATTTTGTTGCTCACCTTTGGAAGTACCATCAAGATCCTTACCTTGTCCACAAGAAAGTGACTTAGGCAAAACATGCATACATTTTCTTATCAAGGAAGTCGCAAAACTTTGTGCAAGGAAAGAGTTAATAGTGAAAACCATTCTATCATATGACAAATCATGCAAAAGTTTCCTAGGCAACTTAACTCTTTCACATCCTTGTTTTTGCTTATCTTTGTGAGGGTCGTGATTAATATGAGAGTTGCTTATGACAACTACACTTGTAATGTTATTCTCCCCATGTTCCTCACAATTTATTTTCTCCACACTCACTTGGGCCTTCCAACTTGAGTTTGGCCTTTATCTCTTTTTCCTCCTCAATTTTCTTTTTCAAAATGATTTGGTCTTTCAAATTTTCTTGAGGGCAAAGAGGGGGAAGAACGATTTCCAAATTGTTATGCATAAAGGAGTATTTGTTAGTAAATCCATCATAGAGCACTTTTGTATCACCACCACCACCACAACCACCACCACACAACAACCACCACCCATGACACCACCACTACCACCGGAGCTCCTCTTCCTCTCCTCTCTCTCTCTCTCTCTCTCTCTCTCTCTCTTGATTTCCCCTTTCCCTCTTCTTCTCTCCACCTTCTTCCACCACACAACCACCACACAACCACCACCCACGACCACCACCACCACCTACAAATTTATTTCCTCTTTCTCTCCACCTTCCACACAACCACCACCACAACCACAAAATTAACAATATAATATATAAAAAAATAATAAATAAAAAATGCCCAAATAATAAATATAATAATAAATATATAAGGGTTAAATATGTTTTTAGTCCCTACAAAATTTCACTATTTTGTTTTTAGTCCCTATAAAATTTTTCATCGACTTTTAGTCCCTATAAAATTTCAAAATTTCGTTTTTAGTCCCTATAAATGCCAACTAGTGTATATCCATTGAATTTTTGAGTGATGTTTTGCATACATGTTGAGGACATTATAAACATCTTTTCCAGAAAAACTTTGAATTTTTTAACAACGCATAAATTAAATCTAAATTTTTTAAGTGCAAAAGATTCGATAAACAAATTAAAAGAAATACTAACCTAGAAATCAAATTTTGAGTTTATTTTTTGTGAGGGAGATATTTTTAATATCTTTAACGTGTATGTAAAATAT
Organism: Astragalus glycyphyllos; assembly: GCA_963573325.1. Lineage (NCBI taxonomy): Eukaryota > Viridiplantae > Streptophyta > Magnoliopsida > Fabales > Fabaceae > Astragalus > Astragalus glycyphyllos. The sequence continues at coordinate 57,272,647 of OY754307.1, forward strand.
CATTCAAAAACTCTAAAGGTATACACGAGTTTACATTTTATAGGGACTTAAAACAAAATTTTGAAATTTTATAGGGACTAAAAGTTGACGAAATTTTTTATAGGGACTAAAAACAAAATAGAAAAATTTTATAGGGACTAAAAACATATTTAACCCAATATATAAATGGAAGGATTTGAAAAATTGCCCAAATTTGAAAAACAAGCAGTCATTAGCGAGGGATTCATTCCCTCGCTAATCCCATTAGGGAGGAGGGATTTAGCGAGGGAACTGGTCCCTCGCTAATTCCCTCGCAAATGACCATTAACGAGGGATTTTGGTCATTTTGCGAGGGAAATTTCCCACGTTAATGACTGGTATTTGTAGTGCATGATGGGGGCTTGGCTCACATCACCATCATTTTGTTGAAGCGATGACAAAGAAATTTTCATCCAACTAGTAGACTTGTACCATCATTTTGTTGAAGCGAGATAGAAAAATCCTGAGCAGTTCGCTCTGGCCTTGATGAAGGTCGAACAGGTCGGATATGACAGATCGTTTTCCTTGCCTGGCTGAGAACTGAGCGATGAACCTGGCAGCTAGGACCTCAAAGTTGGTGAAGAACCTCGTGTGTAAGCCAATGAACCAACAAAGTGCTATCCTTCAATGTGCAAGGGAACATTTTCCAACTGACCGTGTTGTCATCACTGTTGAAGAACAACTTAGATTTCCTTTGAAGCATTAGAAGCGTCATAAGCCACTATGGCGGGTTCTTTGAAGGGTTGGAGGACCGCTACAACTTAGATTTCCTTTGAGAATGGTTGGAAAGTCCTCAGGGGATTCACACTCCTGTTGGGGCCTGAAAGTAGGTTCAGAAAGTCCTTAATTAGCTTCTTATGGAGCTCATACTTGCGGGATTCCATGTTCTACGTGCGGAGGAGTTGCTCATGGTTCCTGTGTTGCTGCTCTGCGTTTGTTGTTCCAACATCGGGATGGTGTCGCATCCGACACATTTCTTCGCCTGGTTCTTCAATGCACCGTTAGTTGTGTAATTCAAATGTCGTGTTCCCATCATCACTCTGGTAGAAGCATTTAGCTCTTTAATGCTGTGAAGTCGTCGGGAAAGAAAGTTTTCACCAGCAGCGCCACAATTGGCGCCAATGTTCTCATGCTTGTCTTCTATTCAAACATGTCTTGACCTGTACAATGTCTGTGCGGCAGCGTGGACGGTACAAATGTCTCTCGTAGCACTAGTTGTGCTCTCTGGGTTGTCCATCGCGGTCTTTCTGTTGTTTACCTCAGTCGCTGAGAGCCCTCCTTGATCTTTGGACTCCCCTAATCGACAGTTCGGACACCCGAAATACATGCATTGTGTGCATGTGAGTGTGAGAAAAAGGAGAGGGAGTGCACTCCTTTGTGTACATAAAAATATTAATTGAAATTTTAAATTTAAAGTTAAATTTAATTTTTGTATAACCATGATAAAAGCTAAATCAAAAATAAATAAAATAAAAATAAAAATAAACTTATATTAAATTATTATTATTTTTTATTATATATACGACCAAACATAATAACATTAAATTATGTAAATGGATGGAATTTATTTATTTTCGGAATGGGAGGGGATGCTTTGGTAGAGTGGGAACGTATTCGAGCGACGTGTGCTTATTGCTTGCTTAGCATGTGATGTGAGTAATAAACGGCAATGCGTTTCATTTCTGAAGATATTAGTAGGAATGTGAATAGGGAAATGGACCGATGACTTTGAAAATGAGTAAATGAGTGGATGGCATGGTTATGGAGCAGGATTTGCTTTTGCAAATATTATCATGTTCCTTATCTTTTTTTTTTGTAATAGCAGAATCACATGACAAGTGTACTAAATTCTTTTTTTTTGCAATATAATGCCAATTTTGGCTATAAAATAAAATAAAAAATACTTTTTATTTTAACGATGAGAGGATCGTGAATCACGTGGGATATTAGCATGGCGATACTTCTTGATTATTTGCTTATGTAAGCAGCACTGTTGGACAGTGTTTGGTTGGTACCTTTTGGTTGGTGCGATCTGTGATTATCTATTTTTGTTCAAAAGAATCAATTATGGGGACTCAATGCTAATGGTGAATATTAGTGGCTGAAAACTTAAGCAAGGAAGGATTTAGAAGTTAATTAAGAAAATAATAATTATATTTAAGTAAGGGATTTGGAAGTTAAAGAATCTACTTTACTTTCTTAATTTGTGTTTTCAATTAGAAGAGGAGCCGATGAGAATTTTTCAACCATTATTATATTAAATAAACAAGGAAGAAATCAATAAAGAATAATAGCAACATCAAGTGAGATAAAAAGAACAAAAAAATATAAACAATTCAAACTATAGGTAGGTCACTTGATGAGCTAAAGGACATCAGGAGCGTGTAAGTAGAAGGCCCGATGTTTAACCCCCGATAACTAACATGTTCTAATCTCAAGTAGGTAGCTCAGTTGACGAACTAAGATATCGAAAAAGTGTACCAAATGAGTGCAAGAAGGAAACTAACATTCCCCCCTCCCCATTAACATTGCTTATAAAAGAAAAAACTAACATGCTCTAATTAATCAACAACTAACATTAGTTTTTAAAAAAAGGATATAGACAATATAAAATATAAGTTTTTTTTTTCTAGCGCGCAAGTGCACATATTGAGATCGTGAACACCATGTTGGATGCATAGAAATGTGCTCAATTTTACAACTAGGCAGGAAGACTCTATCATGTTGATCAATAGAAATGTGCGACTAGTAATTGTAATTGATAACTAGGTTTTTTAACAACAAGTTGTTTAATGTGTCTCGCTAGAGTGTGACTCTTTTGGTAGGATTAGACATGTACTACAATTGTATGCAACATAACTTTATTTTTTGATTAATCTTCTATTTGAACGAGTCGTCTACGTACATTTGGTTTTGCGCACCGAATTTGATTAAATTGACCCATTGTTAATTGCCTTTTGCCATTTTGACACCGACCTCCGAACCGACCCGCCTGAACATGAATATTTGTCTTCATTTTTTCGAATCAGGGTCATATGATGTATAAAACTAACTGATTGCAACTTATCATAGATTAACCCATTTTCTACACAATTACTTCTTCAAATTTGAAAAGCATAACAAATTAACTCATTTTTCCTTCAAAATAAGTTTCCTTGCGCAATTCCTCATCAGATTCATGAAACTGCGTAAAAATGCTTTTTTGATAATATTTTATTTCATATTTTTCAACTCATTAGTTTATAATCTTTAAAAAAAACTCTAGTCAATAATATGTGACACCTCAAACATCACCTGTATAGTGTTGTTCATTTCACATCCCACCACATAGGTCCTTCGTGTTGGTTAGTTTTCTCTTTAACTTTTTGAATGCATTATATTTCTTCTGTCTTTGTAGTTTATCGTTTCTTCTTTGTTCTTTAAGACTTTTTCTTCCAAGCATAACGAAATAATAAGGGGGTCAATTAGGTAGGATATCCTACACATGATGAATAATTGAGGGCTCTTTTCATCAAGCATATGACATGCATTGAATTAGTGATGGGTTTTCTACAATTAACATCAAATATTGAAGTGAAGCCAAGCAGAAAATGACGCAATTTCACGTGAAATTTATACTATGATTAGGTTCATCAGGATTGATAGTCACTACTCACTAGTGTCTCCATCCGCCACCCCATACCACTTTGTCACCGTTCTTACAATTCCACCTGCAATGCACCATTAAATTGACCATACCTTATTTATTTTCGTTGAAAAATAGGGCCAACGAAAAAATATTATTTGGCAAAATTATTCTTTGATCCCTTAAGTTGAATTTTTTTCGTAATATTTTCCCCTCACAAAGTTGTCCCTTATGTTTGTTTTATATTTTGTCAGATTAGGTAGTAGCCCATTTGGAATTTTGGACCACTCTCCTCTTAATTTGTTTTCAATGTAGTTTTCTACTTCTTATGTGATGTATGCATCATGATAATTATTAGTAATCTAAGGGAGGGGTAATTTCCTTCAAAAAGTTAATCACCCTCTATCTTTTGATGTATTTCTTCGAAACATTCAATCTCTATTTCAAATTTTTTAGAACATAACGAAACAAGAACGACAACTAAAACGATAAAAAGAAACATAACGAAACGATAACGAAACTGACGATTATTTGGGAAGTACCTGTTCCAAAAGATAAATGATCTCATCCAGAGTGCGTATTGTTTCGACATACAGCTCCAGGATACTACGTCCCATTGGAACATTAGCATGTGCTTCCATCATGGAGCGAACGTCATCGTCGCTCCGGATCATCATAGCTGAATAACGAAAAGCCCCATCATCTCCACAATTGTACTTACGGTAACGTAAACGACTGTCTTTACGCCACTCTCCTTCTTGGCGAACATTCCTCTATGCCTTTTCCTTCAACTAGGTGAATGTTATATTTTTATTCGACCTACAGAAGATAGGATTGCGATAATGAAAATACACACCATCTTCCCTTTCAGTGATAGTTCCATGGAGATGAAGGACAGTTAGGAATTTGTCACTTGAGTACTGGGTTGGGCACAACTGCCATTCCATTTCAGCGGGTGGGGTTAGGGTATTTGTGAAGAAGCAGAGAAGATGAAGCAGAAATATGGGTAGAGTGTTTGTGTGAAACTTAGTTAAATGTGAGAACCTATTTATAATATGTGTGGTTAAACGTGAGCCGTTGATTTTGAATGATCGGAACCGTAGAAGTTCTATCCATTGGGGCACAATTTCCAAAGGAAATATCAGCCACCCATTTTTCTGACACGTTTGACTGCTTTTTTGACTGATTTTAAGCCGTTGATGTTAATGGACGGCGGAATCTGAGCTGTTGGACTACATAAAATATTCGTCCTATTTAACAGTGGTTCGATACTCAAGGTTCGAACCAGTTTGGTTCGTAAGGTCCAAACCTGGTAAATTCAATTTAAGGGGGATGTCTTAGAAGATACAATACTCGGTGGTAAACTTCCAAACCGGTTTGGTTCTAAAGGTTCGAACCATCGTAATCTCTGAAAAAAGGGAAGCACGCGTTTCATTAAAGGCATTTTTGTCTTTTCACTAGTTTTGGGGGTGTCTACTTTTGTTTTTTTTAAGAACAAAAAACTAATATTTTTTTTAAAGCTAAAAAATGAATTTATTAAAAAAGAGAAAAAGCGAAGATACCAAGGGGGGACTAGGCCAAAACCCATGGCAAGAGAGAAACTAGAGTCAAAGCATAAATAGGGAAACCTAAGCTAAAAATCCCCTAAAACAAAACAGTGAAACGGAAAAAAAAAACAGAATAAATGGCTAAACTACAAAACCAGATCAAAACGATTCAGAGACAGAATTTGCCTTTGAACGAGTATTGTATCTAAATACCAAATTCTTTTTTTGCCTCAATTTCTTCTTTTGGGTCTTGGATACTACCGGTTCAAAGGAATCATTCCGAGCAACTGCTCCATGAGAGCTCCGGCCACAGGATCACCAACATCATCTTACACCTCACCCCAAGCTTTCTTAAAATATTCATGTCAGCTTCTACTACAGGATTAGATGTAGCAACGGACTCCGAGGCAACAATCGAATTACGCTCCACGGGTTCTTGAGTATTAGAAACAACCTCATCATCTGAGACCTCCCCCCAATTCTTCCCTACAATTTTCATGTCAGTTGCTTCCATTGTAGCATCAGACATAGAGACATTTAGCGAAACAAGCCTAGTCGTGGGAGATTGGGTGGAGGATAAATCTACCGCCTGCATCTTTAGAGTTGAAGAGTTATTTGAAGAATGAACCACCAACACCCCTAAAGAGGGGGCCTTCACAGGAGAACTACGAGTAGATTTCTGAGAATCCTTTTGCGAAGCATTGCGTTTAGTAGGAATATTTTTTGTTGCTCCAAGAAGAGGGTTTGGGCACCCAACCATCTCCTCAGGTGATATAACAATGTTATTAACACCCTTGAAGCGATTGGGGTCATTATCTTCCTTTACTATAACCATACTAGTATCTTGCAGTTTAGATGGGCCAGTGTCCAATCCCGTAACAGTTGACTTCCCTTTATCGTTCTTCGGGACATATTGAAGAGAAAGTTTTGGGGGTGTCTATTGAATAGAGGGGGGTTGTACGAAGTATGAGCCTTATTTTTGTAATTTTTTGTTTCGAACTCAAATCAAATGTGTGTTCTCCAAGTCATAAGCCCAATCAACTTTTTTGGAATCTTTTGGTTTGTTTTGACAAAGAAAACCAAGAAAAATAAAATGGGCGGGATAAATAGACTTCTCTGTTTGTTTTTTTACTAAAATTAACAAAATTAAGGTAAAGAACAAATTTATGAACACTAAAACTATTGGGTTAGAATTTTGAAAGGTTTTGTGCGATAACTGTTATGAATAATGTGATAATGGATGTTCATTCCTATTAGACTTCCACTTTTCTTTATGTAATGAGTTGTTAGTGGAACTTTAAGAATGATCTTTCAATTACCTTTTCTCACCCTATAAATAGGGTTCACTCCTATGTAAAGATACACTTGTGATGAGAAATACAAAGACTCCCAACTTCTCTCATTCGATCATATTCTCATGTTCTTCTTTTGATATAGTCTTGCTTATTTCATAATTGTTTATTTTATAACACGTTATCAGCACGGAGCTCTACCATATGATTGAAGGCATAATCATCTTGACGATCTATTATTACAAGAATAAGTTTTCTTCTTGATCTATCTTCTCCTAAGGTAATACGTATCAACACATATCCTTTATCTTCTTCTTGATCTATCTTCCTCTTCTTCTTCTTCTTCTCACTATCTTTTGATTTTGTTTATGTTTTATCTCATTTTGCATTTATTTATCATTGTTGATGAAAATTTGTGATATAGTTCTTGAAGAACAATAAATCCATTATTGAAGCATCCTTGAAGAATTGAACAAATAACAGTTTCTATGTATCATTGTTTATGAAGGTTTATGACACAATTCCTAAAGAACTTAAAATTTTAATATCTAATCATCCTTGAAGGATTGCTCATAGTATGGTTTTTCTTGATAATCATTGAAGAAGTAATGTGGTATAGTTTCTGAAGAACTAATGATTTGGTAATCCAGTTCCTTGTAGGATTGCCCAAAGAAATAATTTCTTTATCATTGTCTTTGAAGAACAATTGATTATAAAATATATTTTTCTTTGATCAACATATAGGAAAGATTTGTGATCGAGTTCTTGAAGAACTCGACTTTTACACAATGATTGTAATCTATGAGATCTATCTGATCTTAGTATGTTTTGAAGCAAAGGAAATTAAGAGAAAGGACATATAATTTATGTCTCAAATATTCTCATAAATTTGCAAACAGGGTATTTGAATCGAGGTTAAAGTAGTATATATAGTTTCTATAGTTTTGTTTATTGGAGAAAATTGTGTCTCGAATTCTTTATGTATAAATGAAATTTATGTTAAACTAGTATGTGTGGTTTTTACATTTTTTTTATTGAAGAAATTTGTGTGTCCCCAATTTTTCTATATAGATGGTAATCTTTTGTTATACTGCGCGCAAAGTAGTTTTATGTTTTTTTATTTGAATGGTCATAGTTTAGTACATTATTTTTGTTTAAATAAATATGAGCGCGTCAAAAAAAAATTATTCTAAAGTAAATCAAACCTAAAGTTTAGTAATCGATAGTTTTATTATTTATGTTGTGTTAAAAACATACTTGAGAGCAAGTGTACTCTCTTGCAGAAGTAGTATAAAAAATATCGTATCCACAGGGATTAATTAATAAGTACCAAACTATTTAAGATTAATTGTTATTTAGACGAACGAGTGTTGGTGATTGTAGAAACTACAATACGAAGAAATAAATCGCAATAAATTAAATTGTAAAGTTCGATCAAAGGAGAAAAGCCTAGGGTCTCGGTTTCACTTGCTAGCTTCGATTCCTCTATGTCTAATTCTACCTGAATTCCCTTATTTTAGTCAATTACCAATCCCTTTACTAAACCTATTAATCCGTTTGGTCATTCGTCATTAATATTCTTTTCCCTAAATTAATCCTAGTTTGGTCATGCTAAAATTTAAATTTAAGAAAAGCATGAAGTACAAAAAGGTTGAATGATTGGAAGACTAAATTAAAGTTTGGTCATTCTCTAATTATAGTCTCAATTATCCTATAGGTCCACCAACTAGTTGTAGTACGGTCGCTAATCAACTAATTGATTATAAAGATGCAAAGGTTGTCAATCCTAATTATGTAATAAAGCAATAGGATAATATTAATTGAATAAACATTGGGAATTCAAAATATAAATTAAGACATTAAAAGGTCTCTAATCAAGCAAGATCCACCTAAGACCCTAGAAGAGGACTTAGGTGTCCATAATAATAAAGAACAATAAAAGAAAAAGAAAGTTCATGAATTACAGAAATAATAATAACCCGGAAATAGAGAAAGTCTTAGTCTATATCTTCAATCTCCTTCTTTTGCTCCAAAGCTCTTTCACGGTGCCAAATAACTCTTCTCTCCCTCCGTAGCGTTTCCGTAGCTCTCGTTTGTGTATGTGGTGTCTAGCCCCCTTTCACAAGTGAAGCTCTCCTTTTATATTAGTTCATTTTCTTTCTATCCAAGCAAAGGATCAAGTCAAGATTGCTTCCACTTTTAATTGCAAGATATGCCAATCCCTAAATATTAAGATTTAGATCCTTCCTAAATATGTGTTGCTTGCTCTCCACTCCATGCCTCTTTCTTTCTCTCCAAGTCACATGTGCATCACTTTTAATTGAAATCTCCAAGAGGATCTTCTTTTTATTACTGTGGGCCTTCTTGCATTAATGGGCTTGGGCTTGCACTTGCTTTCTTTTATTCTAACATTTCTTCTAATTTCAGCCCACATTTATATTATTTTCTTTTTCTACCTTCCTGCAAATATAGAGTAATTTAAGTCAGTTATTTATTTAATCAGTAATAATTACTTTAAAAACAACTCAAAATATCTCTAATAAATGCACTAAATTAGAGTTTATCAACTCCCCCACACTTAACTTTTGCTTGTCCTCAAGCAAATTTCCTAGCTCAATAAAATTTTCAAATAAGTAATAGAGACAACCAAATAAGGGACTCAAAATTAGAAGTACAATGACAGACAATAGATAATATAGCACATATGAGGTGTCAAGAGGTTGCCCAATGAGAGGCTCATGTCGCTGAAGAATACATTTCTGTGAACAAGGGCACTCGCTCACAGTCTCTCTAAGTGTTTAGGGACTAGGGATGTATACGCTCAAGTTTCCACAAAATGCACATTACCATAAGCTTGTAATTTGACCAAATCTCCACTAAATAGTTCACATGCATGCAAAAGATGGGGTTTCATGGGTTGTAATGGGGCCAAGGGTGAAATCATGCAAGGTAGGAAACAAGAAGAAAGGGATAATCAAAGGGCTAAAAACAAGAAGCAAGTAGTAACCTTTGAAACCAAATATGGAGCTCCTATCTATTTTACAATTTTTGTCCAAACTCCAAATTAATTTCACTTTCATTATTCATTCTTCTTTTTCTATTGAGTCAACTCTTTTTGATTTGCTTTTTTTTCTTAAGTAGACTCTTTTTTTTTTTTTGGAATTGCCCTTTGGCTCTTTCATTCTTTTGATGTGCCTTTTTCTCCTTCTTGCATTTTTTTTGTAGGAGGAAATGGTAAGTACATGGAAACTCCTATTTTGTTTCCTTTGTGTGAAAATATTTTTGTAAACACATGATTCACTCCATTTTTTTTTCTCTTCATCCTGACAAGATAGATAACTAAAGTATAGGACGAAATTTCAGTCCTGATAATATAGACAAGTAAAATATAGGACGAAATTGTAATTTTCAATAGGTGCTCCACATTCAATTTCAAATGGTTACCACAAACAAAAAAGAAAAAATTATATCTGGGTACCAAAGAAAAAATATAACAAATAGGCTCAAATGGGGCAACTAATGGATAATTTCAACAAATAACTCTGAGGCCAGAAAAATCCTAAATCCCCAAATCTTTTTACATGATGCAAATCAATTTTCGCCTTGAAACGGTCAAAAGACAAATTCTAGAATGTAGCAAATTGGGAAACACACTCATACAAAGAAAAAGGGTAAAAATTTATGATTTAGTATCAATCCCCTTATGAAGGCTCAGATCTCACATTTGGAAGCTAGTTCACAAAAAGTACTCAAGAGGGACAAGTGCTAATTATCAGCTTCCAAAGGACATCCTCACAGTTACAATTAAGCACAAGTCTGTCAAGTAAATTAATTATGGGATCCCCTAAAGGCAAAATCTCTATTTTTTTTTCAATTTGAAGCATAAGTCATTCAAAACAGGTCAGAAAATAATGCTATCAACATATCAACATATATGGTGGGTATGTGCATTAATAGAGATTAAGTGACAAAATAAACTATCCTCCCCCACACTAGCATGAAGCATGGTCCTCAATGCAAAATGATCAAATAGAAACAAAAGAAAATAAATGAGAGAGAGAGAGAGAGAGTAAGAGTGACTTCCCTGAAAGAGCTTGCAAAATGAGCTAATTCCTTAAAAAGACAAAACAAAATAAAAATAAGAGGAAATAAAACACAGGTTGCCTCCTGCGAAGCGCTTGTTTAACGTCCCGAGCCTGACGGTAATAGGGTCAATCCTTGAGGGCGGTGACATAGCTCATTTGGAGTAAACCTTCCTCAAAATGCTTCACACGCTGACCATTGACTTTAAAAGTGGTACCATCTTCATGAGATACCTCAAGAACTCCATACGGAAAAACCTGAGTAATAGTGTAGGGTCCATACCACCTTGAGCGCAACTTTCCTGGAAAAAGACGCAAACGTGAGTTATAAATTAAAACTTTCTCACCAACATGGAATTCACGCTGCTGGATGTTCTTATCATGCCACTTTGTAGTCCGCTCCTTATATAACTTGGCATTCTCATAGGCTCCTAGACGGAGCTCATCCAATTCATCTAGCTGCAGCAACCTATTTTCACCTGTAAGCTGAGCATCAAAGTTTAGAAATTTTAAAGCCCAAAGTGCTTTATGCTCTAATTCAACAGGCAAATGACATGCTTTTCCAAAAACAAGACAGTAAGGAGACATCCCAATGGGAGTTTTAAAAGCAGTTCTATAGGCCCATAGTGCATCATCAAGTTTCAAAGACCAGTCTTTTCTTGATGCACTAACTGTCTTCTCTAAAATCCTTTTCAGCTCTCTGTTTGAAATTTCAACTTGCCCACTAGTTTGTGGGTGGGAAGGAGTTGCTACCTTATGAGTGACACCATATTTGCTCAAAAGATTTTCAAATTGTTTATTACAAAAATGAGTGCCACCATCACTAATAATGGCTCGAGGAGTGCCAAATCTGGAAAAAATATTTTTCTTTAAAAATTTCACCACCACCCGAGCATCATTAGTGGGTAAGGCTATAGCTTCCACCCACTTAGACACATAATCTACAGCAACAAGAATATATTGATTTGAAAAAGATTTAGGGAAGGGCCCCATAAAGTCAATACCCCATACATTAAATATCTCACAAACAAAAATATTGTTTAAAGGCATATCTTGACGCCTAGAAATATTGCCACTCCTTTGACAACTATCACAAGCTTTCACAAAATCATGAGCATCTTTAAATATAGTAGGCCAATAAAAACCACATTGCAAAACTTTATATGCAGTTCTATTTGGGTCAAAGTGGCCACCTACCTCTTTAGAGTGACAATGCTCAAGGATAGAAGTTACCTCATCCAGAGGCACACAACGCCTAATTACCTTATCTCCACAAACTTTAAATAGGTAAGGGTCATCCCACAAGTAGGGTCTAGCATCAGAAATTAATTTCTTCTTTTGTTGAAAGGAAAAATCAGGGGGAGCAACCTTACCCACCAAGTAGTTGACAATATCTGCAAACCAAGGAATAGTAGAAATAGCTAAAAGTCTCTCATCAGGGAAAACCTCTTTGATCTCCCCATCATTTGAGGCCTGGATCACACTATGGTCGAGCCTTGAGAGGTGATCAGCTAGAAAGTTCTCTGAGCCTTTCTTGTCTCTAATCTCCAAGTCAAACTCTTGTAGCAACAAAATCCACCTGATTAACCTGGGTTTTGCATCCTGTTGTCCAAGCAAATATCTAATAGCAGCATGATCAGTATAAACAATAACTTTAGAAAGAACAAGGTAATGACGAAACTTGTCAAATGCAAATACTACGGCTAACAACTCTTTCTCTGTGGTAGTATAATTTCTTTGAGCATCATCAAGAGTGCGACTAGCGTAGTAAATAGTATAGAATACCTTGTTTTTTCTTTGCCCCAAAACAGCCCCCACAGCAGTATCGCTAGCATCACACATAATTTCAAAGGGAAGCGACCAATCGGGGGCAGCAACAATAGGGGCACTAATTAATTTTTCCTTTAAACAATTAAAAGCCTTCAAACAAGTGTCAGAAAAATCAAAAGTGGCCTCCTTAACCAAGAGGTCAGTCATAGGCTTTGCAATTTTTGAGAAGTCTTTAATAAACTGTCTGTAGAAGCCAGCGTGGCCTAGAAAACTACGAACCCCCTTAACAGAATTGGGTGGGGGCAACTTTGCAATTACCTCAACCTTTGCAGGATCAACTTCAATGCCTCTGGTGGATACCTTGTGTCCCAAAATAATGCAATCTTGCACCATAAACTGACATTTCTCCCAATTGAGCACTAAATTAGTATCCCTGCATCTTTGCAACACTGAATTCAAGTTATGTAAACAATCCTCATAAGAGGATCCAAAAACAGTAAAATCATCCATGAATATCTCAATGCATTTTTCAACCAAGTCAGAGAAAATCGCCATCATGCATCTTTGGAAAGTGGCAGGGGAATACATAAACCGAATGGCATCCTTTTATATGCAAATGTTCCATATGGGTTAGTAAAAGTAGTTTTTTCTTGATCTTCGGAAGCCATTGGTATTTGCAAATAACCGGAATATCCATCCAAACAACAATAATAATCATGACCTGCCACTCTCTCAAGCATTTGATCAATAAAGGGAAGGGGGAAGTTATCCTTTCGGGTGGCATCGTTTAATTTTCTATAATCAATGCACATACGCCACCCGATTGTTTTTCTAACTGCAATTATTCATTTTTATCATTTTCCATTACAGTAACCTCCCTTTTTAGGAACACATTGAACGAGACTTACCCACTTACTATCAGAGATAGGATAGATGATACCTGCATCAAGTAGCTTAATCACTTCCTTTTTGACCACCTCTTTCATGTTAGGATTGAGGCGGCGTTGAGGTAGTGCCCGAGGTTGATAATCATCCTCCATATATATCTTGTGAGTGCAAATTGAGGGGCTAATGCCTTTTATATCATGAATAGACCAACCAAAGGCCTCTTTGTTGGCTCTTATTACCCTCAAAAGCTTATCCTCCATGGTGTCTATCAAATCTGCAGAAATAATCACAGGCAAAGAGGAAGGGGGTTGCAAGAAATCATATTTTACATTTGAAGGAAGAGGTTTTAATTCAAGCTCAGGAGCCTCTTCAATTGAAGGTTTGGGCTTTGGAGTATCACCCCATTCCAATTCCTCAAATCTATGATTACTCCAATTTTTCTGAGGGTGGTGAGCCTGCAAAAACATTAAGAACTCTTCTTCCTCACCACCCTGCAACATGCCAAGTCCCTGCACAGTAAGTACTTTTTCTAGAGGATCCTGAATTCTAAAATCATCAAAAGTTTCGGAAGTAACCACATCATTAATATCCTTAGCTTGAATAAAATTACAAGAAGCAAATGATGAGGGATTTTTTAATGAGTTCAAAACTTGAAATACAACTTCCTCATCTCCAAGTCTCAAAGTCAATTTTCCTTGTTGTATATCAATTAAACTTTTACCTGTAGCTAAGAAAGGACGCCCCAAAATAATTGGGACTTCCTCATCTTCTTCCATATCCAAAACAACAAAATCAGCGGGGAAAATAAACTTATCAACCTTAACTAAAACATCTTCCACCACTCCACGGGGGTGGGCAATGGATCTATCAGCTAGGTGTAAAGTGATGTTAGTAGGGTGGGGTTCCTGCAAACCAAGCTTTCTAAAAACAGAAAAAGGCATCAGATTTATACTTGCTCCTAAATCACATAAAGCTTTTTCAAAATGAGAGTTACCAATGGTACAAGGGATAGTAAAACTACCTGGATCTTTAAGCTTAGGTGGTAACTTTTTTAAAGTATAGCAGAACATTCCTCATTAAGGCTAACTGTCTCAAAGCCTTCTAACTTCCTCTTATTGGAAATAATTTCTTTTAAAAATTTGGCATATTTAGGCATTTGAGCAATAGCTTCAGCAAAGGGAATGTTGATATGCAATTTTCTAAATATTTCAAGAAATTTAGTAAACTGTTTATCATGCTGGTTATTTTTAAGTCTTTGAGGATAAGGAACATTTACCTTTGCTTGCTCATATTTTTCCCTTTCCTTTTTGCTTTCCTCAGAAGTGCTCCCCTTAGTCGAAGCTTGTATTTCTTTCTCGGGCGCCCGCCCATCTTGATTGTTTTCTTGAACCAGCTCCTTACCACTCCTAAGAGTGACAGCCTTGCAATGCTCATTTCTTGGATTAGGCTCAGTTTGGGTAGGTAGTGAGCCTTGGGGCCTTTGAGATAACATAGTAACGAGACTTGATATTTGACTACCTAATGTTTCAAATTTTTCATTTGTCTGCTGCATAAACCTTGTCAACACATCGTTGATATCCAACTTCTTCTCCTCTTGCCTTTGCACATGTGGAGGCTTATAGGAGTTTGAGTTTTGCTCTTTTTTGTTGTCCTCCCCAAGAGAAATTGGGGTGATTTCTCCATCCCGGATTGTAAGTATTTGAATAAGGGTCCTTTTGGCTCCGGTTGAAATTCTGAACATAATTGGCCTCTTCTGTTGAAGTTGCCGGTCGGCCTTGTGCTTTTATCAGATCTTCAATAGATTGTAATCTGTCATCAGTGCTGTCCATGTAATTGGCTAAAACACCCATGCACGGATGTCCAACCTTTTCCATGTATCTAACTAAAGAATCTTGCATACCAGGCCTTAACTCACTTTTCTTCTGACCAAGATAGTTGACTTCTTCAGTTAGGCCTCCCCAGAGATTATTTGTGATGTCACTAGTGGAGGTAACTAAGGGAGTAGATTGAGCTTGTACCTTCATTAAAGATTGAACCTGCTTAGAGAGAGCTTCAAGCTTTATATTAACACTAGTGTCATCGTCAACCTTGTACATCCCTGCTGATTTCTTAATGTGTCTATCACTAGTCTCCCATTGGGCATTATCGGCTGCTATCTCTGCAATTAAATCATACACTGTCGCGGGTTCTCCATTCATTAGAGAGCCCCCGCAAGCCATATTAATAATTCCCCTATTTTGAGAAGATAGTCCGTTACAAAAATATTCAAGCAATTGCCACTTCTCAAATCCATGATGTGGACAACTTCAGAGTAAGTCTTGAAATCTTTCCCAAGCTTCATGCAAAGATTCTTGCTCAAGTTGAGCAAAGCTGATTATTGCACCTCGGATCTTAGTAGTCTTACCTGGAGGAAAGTATTTGGTCAAGAATTTCTGCTTCAGTTGGTCCCATGTAGTAATGGACTCAGCAGGTTGAGAGTCAAGCCAAGCAGATGCCTTGTCGGCCAATGACCATGGAAACAATCTCACTCTAATTGCATCAAGAGGGACACCATTACAAATTACTGAGTCTGCCACCCTCAAGAAGTTTCTAAGATGGGTGTGAGGGTGTTCTGTTGGTGCACCTCTGAACATAGTAGAATTCTGAACCATTTGAATTAAGCTTGGTTTGAGCTCAAAATTGGTAGCTTGCATAGTAGGATTGACTATGCTTGTAGTGATATTTGCTGTTGGAGTAAAGTAGTCCCGAAGAGTTCTTCTCGGATTGGCAGCCATCACTCTTGTCTCTTTTCTTATCCTTCGAGCAGTTCTTTCAATTTCTGGATCAAAAATCAAAATAGGCTCTTGTCAATATTTAGATTTTGTGGTATAGTTCTTGTAGAACGATTGATTATAAAATATATTTTTCTTTGATCAACATATATGAAAGATTTGTGATCGAGTTCTTGAAGAACTCGACTTTTACACAATGATTGTAATCTATGAGATCTATTTGATCTTAGTATGTTTTGAAGCAAAGGAAATTAAGAGAAAGGACATATAATTTATGTCTCAAATATTCTCATAAATTTGCAAACAGGGTATTTGAATCGAGGTTAAAGTAGTATATATAGTTTCTATAGTTTTGTTTATTGAAGAAAATTGTGTCTCAAATTCTTTATGTATAAATGAAAATTATGTTAAACTAGTATGTGTGGTTTTGACATTTTTTTTATTGAAGAAATTTGTGTGTCCCCAATTTTTCTATATAGATGGTAATCTTTGTTATACTGTGTGCAAAGTAGTTTTATATTTTGTTATTTGAATGGTCATAGTTTAGTACATTATTTTTGTTTAAATAAATATGAGCGCATCAAAAAAAAACTATTCTAAAGTAAATCAAACCTGAAGTTTAGTAGTCGATATAGTTTTACTATTTATGTTGTGTTAAAAACACACTTGAGAGCAAGTGTACTCTCTTGCAGAAGTAGTATAAAAAATATCGTCTCCACAGGGATTAATTAATAAGTACCAAACTTTTTAAGATTAATTGTTATTTAGACGAACGAGTGTTGGTGATTGTAGAAACTACAATACGAAGAAATAAATCGCAATAAATTAAATTGTAAAGTTCGATCAAAGGAGAAAAGCCTAGGGTCTCGGTTTCACTTGCTAGCTTCGATTCCTCTATGTCTAATTCTACCTGAATTCCCTTATTTTATTCAATTACCAATCCCTTTACTAAACCTATTAATCCGTTTGGTCATTCGTGATTAATATTTTTTTCCCCAAATTAATCCTAGTTTGGTCATGCTAAAATTTAAATTTAAGAAAAGCATGAAGTACAAAAAGGTTGAATGATTGGAAGACTAAATTAAAGTTTGGTCATTCTCTAATTATAGTCTCAATTATCCTATAGGTCCACCAACTAGTTGTAGTACGGTCGCTAATCAACTAATTGATTATAAACATTGGGAATTCAAAATATAATTTAAGACATTAAAAGGTCTCTAATCAAGCAAGATCCACCTAAGACCCTAGAAGAGGACTTAGGTGTCCATAATAATAAAGAACAATAAAAGAAAAAGAAAGTTCATGAATTACAGAAATAAGAATAACCCGGAAATAGAGAAAGTCTTAGTCTATGTCTTCAATCTCCTTCTTTTGCTCCAAAGCTCTTTCACGGTGCCAAATAACTCTTCTCTCCCTCCGTAGCGTTTCCGTAGCTCTCGTTTGTGCATGTGGTGTCTAGCCCCCTTTCACAAGTGAAGCTCTCCTTTTATATTAGTTCATTTTCTTTCTCTTCAAGCAAAGGATCAAGTCAAGATTGCTTCCACTTTTAATTGCAAGATATGCCAATCCCTAAATATTAGGATTTAGATCCTTCCTAAATATGTGTTGCTTGCTCTCCACTCCATGCCTCTTTCTTTCTCTCCAAGTCACATGTGCATCACTTTTAATTGAAATCTCCAAGAGGATCTTCTTTGTATTATTGTGCGCCTTATTGCATTAATGGGCTTGGGCTTGCGCTTGCTTTCTTTTATTCTAACATTTCTTCTAATTTCAGCCCACATTTATATTATTTTCTTTTTCTACCTTCCTGCAAATATAGAGTAATTTAAGTCAGTTATTTATTTAATCAGTAATAATTACTCTAAAAACAACTCAAAATATCTCTAATAAATGCACTAAATTAGAATTTTTCAATTTAGCATACGTTTAGCAAGAGTATCCTAAAGTAGCAATGACATCTCATATTGGTTTTTTGAAGGACTAAAATATATATTTTTCAATATAATGAGTTTTATTTGACATTTGTTTTAAATGCATTTTATATTAAATTGTGTACATTATCTAATTATGACCAGAAGTCATATAGTAGCATGTGTACTTGTTATCAATTTGCAACCAAAAGTTTGCAAAATGCAATTGAAAGATCCAGAGGAGCTGGTGTATTTTTAATTACCTAGAGAACAATTTTTTTACATATTGATATCATATTATAATCTCTCAAGTCTCATAATTAAAAATGTATTAAGTTTTAAGGATATCCGTCCAAATGAAGGAGATGTTAAATATCTTTATATAACGAGACGTACTTCGGATAAAATAAGTGTAGTGGAAAATTTGTCTGCTTTTTTCTCTGATTTGTACTACACTTATATATGTGCAATTGAAACACATGTTGTAAACCAGAAGTTTACATATCATAATAATTTTGTTGTTGGCAAGATCGGTTGGACCATCCCGAGTATATAATGACGCGAAAAATAGTTAACTTTTTTAATGTGAACTTGTATTGAAGAGCGAGTAGTTTCTTCAATCTACTAATTTTTGTGTTCACTAGTTCCCAAAAGAAATTGGCAATTTAAGAGAATAAGTCTCTCGTAATTCTAGAACTTATATAAGGTGATATTTGTAAACGAGTACACAAAACACGTGGACCAGTTAGATATTTGTGATCTTAATTGATGCATCAACTATACGGCCACATATATATCGTCAACTCACAACCGGAAGTTTGTGAGATTGTTTGCTCAACTAGTTTGAGTAAGAGGTCATTATGTGAATTACCCTGAAAGCAACTGATAAGTGTTGTATGATATTGGACATCACATAGCATACATTCATTCATAAAAATGGTCTTGAAAAACCATTCTTTAGACGTCTAAAGTTAATTATATGACCAATACTTATGAGATAAGAACTTCCAATTTTTACCTGGGAAAATGCACTTTTGCATGTTGCAACATTGATTCGCATCAAGCCAACAAGTTATCATAGCTCTTCCCCATTACATTTGATTTTTGGTCACGAATCTAATATTTCTCATCTTAGAATTTTTCGCTGTGCAGTGTACGTTTCAATTTATCCACTCGCAAAGCACTATGATGAGTCTCAAATAATTTTGGGAATATATTAGATATAAATATCCATGTATTATATAGTAGCTTGAGCTAACAATTGGAGACTTGTTTATAGTATAGTTTGATGATTACCATTTGATGAATTAAATTTCCCAACATTAAGGGGAGAGAATAAGCAGCTGGAAAAAGAGATCAGTTGGAATGAATTACCATTGTCTCATTTTGATCCTCAAACTAAATAGTGTGAACTATATGTTCAAAAGATAATTTATTTGCAAAGCTAAGAAAATCAGCTAACAAATGCATTACTGATCCAAAGGTGTGACCAAATCATAGATATCAGCTGCTAATGCTCCAATAAAATGGATTTCCCTGTTGGACAGTAGAATATTGCAAATGAGTCTCAACCTCCCCTGAAGCGTGATAGACCAATCAGTTCCAAAGATAAAAATCCTCGAACAAGAAAAGGAGCTAAAATGAAAGATGGTCCAAGCGAGGATATAGAAACTCTAAAAGAGTCTTAAGACATAATTAACATTTCAGTTCTAGAAGAGCTAATCAGGTACATGAAAATTTCTGAAATGAAAGAGATCTCAATGAATTATGTCATGAATGAAATATAATGGAACCGAAACGAAGTCAACGTTGACGATGTTTTTACATATAATATAGCGCTAAATGTGATAAATGATAGTGAGGATCATAAACCAAAGTCTATTAAAGATTGTCGACAAAGTAAGAATTGGCCAAAATTGAAAGATGAAATTGAAGCAGAATTAAACTCGTTGAACAAGAGTTTTTGGACCTGTAGTCTAAACACCTGAAGGTGTGAAACCAGATGGTGAATGAGGATGGTGAAATTGTGAGATTCAAAGCTCGACATGTTTCTCAAGGGTGGATGCAAGTACTTTTCTGTACTTAATTAGCCTTGTAGCACATGAAGAGCTCAATTTTCACAAGATGAATGTTGCTACAACTTATTTGTATGACTCATTTGATAGTCATAATTATTTGAAGACCCCTGAAGGATTAATATTCCAATACACACTTTTTGAATTCTCACTTAAATTGAATCAATCCCTCCATGAGATAATATGATTTAACACATGGTATAATCGTCTAAATTTATATTCTAAAGGAGGGATACAAAAATGACATCACCTATCCATATAGTTTTATTAAAGTATTTGGAAAAGAATTTGTTATAACTGATGTCTATGTTGATGACATAAAATCAGAACTCCTGAAGTGCTTCTAATAAAAAAAAACTATAGACTGTTCAAAGAAAGAGCTCTAGATGAATGACATCAAATTATATCTGATGGACTTTTGAGGTTGAACCTGTAGATGACCTCTATATGGAAAATCCTAGAAGGATTCAAGATAAAAGGAAATATCTTTAAAGAAATTCTTTTGAGAAAGAAAGTCTCATATTGATCTGCAGAAACTATTTATCAAATGTTATGAAATATCTCAGTCCTGAAGACTATGAAAGCATGCATGCATATCAAATGTTATATCCCTTGATATGATAGTATTATGTGATAGTTAGTAACAATATAGTTCATTACAAACCAAAATACATTAGAACAAAGTGGGATGCATTTTTCATTTTTGACTATCCTAATGAATAAATCATATGATGTATGTTACATAAATTAACCATGCAGATATAAAGTATTTTTCGGATC
Organism: Astragalus glycyphyllos; assembly: GCA_963573325.1. Classification (NCBI taxonomy): domain Eukaryota; kingdom Viridiplantae; phylum Streptophyta; class Magnoliopsida; order Fabales; family Fabaceae; genus Astragalus; species Astragalus glycyphyllos. The sequence goes on from OY754307.1 coordinate 57,293,405, forward strand.
TTGATCAAGTCAGATTGCAAGTCAGTTATTATCTACATATGGTGACATTGAAATATCTTTTTGATCTACAATACAACCTATGGTTCTTGCTTCTTCATTTCATGCCCAAATGCCAACAATTCAAGGAAGATGCTTTGAAGATAATACAGACCGCAAAGCTCCATTAAAAGAGGATACATCACAAACGACAGCGGAGTAGGTTGCTCCATGTGCACTCAGGGAGAAACTCCAGACCATTCAAGGGGAGAAAAGCTGCACTCTTTTTTCCTTTGCCATGGTTTTGTCCCACTGGGTTTTCCTGGAAAGGTTTTTAACGAGGCAGTTCCCACTGACAGGATATTGTACTCTTTTTCCTTCACTAGATTTTTATCCCACTGGGTTTTTCTAGTAAGGTTTTAATGAGGCATATCCTCGATGGACATCCAAGGGGGAGTGTTATGAATAATGTGATAATGGATGTCCATTCCTATTAGACTTCCACTTTCCTTCATGTAATGAGTTGTTAGTGGAACTTTAAGAATGATCTTTCAATTACGTTTTCTCACCCTATAAATAGGGTTCACTCCTATGTAAAGATACACTTGTGATGAGAAATACAAAGACTCCCAACTTCTCTCCTTGTATCATATTCTCATGTTCTTCTTTTGATATAGTCTTGCTTATTTCATAATTGTTTATTTTATAACAATAACAAAGTAATACGACATCCGATTAAGACTTTTAAATAATATAAAAAATCTTGTGTATTTAACTAGGATTATTCTCATGTTTTTAAAGAGAGTCATCGAAGCTAGTGGTATTTAAATAGGGATGCGTTTGATTTGCTAAAAAACAGAGTATTAAACTGAACTGGACATCTCCATTTGTATTCTGTTTTATTTGAACAACTTTTAGTAGACAACGGTGGGGGCAAGGGATTGGACAAAACCCCAAATTGATGTCCCTCACAAAACCATAGTACAACTTTCTGTCCCACAGTACAACTTTCTTTTGACCCCAAAAATAAGAAAAATACTATTTTTATTTCATACTCAGTAACTTTTTTCTCTCCTATCTCTCTTCTCTATCTTCTCTCCTATTTCCTTCTCACTCCCCACTATCCCTCTCTCTCCTCTATCCTCTCTCCCTCTCTCATATCTCATTCTCCTCTCTCCCCTCTCTCTCTCTCTCTACATCTCATCCCTCTTCTTTATATCTTTTCATATAATGATCCCTCCCTGCCTTCCCCTCTCTCTCTCTGTCTCTCTCTCCTTTATCCTCTCTCTCTCTCTCCCTCCAAGGCCTCTCTCCTATCTCATTCTTATCTCTCCTTTCTCACTCCCTCCTATATGTCGCATCTCTCTTCTATAACCTCTCTTTTCCTCTCCCTCTATGTCTCTCTCTCTCACACACATAATTTTTACTATAATTTTCTAATTATATTATAATTATGTTATATAAAATCATTATAAACCGTATAAAGAGAAATGTAGTAAATTTCACATTTTTTTGTTTGTGTTGTCCAGTGTTCACCAAACAGTGTACTGGACAATATGTTGTCCAGTACTGTACTATCTAGTCCAGTACTTACCTGTTTGCGAATCAAACGGACCCTAGGGTTATCATCATCCAATTACGACATTGACATTTTTCCAGTTCCGTGGAAGCGAAGCCGTAGCTATTTATGTTGTATTTTTGTGTTTTAACTTTGAATACTATCGTAAATGTAGTGCCCTTGAAAAATTAGAGAGCCACTTTAAGGCAATAAACTTTTCCTACTACATGGATGTTTTGCCAGCTTGCTTTAGCCCACGCCTAGATGGAAGATTATGCTTAGAGATCTGGTGTTGCATATTGGAAGAGAATGCTCAAAGACCTGGAATTGCAGTTTTTGTGTCCTTCATATGTCCTTCACTCTCAAGTTGGAAGATTTTGATAAACTTGAAGAGGTTTTATTGAGTAAGGACGCATTTTAAGAGAAAAAGGAACAAGGATGCACACGGTTTTATTGAGTAACCTTGTCTGAAGATGCAGCAACCTTCTTCCAAAGATGCTCTTCTTCCGAGATTGAAGCAGTAACCTACCTTCTCCCAATGTTGCTCTCCTCCTGAGATTGTTCCTCAGCACGATAAACGCTTAGTTTTGATTTTGAAGGAACAGACGGTCCACCTAAGTTGATACGTATTTTTCGCACTGTAATTTTGTATTTTGTACTTTTATATTGTAAACTGACATCATGTATATTTTGAGAATTCCTGGGAATAAACTTGTTTATTAATATTGCGTTTCTTCATCTTAATTACTTGCAATGTTCTTGCTTTTATAACTGTTGTTGAACAGAGAATCTGAAAAAGCGTATTGTTTATATAAAGAAAGCACATTCTAACAAACCACTTTATTGTAATTGTTTAAGCGTTTAAAAGGACTATTTTACCCCATTTGTTTAACGACCCAGCGTTAAAATTCCAACTTACTACACTTGTGGAAGTCAGACCGCTTTATAACCAGTATGGAAAGAATGATTTAATCAGTGTTGTACCCTTTCCTGTAATAGTGTTGTATTTTCAAACCTGATGCCTTGGCGTTTTACAAAATTTGCATTCAACTACCACATCATCATTTTTAGCAAATTCATTTTTGTAATATAACATGTGTGCATTAACACAACAATTGATTTTCGTAGCTTCAAGTCCTACCTTGGACATTGAAATCTTAGCTCCGTAAGCAGTTTATCCTTTACAACTCTAGTGTCAAACATCAAATCAGTGATTAAATCTAATTCCAACTCAGAAGTATTACTCATTGACTTGGGATTTAAATGTTTCATACACGTCGATAATTTATGAGGACCTTTTAAACAATGACTTGTTTATCTCTTTCAAAAGATTATAAAATCTTGGTGCTTTCTCACTTGGAAGTTCATCAATGTTATTATATCAAGGCATTGATACATTCACCATGAGGGCGTCACAAATCATATTTTGCATCGAGTCAATATTTTTACCATACGAACCATCTTCGCAATTGCTTGAACCCCTAAATCAACGCGAGAAAGGAATTCACCATAATCGATCTAAATCCATTAATTAGGCTTGAACCCAACTTGATACAAATGAACATTGACTTCATCTTCGCTCTTAATAGATATACATTGGATATTAATGCACATACATCTAGTACCCCCTTCAGTTTTGAACCTAGCATGTCGCTTTGCGGCGATAATAAACTCATTCGCAAATGATTGTCTTAAACCCCTTCTTTTACATGTTAACAAAATGCATTAGTTTTGGATAAAATTTCAATTTCGACGACAAACTATAGTATCTGCGTTACATAATGATCTGTAGTAGAGATGAAATGAAAAGTTGTCTCTAATTCAACTCTTTCATTTTAACTTAAAGATTTAAGATATTATAGAAAAATTCTAGCTAACTTAACTAGAAATAACAAGAATATGTATGATTTGGCAAGAACATGGCATCTATGATTTGACAAGAGCAGTTTTTTTATAAGCAAACATGTTTTAGTGGAAGCACTAAGGGTAAGGGTGCTTTAACCCATTACACAGAAAGATGTTATACAGAGTTCAAACAAGAGAGTGAGTCATTCCAATAAGAAAACACTAACCAACCTGTAAATCTACTCACGCTCCTAATAAACTAACCCCAAGAAATATACCTAACATATTAACTACAACAACAATATTGGCAACAACCTCGCAAAATAAAATGTTATTCCTCATTAGCCATATGCACTTAGTAGTTACCAACCAAATAATATTATTTACCTTTTTGGAATTTTCACTTCACATCAGCGACCAAAAATTTCGTGGTTGTCCCCCCTTCATCGCTAACTGGAACAGAAATACCCATCCAATGACAAACTCTTTTTTTTAATGTCATCCAATGACAAACTCTAGTCCATATATAGAGGTAGACATCCTGCAAGAAAAAAATAGCTGAGAAATGGACTTCTCCTCATCAAAGCACACAATGGACACAAGACATTCCTTGGGAATCACTGATAACTCTTCTACGCAGCAGCTCTACACGAGGTGTATGGATTCTCAACCTTGAGGGTGAGAAAAGGCACTGCCTTTGTCTCTATCGCTCTCATCTCTTTTTTTCTCTCTCATAATTTTCTTCCATATTTTCTTACACTTTTTCTCCTCTTTTATAACTAAAATCACCTTTTCATACACGAGGTGTATGGATTCTCAACCTTGAAGGTGAGAAAAGGCACTGCTTTTGTCTCTATCGCTCTCATCTCTTCTTCTTTTTCTCTCTCATAATTTTCTTCCATATTTTCTTACACTTTTTCTCCTCTTTTATAACTAAAATCACCTTTAGTTAGGTGCCTTTCGTGTCATCAAGGTAGATAATTCTTTTCCATACATGAGTGGGTAGTCTACTTACCATGAGCATGTATATTTAGTATTTACAACATGTACAATAGGAAAATGTCTCGTGACAGAAACTAATAAAAATAATTAAAACTATATTCATTAAAACTAGATTAAAACTTCAACGAAGCTCAATGTAACCAAAGCCTTACAAAATACAAACCACATGCACAACAAATAAGGAGTGAGAAAATACAACAAATAGGTTATGAATTTGCATTTTACCTTTCCATCAATTTTTTTACATTTCCTTCAAAATAGTTAATAAAATAAGATATATGTTTTTTTTTACACTTAGCATTTATGGGTTGAATGCTAGCAACATAATAAAACAAGTTCCCAAACTAAGGGAAATGGGGTCTGATTTCCAATAAACTAAGTCGCATCTTAAAATAATCTTTGTAGAGATAACTACGAGCAAAATACAAACACTATACAAACGCTATTTCTAATTAAAGAACAACAATTGGAAATCTAAACAAAGAGTTTTTTATGGTAAACTAAGGTATCCCCTGCGCGCAACTGCAGAGACTAATCCCCCGAGGTACTGAGATCTATTTAAGGGGTTGATCTCTCCCATCATATATTTTTCCATGCACACCAGTCAGGGATCCTGAACAACAATTAAGGAACGATAAATGAGAAACCAAACAACAACTTTGTCCCTTCTTTTCTACGAATAAAGTCAAACTTAAAACTAAAGGCCAACTTGTCAAAAATTCGAAAATCAACAACCAAAATTAACACAAATTAAAGTTAAAAACTGATAAAATAAACAACACAAATTCAAAAAGATCAAAGCTAAAAACTAGACAGAAATTCAAATCTTAACCAAGATTAACAACATAAATTTTAAAAATTAATACTAAAATTAACCAAAAATAAATTGGTCTAACCAAATCAAATCTGATTGTGGTCCCTCACTATTGGTTGCTTTGGCAATTTCAGCGACATGGGGACGTCGGCTCCGGAGTTCGAACCCGGGTGTGGCCAATTATAGTGTGCGTGTGTGATATTTATTTGCAAATTTAGCTAAGTAGACAAATAAAAAGGTTTATACCGCTGTAAAAATAAAAACTTTAAAATTACCTTGCCAATATAAATCGCTTACGGTTATGCCCCTCGGTCAGCTTCCCATCCAAAAAAATAATTTAAATAAGGTTTAAATATATGTTCTGCCCCTGCAAATACCATCATAATCCAGTTATGCCCCTGTCAAAAATAAATTATATAAGGCCTCATTCTCTCCGAACTATTCGCCTCTCTCAAATACTAACTTTTGTATTGGAGACTCTGCAAGTACAACTACTACCGTCGTCCCCGCACCTCCGCCACACCTTCTATTCAATCCCAGTGTATTGTGTTTATTAGTAGTGATGCTATTTTTTAGGGTTAATATGTGTTATTTGTCCGTATAAAATTCACAAATTTTATTCATACAGTACCTATAAAAATTTTAAAATTTCGTTATTACAAAATTTTTGATTTTCAAGTTTAGTCAGTATTGTTATAACTATCTGTATTGGTGAACCAAAATCAACTTGGCAAAATCCATGTGACTTTTTTGGATAATGTGGCATTTCGAGTCCATAAAATACTATTTTAAAGTTCAAATATACATGAATTCATCAAGTTAATATTATTTTATGAACTCGGCCCTGTCATGTAATAAAAAAAAGTCATTTGACACTTTCCACGTCAACTTCGGCTAGCCATGTGTAAGGATAGCTAAACATGAAAATGGAAAATTTTGTACAGAAGAAAATTACGAAAATTTTTGTGTAGAAAGAAAAAACAATTTTTTTTTGAATTTCATAGACAAGAAAATCGTATTCAACTCTATATTTATAATTTTTTATGGTATAGAATTATTGATCAGCGGTCGTACGCAGGTCAAAATAATTAAAAAGGATTTAAAATGTAGTACAAGATGAGAAGCTTTGGTCGTCTCACAAGGATATCTAATACTAAGATTACCACAATCAGCAACTAAATTAACAATAAAACGGGTTTTTTTATGAAGAAAACGATTTCTATTGGGGGGTTTTATCAAATTAGAAAGACAATCAATTCACCGGTTTCCGGGTGCTCGTCTTGGATTTATTATCGGTTCCAAATAATCGTGCAAGACTCGTTCAAGGTTTCAGTTCTTAATTGATAATAAACTAATCACGCAAGCGTCAATTAGTTTATACGAATTCTCATCATTTTAAAGCAAGCGTCAAAACAGCGTGTTCAATCAATCGTGATGGTGAACAAGCGCCACTAAACACAACTGATATCATAACTGAATTCAATCAATCCTCTATCAATACCTACTCGAATTAAATAAAACAAGCGATTAAATAACTCAAATAGTTAAGAGTTGCAAAAACAGAGTCACATATAAACAAGCGTCATACATAAACGATTCGCATATTGCAAGTAAACCGAAACTAAGTAATTAAGCATCACACAAAGACGAAAATTGTAAACAAAGAATTCAAATGTGGAATTGATAGAGAAGAAAGAACTGAAAACTAAAAACAAAGTAGACGAAATAACATTAGACACCGAACCTCAAAATCCGTAAAACGGCAGCCTTCCACCGACGAATCGACTTAGGAGTTTAGGCTTCCATGGAGGCTAGAGCACAAAAGTTTTGTAAAGTTGTATGATAATGTGTAAGAGAAGGTAAAAGACGGTTGCTTCAGCCAAGTCTATAAGACTAAAACGAAAAACCTAATCCCTTAATGGGTTCTTGGATAAAAGACCGTTAACAAACTAATATTCGGCCCGAAACCCGTTTTACATTAAACTTCTTCGGTATTTCGCAGTTTTGGCCTTCAAGACTTCCGAATTGGTTTTCTAGCTCAACAGAAGAATTGTAGCTCTATTTAGCTTTCCAACGCATGCTCGCACGCCTCAATCGGATAAACACAACCAAAGTTAGGGTCTGCAGAGTAGACAGGGGTCAATCACTACAAAAAAAAGGTTATTTGCGAGGGACGCTAGCGAGGGAACCTTTGTCCCTCGCAAATACAAGAATTAGCGACGGATTTGCTAAACATTAGCGAGGGAATTGGTCTTCTTGTTTTTTCTGGACATTAGCGACGGAATGGTCACCTTTAGCGACAGAATTTCCCTCGCAAAACGTTGGGCGCCAAATTGAAATTGCGTGGCACGCAAAAAGAGGAGATTAGCGACGGAATTAGCAGTCCCTCGCTAAGTTTCTGACCATTGCAGAGCCTAGGAACGCGTGACAGTTAGCGACGGAATGCGTTCCCTAGCAAAATCTGTCGCTAACTTTAATAAATGAACCGTTTAATTTTTTTTCCTCACTCTTCACTTCACTCTTCACTCTTCTCTCCCACCACCCATCCGAATACTCCCCTCTCTCACCCCCTTCTCTCAAATCCACAACCACAACCACCACCACCCACGGAACTCCTCTTCCTCTCCTCTCTCCCTCTCTCTCACGATTTCCCTCTTGTTCCACCACTCCACCACCACACAACCATCACTACCACCACCCACGAAACCACCACCACCGGAGCTCCTCTTCCTTTCCTCTCCTTTCTCTCTCTCTCTCTCTCTCACGATTTGCCTCTTCTTCCACCACCATCACCACCCACGAAACCACCACCACCACCACCGGAGCTCCCATTTCCCTCAATTTGTAAGTTTTGATTTGCACTTTTTATGATATTGTTATAATTTTAATTTTTTATTTATTGAATTTGTTTTAATTTATTTATTGTTTGCTTGAAATTGAAATTTGTTAGGATTGAAATTTGGTGTTTGAAGCCTACAATCGCACCGGAGTGCGCACCATCACCGAACCACCGCACCGGACGTCAATCTCACCCATAACGGTTAGTTTTTAAAATAAATTGTTGTTGTTGTTGGTTAGGATTGAATTGGTTAGGATTGAATTAGTTAGGATTGAATTATTTGTTGTTGTTGTTGTGTGTTAAGTTTTGAATTAGTTAGGATTGAATTATTTGTTGTTGTTGTGTGTTGTTGTGAATTGGATCGGATTGGTTAAGTGATATTGTGAAATGTGAGTTGTAGGATTGAGTGTGAAATATGAGTTAAAATTGAGTGAATATTGTGAAATGTGAATGTTAGTAATTGAAAAATGAATTTAAATTTGTTAAAGTGAAATTGTTGAGAAGAGTTAGATTGAAAATTGTTGAGAATTAAAAATTGTGTATGTTGTTAACTGTGTCAAATAGTTGAAATTGAAAAGTGTATTATTCTAGAGTTGTTAATTGAAAATTGTTTAATTATTGTTTTGATGAACCCTAGGTTAGATGACTGTGTGTTGTTGATGGAAAAGGGTGAGGTGCTGTCCCTCACCCCCATAATTTGCTCGAAATCATCTCCATTGAGATAATTGCGAGACGATAATAACAACGGTAAGGTTGGGAGTTATATGAAATAACTTCCTTCACTACTTGGATGGAAAAGGGTTTTGTGCTGTCCTTGACCCCCATACTCGGCTCAGAATCATCTCCACTGAGATCATATCGATGCCATTAACTTGATAGGTTATTGGGAATGTTATGGGAATCTAACACATTTTCTTAAATATGTGTAGATGAATTGGTATGAATTTAATCGTGATTGGGTGTATGATCGGTTATTTCCTAAAAGAGCGGGTTTGAAGCAAACTTTTGTAATTAGGGTTGAACAGTTTCTTGTGGTAGCGTGGCGACATGAATTGGCTAGACGGGAAAAGGGGGTTAGATGTCCTTGATTAAAATGCGACGGAATACCTATTAAGACCGATGATGAAATTAGGGAGCACTTGTATCGTTGGGGTTTTAAGCCTAATTATTGGATTTGGGTGGAACATGGAGGAAAAGGACGTCCAAATTTTGACGCAGGGGCTTCAAGCAGTTCTGGTTTTGGTGTTGCACATAATGAAATTTTTGAGTCGATGGAAAACATGATTTGTGATGGTCTTAGGGTGAATGTGCCATTTGATGAGCCTCAATATGACGATTATGATGAACTTCCAAATGAAGAAGCACAAAGATTTTATAGCTTGTTAATAGATTCGAACAAACCGCTGTTTGAAGACTCCCCACAGTCAAAATTATCTATGTGTGTGAAGCTTTTATCTCTCAAGTCAATGAGTAATATTTCTGAGGTGGGTTTAGACTATGTGACTGAAATGATGTTGGAAGCGACACCTAATAAGGATAGTTTGCCCAAAAGTTATTATGAAGTAAAGAAGTTAGTTTCGAAGCTGGGATTGAATTTTAAGAAGATTGATTGTTGTTAAGAAGGGCACATGTTGTTTTACAACAACGAATTTGGTAAAAACGATGGTGAGCTACTTGAATGTAAATTTTGTGGAAGACCGAGGTATCACGATCGTAAAGGGGCAAAACGTAATTATAAACCAATCCCGATAAAGTCGATGTTCTATTTACCTATAGTTCCAAGGTTGCAAAGAATGTTTGCATTGGCCGAAATTGTGCAGAAAATGACTTGGCATTATGACAATAAGTGTACCTCGGACATTTTACGCCACCCATCTGACGGTGAAGCGTGGAAGCACTTTGATCAAGTGCATTCTGATTTTGCCTTAGACCCACGGAATGTTCGGCTTGGCTTGTGCTCTGATGGATTTACTCCATATATCCAAGCATCGGCGTCACCCTACTCTTGTTGGCTAGTCATTGTTACCCCTTACAATCTTCCTCCTGAGATATGCATGACTAAGCCGTATATGTTTTTGACTTGTCTTATACCTGGTCCACACAATCCAAGGGCTAATATTGATATCTTTTTGGAACCTCTAATTGATGATCTTAAGAGATTGTGGGGGGGGTGTTTTGACATATGATGCAGCACAAAAGAAAAATTTTATGATGAGAGCAGCATTGATGTGGACAATTAACGACTTTCCTGCATATGGTATGTTGTCTGGTTGGGTGACTCACGGTAAATTGGCATGTCCCCACTGCATGGAACACACAAAGACGTTTACGCTAAAGTACGGGGGCAAGAGTTCTTGGTTTGACTCACATCGTAGATTCTTACCACAAGATCATAAATTTAGAAAGAACAAGAAGGCCTTCAAGAAAGGGGTAGTTGAAACAGATGGACCACCGCCTTTGTTGACATCAGGTGAAATCTGGAGCAGAGTTATGGATTTGCCACAAACCACAGAGGTAGGGGAGCTCACCCGACTGGATGGTTATGGAGGGGTGCATAATTGGACAAAAAAAAGCATATTTTGGAATCTCCCATATTGGAAAGATAATCTGTTGAGGCACAATCTTGATGTTATGCACATTGAGAAGAATTTCTTTGACAACGTATTTGCCACTGTGATGAATGCGAAAGATAAAACCAAAGACAATAATAAGGCAAGATTGGATTCTGCTCTTTATTGTAGTAAACATCAATCTGATTTGAATTTGGTGGAAATGCCTAATGGGAAGATGTTAAAACCCAAAGCCAAATATTGTATGACACCAGATGAAGCGAAAGATGTTTGTCGATGGTTGAAAGGATTGAGGATGCCAGATGGTTATTCTTCTAACCTTGCGAGATGCGCCGATGTGAACACTGGGAAGATGTATGCGATGAAAAGTCATGATTGTCATGTATTCATGGAGTGTTTGCTTCCAATTGCTTTTGATTCATTACCAAAGTGTGTCTTGGAACCGCTTACTAAAGTGAGTCAATTTTTTAAAAATATGTGTTCTTCAACATTGAGAAGGGATGATCTTATTAAGATGGAGCAGAATATTCCTTTCATTATCTGTAAGTTGGAGAGAATATTTCCTCCTAGTTTCTTTGATTCCATGGAGCATTTACCGGTTCACCTTGCGTATGAAGCAAGACTTGGTGGACTAGTTCATTATAGGTGGATGTATCCATTTGAGAGGTAATCATCTATTTCAATTAAGTGTCTTTCTTTCATATATATATGTAGATTAATGAAGTGTCTTTCGTTCATATATATGTAGGTTAATGGGTGATTATAAACGATCAGTGACGAATAAAGCTAGAGTTGAAGGATCGATCTGCGCAGCTTACGTACACTATGAAACAATTTATTTTTGTTCACATTATTTCAACAACTTTATGTTGTCAACAAATAATAGAAACCAAATGGAGGTTGAAGAAGAAAGACACCCGCTCGCTTTATCTGTATTTAGCAAAGCTGGTCGCCCTTCGGAAAGAAGTCAACCAACTACTTATCAGATAAAGAGCATAAATCAGCACATGTTCATGTCTTGATCAATTGTACTGAAATTAAACCATATCTTGAGTAAGTATGCTCCAATTTCATTTTTAATCTATACACCTTTAGAGTATGAAGTTAAATCAAGTATTGATCAACCTTCAATCTAAAGATATATGAATAATTCCTTTGCAGTGCATTCTTATGAATTGAGGGTATAGCCGCTGAAGAATCTTCTATTCGTATACATGAAAGTTTTCCATCTTGGTTTAAGGCTAGAGTAAGTAGATAAAACTAATTTTAATGTCATATGTTTAAAGTAGATATGAGACATGACTTATTTTTTCCATATGTGGTTACTCAGGTTTATGAAGCGGAACCAACTCCCCAAATCCGACACTTGAGGAACTTAGCTGAGGGTCCTTTTCTTGAGGTGACCGAGTGGCACACATACCTAGTTAACGGTTACAAATTTGACACTCAATCATGGAGTGAGGGAAAAAGAACAATTAATAGTGGGGTATATGTTAAAGGGGAAACTGGAGGAGGTGAAAATGACTACTATGGTGTGATTGAACACATATATGAACTTGAATACCCACGGTTAGACTATGAAAAGAAAATAGTTTTGTTTTTCTGTAGATGGTTTGATCCATCAGTTAGAGGAACAAAATTGAATCCAAAATGTAATACCGTGGACATTCGAATGAATGGAAGGTATAAACTTTATGATCCGTTTATCATGACAGAGAATGTGAGGTAGGTGTATTATGTTCCATATCCATCAACTCGGAGAGGATGGTGTGTTGCAATTAAGACAAAACCTCGGGGTCGAATTGAAGCTAATGATGCGGAGGATGACGTTCCTTATCAGGTGGATGAAATTTCGGGAGTAAATGAGGTAATTGAAGTTGAACGGATTGACTCCTTACGTGATGATCGATTCCTAGTTGAAGCAGTTGAAGCAGAAGTTGATGAAGATGAAGAATATAATGAAGATGAAGAAGAGAATGAATATGACTAATATGAAGAACATGAAGATGAGCAAGATGAAGATGAACAAGATGAAGAAGACAATGAAGATGAATAATTTTATTAATCTTATGTTGTATTTAAATTTATTAGAGTTATTGTTCATGTGTTTTCTTATGTTGACTCATTATGTTGTCTTTAAATTTATTAGAATCATTAATATATCATGATTGTTCTTGTTAATTTACTTTCTTTAATTTATTTATAATATACATCATTAATGTTGTTAGTATATCATTTGGTTTCTCTTTTTTCATAGATATGGATCCAGGAGGTTCTGACCCACCGAGACGTGTAGGGAAGCAGATTGCCGATGAACCTCCCAAGAGGAGGCGTAATCGTCGTAATCGTGAGGTGGTTCTCAATATTGGCAACATGAGGCAGGGTCATACATCATATATGAGCCCACCAGGTACCGAGCCGATTGCCCCACGACCTCCGTCTCCATCTGGTCCCGGATTTTTTCATTTACCCTCGCATGGGCATTATATGGGCCCATCATATATGTATTCAGCAGGGCATATGGGTGCACCACATATAGCCTCATCATCTGGGCATATGGGTGCACCACATGGACATATAGGCTCATCATCTGGGCATGGCAGACCAGCAGGGCATATGGGCACACCATCTGGGCATACGGGCAGACCAACAGGGTTATCTATGCCTACCCCATCGCCCCAGGATGATATAGATCCTGATATTGAGCCCGAGCAGCTTGATATTGACATCGATGAAGAGACGGTGGAGGTGGTTGTTATTGATGGTGTTAAACTAAAGGTCATTTATCCTAGTGGTGACGCGTAAGTATTTTGTTTGTTTTTTTTAAGTTAATTTATGGAACGACTTATATTTGATTGTTTGATATATCTTTCATTATGCAAGCTTCTTCCTGCAAAGGTAGCTTCATCGAACATTACCCGTGTCATCCGAAAAATGTACTTTCAAAAGTTCCGTTCAAAGTGGACTAAGGTCACTGACGAGGAAAAGAAGGAACTGCTGGAATTCTTTAGGGTAAGTGTCAATTATGTCATTACTTATATTGTTAGTTTAAATTTCATGTTTAATATAATTACTAATACATATTTTTGTTTTACTTAGGGTAAAGTGACATGGCGCGAAGAAGATGATGAAGAAGTGAGAAGAGTTTTTAATAAAAGAATGAGCGCTCAGTTATCAGATTTGCTTTATAAGTTGCGGGCTAAAAATCAGCAGCCAAACTACATGAGTGATGAAGTTTGGAATGCCTTCCAGGCTCATTGGGCTACAACAAAGTTCAAAGCAAAATCTGAAGCAGTGATAACTCTATTTTATATAGAGTTATTCGTGCTTCTACACTTAGATAATTGCCCAAAATCAAGTCTAATATGTGTTAAATATGCTAGTATGAATAAAATAACAACATTTATGGTTTTCAGATAAGAGATGTCCATAACTTAGCATTTTATTGTATATTGGTATGTTTGATGTGTTTGTTCAGCACAGCCGCAGTTTAGTGCAAATGCACCAGTTGATGCAACTGCACCGGGTAGTGCAAATGCACCACTCTGCACCGAAGCAGCTCACAACCCCACATTGGAAGCACCTCAATTCTTACCATTGCCATAATGCTTAGTTGGATTGCTGCTTGCTCAGAAGTCACATGGGAGCACATGGCCACTTGCAAAGGAGGCACCTACAATCAAAAAGGCTTCACAAAAATCTATCTTACAAGACATGTGGCAACCATTTATTGGACCTCAAATTAAGGATGAGTGTTGAAAGCCAAGCTGATCTTTTTAAAAAGTAACCATGGTTTGGTTAACTTAATCAGCAAGGAAAACTCAACATGAAGGAAACCTCTAAGGCTATAAATAGGACTCAAATTCCTCACTTGAAAGAGCATCATATCGTATATCATATAATCCTTTTTATGTTCTTTTTAGTTTAGTTTTTCTTAGTTTCAAAGTTTTATTTTCTTGTAGTTTCATAGTGTTAGTTTGAGAGGAAGGTAAGAGGAAATTGACAACTTCTATCTCCACTTCTTCAAAGAGCTAATAGATGCAAGAAATTGGTTGTAAGCAAATATATGCAAGAGTTTTCCATATGTTACTCTTTTGAATCCTCTTGTACTTTTCTTCATTGCAATATGCTTTCATTCACTTATATTTGCTTTATCATGCCCATCATGAGCTAAACTCTTTTGAGTTGGGATGTTCTAGCTTTCCAATGATCTTTTGAGGAAAGTTATTGTGTTTTCAAATGGTGTAAGCACTTTAGTTCTTGTGTTTAAATTCTTAATCTTGTTTAAGGTTGATCACTTAGAACAAGTAGAGTTATATTCACTTAATTGGCTTATAACTAGACATCAAGAACTAAGTAAGGATAAGTGTTTAATTGAGTTTTTTTTGTTAAACTTGTTTTAATGAAGTTAGCTTGTTAATTCCTTGTTAATTCTTAGCTTAAGGTTAACATAGTCCTTACATTAAAGTGTAGAGAACTTAAGATACAAGAGTGTACTTATTTAAGCAACTTGGATCATCTGTAAGGGGGCGAGAGAGGCACTGACAACCCTACTCTTTACCGCAAAAAAACAGGATCATATAGAGCTTATAACGAAACTCTGAAGAAAGTAGCTGACCAGCACACACTGATGCAACTGCACTAAGTGCAATTGCACCACAAGAAAGCACAATAATCTCAAAAGTGATTTAGTTTGTGAAAACATCCCAACTTTCATTCTCAACTGATTTCTTACACAATTTACTTGCTTTCATTTATTTTAACATTTCAACTTCAACCAAAACCAAAATCTGAATAGTGTAATTGCACTAATTTTCATTTCTTTACAATAACATATAAGAGTTAATCCAATCTCTGTGGGTTCGATCTTTTATACTACTTGTTTGTGACTGTGTATACTTGCACACGTTTTTCACACACCAAGCAGCCAAGAAGAATAGAAACTCAGAGAAGGGTGGCTCGCTTCACACCTGCGGGTCTGTCAACCAGGCTCAGCATGCTCTTAGATTGGTATATTATTTTAAAAATCTTTGTGTTATTTTTACATTGGTTAATTAGTTTGCAATATTTGAGAATGTATTTCATTTTACAGAGTTTGAAGGCAGGACGCCCTATCACTGCTCCTGAGCTGCATAGAGTCACCCATTTGAGGAAAGGGACTAACGAGTATGTTGATGACCGCGCCAGGATTACTTAGGTAAATATACAACTTGATTTGTATTATATAAAGTTGTTTTGTTAAAATGGAGCGCTAATTATGCTATGTTCTGTGGTTATGCAAAACAGGAGCAAATTAATGAGATCATGTCTCAGCTGACTCAGGAGAGCTGGGACCTTGCCTCACTTGGTGAACTTCCTCTTGAGATGAGAGATCTGGCAAACATCAATTGGGAGAAATTAGTTGGTTGGTACAAGGGTCATCTGTATGGTACTGGGCCAATGGCTCCTATTATGGGTTCTAACGGCTCGTCTGGGGCCGGGAGCAGCAAAGGACGCAGTCGACCAGCTTCTACTAAGTCAGATGCAGAGACAGAGCAGCTTAGGCAGGAGCTGCAATCTACTAAACAGCAGCTGAAGGATACTCAAGAGGAGGTTAGGGGCTGGAGGGTAGACCATGTGAAGATGCTAAGGAGACAGGAGTTGATGTATAACTATTTTAAGAGCAAGAATATATTTCCAGATGAGGAGGAAGATCAGGAGCAAGCTCAGCTGTCAGAGGAGTCTGAGGAGTCTGACGGCAGCTTTTAGGATAGTTTGACATTTCAGTACTTTTTTATTCAGATATTATGTTATTTTTTATTCGGATATTATGTTGTTTTAATTCGGATTTTATGTTGATTTGGATTTATATTATGTTTATTTGGATGGAATGAAAACTGTTTAAGATATTTCAATCAGGTATAAAAGCAGGTCTATCAATAAAAAAATAGGTTTAGCAGGAAAAAAAATCAATTTTTTTTTTGGGATTAGCGAGGGAATAGTGGACACGTGGCTATCAGAACTTGGCCACGTGTTTCTGATTATTAGCGAGGGATTCAAATCCCTCGCTAATTAGCGAGGGAATTTTCCCTCGCTAATTAGTGAGGGATTTAAATTCCCTCGCTAATCCAATTAGCGAGGAGGGATTTAGCGAGGGAACCTGTCCCTCGCAAATGACCATTAGCGAGGGAATTTGGTCAGTTTACGAGGGAATGTTCCCTCGTTAATCCCTGTTTTTTTTGTAGTGAATATGCAATAAAAACAAGAATTAATCAAGAAATTACTATACTGCTCAAATAATACCCAAAGTCTAGAAACGTGCTAAGACTTAAAGATTAGGAACAAAATACCATTAAAAACACCAAATGCAAAGCTATAAATAGTGAATTAAAATGTGCTGATCAATTATCTTATGAGACTCTTTGTTTTTAAAAAACAATTAAGTTTTTTTTTGTTTCAAATTATGTATTTATTTCATATTGTTAAGAGAAAAATTGAAGATTATTGTAGTGAACAGTTGCGAAAGAGAGAATGTGAAAAGCTAGTTTTGGATAATGTATTTTTTTTTGTTTAACACAAACAAAGTTAGTTCATTCATTCATGAGAATAGTATCAATACAAGTTGGCTTGAAATCAAAAATTTGGGAACTAGCATAATATCTCGATGCCCTTGCAAGGGAATGAGCAATGAGATTCGCTTGTCTCCTAATGTAGCTAATCCTATAGCTTTCATAATTAGATAATAACATTTTACAAGAAGAAATAATAACACCTAAGTCTGTGTTTTGATTGTTAGTTCCTTTAACACAATTCACCACTGGTAAATAATCCAGTTCAATGGTAACCGTTTGAAGACCCAACTCTCTCAACTATTCAATTGCAAACTTAAGCCCTATAGATTTTGCTTCTTGACGAAGAGGTATGCCATAGTTTTAGCTTTGACAAACTCCCCTAAGTTATTTCTAATGCACATCCCAATATCATATCTTCGAGGTAGGACTTGGAAGCACCTGCAACGTTGGTCGGGCAAGCATCTACTTTCAGCGCCCTTTCACATAGTTTCGACCATCACTCCTCATCATTAGTGCAGTGTTGTTGCACTATTAGGTTTGGCCTATGTTTCTTCTTTGCAACCTCCTATGATCCCACAAATACTACATCGCACTTGCATCAATTGTGTTTGTGTTTTCCCAAATTTTTCATTCCACACCTTCCATATTGCTCAAAACACCATGCTACAAGTACCCGTGCGGGAACTTGGCGATATCCACCCGATAAGTGTAGATATTCCTGCAATCCACCCGATAAGTGTAGATATTATGGCCCAAGCGATCCCCCGTAAAGTCTCCATCTTTAAAGTATTTAGCTTTGAAGATATAATGCACTATAGTATCTCATTTGGTAAAAATATTCCAAGTCTGTTTCCCTAGCATTGCAAAATTGAAGCCATAGAAATGACGAAAACACATACCTCCATACTCCTTTCTTATTGAAAGCTTTTCCCAGTTTATCCACTGATACCTTTGTAACTGGTTCGATTCGTACCCCACCAGAAAGAATTCAGCATCCTCTCCAACTCCTCCCCTAAAGTAGAAGGAAGCATAAAAGTACTCACACAATAAGTTGGAAATTTTGCTTGAGCCACAAATTTAATTAGTACCTCCCTGCCTGCCTTTGATAGATGCTTGCCCGACCAACATTGCAGGTGCTTCCAAGTCCTACCTCGAAGATGCTTCTTATTTCTATCGATCATTGAAGGAAGCCTTAATTAAGTACTTTCCTGTCCCAACGCACTCCGTGACACCCATATCAATAATTTTCCCACGGGTCTCTTAATTTGTATTTCTGGTAAAACATATCTCTGATTTTTGCATATTAATAGTCTGACCTGATATCCCCAGTAAGCAAGACTGAGTAATTGACTATCTCAAGGCACATGGATATCCACCTCACCCACTTCTCGTTAAACCCCAGACGACTCATCATCGCCTTAAGAAACCCCCAATCCACCCCTGTCATATGCCTTATTGGAGAATATATTTTTTTTTAAACAATATGAAAACAAAGATTTTGATAATTATAAAGTTTCTGAAAAATATTGAATTACCTTTGCATACTATCAATTTCTTTCTGGACAGCTTTATTTTAAATATAATTTTTATCATGTATATAAAATTTAACATGATATATATTTAATTGGGCTGATCATTTAAATTGGCGTAATTCATTTTTTGGTTTGGATCATTGTTGGGCTACCCACGAAGTATTATAATATTTTTAACGAAAGACTAATCTCACTCGTGCTTATGACTAAATTTTGCATTGGTCAACATCAAATTTGTTCACTGCATAAATCGAAGTCGGGAACACCAAGTCGACCACGTATCTCAGGATTATGCCACTTAGCAAACAATGTTAGTTAAATTGGCGTAATTCTATAATGAAATAAATAAATAAATAAATAAATATATATGTGTAATCATTTTTTTCTTGTAAAAGTCGCGAAGTATATTTTTTTATATGCAAATTAAGAGAAGGACAGTTAGCTTGAACTTATCTCATCTTGCAATCTTGAACCATATTTTTTTGGTAAGCATAGGAAAAAAACAAAAAGAATCTTGAACCATATATATGTGTCTTTAAAACTATATATTTAAATCGTTGAATGATTTTAAATATATTATAATGAGTCACAATGGAAAATTAAACCATATTTATGTCAATATTGCCATTAATTCGCCCATTAAGAATGTTAAATACCAACATTTCGATATCCATGATAAAAAATATTTTACAAAAAATCAGAAGGAACTAAGAAATAAACTATATTATTAATTATTAATTTATTAGATGAAATACAAAACATTGGGATTAATAGCACCCACTGATTCCTCCCAGCTCTCTAAATTTTGTCAAACAAGAATTTCAGGAGTTACAATTTACATCATTTCTATCCGTTGGATATTATGCATAATCAATGGCTACTAAACCATGTATCTAATTACAAGGGCTTGTAATAAGCTTGTTCTCTCCATTTTTTCACCTCACACCTTTTGATTTCACTCTCCATCATCATCAAGCAATTTTCATGAAAACAATTGTAGCACTTGGAAGCAGTGTTGGTGGTGATACTATGAAGATCACCAGTCACTCTTCTATAGGTCCTCCTTTAACAGCCATAGATAGATTCTTATATGGTCAACATAGCCAATTCACTCAAAAGAAACAGTCACAAAATGTTGATGATGATCATCTCTTGGCAAATGTTTCAACGTATAATTTTCTATGGCCAAATAATAGTACTCAAGAAGCAAGCTTTGTTGATCATCTTTTGGCTAGTGAAGATGTCTTGAATTGGACACAACAAATGTGTATTAAGAATGAAGATGTTAATGTTTTAGGGAAGGGTGCAAAAGTTGTTGGAAGAAAACCTAGGAAAGTTTCTTCTATGTCTTTGATCAAAGGACAATGGACTGATGAAGAAGACAGGTTTAGTATTATTGAAATTAATTAAAATTGTTTACTATGTGATTTTTTTATGCTTGTGTGTTTCATTCTTATGTGTAAATATTTGCACTAAAATTTTATGTGATTAATTTGTAATTTCTTGTTGTGTAAATAAAGGAAACTATTGAAGTTGGTGAAGCAACATGGTGTAAGAAAATGGTCTCAAATAGCTGAGAAATTGGAAGGAAGGGTTGGCAAGCAGTGTAGAGAAAGATGGCATAATCATCTGAGGCCTGATATTAAAGTATGTCACTCTTTTCATCCTTCTATATATCTTCATGTTAGATCAATGTAATGTTATATATTTTTCAATAAAATGTGATGAGATGTTATAAACTAATCAGAGTTGAACGAATTTTTCAAGATTATATTGAAATTTTATCTAGGGTTTTCATAATTATTGAGCATCTAGATGAAGATTTGATTTTTCCAGAATCTATTTTTGGCATCTGCGGTTGATCATCTTTTTCTATATATATTTTTGGTATATCTTATGAACTACCGGCATGTAAACTTCCTTTGTCAAAAATAATATTGACTGTACTTTCTTTTTTGATCAAATATTGACTGCACTTTCGCAATTAGTTAATCATATGTTTTCTATTTTACTGTTCAGATCTCTATTTGTTCTCACAATTTCTTATATTCCTCCTAAATCCACGTTTAGATTAATTGACATATTACCAACGCAAAAACTTTGTTAATTCAACCCAAGGAACCCTCACATTCTATTGAAAGAGTTTTATTGATGACACCTATCACAAGCAAAATGCAAGGCTAGGAGGAAAGATGGCCAAGAAACCCTCACATATTAATCATACCATATCGATTGTTAAAAAAAAAAAATCATCCCATATCTAAGTGTGATGCAATTGCATATGGTTCTTTATTTTTTTATTACAAATTTAGAAAATGCTTTTATTTTTACTTAGCCGTGTTTACTTTTCTTGTTTCTTGTTTACTGAACATGACAAACATTTGAGAATGTATATTCTTCCAAAAAATATTAAAATGTACTTTTGAAAACAAATTTAGTATTTTTGGAGAACCTAAAATGCCAAGTAACAAGTTTTTTGTCTTCTAGATGTATAACTGCTTAAATTGAAATTTTTAGAAATCATGGCTAGAAGTTGAATTGTTGTCAATGAGAAGTTGGCAAATTTATTTATTTTTGTATGTTTCAAAATAGTTTATTAGGTTTTCGCTTCCAATTTTCACATCCTCATGTGTATTGAGATACTTGTAAGGATTGGTGTACGTACCTTGTTCCCTTTACAATTTATTAATATATGTTTGCCATTTAAAAAAAACGTCTATAATTTGTATTCAAAAAATAGTTAATAATTTTTATGTAAATTACACCAACTATTGTTTTCCTTAATTATATACTTTGACATGTTACAGAAAGATGGTTGGAGTGAAGAAGAAGAGAGGATATTAGTAGAAACTCATGCAAAGATTGGAAATCGTTGGGCAGAGATAGCAAAGAGAATTCCTGGAAGAACTGAGAATGCAATAAAGAATCACTGGAATGCAACAAAAAGAAGGCAAAATTCAAGGAGAAAGAACAAAAGACCAGGAAGTTCAAATGGAAAACCACAGTCAACTATACTTCAAGACTATATAAAAAGTTTGACTTTGACTCAAAGTCAAACCACTTTCCACATCACTACTACTACTACAATTTCTAGCTCCACATCAGCAATTTCTGAAGACCCTTCAGAAACAACAACCCTAATAGCTGAATCATATGATGAAGAGCTACTCTTCATGCAACAACTTTTCAAGGTGAATAATGCTGATCAACCTCTTAACCACTATTCCAAGAACTCTTCTTTGGAAAATTATTCCCAAACTAATAGTGATCAGGTCACTGAATTAGGGTTTGTTCACTCCAATAATAATCCTAAGCCAAACACACATTATAACATGTACTTGAATACTCCAACACTTGATTCTGAGCTATACCTTTCTCCTTTGCTGAATAATGGAGCTGGTAGTTCATCACTTTGCTATAACTATGGGATTGAGAACCAGAATAAGGTGGAGTTGCAGCTGGGAGTTCAAGATTGTTCCGAAGGAAAGAGAGAAATGGATTTGTTAGAGTTGGTTTGTTCTCCTCAGTTTTTCCACTAGCTTGCTAGCTAGCTACTTCTTTGTGATGTGATGAAATTTACATTTTAGTGTTTTTTTTAGTGTTGGTTTTCATTTAGGTTGACTTTCAACTTTGGATTGCTTTGTCCTCTGGGTTAGTATCTAGGTTTTACAAATTCTCTAGCTAAATTAATTAGTGATGGAAAAAATTGAGATCTGTCACTAATTCTGGTGCCACAAATTTTAGTGACGGAATTAGCGACGAACTTCGTATTTTTTGTCACTAATTTTACTTTTTTTATTAGTGAGGTTTGTTTAGTTTAGAAGTGTCTCATGATTATATTAAGATTTTAAACTTTTAATCTTGTGTATGTTTTTTCTTGGCTGCACTCGAGTTTGAATTCTAGAATATCATAACTTCCGGTGGGTTTTTTTTTTTTTTTGGGAATGGCATTACATATTTATGGTTGAAAAATTGCATGAAATGAAATATTTTACTATATATATATTAAGGTTTTAACTTAGCTTACTGCATGGTCTAAGTCTTGTTGACTTGTGAACAGAAAGTAGATAATTTTGTTTTACTATTAATTATGGCTAATATACTGCAGTGTTATTTGCTATGATTTTTCTTTCTTCTTCCCGTTTTCCGTTACATATTTTAGGCTTTCGAACCTTCAAATGCTTCAAGTATATGAATGACCGCACGGACATTAGGTCAAATTAAATTTACATTAATTATTCTTTTACGTTTTTTTTTGGTATGTATTATTCTTTTACGTTATTTACTCAGTTACGTTGAAAAGTCATATTAGGGAAGTTTTACCTTCACACTAAATATGTTTATACTCCATTTCTATATTTGGAAAGAGAGATAATAAGGGAAAGAGACTCTAAGGGATAAAATGAGTTATGTGAGGAAGAAAGGAAAAAATTATATAAAAGAGAGGTGTGAAAATTCATCATCTCCTTCTATAAAAGGGATTCAATAGGAAATGTAGTATTTTTTGGAGAGATATTGTCTTTTTAGCCACCACAAGTTTGCGCAGGCATTAAACAGATGAACAAAAATAATTACAAAAAAAAAATCTCTATGTTTTATTTGTTGCAAATAAAAATACAGGGGAACAAATCATGGACTATAACATTGTCCCTTACTGTTAATTGTCCTGGTAATTTCAGTGATATGAGGACGTCAGCTCATGAGTTGGAACCCGAGTGTGAGTGATGATAGTGTGTGATATTTATTTGTCATTTATTTAGTAGACAAAAAAAAGTATATTAACATTGCTGGTTATATTTATATATATACAATATATGCTGTGTGTTATGATGTAATTGTTGTTGATCATGCATCTCAAAAGGTCAAAAGACGAACAATTAAAAGTGATATAACGAAAGACTAATCTCCGTACCCTGTCCTAAGGTAGATTAAGTCACTGAGCCAACATTATTATGCTATTGTTATGGTATTGCTTTAACCACAAATGAGAGACAATTCCTTCTTCATGCATGATTTCCCCCTTATTCCCTTGGAACTTCTATTGCTGTATGCTACTACCGTCTCTGTGATTTTTTCTTTTTGTTTTTTAAATTGTATTTTTTTTCAATTTATATAATATATCTATGTTTATCTTCTAGCAATATAACTGGTAGAGGACACAAAAACAGCAAAGAAAAAATGAGATTGATTTTCCACAACATTAGATAAAAGCACTTGTTGGTTAGTAGAAGAAATAACAGTTGGACTATAAACATCCATGCAGAAACACCAAAGATTAGAGGACAGCAACTCTATTATTTTAAGTAAACAACTTCAAATTTAAACTTAGAGAAAAAATTAGAGGGAATTGATTTATACCAACTCAAGGTTTAAAAAAATATATGGGTATCTTCAAATTTTAATTTTTTAACAATAATATTGTTCTGCACTGTACTTCCGACCTTGAAGGATGGTCTGAGGCAGTTAGTGCTTGATATCCTTATTCAATGACCGTATCCGATCCTAGCTGGTGTTGTACCTGCAAAGTCACTTCGATGCTAAAGTCAGTGGAATAGTTTTAGCAAAGTAATAAATGTGAGAATGCTTACCATTAATGAGACAATGAATGTTGTATTTATAGAGTGGGGTGGGGTTGATTCCAATGAATCGGGACCGTCCGATCTGGTGGTTTGATCTGAGCCCTTGATGTTCGGACTGAGCCGTTTTGATATTGGGCCTATAAGGAGTGCGAATAGATATCAAAAAAAGGGGTGTATATGGCAAAAACCCATTCCATAACAAATATTATTATAGACGTACACGACTTAGATAGAAGTGATATATAGTTTACATAATATAGCTACTATTAGAATTTAATATTTATTATATTTGTTGACAAAAATAAATAATTAGTTAATATTTATTTTTAATTTTTGTTCGACCCTGTGTGTTCAATTTTTAGATCCGTCGTGAGAGAGAAAGAAACAGAGGGGAGAAGTAATAGATTTGAGACAAAAAAAAATGTCTGAGAGCACCCTTTTACTTATTAATTACTAGACTTTTTTGACGTTATTATTAATTACCATACAAGTACCAACAAGGGTTGGTAGGAAGTTACTAGGTTTTGATCCCATCTCAAGGTCTCGAGTTTGAATCTTTAGTTTGACAAAACTGTTTTGGAAGAGGAGAACCACGCGGGCCGACAAAGCCGGGTACTCGTGGCCAGCCAGGTTCCCCGACATAGATTAGTCATAAGCAAAGTCGGGGATACTACGCACCAATGACAAGGTAACCAAAAAAATTACCATACAAGTACTGTTTTTTTATCCACCAAAGTATCATCTTTTAATTTTCACATGAGAAATCGGATCTATGGACCACGCAGTGGCGGACCTATGTACATTTCACGGGGTTCAGTTGAATCCCAAGAAAAAAAAAATTGCGCTAGTACCTCTATATAGTTTTATTTAAAACCTCCGAAATTTTAAATTTGCATTAGTACTCTTATTTTCACCCAAATAAACCTGTCTTATATTATTCTCTGTAAGGGATTACTTAAAAAACTTTAGGATGTAATTTTACTGACATTACATACTTTAGGAATAGAAAAGGACGTGTAAACTTAGAGACAAATTTGGCAATTTAGTCTTAAATAAATTTGGTGTTAGATAATGATTATTTAATTTTAGTAAATTAAGTGAGAATATTTTTAAAAAATTAAACAATCCATGAACTAACATTTCTCATTATTGAAAATTTTTTCACCCCCCGACCTAGGTCTTGGGTCTGCCACCGACGGAACATGATTGTTTGTTTTTTTTAGTTATATGGTGAGAAATTGGGTTGGGCCAAGCTGATTTCTCACCTATGTTTTTTTGAAAAAATAATTTTAATATAGAATTTTTTAAAAAATAATTAATTGAGGTTAATTTAATGTGATAAATTAATTTAAAAAAATAAAAAAATAAATTAAAAAACCATCTTTAAATTAGACAAATAATTCGTTATTTGTTAAATAATAAGCTAAATAGTGTAATTAATTGTCTAATTTAGAGAGGTAACTAATTTTTTTTGACCAAATAGTGAGGTAACTAAATTAAAATAAACAAATGATATATTTTTGAATTTAAATAACTGAATTTGATTAAAAATTAGAATAATAGATTTAAATGGCACAATTAGTCTTTGCAATACTGTGTACAAGCTCATCACTAAGGTATTGGTCAATAGACTTCGACCCAGCTTGGATCAAATCATTGGACCGTACACTACAACATTTTGACCCTACGGCAACGCCTAAAATTTCAACGCCTAAAAAACCGTTGCCTTAGATAGCAATGGCAACGGTTTTTTTCCTACCGTTGCTGACTCAAATTTTTTATTAAATATTTTCTGCAACGGTTCAAAACCGTTCCCTAAAGGTCTAAGGCAACGGTTTTTTAGTTGAGCCTTAACCAACGCTAAGAAACCGTTGTCATATGTTGAATTACTATAAAAGTAAAAAAGTTATACGCTAAATGCTCCCATGTTTACTTCCAAATTTTGGTGCTAAACCAAAAATTCAAACACCATAAAAAAAATTAAAATACAATATCTCAAATACAGTAACTAAAAAAGAGTAACAGAAAATCCTAAATTGAAGAAATCCATCGCACCCTCTAACTCAGCAGCCATATTCATCCCAGATATCCTTCGCACCCTCTAACCCTAAAATTCCATCGCATAAGTTTTGGTGTAGTGCTTTCTCCTTCCATTCACTACCTGCCCTAGAATCAATATTTGTGTTCCTCTCTCCATTCACTCTCTGCCTTAATCCCTCGAAGCAAAATTTTGTTGGAAGCAAAAACGCCAAATCCCTAGAGCTGGTTGTTCGAAGCTCTAATCGCTGGCACTGTTCACAACAAGCAGTTCGCTAGTTGGCTCTAATCATTGTTCGTTGTTCGCTGGTTCTAATCGCTAGCTATTCATCGAGGGTTCCTACTTCGCTCTCAATTACTTCTCCTAGGTTTCTTTCTTCAGTTCTCTAGGTTTGGGTTTATTGCTTTTGAATTTTAGGGCTTCACAATCTCTTAGCAGGGTGAACTTGTTCCTTCTAGAAGCTAAAATTACTCAACCTATTGATGCAATTGAACCTTAATGAAATTACTTGAACCCTTGCGTTATTGATAAATTCCCCTGAATGAAACTGGGAGAATTGTATTATATATTGATGAGAGGAGCTCAAGAACTCTTATAGAAATTTCAATTGGTTTTTCAATTTGAAAGAAATTGATAGGTTCACCGACACCAAGGTTGGGGTGTGTAGGTGTAGGCTACAATTGCTGGAGCTAACTAAAGGAGATGATAGAGATGCCGGTGTCCGTAGAAATGAGTATGGTGTTTTGGTTTTATATAGCAAGGATTTCTATATTATAATTTATTTTTGTGCTTGATTCATTTGTTGTGTGAATGCATTTGTGCAGGTTCCCCGAAAGCTTTACAACTTGGATGAATTGAAGCTAAATGGAATTGAAGCTTCAGCTCTTTTATCACCCGTGGAAACAACTTTGGGTTCAATGGAGATGAACCTCCAGATTGCTGCTATTGTAGGAGGGCTGGCTACATGGAACGCCTTTGCAATTTCCCCATAGCAAGTGTTTTATATATTTCTGGGATTGCTGTTTCTTTGGACTCTAGACTTGGTATTGCACTCCCACCCGAACTCATACTTTTGCATTCATTTGATCTTATGAATGAAGTGGAGTTCTCAATTTCCCATTGAAGAGCGATCTGTTTTATATTTATAAATTTGTGAAAGTAAGACTTACTAAATACATAAGTTAGTACAGTAAAAGTACTATGAGAGGCTTATGAACATGTTTAATTCGTGAAAGTTCCATTCTAGCAATGCAATTAGTTAGTATGCATTGAATTTGTAATAACTATATGACTATATCATATTTATGCTGATAAATACTATCAAATACATTGCTAATGATTGCAAGGACCATACTAATTGACAATTTGTATTTTAAAAATCTTAAAATATATGTGGAACTATACTAAATACTAATTGACAGTTTGTATTTGGAAATTCATAGCCTGCTAATATGTGGCAATAACTTTAGTGATGTTGCTAGTATGTTCTAACCTTTGTATTAAAACATCTTCTGAGTTTTCTTTTATATTTTTTGATGTTATGGGGGGCTATTTGTGTGCTATCCACATGTAATGTTTCTTCTTAGTTTCTTTAGGGAGGTTTGGTAGTTTCCTCTCAAGTCTTTAGTGATGATGGATCTTTGCAATCAAAAGTTCCTAAATATGTCCTTGTGTCTATTTTCCTTTTCATGTTGTGTGTTATGATTTTGTATTGGGATTTGGGACCGAGGGGTGGATTTGGGACTGAGATGACACAAAATCACCAACATCATGCTCCTGTTACCAGAATCTTCCTCCATGTGAGGTACGAGAATCTTCCTCCATATTTTCTTTACATTTCTCTCTCAACATCACCAACATCATGCTCTTGTTGTTCCAACTTATGAATCTCTTCATCTATACAAAATGTTCATCTCTCATGCTCTCACATTGGTCCCCAAACATCATGTTTAATTTTTGTGTGTGAATACCAAATTCTGAATTTTTGTGGAGTTTTATGACTGCACAACAATTAGAATGTCCCTTATTTATTTTGTGTTGAGACTTAATCCCCTTGGGGCTGAGGCTGAGGCTCTAGTGTTTTTGTTGCTGATATGTATTTAGTCATCATGCTTTAGGTGTAGCAATGTTGTTATCTCGGAATCGGTGTACTGTTTGGTGTTTGTAACTAGTGATTAGTCCAACTTTTTATTTTTAGTAAATGATTTCTTGATAGAAGTGTACTGGATAATGCTGAAGCTAGTGTATTATCCCTTTATTTTTTAGTAGCTTTCCTTTAATTGAATATAGCAGTCTATTGTTCCTTTATTTTTAATCTTATCTTATCTTTTGTGCCACTAATTTGTTGCTTGTTTTGCATTTACTGCTCTTGTTTTCTAGACTTGTATCTTTGGAAATGTCCATGTACTTGTTTCCTACTTATTGCAGCAAAATTCGCAATACTTGTTCCTTTAATTGAATATGCACCCATCATAAATTTTGTATTTCTAACAAAAAATTCATATTAATTGTAGAATAGGTGATTTTGAATTCACTCCAGAGTGTGCTATTTGATCTACAGGACATCTCTTTGTATCTTTGCTATATAGTTGATCCTCAGGTTCTGTTTTCCCTCCATCCAATTTAATTTGTACTGTGTTGTCATATGACCTTGGTGACCCTTGGTCCCGCCGTTTTATGATTATTACAAATTGGCAACTTGTATTTAAAAAATCTTTGCATTTTGGCACACCATCAGTTGGACACTTCTTAGTTGTTTCTTTTGGAAGAATTTGTATGCAGGATAAAGAGTGTGTGTGCGTCATGGGAATTTTGGGTTAACTTATGTAAAATAACTTTAGGGTAGTGGTAGAATTGCACTCCCATTAGGCTGCTATATCATTTAGAGAAATTTTAAAGGTTTCTCTTTCTCTTTTGTCACTTGATTTTGTTATTTTCTATGCAAAATAATTATAAATAGATTTGATGCCTTTTGAAATGCACTCTTTGTATACTGATGTATGAATCAAATGCCTTAAATTTATGCATATAGGATTTCTCAACATTCATTGTTCTATGCCACAGGTTACATCGGTTGGATTATGAAGACTTCATCACATCATGGTGAGACTAGTCACTAGAGCATGAGAACTATAATAGAGTACTATTGATCCTTACTTATTGAGCTCATCTTAAGTGATATGAACCATTGAATAAAGTAGTAATTTTTGCAAATCATGGTTGTAGAATTGTTTGTTGAAAATCAAAGTATAATCTTAGTTACTTTTCATAGCAGTTTTTTCAATGTGCATTGGCTGTAAAAAAATTAGTTATATTTTTTTTGGTGATAAAAAAAGTTATATTTATACATTAATGTATATGTTTATGTATATTAACAAAACTAGATAACTTATATGTTGCATAAATGTTGGATAATCTCATTGTTTTGGTGTTCTAACTTATATGAGATGGATGTTGCCGTAGAGTCAATAGAATGGCGGTATTGCAGGTTCGCTAGGAATACAATGTTACTTTCATTCTTGTGAGCTGCTTTGTATATGATACCTTCAGACTTGTACATTTAGTATTGTAATTTTGAGCTGCAATGTGGCTGCCTAGTATTAAACTGATTTTATTTTTTCAAGAATGTAATTGAGATGGATGATGGATGTTCAGATATTTTGTTGACTTATGTAATACTTAACTTTTTGTCTCATTAATTTAGTGATTTTTACACATTATACCACCTATGTTATTTTTTTATTTTTTATTACCAATGGCAACGGTTTTGAAGTGTTGCATATTATAACTGCAGGCAACGGTTTTATAGAAGGCAACGAATTTGAAGTGTTGCCATATATGGCAACGGTTTCACACCGTTCCCATAGAATATAAACAAAACCGTTGCTTTTACACCTTCATTGGCAACGGTTTAAGGTTGTCGCTGCCTTTAGTCACAAAAAACGTTGCCTAAACTATAGGCAACGCCCGCGAAAACAACGGTTTCAAAACCGTTGCCGAAAGCAAAGGCAACGGTTTTTTGACATTACAGAACGGTTTTCAGCCGTTGCAGTAGAGTCAAAATGTTGTAGTGGTACCAAAGTAGCTTTCTTCCAGGTAGAAGAACTTGTGATAATGCCATCATCCTTCAAGAGGTGGTCCATGCTATGCACAAGTCCAAAAAAAAAAGGAGATGTGGCTTATAAAATCGACCTTGAAAAAGCCTACGACCACGTGAGGTGGGAATTTTTAAGAAATTGTCTTGTGGAAGCAAGATTTCCCTTTTTAACTACCAAGCTCATCATGCATTGTGTTACGTCATCTTCCCTCTCTTTCATCTGGAATGGTAAAAGGTTGAATGCGTTTCCCCCTACCAAAGGCCTCCGGCAAGGGGATCCCCTATCCCCATACCTCTTTGTTATTTGTATGGAAAGGTTGTCTCAAACGTTTATGAAGGCAGTGGAGGATATTACTTGGAAGCCAGTTCAAATTTCCTGAAATGGCCCAACTCTATCTCATCTAATCTTCGTCGATGACGTCCTCATCTTCTCCAAGGCTACTGGTGGACAGGCCAGGCTCCTGCGGTCCATTTTAGAGAAATTTGGTAATGCCTCTGGTCTACACGTTAATTTGCACAAATCTAGAGCTTTCTTCTCCTCCGGCGTGAGTCGTCAAAAAAAGGACTTGATCTCAGCCACAACGTCTATTAGAGGCACTAAGTCCTTGTATAAGTATCTAGAATTCCCTATGATCAAAGGTCGTGTCAAAGCTTCGAACTATGGGTTTATAGTTGATAAATTACAAAGAAGGCTTGCCTCTTGGCAGACTAAGTTTCTCAACAAGGCGGGAAGGATTACATTAGCGAAGTCTACGCTAAATTCCATCCCGACTTACTATATGCCGCTAGCTTTGGTTCCCGAGTCTATTTGTTCTCAAATTGACAAGACAACTCGTGACTTTATTTGGAAAGGCAATTCAGGGAAGGGTATTCACATGCTTCCTCTCCTCGACTGCTATGCTTCATAGAAGACACATGCTTCCCTCTCCTGCGTGTTCTCGTTGTAACGCGCCTTCTGAAGACGTTCTCCACATTCTTCGGGATTGTCCATTGTCTCGGAGCCTCTGGCGAGATAGTAATATATCAGATGCAGCTTTTTATACTTCCACTGATGTTGTCTCTTAGCTTCACCATGGAGTCAAGAGTACTTTCTCTAACCTTTTTGTTGCAGGTATTTGGTGGAATTGGCGAGCTAGGAATACAATCTGTATTGGCTAGGAGCCTTTCCCTCTATTCAAGTTGAAGCTAGAAGTTTCTCAGCTTGCTACGACCATAGCAGCAACCAGACAATTTGCTGATGCAAACCGTAGCAATCCTAGATGGGTCTCTTGGTATCCCGCCGGCGACAGGTGCAGTATTCTGAACGTGGATGGTAGTAGTATTGGTAACCTGGGTCCCTCAGGCATGGGTGGGCTGTTGCGGAATGAAGATAGTCACTGGCTCTGGGGTTTCGATGGCTACCTTGGTCATCAGGACTATCTTTTCGCAGAACTCATGGCTATGTTTAAAGGTTTGTCGTTGGCTAGGGAAAAAGGTTGTAGGAGGCTAATCTGTTTCTCGAACTCTTCTTTGGCTATTAGGTTAGTCACGGGTCCTACGAACAACTATCATTGCTATGCTGTTGTTATCCAAAGCATCAAATATCTATTACGGAAACAGTGGAGAGCATGGAAGTAGCATGGAGAGTAAGTGGACGGTGTTTGAGCACCCGCTAGCAGGGATAGAGGAGATCCTCCACTCCAATGCCACTAGAGATCCTCCACTCCTTTGCCTTTATGTACCCAAAAAAAATGGCACACTTAATTTTTCCACTAAGCTCTATTGCGGTGAGGGTAATTGTTCTAGTTATGCCTCTCATTTCTACAAAAAATAGGAAATAAAAAAATCAATTTAAATGGCATAATTAATTTTCCCACCAAGCTCTATTACGGTTTGTGCAATTGTTCTTGTTATGCCCCTCATTTCTATAAAGACCGCATCCTATTGTGGTTACTCTTTTCTCGTTGATCCATCTCAATACGAATACGGATAGATTTTGGACGACCATTTTGATTTCTCCGCATCGTTGGATCTTGATGCAATTCAATTCCTTCAAAATTTGGCCAGCACGACTCATTTGGCAATGTTGGGAACTCCTCAAAGTATGTTTTGAAAACATACTCCAGTGTGTACTGTGTGAATTGACTATGTTGCCAAAGAAAGGCGGGTTTGGATTGTGTACTCCTTTTTAAAATCTCTTCTAACCTGCAACCTTCTTAACAGTTCATTCTGAAGCTTAACTTGGATAGAAGAAGGTTAGAGTTAATTATGGAAGCAAGTTATACGTGTAAACTCTTAAGAATCAATACCAGTACTATTTGTAAGATAAGTATAAACTATGCAAGTGAAGAGCAGGTTGAATGGGGCAGTGTGTTTAAAAATGTCTAGAGAAGGTTGGGAAGTCTAACCTTCTCGTGGTTTAGAAAACAGTGTTTAGTGTAATGCAATATCAATAAAAGTTATGGAAAGCAATATAAAGAACACAGAGGAGTTATAGAGGTTCACCCAACAATGGCTACTTCCTCTCCTCACTTCCAAGTGAGTATTTCCACTATTCTCCAAATAGCTATTACACTTTGCTTTTAATCACACACAAAAGACTTACACCATTACTAGCTTCTGATCACACACAGGAGCCTAGCACACACCACTTTCTTTTGATCTCCACACAAAAGCCAAGTGCTTTTTTACACAGCTTCACCAAGATGGATTCACCTACTAAGAAACTCTCTTCTAGTTTCCTAAAGGTTTCCCTTTTCTTTTCTCACCAACACTCACCTTTCAATCTAGGTAGTTTGATGGAATGTTCACACAAACAATTACAACAATGGTTTTTGGGGTTTTGGGATATTTAAGAGATTGATACAAAGTAGATACACTGTAAACACAATGGTACTAACAAGCTAGCACACACTCAAGAAGATGATCCCAGATCGGAACTTGAAGAAGCTTTGAGTGTGGAATGAGAAGGTTGAGTTGTTTTGAGAAGCTTGACTTTGTGAAGGTGGCAATTAGCCAAGGATGATGAACATAGTCGTTAGAAACTTGTTGAGAGCCGTTAGAAACTTGT
The DNA here is from genome assembly GCA_963573325.1 of Astragalus glycyphyllos. Taxonomy (NCBI): domain Eukaryota; kingdom Viridiplantae; phylum Streptophyta; class Magnoliopsida; order Fabales; family Fabaceae; genus Astragalus; species Astragalus glycyphyllos. Next base: position 57,326,854 of record OY754307.1, read on the forward strand.
TGAGAGCCGTTGGGATATCCATTGGTCCATAGGAGTAACTTGAAGAAAGTGCCAAAGATGACAGCCTTTGAACCTTCTCAAGTGTGGCTTTATGCTTTATCTGAAGAGTTGAACTGTCTCTAGCTGGATATGTACTCCTCTAGTTGCCTTCTCAACAGCTATGGCATAGGTTGTATCCGTTGGCCAGCCTAGAGCTGTTTGAAAGGAACCTTCTCAAGCTTCCTAGTAGGCACAAACACTTTAAACATAGAAGGGGAATAATCATGCATTTCCTTCTCTATTGCTTGAGACTTTTCACCATATTTAACACAAGATGTCATTATTTAATTCAGGTGAAAACTATTCAAGAGAAGTTGATGTGTTTTGGTTGAAGTTGATATGGTTTCCAGCAACCTTCTCAACATTCATTTAAGTTTCTCATCTACCTTCTTCAAGCATGAACTTATGCTTTTAAGTTGTTTGTGAGTCAACCTTCTTTTGACTTCTGGTCAAACCTTCTGTTGACTTTTTGGTCAACCTTCTGTGGACTTGGTCAAACCTTCTATAGACTTGGTTTAAGCTTCTCATGTTTAACCTTCTCAAGGCTTTAACTACCCTTGAATAATACCAATTTGTTGAACCAAGGTAGAGCCTTATTTTGCTGTGTTAAGACACCTATTCTTATCACTTGGCAAACATGTTAGATCACACTTCATTAAAAAACCTAAATCTTACAACACTGTGGAGGCACAAAGATCAGGTAGTCAGAGTGGATTTTAGAAAAAGCAACGATGACATGTGAACAAGGGTAGTGCAATACCTGAAATTCATCACAATCACACGAGTGTTTTATGAAGTCAACCTTGAATGTCCCCGACCCGTAGATCTATCGCACAGTGGTCGAACAAGTTCTTCGACTCTAAAGATACTATGGGCTCGATTGTGCATGGAATACTCATGCACTAAGCGGAATATATGTTATGGCACAAGGAAGTTTTCTGGCTATACATATCCGTCCAACAACAACTACAGGACCCGCAGAGTGGTGCTGTAGAAGAGCATGAGGCACAGCCGACTAGGCCGATGTTGCGTTAAAAACACACTTAGAGCAAGTGTACTCTCTCGCAGAAGTAGTATAAAAGATATCGTATCCACAGGGATTAATTAGCAAGTAGCAAACTAATCGAGATTATATAATGTTTAGACGAAGAAATAATTTGGATGTTGTAGAAACAAAATGAAAAGAAATAAATGGCAAGAATTAATAAAAGATATAATAATTTAGAGAGAGGTCTAGGGTCGCGGTTTCACTTGCAAGCTTCGATTCCCCTATGTCTAATTCTATCTGAATTCCCTTATTTTATTTAATTACCAATCCCTTTACTAAAGCTATTAATCCGTTTGGTCATTCGCAATTAATATTCTTTTTCCTAAATTAACCCTAGTTTGGTCATGCTAGAATCTAAATTCAGGAAAAGTATGAAGTACAAAAAGGTTGAATGATTGGAAGGCTAAATTAAAGTTTGGTCATGCATTAATTATAGCCTCAATTATCCTATAAGTCCACCAACTAATTGCAGTACGGTCGCTGATCAACTAATTGATTATGAACATGAAAAAGGGTAGCTAATCCTAATTATGTGATAAAAAAATAATAGGACAACATTAATTGAAATAAAACTAGGAATTCAAAGTAGAATTAAAACATAAAAGGTCTCTAAACAAGCAAGATTCACCTAAGACCCTAGAAGAGGATTTAGGTATCCATAATAGTCAAGAACAATAAAATAGAAAAAAAGTTCATGAAATACAAAGATAAAGAATAACCCGTAAAATAGAGAAAATCTTGATCAATGTCTTCAATCTCTTTCTTTTACTCCAAAGCTCTCTCACGGTATCAAGAACAGGTACCCAAAACTCCTTTTGCTACTCTCCAATCTGTTGTCGTCAGCGTGAGTGGTTTTGTTTGTGTTATGGTGTGTAGCTCCCCCATTCACAAGTGAAGCTCTCCTTTTATATTAGTTCCTTTTCTTTCTCTCCAAGCAAAGGATCAAGTCAAGATTGCTTCCACTTTTAATTGCAAGATATGTCAATCCCTAAATATTAGGATTTAGATCCTTCCTAAATATGTGTTGCTTGCTCTCCACTCCATGCCTCTTTCTTTCTCTCCAAGTCACATGTGCATCACTTTTAATTGAAATCTCCAAGAGGATCTTCTTCTTTTTATCACTGTGGGCCTTCTTTCGTTAATAGGCTTTGGGTTTGTTTTCTTTTATTTGTTAGTCTTTCTTCTAATTTCAGCCCACATTTATATTATTTTCTTTTTCTACCTTCCTGCAAATATAGAGTAATTTAAGTCAGTTATTTATTTAATCAGTATTAATTACTCTAAAAACAACTCAAAATATCTCTAGTAAATGCACTAAGTTAGAGTTTATCAACTCCCCCACACTTAACTTTTGCTTGTCCTCAAGCAAATTTCTAGCTCAATGAAATGTTCAAATAAGTAATAGAGACAGCCAAATAAGAGATCCAAAATTAGAAACACAATGACAGACAATAGACAATATAGCGCATATGAGGTGTCAAAAGGTTGCCCAATTAGAGGCTCATATCCTTGAAGAATACATTTATGTGAACAAGGGCACTCGCTCACAATCTCTCTAAGTGTTTAGGGACTAGGGAAAATATACACTCAAGTTTTCACAAAATACACATTACCATAAGCTTGTAATTTGACCAAATCTCCACTAAATTGTTCACATGCATGCAAAAGATGGGGTTTCATGGGTTGTAATGGGGCCAATGGTGAAATCATGCAAGGTAGGGAACAAGAAGAAAGGGATATAATCAAAGGGATAAAAATAATAAGCAAATAGTAACCTTTGAAACCAAATATGGAGCTCCTATCTATTTTACATTTTTGTCCAAACTCCAAATTAATTTCACTTTCATTCTTCATTCTTCTTTTTCTATTGAGTCAACTCTTTTTGATTTGCTTTTTTTTTCTTAAGTAGGCTCTTTCATTATTTTGATTTGCCCTTTGGCTCTTTCATTCTTTTGATGTGCCTTTTCCTCCTTCTTGCATTTTTTTTTTGTAGGAGGAAAAGGTAAGTACATGAAAACTCCTATTTTGTTTCCTTTGTGTGAAAATATATTTTTTTTGACAAGAGTATGAAAATATTTTTGTAAGCACATGATTCACTCCATTTTTTTTTCTCTTCATCCTGACAAGATAGATAACTAAAGTATAGGACGAAATTTCAGTCCTGATAATATAGACAAGTAAAATATAGGATGAAATTGTAATTTTCAATAGTTGCTCCACATTCAATTTCAAATGGTTACCACAAACAAAAAAGAAAAAATTATATCTGGGTACCAAAGAACAAATATAATAAATAGGCTCAAAGGGGGCAACTAATGGATAATTTCAACAAATAACTCTTAGGCCAGAAAAATCCTAAATCCCCAAATCTTTTTACATGATGCAAATCAATTTTCGGCTTGAAACAGTCAAAAGACAAATTCTAGAATGTAGCAAATTGGGAAACACACTCATAGAAAGAAAAGGGGTAAAAATTCATGATTTAGTATCAATCCCCTTATGAAGGCTCAGATCTCACATATAGAAGCTAGTTCACAAAAAGTACTCAAGAGGGTCAAATGCTAATTATCAGCATCTTAAGGACAACCTCACAGTTACAATTAAGCACAAGTCTGTCAAGTAATTTAATTATGGGATCCCCTAAAGGCATAAACTCTATTATTTATTTTTTTAAAATTTAAGCACTATTCATTCAAAAACAAGCCAGAAAAAATGCTATCAACATATATAGTGGGTATGTGCATTAATAGAGTTATAGTGACAATATAAACTATCTTCCCCCACACTAGCATGGAGCATGGTCCTCAATGCAAAATAATCAAATAGAAACAAAAATAAATAAATAGAGAGAGTAAGAGAGACTTCCCTGAGAGAGCTTGTAGTTGGAGTTTATTCCTAAATTCAAAACAAACCAAAAGCAAAATAAAAATAACTAAAAATAAAACACAGGTTGCCTCCTGCGAAGCGCTTCTTTAACGTCATGAGCTTGACGATAGTTGGTGCTCAATCAGGTGGCTCTCCAAGAGTAAATTTTACATCTAGCGTAGTGCACCTTCTTAGTTTTCTAACCATGTGGTTGACATTGTTCTTTCTTTTTCCACGTGGTGGATGAGCTTCAAAGGAAGTTTTTATTGTATCTCCACCGACTGCTATGGTAGGATCCTGCAAAATAATAATTTTTTCCAAAAGATCCTGCATCTTTAAATCACTAAAAATATTATTTTCAACCACATCATCACAATAAGGAGAAGTTAAAGAAGAGAAAAATTCATTGGAATTTAAAGCTTTAATAACATCATCTTCTTTACCACTCCTCAAAGTTACCTTTCCCTTATAAACCTCAATCACAGCATCACCAATAGTTAAAACAATTTGCCCAAAAATTTGGGGTTTCTCCTCTTTCTCCAACTCATGAATCAGTTGATCTTTCTCATTCTCCTCACAACCGCTCTCATCAGTGGAATCTGTTGTCTCAATTTGACCCCCCTCAGTAGGAGTCTCTTCATCTTTCTTGAGAGCTTCTTTCTCTAGATTATATTCCATGGAGAACTCTTCATCACTACTAAGAATATTATCTTTGAATTGCTCTGTTTGTGAATCAGGAGTTTCTTGGGCCTCTCGAGATAATAAAGCAATGATACTTGACAGTTGGTCATTCATGCGGTCAAACCTTTCATTTGTTTGCTCCATAAATTTGACCAAGATCTCATCGATATCATATTCTACCTCTTTCCTCTGCACTTGTAGTTGCTTATAATTATCCCAGTTGAAGGAATAAGGAGGTGGCTTATAGTCATCCCAATAGTTTGAATAAGGCTCATCAGGAGGAAAAGAAAATGGGATTTGACATTGAGGCATATACCAAGATGACTTCTCTAAATTCCTTTTCGCCTCTGCCTCTCTAATATAATCTCCAAGAGTCTTAACCATGATTTCAACTTTTCTCTGCAAAACAGGGTGAACTGCAGTGATTTCTTGGAAAAGAATTTGGAAATTTTTTTTGTATTTTTTCAATAAGATAAAAAAAAACAAAACTAAAGCATAAAAAAAAGTCTAAAGCAATAAAAATCTTTTTCGCTTAATATTGCGAATTAATCCCCGGCAACGGCGCCAAAAACTTGTTGCATTAAAAACACACTTAGAGCAAGTGTACTCTCTCGCAGAAGTAGTATAAAAGATATCGTATCCACAGGGATTAATTAGCAAGTAGCAAACTAATCGAGATTATTTAATGTTTAGACGAAGAAATAATTTGGATGTTGTAGAAACAAAATGAAAAGAAATAAATGGCAAGAATTAATAAAAGATATAATAATTTGGAGAGAGGTCTAGGGTCGCGGTTTCACTTGCAAGCTTCGATTCCCCTATGTCTAATTCTATCTGAATTCCCTTATTTTATTTAATTACCAATCCCTTTACTAAAGCTATTAATCCGTTTGGTCATTCGCGATTAATATTCTTTTTCCTAAATTAACCCTAGTTTGGTCATGCTAGAATCTAAATTCAGGAAAAGCATGAAGTACAAAAAGGTTGAATGATTGGAAGGCTAAATTAAAGTTTGGTCATGCATTAATTATAGCCTCAATTATCCTATAGGTCCACCAACTAATTGCAGTACGGTCGCTGATCAACTAATAGATTATGAACATGAAAAAGGGTAGTTAATCCTAATTATGTGATAAAAAAATAATAGGACAATATTAATTGAAATAAAACTAGGAATTCAAAGTAGAATTAAAACATAAAAGGTCTCTAAACAAGCAAGATTCACCTAAGACCCTAGAAGAGGATTTAGGTATCCATAATAGTCAAGAACAATAAAATAGAAAAAAAGTTCATGAAATACAAAGATAAAGAATAACCCGTAAAATAGAGAAAATCTTGATCAATGTCTTCAATCTCTTTCTTTTACTCCAAAGCTCTCTCACGGTATCAAGAACAGGTACCCAAAACTCCTTTTGCTACTCTCCAATCTGTTGTCGTCAGCGTGAGTGGTTTTGTTTGTGTTATGGTGTGTAGCTCCCCCATTCACAAGTGAAGCTCTCCTTTTATATTAGTTCCTTTTCTTTCTCTCCAAGCAAAGGATCAAGTCAAGATTGCTTCCACTTTTAATTGCAAGATATGTCAATCCCTAAATATTAGGATTTAGATCCTTCCTAAATATGTGTTGCTTGCTCTCCACTCCATGCCTCTTTCTTTCTCTCCAAGTCACATGTGCATCACTTTTAATTGAAATCTCCAAGAGGATCTTCTTCTTTTTATCACTGTGGGCCTTCTTCCATTAATAGGCTTTGGGTTTGTTTTCTTTTATTTGTTAGTCTTTCTTTTAATTTCAGCCCACATTTATATTATTTTCTTTTTCTACCTTCTTGCAAATATAGAGTAATTTAAGTCAGTTATTTATTTAATCAGTATTAATTACTCTAAAAACAACTCAAAATATCTCTAGTAAATGCACTAAGTTAGAGTTTATCAGCCGACACATTAGCTCGAACGCTAAAAGCGTAATCAACGTCGCCCATCGACTTTCCCAGTTGCTCTGGAAAGTGAAGAGCCACAACCTAGTTGCCACTCCGTTTTCTGCAAGCTAACGCACCAATAATTCCAACCTACCAGACAATATTTTCATTTTGGAACAACCCACCAAGAATTTGAATCAGTTAGGCAATCATTTGATTTTATGCCAACCCTAGAATATAATCAGCAACAATCTATGGATTCGACCGACGACGAATTTGTCAATAACTTGGCATGCCTGAATCATATGCCTAATATAGGTCCTTAACAAAATTATCATCATTTGCTTTATCTTGTTTAATATTAAAATTTGGTTTGCAATTTCAATAGGAGCTTAATCACTTTAAGACAGCCAATTATTTCTCCTTGTGACATCGGTGTGCTGCTAAGGTTGTTTCAGTGGCACTGGTTATGCACCCCTACGATAACCTTCGATCCCATTAGATCCATTTTTAGATTTGTTATAGGACTTGCTTGCCTGTCCAACTGCTTTGTCCTCACTCCATGGAATCTTGAGAAGTTTACGAATATTTTTGTGGCATCGATGACAATGTTATTAAGTCGTAATGCGAATAGCCTCAGATCTTTAACATCAATGAAGCGAGAAAATTCAAACTTATTTCCTCTCTTGTCTCCCTTGGCCGGAGTGGCCGCACCTACAACGTTCACATACAACTTAAAAATCATCTACATCTCCTTTGCTCCAGGAGTCCCAGAAAAATGAGTGAAGTAATAGATGGTTATAGAGATGAGGCTTTTTCAATATCCTTTTTGAAGGCTACATCCATGTGCTCCTTTCTTTTAGCAATATTCATCTGTCTCCTATTCACGTGAACCCAACCATCTTCCTCGGTTTCCGCTTTGTCGTTTGCTCTTTTGTCGTTGCTGCTATGTGATGATCTTCCTTGATCTTCCTTGCTTACATTTGGCTTGCAGCTCTCCATAGGATTTCTTTGCAACCCCTCCTATCATAAAATAATATGAGTTTTACAAGGTAGTATTAGTTTGATCTCTGATAGAACCAAATATGAGGGACCAAATTGATACTAAGTTGTAAGAGTCAAGGACTTAACTGATATAATGTGTAAAAGTTAAAGACAAAATGTGACATTGATTATTCTAAAGACTAAACTAAATAATGTTTGGAAATGTAGGGACTAATTAAGAATATTGTTAATATGGAGAACTAAACTGAACTTTTCTTAAAATTGAGAGACCTATTCGCTATTAAGTCACTTTACGGGATCTGGGGCTGATTGGAGCTATGAGGTTTGGAGAGTCGAGGGTGTTGTATTATATTCCCATTCTTTATGCCTTGAAAGATGGGTTGTTAAGGGTATGGTGAGTTAGCTGGTTGTTGAGAGAAGGGCGCTGCAGGCTTGTTTTTCTTAACGGGTCGGTGTGTTTGGTGATGCATATATATTGTCTTTGTTATTAGATTGCATGGCTGGATGTGGAATTGGTATGCTACTTGTATCGTTATGGCATGCATCTTGGTGTGATTAAAGTTTGGAAGGTGCTTCACGGGTTTCTTGTTGCTAGGAGCGGTTTCGTTGTTGCCTCTAGACGGTCGTCCCTCTCACCCATGCCCAAGACCGCCAATGTATCCATGGAACATAGCCCCGACACTTTTATTTAATAGCTTCATTTGTTTAGAAAAAAATTCTCTCTAGTCATGTAAACAACCCAACTTCCAAAAAAAATGAAAACAAATCAAACTTAAACATGTTTAATTCATATTTCCTTATTAAAATTAATTTAACAAACCTTTTTTTTTTACAAAAACCAACTTATTTCATTTTACTAGAAATTAAAATAGCTATAAAAAGTGGCACCTAATGATAAAAGATAAAAATCAAAAACGAATAAATAAATATAAAAACTTGTGTTTGTTTGATAAAGTGTCTTCAAAACAATATATAGGTTCAAAAAAAACAATATATATTTATAGATGAAGACTAACTAAGTAACTTATGTTAACCTTATTTGCAATGTTCTTAACACACTACTTCATCGGAAGATCATGCTAACAACAAAAATTTAGTTAACTATCCAATCAGCTAAGTTACAACCCAATAATGCTTAGTCAACATATTCACTGCCATGTTGACCACGTCATTCATCATACCATTTCTAAATAAATAGGCCTTCATACACGTCTTCCACTTTGTAAGCTCTTATAGTTCGCATATTGTCTCATTCGACTATGTTATGGGTCAAATGTCTAGCTATTCATCGGTCTCCCATATTCTCCATAATGCTAGATTTTAAGAAAATAGGCATTCATGCAGGTTCTTGACTTGGTTAAGTCATATAATTCACATATCTTCTCAATCAGCTAAGATATGGGCCAAAATCAACTAAAGCAGTTGATTATTCATTACTTTAACAATGTTCTGCAATTCTTATTTTCAAGGGAGTGGGTGCATGTTTTTTTATTGATTATTGCACAATTCTAGATGGTTAATTTGTTATTTCGACCAAGAATGTAATTAGGCCAGTTGTTTAGTAGTTTTCTTCCTTTTCCTTGTGACTTTTAGCACGACTATCCATGTATTAAATTTCAACTCCAAAAAATTACCTATATGTTGTAGGGCCAATTTGATGTAAGAACCACATTGAAGTAAAGCTGATGGAAAGTCCAATCAATCCACTAGCTGTTGCAAAGACCCAAAACATTGGCAGCGTAACTACGTCGCTAAAAATCAAAACAAAAATGCAGACTTAATTGAATCACAAGACAAAGATGTGCTTTCACTCACGCATATTATATAATTTCATTCGCCAAAAATGACAATCAAGATTATGGCAAAAGTTAAAGACAATAAACTGTTCAGCAACACCATTGACACTTCATTAAGAGATCCAAATTTCGTCCATAACCGACCTAAGGGTAAGCTGTCAGAAAAAGAAAATGTTTCATCAAACCTCAGATTCGACACTCCAAAAAATGGTTACCATTATTGAAATTATCAATCGGTATCAACTTCTCTGTCCTCGTTCCTTTGGAATTTTACGAATATTTCCGTGGCGTCGGTGATATTGTTATTGAGTCATACTGAAAATAGCCTCTAATTTTTGACATCAATGAAATGAGCCAAGTCAAACCACTTTCCTCTCTTGTCTCTCTTGGCCGGAGTGGCCGCATCTACAACTCAAAATTCTCGTACATCCCCTTTGCTCCATGAGTCGCAGGAAAATGAGTGAAGTAATAGGTGGTTGTAGATGAGGATTTTGCAATACCCTTCTTAAGGCTACGTCAATGCGCTCCTTTCTTCTAAAAATATTCTTCTTTCTCCTATTCATGCGAACCCAACCCTCTTCCTCAGGTTCCGCTTGGTCATTTGCTCCTTTGCTGCTGCTGTTATGCGATGGTCTTCCTGGTCTTCCTTGCTTACTTTTTCCTTGCCGCTCTCCTTAGGATTTGCTAAGCAACCCCTCCTATCATAAAATAATATGGGTTTTACAAGGTAGTATTAGTTTGATCCTGATAGAACCAAATATGAGGGACCAAATTGATACTAAGTCGTAAAGACTAAACGAGACATTGAGAATTTTAAAGACTAAACTAAATAATGTTTGGAAATGTAGGAACTAATTAAAATTATTGTCAATATGGAGAACTAAACTGAATTTTTCTTAAAATTGAGAGACCTATTCAGCTATTAACTCATTTTACAAGATCTAGGGCTGATTGGAGCGATGAGGTTTGGAGAGTAGAGGGTGTTGTACGATCTTCACTTTCTTTATGCCTTGAAATATGGGTTGTTAAGGGTGTGATGGGTTAGCTAGTTGTTGAGGGAAGGGCTGGTTTTTCTTAACTAGTCAGTGTGTTTGGTGCTGCATATATATTGTCTTTGTTATTGGATTGCATGGTTGGATGGTGGAATTGGTGTGTTGCACATATAGTTATGGCATGCATCTTGGTGTGATTAAAGTTTGGAAGGTGCTTCACGGATTTCTTGCTGCTAGGAGCGGTTTGGCTGTTGGCTCTGGACGATCGCACCACCATTGTATCCATGGAACATAGCCTTGAAACTTTTATTTAATAGCTTCATCTGTTTAGAAAAAAATCTCTCTAGTTATGTAAACAACCCAACTTCCTAAAAAAGGAAAACAAATCAAACTTACACGTGTTTAATTCATATTTCCTTATTAAAATTAATTTAACAAACATTTTTTTTACAGAAACCAACTTATTTCATTTTACTGGAAATCAAAGTAGCGATAAAAAGTGGCACCTACTAATAAAAGATACAAAGCAAAAACGAATAATAACCTAATAACTTGTGTTTGATTGATTAAGTGTCTTCAAAACAATATATATATTTATAGATGATGACTAACTAAGAAACTTATGTTAACCTTATTTGTAGTGTTCTTAACACACCACTTCATCATACAAGATCATAGCTAACAACAAAATTTAATTAACTATCCAATCAACCAACCCAATAATGCTTAGTCAACATATTCACTGCCATGTTGACCACGTCACTCATAATCCCATTTCTAAGTAAATAGGTCTTCATGCACGTCTTCGACTTGGTAAGCTCCTATAGTTCGCATATTGTCTCACCCGACTACGTCATGAGTCAAACATCTAGCTAGCTATCAATCTCCCATGTTCTCCATAATCCTAGTTTTAAGAAAATAGGCATTCATGCAGGTTCTTGACTTGGTTAAGTCATATATTTCACATATTTTCTCAATTTGCTAAGATATGGACCAAAATCCACTAAAGCAGTTGATTATCCATTACTTTATTCTTATTTTCAAGGGAGTGAGTGCACGTTTTTTAATTGATTATCCCACAATTCTAGATGGTTAATTTGTTATTTCCACACTCTCCATAACCACCTTTAATCTTCATCCCAAAAATACAATAAAGTGGTTAGCCTAGTTTGACTTGATATTTTTTTGGTTTAAATATGTATTTAGTCCCTGCAAATGTCTCTGTTTTTCGATTTAGTCCTTGCAAATTTATTTTTTTAAATATGTCCCTGCAAAATAACTTTATTTGGAATATGCCCTTCCGAAAGTTGGAATTTTAAATACATCCCTGCAAAATAACCTTTTTTTTAAATTCGTCCCTGCAAAATAACCTTTTTTCTGAAATACGCCTCAACAAAAAAAAATTGTGATATTTTGCAGGGACTTATTTTAAAAAAAAAGATTATTTTGTAGGGACGTATTTAAAAAAAAGATATTTTGCAGGGACGTATTTAAAAAGTTTATTTTGTAGGGACGTATTTAAAAAAAAGTTATTTTACAGGGACGTATTTAAAAAAAATTGCAGAGACTAAATCAAAAAACAGGGACATTTACGGGGACTAAATACATATTTAAACATATTTTTTTTCATGCTAGTTTTTATATAAATATAACAACAGTCTATTGGCCTCACAAGTCTCTTGGCCTCACAAGGAACGGATCCTCTTAATTGAGAAAACTCTCAAGCTGATAACACTGGCTTATAATTATTATTTTTTGAGATGCTAATAGCATCTAAACTTATAGCTTATAGTTTTTCTATTTTCCCTCATAATTATTCTAATTATATCCCTTTTTATAAATTTAACTCATCTTTTTTTGTCTCTTTTCAAATTTAACAATTAGTTAAATATAACTTTACCAAACACTTCAATTTTAATTAAATAGCTTCTCAGTTATAATCCCAAATATAGCATATAGTTTTGGATAAATAGCATTTTTGATCCTTTATCTTTACTCTAAGTTTCACTTCGGTCATTTATCGTTTTTTTTTGTCCGTTTCGGTCCCTCATCTTTCATTTTCGTTTCATTTTGGTCTATGCTGTTAGTTTTTGTTAGCAGACGCCACTCTGGCAGTTAACTACTGACGTGGGGTCTTAAGTGTCACTGCTGACTTGGAATTCTTTAAATGATGTGGCATGTAAGGGACCAAAATGAAACTTAAAAGAAACACGAGGGACCAGATTGAAAAAATTAACAAATCTGGAAAAACACCCCAGTCTTCATCTTCATCTTCTCCGGCGAGCCACCACCATCACCATAAACAGTGACATCCCCCCTCTCTCCCCCTCCCCCCTCTCTCTCCCTTCGTCAATGAAAGTGCCCAAAAAAACGTAAAACGGGAATCTACATTTCCATTTCGTTCTCAACTCTATATCATTTTTGTTGAAATATTTTGCTAACAATCAGTTACTGCACCAATTTCGAGTCTATTGCAAGTGGTTTGGTTAATTTTGGTTGAGTTTTGAACGTTTCACCAATTTGCAAAACCCAAAATGCGTTTGCCTCTGAAAATCACGTGTTCGATTAAGTTCTTCAACTTTTTTGTGTCAATTGGTGATGGATTCTGATTCCTTGTGAAATTTTGCATGAAATGCACTATTCATTTGCTTGATTTGGTGAAGAATTGAGAATTCTTGAAATTATTGTTGTTCTTGGTGTTCTTGATGAGAGAGAGAGAGAGAGAGAGAGAAGGAGGTGGACAGAGAAAGAGGGAGGGGGAGAGAGAGAGGCGATGTCACTGTTTGTGGTGGTGGCTCGCCGGAGAAGATGAAGATTGGGGTGTTTTGTCAATTTGGTCCCTCATGTTTTTGCTAAGTTTCACTTTGGTCTCTTAAATGCCACATCATTTAAAAAATTCCAAGTCAGCAGTGACAATTAAGACACCACGTCAGCAATTAACTGCCAATGTGGCGTCTGTTAACAAAAACTAATGGCAGAGACCAAAATGAAAATGAAAGATGAGGGACCAAAACGGACCAAAAAAAGATAAAGGACCAAAATGAAACCTAGAGCAAAGATAAAGGACCAAAAGTGCTATTTAGCCTATAGTTTTTTTTACTAGAACATAGCCTATAGTTAGACACTTGCTTTCTTGAGTTTTGACCCTCTTTCTCAATATATCCAAAACAAAATAAAGGTGTCCCAACTTAAAGAATTACATATTCATGTATTACATCCAGAGTTATGATTCCCGTGTCTAATACAAAAACATTCAAGTATTATACTCAGCTTTATAATTCCTGTCTCTAATACAAATATAACCACATATGAAAACATAAAATATGGACAAAATATGTTGATATTCTTCACCAGGAACAGTCTTTCCAGCTCAGCAACTCTGCTTCCAAGTTTCAAGATTGTATGCAAGTGTATCAGATATTTATTCCAAGTTTTAGGCTCAGCAGTTTTATTGTGTGTTGATTATGAATTGCTCAAACAAAAACCTATATAATTATCATATGTATGTATATTAATTCTTATACTTCATTTGTTATTATTAAGACAGCTTCTGTTCATGACATCTTGGCTCTTGCAAATAATACGCCAGCAAAGAGACCTGAAAATAGTGTGCATTATAGATATGAGATTAGAAAAGACAATAATAAAAAAAGCGAAAGAAAAATAAGTATTGCGTAGTTCTGAATCCTGATGAATTACCAAAGAAAATGCTGAATAAATTTGATACACTCAAAGGAACTTTGAACACTAAAATGCCAGCAACTGAGATTGGAATCTTGTTTAAGGAACCTACAAGACTGTGAAACAGACACAAGTCTCATTGATTGCTAGAAAAATAAGTCAAAACAGAAAGAAAATATAAGAAGCCAAAAAAGTTACCTGTATGTTGTAGGGCCAGTTTGATGTAAGAACCACATTGAAGTAAAGCTGATGGAAAGTCCAAGCAACCCACTAGCCGTGGCAAATACCCAAAACATTGGCAGTTTAACTACGTCGCTGGAAATCAAAACAAAAATGCCGGTGATGATACAGAAAGCTTAATTGAATTTCAAGACAAAGAAACGCATTCACTCACGCATGTATTGCATAATTCCACTCGGAAAAAATGATAATCAAGATGATGGCAAAAGGTAAAGATAACAAATTGTTCAGCAACACCATTGACACTTCATTAAGAGATCCAGATTTCGTGCATTTTTTTGCTTCGTCCATAACCCATCTAAGGGTAAGCTGTTAAAAGAGAAAACATTTTATCAAACTCGGATTGGAGACTTCAAAAAAAGTTACCATTATCAAAATTATCAATCAGTATCAAACTGAGAAGCCTCTTACAGAATATGGAAATGAAACAAGGGCTAAATATACATACCGAATAACTTGCAGTAAGAACACAATTGATAATCTGCCAGGCATAACCGGCTGCATCGAAGGACATATCTGTAATACCGCCACTGACAGCAGAGATAATCTGTATAAAGTATGTAAGCACACGAAATTTTCATACCATCCAAGATTTAAATGCAGAGAGATCTTTTCCAATACTGATAGGATTTAAATAAATAAATAAATTGTAAGGGGAGGTAAATGAGAGTTGGTTGTAACCACTTGCAGCAAAGTGGAGGGAAGTGGTGAGTTAGTGGACGTTATAAATAGGAGTTGGGGGATTAGAATCATTAAGCAAGTAAGAATTTGGGAGTTATTCCTTTGGGAGAGATTAGGCCTCTATAAGTGCCTTTTGGGAGACCCTGGGCTTCTCGAATTGCCTAATTTATCATTTACGCTTGTAATTTCAGTTTTATCACCATTAATATACAGTTTGATTCAGTTTCATTGTTCTATTGAGAGATGAGAAATTCCGGTTCCTATCAAATACATATCATAACCAACAATAAAACTCATTGTATGAAATTAGCAGCAAACCAATGAGTACGATAGAAGCATGTCATATACCATCACAAACATTGCAGTCCAGACTTTGGGATTCTGACTTTTCCGGAATAAATATAATTCTCCAACTGCTGTTAATATATTGGTCACATTCTTGAGAATTGTCACCATTGCAATGTTTATGTATTTCAAACTGAAAAAAAAAAAGCATCAAAAGACATTAAGTGTAGCTAAGAGCAGCACAAGGTGTGTTAAGAATGTAGTGCTGATCTTCTCAAAATTGTGTTACTAAGTTTATCGTATACCTATACATGCCTGAGACAAGCATGCCGATGAATATCACGTTTACAGGGATCCATACCCTGACCAACTTCCAATTGAGCTTTTCAACTGAAATTCTGCCAGAGAGAGCCAACAGAACAACAACCAGAGTACTAATGAAGTTCTGCGAAGCACACAGAAGAATAAAGATCGTATAATGATTGATTTTGCATTTCATTTCAAAGTAAACTCCAGGAAAAAGTCAATTAAGCAAACAAAATTTAACTTACTTGATAAAACATCAATGATATTCCTGCATTGAAATTATAACTCGATAAAACAATTTTGTTCAGCATTATCATGCTGCAAGAGGAAATACAGTAAGCTGTTCCGGAGACAAGTGGTCCAGATTTCTTCTTAGCTGATACATGCATTCGATGCCTTTCCTCCTCATTGACATGAAAACTAGCATTATCACCAACTGTAGCTTTATTTGCTTTCACAAATCTGCTTGTAAAGGTAAA
The DNA here is from genome assembly GCA_963573325.1 of Astragalus glycyphyllos. Taxonomy (NCBI): domain Eukaryota; kingdom Viridiplantae; phylum Streptophyta; class Magnoliopsida; order Fabales; family Fabaceae; genus Astragalus; species Astragalus glycyphyllos. The sequence goes on from OY754307.1 coordinate 57,342,865, forward strand.
TGTTTTCACATATTACTTAAGTACCATTGTTTTGAATATCAATAACAATAGAAGGTTATAGCATGTCCCCCAAAAATCTAAACAAGAACTTTCAAGCATGAAAAACCAAAACAAAATATTGTACAATTGAGTGAGATACATTTTAAAAAAAGTAATTGACACACAGATGTACTTAATTTTTACACCGTCAACCAATCGCAAATTGTCAGATCATAAAAATATTTAATGTTTATCGTAATCTTCTTGTAAATAACATATATCCTGAATTCTGATTAATTGACAGTTTTACACTGTCAATGAATATTAATTAAAATCAATTTTACAATGGTTGAACGAGGGAAAGAAATAACAAGATAAGCATGATTGTGGGACAGCATTAACATTCATGTAAGGGTTAAATTAAACCAAAACAGTGGAGAAGTAGGGGTGAAATTTAATTAAAAAGCAGTGAATTTTTATGAATAGAAAAAGTATATAAGAATATTAGTTCTGCACCTATCAGTTAAAGCTCTACGCTCTGCATTTGTTGAGAAGTTGTTCATTGACAACTTTCCTTGGTCACGAATTCCATTGAAAGTTGTGTGCACTGCATTAGCATATTCATCTAGTGATAGTTTTGAATCTACGGTGGTGCTTAACCTTGGCTCTTCAGAGCCATGATGAGTACCAATGTCTAACTTAAAATCACCAGACATATTATAAACCTGAAATTAGGTAAAACAAGTCAAATAAGATTCAACAACAAATATCAAATTCCATGAACAAATACAATAATACATACTTAAATTATGCCTAAGTCACACTTTATGAAAACTTTGAAAATAGTGTTTATATTTATGTTAGACATTGAATCAAACAGATTGTGTGCATAAAAATAACGTTAGTTGAGTAGTGGAGTACCAAATAATTAAATCAAATACTAATTGCTTGATGAATATCTCTCATGCACAGTATCCAAAGCTTGATCAATCAACCATAAAGAAGGAAACTTGAACTAAATGGGGAGTAGTAGCCAGAGGAAGATAAATTGAGAAAAACTCAAAACCGCGGGTACCCAGTTGTAGAAAAAGGTGATTGAGGTAAAGAACGTGAGGAAAGTTTGAACCTTTTTGAAGAATACGCAAAGGGGAGACGAAATGGGAAATGAATGTTGATGGGTATAAGGCGAGATTCCAGGTGAGAGAGGAGAGAAGAAGAAGTAGAATAATGGGGATGGAGCGAATTCCGAGGAATGCAAAGTCAACCATGGTGTAGGCTATAACTTGAAGAAGAAGTGAGTGAAGTAAAAGATGGAAAATAAAGGAGGTGGGTTTTGCGTATGAATGTGAGGATTTCTGGGGTTTTGTTTAATCAAAATTTGGCGCATAACCATTCATATGTGAGTTTTTTTTTCAATTACAAAAAAAATACAAAAATGTCAAAAGTGTTGCATTATTTTCTTAGAGAAATGTTATTTGATCCAAAAAAGTGTAGTAAAAGTGTACCAAAATATGAATACGTATGAGATACGGAGAGATTACGTATATAATAAAAACTTTAATTTTTCCGTCAAAAAAAAATTTAATTTTAAATTGAGTTCAATTTCATACGCGTATAATATATTTAATTTAAAATAAAAAAATAGGTTTAAATATGTTTTTGATTCCTGCAAATATATTTGTTTTTTAAATAAGTCTCTACAAAATTTTTTTTTAAAATAAGTCCCTGTAAATTACTTTTTTTCTAAATATGTCATTCTGATAATTTTCTGTTAGCCATCTGCTGATATGGCGGCTAACAGAGATCCATGTGGGAAATGACACATCATATAATACTTTTTTTTTATATTTGCTTTGGTGTATTTTAATTAAACCCTAAAATCCCAAATTGCACTATTCATCATCTTCTTCCTCCCAAATACTCTTGAAGCACCGTACGGTTAAAGCCTTGTATCCCGTCAATGTTCTACAACAAATCAATTACCGGTTTTAGTTGTGTAGCTGACAAGCTCAAATTGATAAGTCAAGTCTCAAGAGGAAGAAAGAATACAATAATAGAGAGAAAAGGAAAAAGAGAAACTTGTGAGGAAATGGATTCTAAAAATCTAACATTCAACAATGAGAAGAAGGCTTCTCGGCATTGTTCCTTTTCCTTCTATTTCACATACTTTTCGTCCTCAACCACAACCTCCAAAAGATTTCTCAAAACCTGTTTTCATAGGCCCAAATCACAAATGTTCATACTTTGTGTGCGAGATGCACCGGCGAAACCAAGATCAACGATGAACGATATCAACGCGCCACCCCATCTCTCCCTCGCAAGCTCCCTCTCTGTAATCACTTATTCTCTCTCTGTAACACTCTAGCTAATTAGGATATTTTTGAACCACCATTGAACCACTTTGAACCCTAACCCCAAATCCCAAATCAAATCAAGCAAACAACTAAGAACTGGATGGTAAATAGGAACTGGTGAAGATCGTACGGAAGCATCTTGTTAATTGATTGATTGGTTTGCCATAAATTTGGGTTTTGAGGTAGATGCAGGTCAGAATTTGGGGATTTGTTGGTGTTGGGTAAGGAGGAAGGATTTGTTGGTGCTGGGTAATGGGGAAGGGAAGGATTGGAGCTCAAAGTTTCACGTTACTGCTGATACCAAATCATATTTTAAAAAAATTAGAAATGAAAAAGAAATAACACCTCAGCACTCTGTTAGACACGTCAGCTTTTTTGTAACGTCTCATTAACAGAAGGACATATTTAAAAAAAAGTTATTTTGTAGGGACTTATTTAAAAAAAAAATTGCAGGGACTCATTTGAAAAACAGGTATATTTGTAGGGACGAAAAACATATTTTGATACACTTTGGTACACTTTTTTTTCTAAATAACATCTCTGATTTTCTAAAATACCACACTTTTTTTAAAAGCAACAAAATAGAGTGCAACGAGCGCGTACAGAGCACAAGTATATTGTAACTAGTTATTTTCTTAAATTCACACTTTTTTAAAAGCAACAAAATGGAGTGCAATGACATCATTGAAGCACCTTTACCCCCCACCAATCATCTGCGGCACACCCTAAATGTATTAATAAAAAAAAGAAGAATATAAACATAAGGACAACAACCAAAACCCTTGCGACAAATGAAAATACAACAATTTAGGAAAATCTGTATCGTGGTAACCCAGATTTATTCCCAAAGAAATCATCGACAATAAAATGAGGGATGGTGAGCCACCAAATAGATCTTTGATTTTGAACACCTCTCAAATCAAGTTTGAGATTTGAAGGATGTACAATCCTCCAAAGCAATATTTTGTGAATATAAGAATTAGAACCATAAGCAGCAAAGACAGGCTTCTAGATTATCCCTGACATTAAAATCTGAGACAAATCATGAAGCTTCATCCAAGGTTCTGCCATAAAAACCAAATTAGGTCTATGAGTAAAACAACAAATTTTTAGGCAAAATATCTCTCAGGGTCCCTTAACTTATTTATTTGTAATGAATAGGTCCCTTAACTTTTTTTTATAACGCATAGGTCCCTTAACTTTGAAAAACGTAACAACATTGTCCCTTTTAACATTTTTTTGTTAACTCCATTACAAAAATGCTTAAGCGGCAAAACGATGATGATGTGGCAGGCCCACCTAGAATTTTAATTAAAAATTAAATTTTTATTCAAAACTTAAAAAACCTAAAATACTCCTATGTTACTATTATCATCTTCTACCTTACAATGATCCCCAAATCCCTAATCTGGAATCCTCCACCCACCTTCGAATCAGTTCAAACCAAAACAAGAACATCAAAGTTCAAAGTTCAAACATCACAAATTTCACCGATATTTCTTCCGTCTCCACCTTTCCACCTTTTCACCGATAATTCTTCCGTCTCCACCTCCTTCTATTCATCAACCCACCAACGCCTCCTTTCAATGACAAAGCTAATATCCACCCACATCAACCAATCTCGTCACGAAGAAGCCTTATCCCTCTTCCACCACATGCACTCTTTAACAATGTCTCTCGACCCTCACATCTTCTCTCTCATCCTCAAATCTTGCACCGCCACCACATGTGATGTTTGAACTTTGAATGAAGAGAAGAAGGTAACTAGTTGCAACTTTAATTAGTTACTGGACGATTGGGGATTAGGGATTTGGGGATCATTGTAAGGTAGAAGATGATGAATAGTAACATAAGTGTATTTTAGGTTTTTTAAGTTTTGAATAAAAAATTAATTTTTATTAAAATTCTAGTGAACTTGCCACATCATCACCGTTTTGCGACTTAAGCATTTTTGTAACGGAGTTAACAAAAAAACGTTCAAAAGGACAATGTTGTTACGTTTTTAAAGGTTAAGGGACCTATGCGTTATAAAAAAAGTTAAGGGACTTATTCGTTACAAATAAATAAGTTAAGGGACTCCAAAAGATATTTTGCCAAATTTTTAAAACTTATCTGGAAGGAGGATTAGCAATCCCCCAAAAATTCCAATTGAAACACTTCATTCATTCGTGTTTTTGGAAATAGCTCGAGAACAGGTTTGGCAACTATTCTTAGAAGAATCATTTTTCTTTTGTCTTAATTTCCTCTTTTGAGATTGATTAAAATGGGTTCCAAAGAGTCACCGGCATATTCAAGATCCTCTTCCATGTCCTCATCAACCCAAAATTTTCCTTGAGTTTAGAACCCGCAAATTATGAATGAAGTTAACATTATTACTACTAAGAGATTGGATAGTAGGAGTAGAACTTATGTTATTTAAAACTTGAATTTTGTTCTTCACCCAAAAAAAAACTTGAATTCAATTGGGCTCAAAACACACAAAATCCATTGTTGAATTTTGTTGCATGTTCAATAGCACCAATAACAGTGTTTATTTGAGCTGGATTGTTTTCTAGGTCAATTACAGGACTTTTTTGCCTTTGAACTTTGTGCATGACCGAACCTTCCTAGTTATTAGGAAGATCCGTAATTTTGGCAGAATCTTTAAAGGATGACCCCTTGTAGGAGTTTCGTTAGCCTCTACTAACACTTGACCTAGCTATGGAGAAGATGTGGTGGCATCGATTTGAACTCTCTAATTTATAGGAGATATAACTATAAGCTAGTTTGGTAGTTATATTTTTCACACTAAATTACCCCAAAACACACTTTAAGCGTCGCACTTCATATATTTTATCACCAAATTATTATTTTTTGTTCTAAATCGGTTATTTAAAGTCGAGCTTTGCATATTTGAACTAAAATTTTTTTCAAACCCAAAAGTACCCCAAAACGCATTGCATCGCGTCGCCCTTTACATATTTTGACACAAAATTTAATTATTTTTCTCCAACCCGGTTATTGGAAATCAAACGTCCCGTATTTGAATATTTAAATTTTCTTCCGAACACTAAAGTACCCCCAAAACAAACTGTTTAGCGTCGCACTTTGCATATTTGTCTTGAAACTAATTTTTTCCACCAAATTGGTTACTGAGGAACGAACTTTGTGTATTTGAGCATCTAAATATTTTTGGACCCTAAATTACCCAATAACACTAGGGGTCTGTTAGATTTGCAAACAAGAAAGTATTAGATTGGATAGTACAGTACTGGACAATACAGTATTGGACAACTTTTTGTTCTGTCAATAGTTTGGTGAACGATGGACAACACAAGTAAAAAATGTAAAATTACTATAATTCAATTTCTAATGTTTATAATGATTTTATATGACATATATTATATAATATAATTAGAAAATTATAAAGAAAATGTGTGAAGGAGTGGATAGAAGGGGGGAGAGAGAGAGAGAGAGAGAGAGAGAGAGGGAGATCATGAGAGAAGATGTAAGAGAGGAGAGAGTTAGAGAGAGGGAAATAGAGAGAGAGGTCATGAGATGATTAGATATAAGAGAGATGAGAGGAGAGAGGGAGAGAGAAAGAGAGAGATGAGGGAGAGATGTCATGAGATGAGAAGATATAAGAGAAATGAAAGGAGAGCGGTAGAGACGGAAATAGAGAAATGAGAGATAGAGAGAGAGGTAGGTAGGGGAGGGAGGGAGGGAGGGAGAGAGAGATGTCATGAGATGAGAAGATATAAGAAAAGTGAGAGGGAGGTAGTTTTTGTATTTTTTTGAGTCAACAAAAAGTTGTATTGCGGGACAGAAAATTGTATTTTGGTTTTGTGAGAGTTAGGGATTTGAGTTTTTGTCCAGTCTTTTGTCCTTAGTTTTCTCCAGTACCATAAACAGATTCAAAATCAAACAGGTGCAACTGGAATTGTTCTGTCCAGTTTATTGTTTTTCAACAAATCAAACACACACGAAGTAATATTAAAATAAGGAAAAAAAATAGAAAGAAGACCTATTGTACTTTAAAAGTGCGCCCGATAAGCTAACTAAAAAAATAAAAAAAAAAATATAGAAACTTGTTGTTTGGCTATTGTGCTTTCAAGAAATAATACTCCTACTATTTAAAATGTGTGGTATTTAGAGAACAATGGTGATATTTAGTACGGAAATATTGTAAGAAATGTACGAAACATACAAAGTTGCACTTTGTTCAACACACGCCTACTATATTTTTTTTCTGACATTTCTGTTTGTACAATAAAGGATTTCTCTTTCACGTCATAAAAAATAAATAAAGGATTTCTCTTTAGAGAAATAGTGTAACACTTCTGGAATTTTTTTTTGTTGTGTTAATTGAGAAAAAAGAAACTCTCTAAATGTCATGAATGGTTCAAAAGTTAGCTTTTGAAAGGCTAATTATCAGCGAATTCAAATTATAGCTTTGGATGTTAATTTTTTTTTAAAGATAAGTGAACTGTACCTTAGGTCGAACGCTGGAGGACGGCCTAGATATCAGATCGCTCTGTTGTCTCTGCTGATCGTGTCTGGAGCTCCTGCGGGTGGTACCTGCAATAACACTCCAACGCCCAAGTCAGAGTAGGATGAGCAGAGTAACGATATCGTGAATTGTATGTACCTGTCAGATGAGGTCAGATCTCTTTATATAGTGTCAGGATTTTGCGGGTGACTGTAGGATCACTGTACGGACCGGTCTGAGCCGTTGATCTCTGCTCTCTTTGGGCTGTTCCTTGATAATGGGCCGCCCAGGGTTTCTTGTATGGATTGGGCTTCGGCCCAGTCTAGAACAATAAGCTTTGGAAGTTAACTATATATATATATAGATAGATAGATAGATAGATAGATAGATAGATAGATAGATAGATAGATAGATAGATAGATAGATAGATAAAAATCAAATTAATTTAGCAAATTTACACTAGAGGTCATTTAAGTTATTTAATTGTAACAAGTTGGTCCTTTAAGTTTTTTCCGCACCACTTAAGTCCTTTAAGTTACATAATGTGTACACTGTTAGTCCTTTTTTCATTTTTTGTTACAAAAAACCCAAGTTGGCACTAACAGAGCACATATGGTCGTGAAGGAGCCTACGTATTATCTGTCTCGTAACAATTTGGTCAATTAAGACTACCGTCATGTAATAATTTGGTCCTTCTAACTTAAATGAAAAAGAAGATGAACCATTTAAAAAAAAATTAAGTTGAAAGTACCAAATTGTTATATGACAGTAGTCTTAAATGACCAAATTGTCACCAGATAGATGACACGTAGACTCCGTCATGGCCACGTAAGCTCTATTAGTGCCAACTTGGGTTTTTAGTAACGAAAAATGAAAAAAGGACTAATAGTGTACACATTATGTAACTTAAAGGACCTAAGTGGTACGAAAAAAACTTACCAACTTGTTACAATTAAATAACTTAAAGGACCTCTAGCGTAATTTTTTCAATTAATTTATAAGGGTGTATTAGCGAAACGGAGTGTGAATAGCAAACCTCTAAACGTGAATCTAAAAATATGGTGGAAGTTGCTTTTTGTCATCATAAAAGGTTTTTTTTACCCCCACGATTTCATATTATACCCCCACAAATTGTTTTTATTCCCATAATGCCCCTCATTAAAATGAACTAACGGATTTATCTAACTGAAAGGTACTTTTGTTTTTGGAAAAAAAAAACGTAACGGATTTATCTTTTAGTTAGATAAATCCGTTTGGGGGAAAAATGCGTAACGAAATTACTACTCAGTGACATAAGTCCGTTGTTTTAAAATAATACAACGAAAGTAACTAAAAGAAACGTAATTCTGTCTTCTTAAGATTGTAATAACGGAATTACATATTTCCAACGTAAATCTGTTTTGATAATTTCCAAAACGGAATTATCTAGTGAATAGGTAATTACGTGTTCTATATTTGAACTAACATAATTATCTATTTATTAGATAAATTCTTTTTGTGAAAATTTAGCAAACGCGATTCCACTGACAGTTTTGATCAACGGTCCACTTTTGTTCGTCTTGGTAGCTGTACCCCCAATGGATACATTGTAAGGGTGTAGATCGCACCGACAATATCAACGGTGGATATCAGTGATGATTGATATAAATACCCACACTCACCCTCATTCTTTTCACACTAACATTTTACTCTTAGTTACTTATTTCACACCCATACCCTCCAAAATGAGCATTTGTTCCACTCAGTACTCAAGCGACAATAGACGTAACGCTATTCTCCATTGTGGAAAAATCACCATAAGAGAAGATGGTGTCTTCTTCTCATGCCCAAAGCCTGTTTTATGCAGGCTCCACGACAACATCACCTTCGACGATTTGAAAGATAAAGTGGAGCTCAAAGTTCAAGTGATTGGTGATGGCCGTGAGATTACTAGTATTACTTATCGCGAACCCGATCATGGAGATGATGGCTGCATTTACTTCTCGTCCATGAAGATCAAGATCAATGATCGACGTGCGAAGCATGTTGAACATCCATGACATGCTTCAGAGTCGTAGGCCATTGGAGCTGTACGTGGAGACTCAATGAAGTGTCAATGTGATTATACGCCGTTTGTATGCTAGAGGACCGGGAGTTTAAGAATTGTATTTGTTGTTGTTTATGTTTTAGCATTTATGTTGTAACATTTATGTTTTACTTTTTATGTTTGCATCAATGAAAAATAAAATTTTAATTTAACTAGTCTAATATAATAACAGAACAATACTAATAAGAAATACATAAATCCAAATAGTTCAAATGGTACAATACAACAACAAAAAACTCAATCCTCTCCCTCTGCCAAATCAATCAAGTCTTGGATCACTCTGTACGACTGAGAGTTTTAATTTTCGAAAAGTTAACGATGCAAGTTTAAATCGGATGCGGAAAAGATGATTTAAACTACATGCAATACCTAAGCAAGCTATAACAATGGCAGCAACAATTACAGTGATATTGAAGGCTACGCGTAGTAATATCAAATGCAATGATAATTAACAAGTATAAAGGAAAAGCAATATAAAGATAAGGGATAGGAGTACACCGTGATTTTTACGAGGTTCGGGATAAAAGCCCTACGTCCTCGGCCTCCTGCTTTCCAACCTTCGGACTTGACAATAACCACTATATGAGAAGAAACTTCTTCAACGTCTTACAAGCAAGCAACTTCGCTATAGCTACCACACCAATCTCAATTTTCCCCAAATTGAGAACCCAAGCTCCCCGCTAAGGATTTCGCTACAATTCAATCTCCCCGATTGAATTACCCAAGAAAACTTCCCAAGATTTCACAACAACCAAGTATAGATGATTAAAAATGAAAACTAGGATCCAATCACTCAAGCAATATAACAATGATGTAGTTGAGAGAGATGAGAGATTTTGAATCCTAGATGAAGAACGTCAAGAAAATGGTTTTACAGTGAGAGTATACGTTCTTTTCTTTTTGATTCGTGGGTTGTTCTATTTCATCGTGAAAACCCTAAGTCCTATTTATAGGGAATGTAAAAATATGACCGTTGAAGCACTTTTTAACACAATTGTGATAAGTGAAGAATCGATTGATTGCTTATAAAACCATAGAATGAAAATCGATTTAGAGTTTGAAAGAAATAAGATTGAAATCGATTTCTTGCTTATAAGAAATAAGCTAGAAATCGATTTATTGCTTTAATGAAGCAAGGCACAAAATCTATTCTTTGCTTTCCCAAAACAAGTCATGAACCAAGCCAAAATCGATTTTGCACTCTTATACACAAAGTCATCAATCGATTGTTTTCTTTCCAAAACAAGTTCTTTCAAAACAAATTGAGAATGGGGAAATCGATTGTTGGCTTTTAAAAGGAAGGAGGAAATCGATTTCTTGCTTCCAAGGCAAGAGGGAAATCGATTCTTGGCTTTAAAAAGCAAGTGGAAATCGATTTTTGGCTTTAGAAATAAGTGGGAATCGATTTCTAACTAAATGTAGCAAATCAAGAATCGATTCTTTATTTGAAAAACAAATTCTCTTAAAACACTAAGCCATGAATCTATTTTCTTTAAAAAACAACAAATCATTATTTGTGCCTAACCTATTTTATACCAAGCCTTTATATAAAATATTTCTCCAAGACAGTTCTATTTTAAAAGATCATCTCTCAACTACAAAAGTCATAAAGCTTAAGTGACGAGATCTTACACGTGTCCTATGCAAAGCAATATAATACATAAGTCTTGAACGCTTTAGTAGTTTTCTCCTCCGAGCTTCTACACTTTAAGATATCATGTCAAGCGCTTTGGTTCATGCCCTGCGCTTTTGGTTCTTGCCCTGTGCTTTGGTTCAACTATAACCATTAGTAAACAGATTGTAATTTGTTATCATTCAAAACAAAGGGTATTTGACCTTGGTTCAACACCATCCGCAACTGCTGGCTTATAATCATCAATCTCTCCTCAGGTCTCATCACACCTGGTGCTGATGTTGCTGCTGGTGGTGGTACCACCAGTGCTGCTGGAAGGAGACGGGGAACTGATACCCTAGTGTACCATGGCAAGTAAGCCTGAAAAACCTCACCTACCTCCGTCTCACCAGTAGTCGTGCTCAAAACCTCCGGGATACTCTCACTCCATATGAACAATCACATCATGACATCATTAAACCTTGGACAAACCTGAAGCGACTCACGAGGGATGACCTGGACATATCCAAATTGCCGGAGGCACCTATCTTGCATGTAGGGCATAATGATGTCGTCCCAGCTCAAGAAGCCCCTATATAATGAGATCTCCTCCATCCGTCTCTCGTGTCTATGGTTCTCACTCCTACAGTACTCCTCTAGCTTCACCGCATCCGTCTTTCTCCTCTTCCAAAATCCACATTGTGCATACACCCCCCTCCCCCCCCCCCCCCCCCCCCCAACTAACAGCTATCCTCTAAACAATATAAACAATATCGTTAAAAATAAAATAAAAAAAAACAAACTTGTTAAAAATAAAAAAAAATAAACTTACCATGAACAGTGTGCATACCCCCCTAACTAACAGCTATCCTCCAAACAAGCAAAGTTCAACTAGTCATACAAAAATGCCAAGGTTGCTGGACCTGATGCCCATGAGCTAACTGTGGTGACATCCTCCAGTAAATACAACCACTTAGCCTCAACTATGGTTCCATTCTTGCTAGTAAATATAGGCATCCCCAAAAGACGCAACAAGAATACCCTAGCAGGAAGAATCTGCTTTTCCGGTGGTTAGAACTGAAAAGACGAGGAGCCATAATCCAAAATGTTGAATGTGATAATAAAAGCCATGACTCTGTGCTAGAGGCGCCAAATTTTTCTGGATTTTGTTGCCGTGTGCAGATACTTTCAATTTATCCTGCAACTGAATTAAAAATAAATAAACATACATAAACAATTTATCTTTAAATTTATATAGTAAGAATATGTAAATAAACATATTAAATTATTTTTACCTGGCCTCCGAGAATCTTAGATGCTACATGAGCATCAAATGCAGTGAGCAAAGAACCATCCATAGGTCCTATCTGAGCATGCTACTCATCGACATCCTCATCATGCACCGGGTACTCCTGCTGGTACTGTTGATGGTACTCTGGCTCCAGCTGGTGATGGTGCTCCAGCTCCGGCTGGTACTGCTCCTCGTCCTCCATGTGCTGCTGGTACTCCCGAGCAGCCTGCTCCTCATCCTCCATGTGCTGCTTTCGTCTCCGGGCCCGTCTATCTCGGTTAGACGCATGTCGGACAACTCGGATCCGAGTCCGTGTACTCACCGGAGTTTCTTCTAGTTCACCACCCTATCGTGAAGACTGCCCTCGAAATATCAATCCCAGTGAATTACATGGAATTTTGTCACCGACATTAGTATGAGACATTGCAAAAAATTCAAAAAAAAAACATTAGAAACTCACCTACGGATTTAAGGTAGATCCACATGCAATTTTTTCCCAAAAAAATCAACAACGGCTTTAACGTAAATCCGTTAGCCATTTTTGTAATTTCTCAATTCCGCACATCTTCAAACGGATTTACATAATTTCGCGCAGCTTCAAACAACATTATGTACTTCCGTAGCTTAATTTTTTGGTGCCTGCGAATTTATGTAAATCCGTCTAACGGAATTACGTAATTCCGTGAAGAGAAAAAAACCAACTTACTTTTTCTCTCTAGCAAATGTAAGTGAGAAATGATAAAGGTTTTGGATCATGTTAAATGGTGGGGTGTAAAATGACCCAAGTCCAGTACCAATGAGACTACTTTGCTAGACAACCGAATTTCCAAGAGTGTTATTAAAGACACCCCGCCAATTTCAAAGTACACTCTCCCATTATTAAATATTTTAAAAATACCCCTAAATATTTATTTTGTATTCAACCATCTTTCCATCTTTCAAAAATAAGTTGCTTACGGTATGTTAACTGTTGAATATCGTTAGTTAAAAAATAAAAAAACTCTATTGAATATAGTATAAATATCTATTTTATGATACACACTTTGGAAACTGTATACCGTAAATAACTAATTTAGGGTATTAGATCTTTAAGGTATTTGATAATTTTTTTAAAAAAAGTTTAAATTTAAAGTTTATTATTATTTTCAGTTAGCTTAAACAAAGTACCAAATAAACACAACTATTCATAATAATCATAGGCTTGGGTCTTGCGGAGAGCCGTAGATTAAAAAATTCCCTTTCTTCATGGACAGGGACAGACCGAATCAGACAATTCATACATAACCAGAAAGAGAGCACATTCAGGTTTCTTTGTTTGTTGAAAAAGTTAACTCCCTCGACAAACGACAAGATATGCAATTGCCTGTATAATAGGATGTAGTAATTGCCAATAGGAAAGGCATTTTCTCACATCCCGAAAGAGAAAATAAGAAAGACAAAGAGTGATTCTGGTCCTCACATTTCCATAGCCAATGTTGTTATTTTCCTGTGTTGGAAGCACACCAAGTGTTTGTAATTTTGCCTAAACTGAATTTCAGTTTGCACACCAACTGTTTGTAAAAATTCTCAAACCTCTTGAAAAAGCTAACCAAAATTCTTGCTCCGTTCTCTCTCTTCAGGCATGGTGCGTGTGGGCTGTTTGATTACCTACAGTATTCCGGTCCCAGCGGGAAGCCGACTCTATTGGGGTTGTTAAACACCTCTCAAACTCCCTGTTGAATCCGAGAAAAGGCAAGGTTTTTTCGACTGTATCAGTGATCGAACTCTTAGCACTGCATCTACAATCTAGTGACGGTTACGGTATGTGTGCGTTCTGAAGTTTCAATATGACAGGGGGGTGGTAGATTCGCCCCAGCGGATAAGGATGGGTGGCATCGGGTTAGAAGCGTTCAAGAGAGGAAGGGAGGGGGTCGTGGAGGTTTTAGATCTATTGATGTTGCTCTTGGTTCTAGGAAGAATACCGGGGGGGAGGTCATATCGCTCTATTTTTCCTCTTTTCTGGAGAGTTGGCGTGCTAGGGATTTGCTTCATCTATTTGATAGGCAAGGAAGAGTCCATGAGGTGGTTATCCCGGCTCGAAGAAATGCGCAAGGTAGGCGATTTGGTTTTGTTGGCTTTCTCGATGTTAAAGACCCGAACCGTCTTGCTACCTTACTTAATAACATATTCATAGAGGGGGAGAAGATTCATGTAAACCTTCCTAGATTCAAAAGGGAGGTGCCGAAGGATCGTTTTAAACAACAGCCGGCAGTTAGGTACCCGAAACCCATCAAGTAAGTCTGGGTGAAGAAGTCACCGCCAAACGACGTTGGGGCATCCGATGCCAAGGGGAGAAACAAGGATGGAGCATGGATATGCAACATGGAATCAGATCCTCTTCTAGCTTTAGCGATGGTAGGAGAAGTCATTACTCCGGGGAAATCTTATTTCATACAGGATGAATTATCTCAGCAGGGTGTGTTTGCAATCAAAGCTACTCCTATGGGTTCCAACTTGGTTCTATTGGAAGGAGACATAGAAGATGGGAATTTTTTTGAGTATATTGATGATGCTCGTGACTGGCTTTATCAATGGTTCAAATGGATTCGGCCATGGAAGCCAACGGATGTTGACCTAGAGAGGACTACTTGGCTAAGGTGTTATGGCATTCCGGTGCACGCTTGGAATTCGCTATTTTTTTCCAAGTTGGCTGCGCATGTTGGTGAGTTTGTTTGTTTGTGCTGACCTTAACACTGAGAAGAAGAGATCCTATGATGTCGCACGGATTATGGTTCGTACCCAGGTGCCGGGAACGGTGAATAAGGAGATTCACGTGGTTATTAACAATGTTCCTTTCTTTATCAAAGTTGTGGAGGATTGGGGAGGTCCGGTTGAATGGCGTAACAAGGCTCAAAATTATGACGAGGGGGATGACGTTGACTCAAGTTCAGGTGATGATTATTCAGATCATATGTACGCAGGCACCGGAGACGTTCTTGGTGAGGAAGAGCTAGGGGAATTGGAATTGAATGTGTTGCTTAATGCCGTGCGTTAAGAGTCTCCAACGACGAAGTTCTAAGAATGTCCAATGGAGTTAGTCCGTCCAACGGATGCTCCCCTATTCTTTCTGTTGGTGGTTTTGTGCAGGAAACAAATCCATCTATTATTGACAAGCTGGCTGGTACTGCCGTGGAAGGGTTACGTGTTGTTAAGTCTCAAGAAGTGGTTCCCCAATCTTGCCCATCGAAACATCTCACAGGTTGTCAATCTCTAGATCTCCCTTCAATTCCAAATGTGCTTATTTCTCCAAATCCAGGTCATGCCTTACCGAAAAGAAAGCAGAGAAAATTGTTACGAGTAGGAGTCAAAAGGAAACCGTCGTCCGGTAAACTGAAGAAAGCTACCCGAGAGCTTGTCGAAGTCTCGAGTGAGTCTAACCAGGCAGCTGTTGAACCGCAACCGTCCCATCAAGTAAGTAAGCATGATTCATCTTTGTTTTCAGCTGGCACAATTTTATGTGGGGGTTCAATCTCGAGTGGAGACATTGGTTTGTGCAACAATAAGTTCTGGGCCCTCCAGAGTAAGGGGGTAGCAAGAAAAGTCTGGGAAAATGCCAAGCGCTTAGGGGTTGAAGGTAACTTACCGGATGATCATTATATTGAGCTGATTGAAAACGGGGAAAGAAGAGACGAAGCAGAGAGTAGTAGGAGGGTGCACAACAACCTGAATCCATGAATATCTTATCTTTAAATATTAGAGGGTGGGGTGACCGCGGGAAGCGTCGCCAATTGGTTTCTGTTATAAATTCAGGTTCTTTCGATTTTGTTTGCATTCAGGAGACGAAAAGGGAGGTGATGGTAGAGGGAGAGGTTGGAATGTTATGGGGGAACCGATCCTTCCAATGGCTTCATCAACCCTCAAGTGGTTCTTCGGGAGGGATTATTTGTTCTTGGCTTGAAGGGGCCTGTTTGGTGACGTCACATTTTTCAGGTGTTGGTTTTCTTGGCATTAGTGCGGTTGTTCGTAATAAAGCTGTTCATGTGGTAAACATCTATGCACCGTGCTCTGCGGGTGCGAGACGAAGGGTGTGGGCTGAGTTGGTAGCTCTCAAACAAAGTTTAGGGGCTGGAGAGTGGTGTATTGTAGGGGATTTTAATGCTGTTTCTAGCAGTTCTGAAAGAAGGGGTAGAAGTGGGAGTACCTCTCAAGTAGAGTTAGACGATTTTAACAGCTTCATTGTAGACATGGATCTTGTTGATGTTCTGGTGTCGGGGAAGAAATTCTCTTGGTTTTGCTCAGATGGATTTTCTATGAGCAGGTTAGACAGGTTTTTGATTTCAGAGGGTCTTATGGCTGATTGGGGGATCACAGGTCAGTGGATTGGCAATCGGGACATCTCCGATCATTCACCTATTTGGCTTCTTCGGTCATCGAATGATTGGGGCCCGAAGCCGTTTCGCTTCTTCAACGCATGGCTGAGTCATGATGACTTTTGACCTTTTGTTCAATCTTGTTGGAATGGTTTTAGCAATACAGGTCATAAGGCTTTTGTTTTAAAAGAAAAGTTGAAGTCTCTCGAAGGAAGCATTCGGAGTTGGAATAAAGTGGTTTTTGGTAAAGTCGACTTGAACATTGATACTCTAGTTCAGGATCTGAATTCGTTGGACGATATGTTGTGTGAAGGGTGGGATAGTGATGTTGTGGCGAACAGAAGAGAAGTTTCTGCCTCGCTTTGGAAAGAAATTCATGCGAAGGAGTCTTTCTTGGGTCAAAAGTCTAGAGCAAGGTGGATAAAGGAGGGGGATATGAATTCAAAATACTTCCACTCTCTAATGAGGTATAGAAGAAGACGGTGTAGTGTGGTTATTCTTAGAGATAACGGGGAGCAAGTGGAGGAGGTGGATGCGGTGAAATTTTTTGTAAAACAACATTTTGAGAAGTGCTTTTCTGAGGCAAATCATAATAGTCCACTTTTGGGCGGTCTTCAATTCAAGCGTTTGACTTCATCTCACGCGGATTCTTTGATTCAATCTTTTACTGAGGAAGAAATAAGGATGGGTGTCTGGGAGTGTGATGGGGATAAAAGTCCGGGCCCGGATGGGTTCAATCTCAACTTCACTAAGTTTGGTTGCAGTTTCATGAAAGAGGATGTGGTAGGTTTTTTCAATGAGTTTTTCGCGAATGCTTTCCTCCCCAAAGCTATCTCGGCTTCATTCATCGCCTTGGTTTCTAAGAACGATAATCCGCAAGGTTTGGGGGAGTTTAGGCCTATATGCTTGATTGGGTGCATATATAAAATATTAGCCAAGGTCTTAGCTTCTCGGCTCAAGAAAGTTATGCCAAGTATTATTTCTCATCATCAATCAGCTTTTATAGGGGGGCGGCAAATTCTTGACAGTGTAGTGGTGGCGAACGAGTTGGTTGATTATGCCAAAAGAAGCAAGGAAGAATGTATGTTGTTCAAGGTGGATTTTGAAAAAGCTTATGATTCCATCTCTTGGAATTTCTTGTTTTACATGTTGACTAGAATGGGTTTCCCCCAACGTTGGATTGCTTGGATTAAGTCTTGTGTGTGTACTAGCTCCATGTCGGTTCTAGTGAATGGTATCCCAACTCAAGAATTCAAAGTTTAGCGTGGTCTGCGACAAGGGGACCCTTTGTCGCCTTTCCTCTTTCTTATAGTGGCTGAGGCCTTGTTGGTGTTGATGATGAAGGCGGTGGATATTGGTGATTATCAAGGTTTTTCTTTCAATGAGGATTTGAACTTTTCTATTCTTCAATTTGCGGATGACACAATGTTTGTGAGCAAAGCTTCTTGGGCAAATCTTTGGAGTATCAAGTCTATTTTGAGATCCTTTGAGCTTGTTTCCGGTTTGAAGGTAAATTTTCACAAGAGCAAGCTTATAGGTATCCACACTCCGGATGGGTTTTTGGAGAGAGCTAGTACTTTCCTATTTTGTAGAACGGAATCCATCCCCTTCAAGTTTCTGGGAATCCCAATTGGCGCTAATCCGAGGAGGGAAGCAACTTGGAGCTATGTTTTAGGAGCAGTTAGAAAGCGGTTGTCTTTGTGGAAGGGTCATTTTCTATCCATTGGAGGCCGGGTAACTCTTATAAACTCCGTTCTTAATAGCATGCCACTATATATGTTTTCTTTCTATAAAGCTCCGAAGGTAGTAATCAAGAAGATGGTTAAAATCCAAAGGGATTTTCTTTGGGGTATCAAAGAGGGGGAGAGGGGAATGTGTTGGGTGGCTTGGGATAGTATTTGTAAACCAAAGAAAGAGGGAGGTCTCGGGATCAAAAACCTTGAATTATTTAATATAGCTTTGTTGTCTAAGTGGAAATGGAGAGCTTTATCGGATCCCTGTGTGAGTTGGAGTCGTATGTTATCTTGTAGGTACGGAGATTTGGCTTCTTCATTAGTTCAGGATTTGGTGGAAGGTAATCGTCGTAGGGACACAGGATCCATTTGGTGGAGGGACTTGGTGAACTTGGATGTTAATGTAGAGGAACAAAGAAGGTTTGCTTGGTGTGTTAGAAGAGGTTTGGGTGATGGTGCTTCAATTAATTTCTGGAAAGACCAATGGCTTGGGATTGACCCTTTGTTTAAGGTCTTTCCTCTCTTGTATAATGGTGTTGGACAGCAGAATTTAACGGTGGCTGAATCTGGTGTCTGCCATAATGATTCTTAGCGTTGGTTGGAACCTTGGCATATCGGTAATGATGCTGTCCGAATAGCTGAGGCAGACATTCTGCGAGATATTCTCCAACCCGTGGCTCCAACGAGAATGAAGATGGATTCTTGGATTTGGCCGCTCGATCAATCGAAGAATTATTCGGTTAAATCCTTTTATATTTAGCTGGTCCGTGGTGATTTATCCTCTAATGTCTCGGTGCAGTAGAATTGTTTTGCAAGTTTATGGAAATCAATAGTGCCTTCGAAAGTGTTGGTTTTTGGCTGGCGGTTGTTATTAGATGTTGAACCAAGGTCAAACACTCTTTGCTTTGAATGATAACAAATTACAATCTGTTTACTAATGGTTATAGTTGAACCAAAGCACAGGGCATGATCCAAAGCGCTTGACTGATATCTTAAAGTGTAGCAGCTCGGAGGAGAAGCTACTTAAGCGTTCAAGACTTATGTGTTATATTGCTTTGCATAGGACGCGTGTAAGATCTCGTCACTTAAGCTTTATGACTTTTGTAGTTGAGAGATGATTTTTTGAAATAGAACTGTCTTGGAAAAATATTTTATATAAAAGCATGATTAATCAGGTTAGGCACAAAGTGTTTAAAGAAATAGTTTGAATAATGATTTGTTGTTTTTTACAGAAAATAGATTCATGAGTTAGTGTTTTAAAAGAACTTGTTTTTGAGGTAAAGAATCGATTCTTGTTTTGGTACTTCAGGTTAGAAATCTATTTCCTCTTATTTATAAAGGTAGAAATCGATTTCATTCTTCTTTGTTAAAGCTAGAAATCGATTTGTTGCTTGATTGTTTTTAAAAAGAATTTTGGAAAGAAAACAATCGATTGATGACTTTGTGTGTTTTAAGCACTAAATCGATTTCCTCTTATTTTTTAAAAGAAAAAAAAATCGATTTGTGACTTGCTACATTAAAGTGCAAAATCGATTTCTAGCCTATTCTATTCAAGCAAGCAATCGATTCATGACTTTCTAGTTTTAAAGCTAGCAATCGATTTTGGCTTGCCTCTTTTAAGAAAAGAATCGATTTGTTGCTTGTCTTTTGGAAGCTAACAATCGATTGCCTTCCTCTTGTTTATGAACTTGATTTTCTAAAACTAACAATCGATTGTCTACATGCTTCATTAAGTACAAAATCGATTCCTCTCCTATTTTACTTAAGCACAAAATCGATTTATGTCCTACTTGTTTTAAGCAATCAATCGATTTATGTCCTATTTCTTTTAAGCAATCAATCGATTCTTCACTTATCAAATTTGTGTTAAAAAGTGCTTCAACGGTCATATTTTAACAATCCATATAAATAGCACTTAGGGTTTTTACGATCAAATACACAACACACAAATCAAAAAGAAAAGAACGCAAACACTCACCGTCACATTCTTTCTTCACGTTCTTCATCTAGGGTTTCAAATCGCTCATCTCTCTCAACTACATCTTGTTATATTTCTTGAGTGATTGGATCCTAGTTTTAATTTGTAATCATTAATATTTGGCTGTTGTGAAATCCTGGGAAGTTTTCTTGGGTAATTCAATCAGGGAGATTGAATTGTAGCGAAATCCTTAGCGGGGAGCTTGGGTTCTCAATTTGGGGAAAATTGAGATTGGCGTGGTAGCTATAGCGAAGTTGCTTGCTTGTAAGACGTTGAAGAAGTATCTTCTCATATAGTGGTTATTATCAAGTCCGAAGGTTGCAAAGCCGGAGGCCGAGGACGTAGGGCTTTTATCCCAAACCTCGTAAAAATCACGGTGTACTCCTATCCCTTATCTTTACTTTGCGTTTTCTTTTATAATTGTTAACTGTCGTCGCACTTGCTATTATCACGCGCAGATTTGATTATCGTTATAATTATAATTATAATTGTTTCTGTCATTGTTATAGTTTGCATAAATTGTTGCATATAATTTAAATCCCATTTTCCGCATTCGATTTGAACTAGCATTGTTAATTTTTCGAAAATCCAAAAGAAGTCATATTTAGCATATAACCTTATTCACCCACCCCCCCCCCCCCCCCCCCCCCCCCCCCTCTAAGTCCAACAATTGGATGCATTGCCGGTGCGCGAGCAACTATTGCGCAGGAATGTTCTCCAATTGGAAGACGAGCAACTATTGCGCAGGAATGTTCTCCAATTGGAAGTGTGTTACATCTTGGATTGGTGTTGCTCTAGATTTGTCTTTGGATGTTGTTGGTCTTGTCCACCATTGTTGCTGCTTGTGTAAGGGGAAGAAAGCAAAACGCACAAAGCACGTGGTTTGGTTAACTACTTGTTGGAGCATATGGCTGGCGAGGAATTGAGCTATTTTCAATAATGAGGAGCCAAATATCGAGATGGTGGTGAATCGTATTAAAAGTGTATCTTGGTGTTGGTGTATTTATAGATTGAATTGTAATTCCTCCTTTTCCATTTCAATGTGGTGGTCTAATCCACTACAATGCTTAAACAATTTGTAGTCTTTAGGGGAAGAAATAGTGAGTTAGATTGCTTATCCTCACTGTAGTGCATGTTGTACGAGGTACACTTTTTCCTCCCTGAGTCTTTTTCCCAATGGGTTTTGGCTTAGTGAGGTTTTGAGGAGGCCCTCCTCCTTTCCTTTATTCCCTTTGTAAGGGTTGGACACCCCTTATGCTCCCTTCAATGAAAGTATTACTTATCTAAAAAAACCAAATAAACACAACACACGAGCCGATGAACTCATGTCTGTTAAATATCCAATGTAGCAAGAAACGGAGGACACAATTTATTATTTAACTACACAATTATGTATCTAATAAAAATGCATAATTTTGGTAAAAAAAATAAAAATGCATAGAAAAAACATCGATGGAAAAAGTGTAAGAAGAAATTATACAATGTTCTTTAAATCCAAAATAAAAACAGTATTTTTGAATTATATTTTTTTATTGGCGAAAAATTTATTATAGAGAGTACAGAAGATACTCTAACTAGGCATAATAATGGGGCGGGCCGGGAACAAGTTTGACATTCCCCATCCCCATATCCCATATAGTTCTCTGTTCCCCTACCCAAACTCAACGGGGTTGAATTATTGAGCCCCATCCCCGTACCCAATGGGTTCGGGGATCCCCGATCCAACCCCGTCCCTGCGGTGAAGTCAATTTATTAAATAAAAAAATAGTTTTTACTTGTCCCAAATCCGAACAAGCCCCAAACCCACAAATTACCCCATACCTGAACCCACCCCCAAACCCATCCTGAACCCAAAATTTAACATAACATAAAACTAATGCAAGACAATATATAGCCAAAATATCAATGTTCTAAATTAATCGATAATCCAAATTATTAAAACAACAACATAACCAAGTACAAATTACATCATTGTTCATTGAAAATTTAAAATTTTTAAAACAAATAGCGACATCAATGTTGTTTTCTTTCTTTCTCTAAATGCTATTGACGTCTTCACTCTTCAAAGTGGGAAGTAACACCACTAGTCAATATTTCACCTACAAAATAAAAAATACAAGTTAAATATAAACACTAAAGTTGATAAAATTAAAAGGTGGTGATAAATAAATGGATAGTAACTATGAAGAAACAGTGAGTGAAACAAAAATATTAGCATAATGGAAACTAATCATTCAAATATAGACACTTGCAACATTAATTTATATTTAATTATTCATCCAAATTAAAAAAGTGTTTAAGAAAATATAGACACTTGCAACATTGACAGTTAAGGAAATGTGATTTGCACTAGCAGAAATCTACAAGGAAAGGATTGAATATTACCAACAGTCTCACAGAATACAACATTAGTTTTATACTCTTTCGCAACAAACTTGTTAGTGTTTGAGTGGAGTTTATGTCAAAATCAAATAAAATCAATTATAATAGATTTACAAATCAAATTACAATGGAAACTAATCATTCAGATTCTGAAATAGAAAGCCCTAAATTAATTCATCAAGATCATCTAACCTAGGGTTCCATTAGCCTTGAAATAATCAGAACAACATGCAATCACCCATGAGAACCACAAAATTTGGCCCAAAAATTTCATCAAAAAAGAAAACCCACTATTCATAGAAACAAAGAGAGGATATAGGGTTTTAAATACCTGGAAGATGATTAATCAATTTAGCGCAGAAAGGGAACCCAACAATTTAGCGCAGAAACCCAGAAATTTAGCGCAAGGGTTATGCATGAAACCCTGAAATTTAGCGCAAAAACCTGTTTGAGCGAGAGAGAAACGAAATAGACAGTGAGGGAGAGAGAAATAGAGGTAGAGCGAGAGAGAAGAGAGAAACGAAAATGAGGGAGAGCGACGTTCTTAGCTCAGAAAAACAAAGATTGATCGATGGAGAAGAGAGTGTGAGACTGAGAGAGGGAGGCCCTGAATGTGTTATGTGTATTTAGGGTTTGATCTATGAGGGTTTCTAATTTAAGATGGGTGCTAATGTAATTTTGTACAACGAGGCGGGTTCGGGAACGGGACCTATATCCCCATTACCCGTCGCGTCCCCATATTTTGATTTCGGGGAAAACCCAAACCCAGTCAAATCGGAGAGGGTTTGGGTCGGTCCCCGTGGGTATGGGTTTTGTTGCCATGCCTAACTCTAACTCGTTTACATAAAACCTTTTAAATGCTACTTTTAAGTTTATTATTTAACTACATTATGTTAATTCTTTAGAATTATTGTGTACTCAATTTTATTTTGATAAAAATAAAAATAGCATTGACGGAAGAAAGAAGAAAATCATACGATATTTGTTAATCAAATTGACATTTCAAAACCCTGGAGCAGAGTAGAAGAAGACAAGGATGGTGAAATTCTTGAAGCCAAACATGCATAGATAAAAGAGTTTACAGTGGGCTATGAAAGAACTTAATTTGGATCACCTCCTTGCATTTGACTGCACGAGAAGATGCACGCTATTGCATAGATATGCATGGCCATGCATATTTACCCATGATTGTGAAAGGATTCCTAGTGCTCCAAACTGGCTCATGCATGGTATGCACAAACTCATATGTTGATGCACAAACATTGGTAAAAACCACAACTATTCATGTGTTACGTAGCCCAAAATTTGGATTTTTTATAAACAGGTGCCCAGTAAGAAATTTTATGTCTCATGTGTGATAAATTATATTGTGGTTTAATAATTAATTGAAAGGACTTATTGGTTTATATTTAAATGAATAAATATGACAGTTAGAGAAGTTATTTATGAAAGGGTACATACTGTTTGGTGAAGAGATATATTGTTTGATGGAAACAATATATATATAATGAAGGAATTAAACATTCCCTATCTCTACCTATGATAGTATGATTCTACCACCCATCAATAAAGAGAGTCATAAGAAAGTAAGGGAAGGAGATAGAAAAGATTTCATTGCCATTCAAGTCTTTCCAAGTGTTGAAGAATTGCATTTACCATGGATAAAGGTTAGTGTCTCTTCCTATGTGAGAATCATGAATTCTAATATCCTACTTATGTAGTTTTGCATGTGAACCCTAGAAAACTACAACTTACATGTGGTATTAGAGCGTTAGGTTATGGAATTTTGTGATTCTCCATAAATGTTAATTTCTCTCCCTAATTGTGGAATTCAAGTTTCTTTCTATTTACGTTTTCCGCTGCATGTGTTTACTGCACGTAATGATTTTGATAAAGTGCACTTATTCTTGCCGAAGGAATTGTTTCCTTCTTCACGCTAATGAACAATATTGTTCTGTTCATTGAATTATTGTCTTTGAATGGAAACCTTTACATCAATCACGAATGAAAACACATTGCTTGTTATGAGTTTGTGTTTTAATTTTCAAATTCCCTGCATATGTTGTTATATCTGTTGCAGAATGCCACTGTTACGTTAATCATGTGAATGAAAACCTGCACATATTTTATGTACCATCGTGTGCTTTCAGTTTACAATTTGAATCAAATTGATCATTACAATATTATAATATTATCATGATTATGGTAAAGAATCAGATCATTCCACGTACGTTAAAGGCTTTGTTTATATAGAAAATTATTTGACTACTTGAAGTCTTCATTTCATGGTTTTAAAATAGAAAGTGAAACTCTCAGATGGCATTCAACTAAATGTTGGTGATGTGGGTTCAATGCCAATTATAGCTTCTGGCAGAAAGAACCACGGCCAACCCGTGTTCCTTAGCACGGGTGTGCCACTAATATACATTCACGTGTTTAATTAAATTTTGGGATTAAAATTATGTTAAGTTTGTTAATCACCAAAGTGGTCAAACTTATATGCTTATTTGATTCCAAGTTAATGAAATTATTATTTCAATTACCCATAGTATGGATGCTAAATTTTATAATTGTTTATGTATGGGTAAATTGAAGTTCATTGTTATAAGGCATTTCTGGATCACCCAAAGGTTGATTAATTGTTCTTATAACTAATGGACATTATAGTGGTAATGTGTGTGTATTATTAGTTTTATTTATATATCCAAAGATAGTAAATATTTCTGATTAGTGCATATGTCATGCCAAATAAATGTTGAAGTTAATAGCATCATTATGTTTGTTTTGTGTATTGATGTATCTCCCAAAGGAGAACATTGGTATACATAGAATGTGTATCTGTCTGAATCTTATGTTTATTTATAACTCAAAGTATTAATGTTGAGCATGTATTAATTGCAGTATCTGTCCCTATTTCTTTGCATTCTCAAGCTATGGCTGTTCCGGTCTTTAATGGATTGAATTTTTCTGAATGGAGTGAACAAATTCAATTTCACCTTGGTGTATTGGATCTTGATCTCGCTCTTCAAGTTGAAAGACCCGCTGCTATTAATGATGATAGTAGCAATGAAGAGAAAATCCATTATAAGGCTTGGGAAAAGTCAAACAGACTAAGTTTGATGTTTATGCGAATGAGCATAGCAAATAACATGAAGTCAAGTCTTCCCAAAACTGAATGTGCTAAGGATTTTATGAAATCTGTGGAAGAATGCTCTCAAACTGCTGACAAGTCTCTTGCAGGGACATTAATGAGTACTTTAACCACCATGAAGTTTGATGGTTCTCGTACCATGCATGAACATGTCACTGAAATGACAAATATTGCAGCAAGAATTAGATCACTAGGAATGGCAGTTGATGATGGTTTCCTTGTGCAATTCATATTGAGTTCATTACCGTTTGAGTATGGGCCTTTCCAAATGAACTATAACACTATAAAGGATAAGTGGAATGTGCATGAACTGCACGGTATGCTAGTTCAAGAGGAAACCCGACTCAAGAATCAGGGAAATCACTCCATTCATCTAGTGAATCATCAAGGAGCTGGAAAGAAATATCAAAAGAAGCATGGAAAGGGCAAAGGACCATTAAAGATGGCTGAGTCCTCTGTCAACATTCAGAAGAAAGAATCAAAAAGCAACAAATGCCATTTCTGTGGGAAATCTGGTCATTTCCAGAAGGATTGCCCAAAGCGTAAGGCTTGGTTCGAAAAGAAAGGTGAGATTGTTGCTTATGTATGTTTCGAATCAAATTTAACTGAAGCTCCCCATAATACTTGGTGGGTTGATTCTGGATGTACAATTCATGTTTCTAATACGATGCAGGGATTCCTTACGATCCAAACTATAAAGCGAAATGAAAGATTTGTCTTAGTGGGGAATAGACAGAAGGTTCCAGTGGAAGGTGTCGGGACTTACCGTTTGATCTTGGACACTGGATATCATTTAGATTTATTTGAAACTTTGTATGTACCTAATATTTCTAGGAATTTAGTTTCAACTTCTAGACTTGATATTGCTGGATACACTTATAGTTTTGGTAATGGTTGTTTCAGCTTGTATAAGAATACCTTTATGATTGGTTCTCGTATACTTTGTGATGGTTTATATAAATTGAATCTTGATAATTTATATGCTGAAACACTTATGACACTGCATCATAATGTTGGTACTAAACGTGGTTTAGTGAATGAACGCTCTGCTTACTTGTGGCATAAGCAATTGGGACACATCTCCCAAGAAAGAATGAAACGATTGGTAAAGAATGAAATCCTTCTGGATTTAGATTTTACTGATTTAACTGTTTGTGTGGATTGTATTAAAGGGAAACAAACAAAACACACAAAGAAAGGAGCCACAAGAAGTACTCAGCTTCTTGAAATTATACATACAGATATTTGTGGACCTTTCGATGTCAATTCCTTCAATAAAGAAAAATACTTTATCACCTTTATTGATGATTTTTCACGTTATGGTTATGTCTATTTACTTCATGAGAAATCTCAAGCAGTAAATGCCTTGGAAATTTACATAAATGAAGTTGAAAGGCAATTAGACAGAAAGGTGAAAATCGTTAGGTCAGATAGAGGTGGTGAATATTATGGAAGATATGACGAATCAGGACAACACCCTGGTCCATTTGCTAGATTCCTTGAAAAGCGTGGTATTTGTGCTCAATACACAATGCCAGGAACACCACAACAAAATGGTGTGTCAGAAAGGCATAATCGAACCTTAATGGGTATGGTTAGGAGTATGTTAAGTAATTCATCTTTACCTGTATCGTTGTGGATGTATGCGTTGAAAACTGCCATGTATTTGTTAAACAGGGTTCCTAGTAAGGCAGTTCAAAGAACACCTTTTGAATTGTGGACTGGAAGGAAACCCAGTTTAAGACACCTGCATGTTTGGGGTTGTCAAGCGGAAATAAGGATATATAACCCACAAGAAAAGAAATTGGATGCACGAACAATCAGTGGATATTTCATTGGTTATCCAGAAAAATCCAAAGGGTATAGATTTTACTGCCCTACCCATAGTACAAGAATTGTTGAAACTGGGAATGCTAGGTTCATTGAAAATGGTGAAAGTAGTGGGAGTGAAGCTCCACAAAATGTGGAGATTAAGGAAGTTAGAGTACAAGTTCCTTTAAGTAGTACTCCTACTTCATCAATTGTTGTTCCTTGTGCTCAATTGCACAATGATCAGGAAGAACAACAATTTAATGATCCCGAAAGTGACAATGAACCCGTAGTAGAACAACCGCAAGAAATAGCATTAAGAAGATCCCAAAGAGAACGGAGGTCTGCTATTTCGGATGATTATTTGGTTTATCTACAAGAGTCAGAAAATGACTTAGGAATTGATAATGATCCAGTTTCATATTCAGAAGCCGTCAATGGTGATAATTCTGATAAATGGTTAGATGCCATGAAAGATGAGCTTAAATCTATGGAACAGAATTGCGTGTGGGACCTTGTGGAATTGCCTGAAGGATGTAAGAGAGTTGGGTCTAAATGGGTCTTTAAGACTAAGCGTGACTCTCATGGCAATATCGAACGTTACAAGGCCCGACTTGTTGCTAAAGGTTTTACTCAAAAAGATGGTATTGACTATAAAGAAACCTTTTCACCAGTTTCCAAGAAAGATTCCTTCAGAATTATCATGGCACTTGTAGCTCATTATGACCTTGAGTTACATCAAATGGATGTAAAGACTGCTTTTCTGAATGGGAATTTAGAGGAAGATGTCTATATGGATCAACCAGTAGGGTTCGTAGAAAAGGGAAAGGAACACATGGTGTGTAAACTTAAGAAATCAATATACGGGCTTAAGCAGGCTTCCCGACAATGGTATCTCAAGTTCAATGATATTATTGTGTCCTTTGGATTTAAGGAAAACATCGTTGATCGGTGTATATATCTGAAGGTCAGTGGGAGTAAGTTTATTATTTTAGTTCTGTATGTTGACGATATCTTGCTTGCAACTAATGATCTTGGTCTATTAAGTGAGACTAAGAAATTTCTCTCTAACAACTTTGAAATGAAAGATATGGGTGAGGCAGGTTATGTGATTGGAATAGAGATATTCCGTGACAGATCACAAGGACTGTTAGGCTTGTCTCAGAAAGCATACATTAACAAAGTTTTAGAGAGATTCAAAATGGAGAAATGTTCAGCAACTCCCATTCCAATACAGAAAGGAGACAAATTTAGTCTCATGCAATGTCCAAAGAATGAATTGGAACGTAAACAGATGGAAAGTGTTCCTTATGCATCTATTGTTGGGAGTTTGATGTATGCTCAAACATGTACGAGGCCAGATATTAGCTTTGCAGTTGGAATGTTAGGTAGATACCAGAGTAACCCAGGAATGGATCATTGGAAAGCTGCAAAGAAAGTATTAAGATATTTGCAAGGGACGAAGGATCACATGCTTACTTACAGAAGAACGGATCAACTTGAAGTGATTAGATATTCAGACTCAGATTTTGCTGGCTGTGTAGATACAAGAAAATCCACATTTGGATATTTGTATCTATTAGCTGGAGGAGCGATATCATGGAAGAGTGCGAAGCAATCGGTCATTGCTGCATCCACTATGGAGGCTGAATTTGTGGCATGCTTTGAGGCCACAGTTCAGGGTAATTGGTTGCGGAACTTTATTTCAGGGCTTGGAATAGTCGACAGTAATGTCAGGCCGCTGAAAATTTATTGTGATAATTCTGCAGCAGTTTTCTTCTCAAAGAACGACAAGTATTCCAAAGGTGCTAAACATATGGAATTGAAATACTTTGCCGTTAAAGAAGAAGTTCAGAAACGTAGAGTGTCTATTCAACATATTAGCACAAATCTTATGGTTGCCGACCCTTTGACGAAAGGGTTACCGCCTAAAGTATTTGCTGGCCAAGTAAAGAGTATGGGCATTATGACTGCTAGCGAATGTTAAATTCTGATGTTTATTTTATGTTAGACACTCTGAGCTCATCGATGTATTTGTTTCTGAATTGTGTTTTCTAATTATGTATATGCATGCAATTTGTGATATTGAAAACAAATTATATTATTAATAATGACATTATGTTTGAACTCATTATGGACTTCTCATTTATGATCATGTTAGGAATAATGCTAATATAGTAGTACATGGAAGGAAGTGTATTGATTTAATAATACACAACCGCCATGACTCTTATTAATTTTGTCCTTAACTATGACTTATGGTGTTGCCAATGTATGTCCTTCTTTATGCGCATTATGATTGATAATTTATTAAACCGAAAAGTGGCATTTTATCACACGAGCCAAGTGGGAGAATGTAAGAAATTTTATGT
Organism: Astragalus glycyphyllos; assembly: GCA_963573325.1. NCBI lineage: Eukaryota > Viridiplantae > Streptophyta > Magnoliopsida > Fabales > Fabaceae > Astragalus > Astragalus glycyphyllos. The sequence goes on from OY754307.1 coordinate 57,372,429, forward strand.
CTCATGTGTGATAAATTATATTGTGGTTTAATAATTAATTGAAAGGACTTATTGGTTTATATTTAAATGAATAAATATGACAGTTAGAGAAGTTATTTATGAAAGGGTACATACTGTTTGGTGAAGAGATATATTGTTTGATGGAAACAATATATATATATAATGAAGGAATTAAACATTCCCTATCTCTACCTATGATAGTATGATTCTACCACCAATCAATAAAGAGAGTCATAAGAAAGTAAGGGAAGGAGATAGAAAAGATTTCATTGCCATTCAAGTCTTTCCAAGTGTTGAAGAATTGCATTTACCATGGATAAAGGTTAGTGTCTCTTCCTATGTGAGAATCATGAATTCTAATATCCTACTTATGTAGTTTTGCATGTGAACCCTAGAAAACTACAACTTACAGCCCATACTCCTATTTTGGTATTGAATTGATGTTGGAGAGACCTTTTTTAACCTGCTTTAAAAGATCTAAAGCCGAGACTGAGTTTAAACGTCGAGAACAAAGTTTCTTCACCGTTTTTTTCTAAATCGTGGATTATTAAACCTTTTTTGGTTTTGGTTTTCGTTATGAACGTGAGTAGCTACCATAAGTTGATTTTCAACTCTAAGAGACTCCCTTTTGTCTTAATTTTATTTGATTTCTCAAATTGTTACTTTGATTAATTTTATCCTATTAAGCTAATTACATGTTAGGATTGATAGTGTAGTAATTGGTAGACCAATGGGATCATTAGGATCAAAGCTATTTCATGCTCAACTTTAGGTTTAGTCTTTCCATCAATTCAACCTCTTCGCACTTTATGTTTTGCTTGAAATTTAAACTCTTTGCATGATCAAAGGCCTTAATTTGGGAGGATCAGAAGTACAAGTGAAATCGCACAAAGATCTCTGGCTCTACTCGACTTATGCCTTTATTCACTCTTCTTAGTTATTTAGTTTGCAATCAATCAATCCGTTAACTTTAAATAATGTTAAAATCTGAGTAGTTTCATACTTGTTATTATTTCTAGCTATGAAGCCCCGATACTCCAAAATAGGTCACGTACCCGTGTCGGATACGTATCCGATACCGATACTTGTCGGATACTTCCGGATACGTATCCTGGGAGTATCCTAGAATTTATATTTATTTTAAAATTAAAAAAGATAAGATACTTACCGGATACTTGAGGGACACTTTGGACATACGTATCCTGGGAGTATCCTGAGATGTCTCTTGATGAACTAGAGTTGGAAGCTATGTTATTTTTTGACGATGGAAATGGAGGAGAGGAGAATGACACAGTTAGTGTTAAGTAGTGAATAGCAGACAATTCTATAGATCCTAAATTTCTTTCGGATATGACTTATGATGTTTTTTCCTATATTCTAACTTGGGTAGTAGACTGTATATCTTTTGTGACATGTTCGTAGGAGGAAGAATATGTTTTAAAATGTGTGGGGAAAATACATTTAACTATGCTTACTTATTTTGATCGGAAGTATCTTTTTTGTAAATGTGATTTATTGAATATTATGAGCAATTGTCAATTAGTAAAGTGAAGTATCTTTAGTTATGTTTTATATTTTTAAATTTTGATTTAATTTTTTATTGAAGTATCCCTACCGTATCGTATCTTGATTTTCAAAATTTTCCCGTATCTACGTATCGTGTCGTATCGTATCCCGTATCGTATTACGTATCCGCAGTTCATAGATTTCTAGTGAATACAACAACTAGTGACTCGATAGTCCTTTTTATTATCATGATGTCATGAAGTAGACTTGTCTTTGTAGCAACACAAAGATATTTGTATGTCGACTAAATTTAGTTGAGATACATGTACTTTTTTGTTTATATTTTAGAGTATCTTATACTACATAACTAGTAATTTATACTTACCCTTGTCGAAATCTTATAGATCCACTCATGATTTCATTAAGTTTAATCTTTTTCCACTCCCATTATGTAACACCCCGGAAATAATTTAATTAAAATAGTTGATTGAATTATTAAAATAATTTGGAGGCGGGATATAGATAAATTAAAAGGTTAATATTTTATATGCGTAGGAGGTGAAACGAGTAAAGGAGGTGGTGACGTAGAGAGCCCAGTGTTTACTGAGCCCTCAACTTAAACCCTGGGGGTTTAAGCCAAACCCTCATTCGCAGCAAGCAAAAGAAAAACGAAAGTGAGAGTGAGAGAGAGAGCACGCGGCGCAAAGAGGAAGAGAAGAGGAGGGTTTCGCGAAGAATTTCAAAAGGGGATCGTTCGTGTTGCTGTGGTTTTGTTCGTGTCTCGTTCGTCGTGTTCCGGAGCTTACGTTATTCGAGGTAAGGGTGGGCTTAACCTTGATAATGGGTTGATGATAATTATGTGTGGGTAGTCTAGGGTTTTGTTGAATTGTTCGTGTTGTTGCATATCGTGTTTTCGTTGAGGTTGGTGCTTTGATGATTATTGCACGTTATTGTGATTTGTTTCGTTATTTGTTGTTGCGTGATTGTTGTATCACGATGATGGTGTTGTTATTGTTCGTGTTTTTGTTGTTGCTGTGCGTGGTTGATTGTTGTTGTCGCGTTGTCGAATTGTCGTTTTTGTTGTGGTGGTTGCGGTGTCGTTGCCGTTAGGATTTGGTGTTTGGCAATTTAGCGATTCTGGACACAGGTTCGGTTTTTCTAAAACTGGCGCTGTTTGGTTGATCCAAAAATTATGAGGTTGATTGTTTTTAAAAATAGACTTAACGCCGGTCGTTTTGGCACTGGTTTCGTTAAATTCGGAGTTGTATAGCTCGAGTTATAGGCGATACAAGTTAGGTTAAAATTCTGGAAACGATTTGGGTATAGATTCGGTATTTCAGTGACTGGGAACGTTGTATTGACCGAAAAATTATGTGGTTTATTTTTCTGGAAAATAGACTTAATGCTTGTTAACTTGGCACTGGTTTGGGTGCGTTTAGAGTTGTGTAGCTCGAGATATGAATTCCACAAGTTAGAGTAAGATTCTGGAAACAATCTGGACACAGGGTCAGTGTTTTGGTTACCACGTTTTCAAAAGAACTCCTTTTCGAACGAATCCAATTTCTTTGAAAACTAGACAAAATTTGCCCCAGTTTATGCACAAGTTTCATGCAATTTGATTGAGTTTTGGTCACTTTGGAATTGCTTGAATTTGAAGGACAGAAACTGTCCTCTTTTGCAACTAGCCTGTGTGCTTTTCGAAAACTGTACCTATTGGACACTCTCCTTCAAAAACTGAACTTAGGGATGATAACCAGACCCATAGGGCTTTCCAACAAGTATTTATTTGTTGAAATCCGATGTCGTTTGCTATTTTAATTAATTCGCTGAAGTAGGTGCGATGTGCCTAGGCGCTGTGCGCCAGTCTTGTGCGTGGTGTGCGTGCGTTATGTCCGCGTTGTGGAGCCGTCTGGTGTTAATATTTCAGGTGCGGTGCTGGTATGCTCAGGAGAGTTTAGTGGTAGCTGTGATGCTACAACTTGGTGCTATTTTTGGTGAAATCATTTGTTTTGATTCTGGTGATATAGTATTTATTTTAAATACTTGTTATGGTGAGTTGGTGCATAATCATGGTGTCGCATTGTCATATGCATGTTTTGGTGATATAGGCTCTGCCTCTGGTGTTTGTTGGTGATATGCCCGTCGTGGCTCATTTTGGTGATCGGTACCGCATGCATATGCCCACTGGAGGGGTTGCATATCATCCCATTGTCTATGAATGTTATAATTTTGGTGGTTCACTGTCAAATGGATTTTTCCTTTGGTATCTAGTGCTGTGATATGGTGTAATTGTATTGTGTTGCTGTAGTTACCTGATGCTAGTATATTTTTATCATCTGCTTATTACCTCTGTTAGACTCACCCCTTCTGCTTGGAATGTTGCTCTCATGCGGCAACGCTGCAGGTGATCGCTAGTGCTCGTGGAGGAATTGCTAGGTTTTGCTTCCTCTCTCGTTTGGGTCTGTGTCAGCTCTGATATGTAGCACCGGGGAGTCGTTAGTTATCGTTTTGAACTATTATTTTAGTTATTGGAAATTGTTTTAATTAATTTTGGAGATGTCTTTAATTGTTAATTCTGAAGATGTTTAAACTGGTTAATATTTCCGCTGCTTGGTGATTTCTTTTATATAAATTATTTTGGAGATTTTTTTTTGGAATAAATGGTGTTTTTTTTAAAATGGTGAAAAATGTAGCGCCCTTCGAGGTGACTCTGATAATTGTCTATTTAGTTGTAATAGAAAAAGGGGGGTGTTACATTAGTGGTATCAAAGCAGTTCGGTCTGTCCGGCCAAGTTGTCGAGTCGTCGAGTCGAGTAACACTTGAGTAATTGTTACTCGTTTCTGATTATAGTTTCTGTTGCAGTGTTAGGTTGAGATGGCAGGACGGAACGATGCTGCACTCGCTGCTGCTTTGTAGGCTGTGGCTCAAGCTGTGGAGAATAACCCAGGTGCTGCTGGTGATACTGGGTCGCGTAGTTTGGCTACGTTTCAGAGGGAGAATCCTCCTACCTTTAAGGGCAAGTATAACCCTGATGGTGCTTTGGCGTGGCTGAAAGAGATGGAGAGAATCTTTCGTGTTATGGATTGCTCTGAGGCGCAGAAAGTCAGGTATGGTACTCATATGCTGGCAGAGGAGGCTGATGACTAGTGGTTGGAGGTGAGGCAGAGGTTGGCGACTGTGAATGAAGAGGTCACTTGGGCTGTGTTCAGCAGAGAATTTCTGAGAAAGTATTATCCTGAAGATGTCCGTGGGAAGAAAGAGATTGAGTTTCTGGAGCTGAAGCAGGGTAATATGTCGGTGACTGAGTATGCTGCCAAGTTCATTGAATTGGCGAAGTTCTATCCACATTATGGTGAGGCTGGTGCTGAATTCTCCAAATGCATCAAGTTTGAAAATGGGTTGCGGGCTGATATCAAGAAGGCGATAGGGTATCAGAAAATTCGGGTGTTCTCGGAGTTGATTGACAGCTGCAGAATCTTCGAGGAAGACAGTAATGCTCATTCTAGAGTCATGAGGGATAGGCAGAAGAATTTCTCGAGTCGTGGGAAGCCGTATGAGGTTCCAGCTGGTAAGGGCAATCAGAGAACTGCTGTGGGTAAGAGACCTAGTGGGGGAGATGCTGCTGCTAGTGTGGTATGTTACAAGTGTGGTAAACCCGGTCATAAGCGTCCTGACTGTCCAGGTGATGTGAAGAAGTGCTACAAGTGTGGTAAAGAGGGTCATATGGCGTCTAGCTGTGATCGAAAGGATGTGTTATGCTACAACTGTGGTGAGGGTGGTCATATCAGCACTCAGTGTCCTAAACCGAAGAAAGAAAGGTCCGTTGGGAAGGTGTTCGCTCTGGCAGCAGTGAATGAGATCAGAGGTACATGCTATATTAATAATTCTCCTCTCATTGCTATTATTGATACTGGTGCTACCCATTGTTTTATTGCTACTGCATGTGTTGAGAAATTAGATCTTGTTTTATCTCCTATGTTGAGGGAGATGGTTATCGATACTCCGGCTAAGGGTTCGGTGACTACCTCGGTTGTTTGTGCTAAATGCCCTTTATCGATATTCGGTAATGATTTTCTCGTTGACTTGATTTGTTTGCCGCTGAGCGGAATGGATGTTATTCTAGGTATGGACTGGTTAGTTGATAACCATGTTCATATCAACTGTCATGAAAGGTCTGTGAGTTTCTTTTCTCCTGAAGAGGAAGAGTCTGGTTTGTTGTCTGCTGGTCAGTTGCATAGGGTAATGAGGGAAGACGTCCAGTTGTTTTCATTAATGGCGTCGTTGTCTGCTGAGAGCCAAGCGAAGGTTGATGAGTTGCAGGTGGTGCGAGAGTTTTCTGAGGTTTTTCCCGACGAGATTCCGGATGTACCACCAGAGAGAGAGGTTGAGTTTGCTATTGAGCTGGTACCTGATACTAAACCTGTGTCTATGGCACCGTATAGAATGTCTGCATCTGAATTGTCAGAACTGAAGAAGCAACTCGAGGATCTGCTTGAAAAGAAATTTGTGAGGCCAAGTGTGTCGCCGTGGGGAGCTCCAGTGTTGTTGGTGAAAAAGAAAGATGGTAGTATGAGGTTGTGCGTAGACTATCGGCAGCTGAATAAGGTGACTATTAAGAACAAGTATCCGCTTCCGAGGATTGATGACTTAATGGATCAGTTGGTGGGTGCTCAGGTGTTCAGTAAAATAGATTTGAGATCGGGTTATCATCAGATCAAGGTGAAAGACGAAGACATTCAGAAGACAGCTTTCAGAACCCGTTATGGGCATTATGAGTATTCCGTGATGCCTTTCGGTGTGACTAATGCGCCGGGAGTGTTCATGGAGTACATGAATCGTATCTTTCGTGAGTATCTGGATCGGTTTGTGGTGGTATTCATTGACGACATCCTAATTTATTCTAAGTCAGAAGAGGAGCATGCAGAACATCTGAGATTGGTATTGGAAATTCTGAGGGACAGGAAATTATATGCGAAGCTGTCTAAGTGTGAGTTTTGGTTGAAAGAGGTTAGCTTTCTGGGTCATGTTATTTCGGGGAATGGAATTGCCGTGGATCCGTCTAAGGTGGATGCCGTGTTACAATGGGAGTCTCCGAAGTCAGTTACTGAGATTAGAAGTTTTCTGGGTCTGGCAGGTTACTATAGGAGGTTTATAGAAGGATTTTCGAAGTTGGCACTTCCGTTGACTCAGTTGACTTGCAAGGGTAAAGCTTTCATCTGGGATGACTGTTGTGAAGAGAGCTTCAAAGAATTGAAGAAGAGGTTGACGACGTCTCCTGTTCTGACGTTGCCTAATCCGGAAGAGTCGTTTGTGGTGTATTGTGATGCTTCCAAGATGGGGTTGGGAGGTGTGCTTATGCAGAATGGTAAGGTAGTTGCCTATGCGTCGAGACAGTTGAGGACTCATGAGAAGAACTACCCTACCCATGATTTAGAACTTGCTGCAGTTGTGTTCGCGTTGAAAATTTGGAGACATTATCTGTATGGTTCGAGGTTTGAGGTGTTCAGTGATCATAAGGGTTTGCAGTATCTGTTTGATCAGAAAGAGTTGAATATGAGACAGCGCAGATGGTTGGAGTTGCTGAAAGACTATGACTTTAGCTTGAACTATCATCCGGGAAAGGCTAATGTGGTAGCTGACGCTTTAAGTCGAAAGACGTTGCATATGTCAGCAATGATGGTTAGAGAACTCGAATTAATTGAGCAGTTCAGGGATATGAGTTTGGTTTGTGAAGTGACGCCTCAGAGTGTCAGATTGGGGATGTTGAAGATTGATAATGAATTCATGGCTAGCATTCGAGAAGCTCAGAAGTTAGATGTTAAATTAGTTGACCTGATGGTTGGGATTGATCGATCCGAGAATAAAGGCTTTGAGTTGGATGCGCAGAATGTATTGAAGTACCGTGGAAGAATCTGCATTCCTGATGATGAGGAGATGAAAAGAGCAATTTTAGAAGAAGGTCATAGGAGTAAGTTGAGTATCCATCCGGGAGCTACAAAGATGTATCAGGATCTGAAGAAGATGTTTTGGTGGCCTGGTATGAAGCGTGATGTGGCACAGTTTGTGTATTCCTGCTTGACTTGTCAGAAATCGAAGGTTGAGCATCAGAAGCCTGCTGGGTTGATGCAACCGTTGGAGATTCCGGAATGGAAGTGGGATAGTATTTCTATGGATTTCGTGATAGGGTTATCTAATACTGTGAGGGGGCACGATTCGATTTGGGTGATTGTGGATAGATTGACGAAGTCTGCTCATTTTATTCCTATCAATATCACGTATCTGGTGTCGAGATTGGCAGAGATTTATATTCAAGTGATTGTGAAGTTGCATGGTGTTCCTTTGTGCATTGTGTCTGACAGAGATCCTAGGTTCACTTCTGATTTCTGGAAGAGTTTGCAAGAAGCGTTGGGTTCTAAATTGAGGTTGAGTTCAGCTTATCATCCTCAAACTGATGGGCAGACAGAGAGGACCATTCAGTCGTTGGAAGACTTGTTGAGATCTTGTGTTCTTGAGCAGGGAGGTGCGTGGGATACTCACCTTCCGTTGATCGAGTTTACTTACAACAATAGTTACCATTCTAGCATCGGGATGGCACCGTTCGAGGCATTGTATGGTCGGAGATGTAGGACTCCGTTGTGTTGGCATGAATCTGGGGAGAGTATTGTTCTTGGACCCGAGGTTGTTCGAGAGACTACTGAAAATGTGAAATTGATCCGTGAGAAAATGAAAGCGTCGCAGAGTAGACAGAAGAGCTATCATGATAAGAGAAGGAAGGATTTAGAATTCCAAGCTGGTGATCATGTGTTTTTGAGAGTCACGCCTATGGCTGGTGTTGGGCGTGCATTGAAGACAAAGAAGTTGACTCCTCGTTTCATTGGACCGTATCAGATCACTGAGAGAATTGGTAATGTTGCTTATAGGGTGGCCTTGCCGCCTAATCTTTCGAATTTGCACGATGTATTTCATGTGTCGCAACTTCGGAAGTATATTTCGGATCCGTCCCATGTGATTCCGATGGATGATGTGCATGTGCGGGATAATCTCACTGTGGAGACAGTGCCTGTGCGAATTGAAGATCGTGAAGTGAAGACTTTACGTGGCAAAGAGATAAACCTGGTGAAAGTGGTCTGGTTAGGAGCTGCTGGTGAAAGCATGACATGGGAGTTGGAGAGCAAGATGCGAGAGTCCTATCCGGAGCTGTTTGAATCAGGTATGTTTTCGAGGACGAAAGATTCTAAGTGGGGGAGGGTTGTAACACCCCGGAAATAATTTAATTAAAATAGTTGATTGAATTATTAAAATAATTTGGAGGCGGGATATAGATAAATTAAAAGGTTAATATTTTATATGCGTAGGAGGTGAAACGAGTAAAGGAGGTGGTGACGTAGAGAGCCCAGTGTTTACTGAGCCCTCAACTTAAACCCTGGGGGTTTAAGCCAAACCCTCATTCGCAGCAAGCAAAAGAAAAACGAAAGTGAGAGTGAGAGAGAGAGCACGCGGCGCAAAGAGGGAGAGAAGAGGAGGGTTTCGCGAAGAATTTCAAAAGGGGATCGTTCGTGTTGCTGTGGTTTTGTTCGTGTCTCGTTCGTCGTGTTCCGGAGCTTACGTTATTCGAGGTAAGGGTGGGCTTAACCTTGATAATGGGTTGATGATAATTATGTGTGGGTAGTCTAGGGTTTTGTTGAATTGTTCGTGTTGTTGCATATCGTGTTTTCGTTGAGGTTGGTGCTTTGATGATTATTGCACGTTATTGTGATTTGTTTCGTTATTTGTTGTTGCGTGATTGTTGTATCACGATGATGGTTTTGTTATTGTTCGTGTTTTTGTTGTTGCTGTGCGTGGTTGATTGTTGTTGTCGCGTTGTCGAATTGTCGTTTTTGTTGTGGTGGTTGCGGTGTCGTTGCCGTTAGGGTTTGGTGTTTGGCAATTTAGCGATTCTGGACACAGGTTCGGTTTTTCTAAAACTGGCGCTGTTTGGTTGATCCAAAAATTATGAGGTTGATTGTTTTTGAAAATAGACTTAACGCCGGTCGTTTTGGCACTGGTTTCGTTAAATTCGGAGTTGTATAGCTCGAGTTATAGGCGATACAAGTTAGGTTAAAATTCTGGAAACGATTTGGGTATAGATTCGGTATTTCAGTGACTGGGAACGTTGTATTGACCGAAAAATTATGTGGTTTATTTTTCTGGAAAATAGACTTAATGCTTGTTAATTTGGCACTGGTTTGGGTGCGTTTAGAGTTGTGTAGCTCGAGATATGAATTCCACAAGTTAGAGTAAGATTCTGGAAACAATCTGGACACAGGGTCAGTGTTTTGGTTACCACGTTTTCAAAAGAACTCCTTTTCGAACGAATCCAATTTCTTTGAAAACTAGACAAAATTTGCCCCAGTTTATGCACAAGTTTCATGCAATTTGATTGAGTTTTGGTCACTTTGGAATTACTTGAATTTGAAGGACAGAAACTGTTCTCTTTTGCAACTAGCCTGTGTGCTTTTCGAAAACTGTACCTATTGGACACTCTCCTTCAAAAACTGAACTTAGGGATGATAACCAGACCCATAGGGCTTTCCAACAAGTATTTATTTGTTGAAATCCGATGTCGTTTGCTATTTTAATTAATTCGCTGAAGTAGGTGCGATGTGCCTAGGCGCTGTGCGCCAGTCTTGTGCGTGGTGTGCGTGCGTTATGTCCGCGTTGTGGAGCCGTCTGGTGTTAATATTTCAGGTGCGGTGCTGGTATGCTCAGGAGAGTTTAGTGGTAGCTGTGATGCTACAACTTGGTGCTATTTTTGGTGAAATCATTTGTTTTGATTCTGGTGATATAGTATTTATTTTAAATATTTGTTATGGTGAGTTGGTGCATAATCATGGTGTCGCATTGTCATATGCATGTTTTGGTGATATAGGCTCTGCCTCTGGTGTTTGTTGGTGATATGCCCGTCGTGGCTCATTTTGGTGATCGGTACCGCATGCATATGCCCACTGGAGGGGTTGCATATCATCCCATTGTCTATGAATGTTATAATTTTGGTGGTTCACTGTCAAATGGATTTTTCCTTTGGTATCTAGTGCTGTGATATGGTGTAATTGTATTGTGTTGCTGTAGTTACCTGATGCTAGCATATTTTTATCATCTGCTTATTACCTCTGTTAGACTCACCCCTTCTGCTTGGAATGTTGCTCTCATGCGGCAACGCTGCAGGTGATCGCTAGTGCTCGTGGAGGAATTGCTAGGTTTTGCTTCCTCTCTCGTTTGGGTCTGTGTCAGCTCTGATATGTAGCACCGGGGAGTCGTTAGTTATCGTTTTGAACTATTATTTTAGTTATTGGAAATTGTTTTAATTAATTTTGGAGATGTCTTTAATTGTTAATTCTGGAGATGTTTAAACTGGTTAATATTTCCGCTGCTTGGTGATTTCTTTTATATAAATTATTTTGGAGATTTTTTTTGGAATAAATGGTGTTTTTTTTTTAAATGGTGAAAAATGTAGCGCCCTTCGAGGTGACTCTGATAATTGTCTATTTAGTTTTAATAGAAAAATGGGGTGTTACACATTACCTCCCAAAAATCATAAAAAAAGAACTTGAGTTCAACTAAGTGACTTTTCAAAATCAAGGTTGATTATGACCTTGCTGTAATTAAGTGGTTGAGAAAGCAAATCAAAGTATTTATCTTCTAACAAAAAATTAACTAACAAGTCACTGAAAAAAAGCTAGCTTCAAAGTCAAAGTTTTGATTAAAACTTGATTTCTACTAGTTTTCTGCGTGTGACTGAAACTTGATTTCTACTAGTTGAGATAGCAAATCAAACCAAACTGTTTTCCTTATAATAAGAAACTTACATATCATTAGAAATTAAAGCATCCTATGCCACTTGAAAGTCACTTTTTCCTTTACAGAAGCTAGGAATCATTAAAAAGAAAAAAAAAGAACATAATAAAAATTAAAAGAAGATCTTAAAATTGTATCATACAGTTTCTAGAATATGATCCTATTCCTATAGTAGCAGCTCTTGCTATTACAGTCCCACCCGTTACACGGTAGCCATTCAAGTAAAAGCTGAAAATCTTCACAAACTTCACATTGAAAAGCAAGTAACCCCACTTGCCAAATAATTACAGCACAAGTAATGGGTCAGCTACCTACCATTAAACCTAGCAAAACAGCAAAATGATGGTGAAACAGAAAAGAATCACAAGATTCACCATCAACTCAATTAAGGAAAATTACAAGGTAAACAAAAAAATAACCTTAATTTTAGGTGTTATGGTTTTGATCAACCTGTTTAACCCAACGACCTAAACTAAATCAACCGACGTTTTACTTGAGCTACCTGAGCCCATTAACCCGACTTGTAAACACCCTAATTTTAATGGGTTGAGATCCTCTCCATTTACCAAACAATTACCGTAGGAGAGAAAAAGACTCCCGAAATAAAATACTATTATTTTAAAAATAATAATATTTTATTTGATGTATCTATCTCGCTCCTACTAGAACTCGGAGAGGTTTTACACGCGACTTTAATCACACAATGAATGGATGCAACTAAAAAACTTGCACATACATTAAATTTTTATACTATGATGCATCAATTTCATGCAAAAAAAATTTGTGCACAAGGTTCATGTCAAAAAGGCATCACTTAACTACAAAATACTTAACAAAATTAAAATTACATCCCATACACAGATCATGACCGTTCAATCAAGCTCTCAAGCTCACATGACTATCATCCATAATTTTTCATCACAATAAAATCACACACCATACACTATCACAAAGCAAGGAAGAACAGCCCTAGGATTAAACACCAAAAGCTCCTCTTCATCAAGGCGCGTATAAACCCCACTCTCTCCACGCGCCATCACCGAATCAAACCCGCCATCAGTTTTGTCCACCTCATCTAAATCTGATCCAACCCGACCCGCAATTACCCGACAAACAAGCATAGCACGTTTCACATTCATGAAGCGAAATTCACGCTCAATGTCTTCAGGAATTGACACGTGTGCTCTCCAGCTAGTTGACAGCGTGGAAATTCCATCTAACTTTGGTGAAAAACCTGATTTTATTATCCCACAAATATTACAAAATTGCTGAGAACAAATCGAAGAATCCCCGTTAAGTCCCAACTCGCAAAGAAACGTAGAGCAGTGAAAACGCATGAGTTCGTTGCCGTCGGCGATGCACCGCTCGTCGCGACGGCGCGTGTTGCGCGCCGCCTTAGATTTCACGATCTCGCGATATTCCTCGAATTTGGAGAGGATCTTTGAGCTGTTGTGGATCTTCAGAATACGGTGAATTTGTGGAAACTCGCGTGTTTCTGGCCAACTCGATTTGAATATGATTTGAACGATGTTATGACCCGGGTCGGATCCTACGAGCTCCGATACGGCGTGGTGGGTGGTTTGATGTTGTTCGAGGAGGTTAGGTTTCTGGAAGATCTCACCGCACGCGGTGCATGGGAATATATCGTTGCGGAGAGGAAAGAAGAGGTTGTTATCAGCGGATATATCGGATTCGGGACATGACCCGGGATGTTTCTTGCGCGGAGGATCAGAGAAATTCGGGTCGGGTTGAGAAAGTGAAGTGAGTGATAGTTCAGAGGATCTTGCTGTTGTGGTTAAAGAATTTGTTGTGGTGGATTGAGGTGATGAAAGGGTGTTGTTGGTTTTGCAAGATTTAGTGGAGAAGAGGTGTTTGATGAAATGCCAAGAAGAAGAAAGAGCTTTTTGGGTTTTGAACTTGGGGTGAGAAGGGGAAGAGGGTTGAGATAAAGGTGAGATTTTTCGTTTCTTTGATGATGGAGAGTGGTGGTTATCTTGTTTTCCGCCGCAACGGCCGCCGTTGGTGGGGAAGATGAAGCAGCCAAGGTGGATAAAGAGGATGAAAAGATAACAGAACTTGTTGAAGAATGTGGCAATGGATGCCATAAGTTGAGTTCCAAAAGAGAATCTTTTCAAGTCTCTATCTATCTCTTTGGGTGTTATTGAGTTTGTAGATGTAGTTGTAGTAGTGGCTAGCTTTGAGGACATACATGATTGATGATGAAAATGGGATGATGGTTGTTCATTTCATTGGTAAAAGAAAGTAAAGAGAGAAAGGAAAGAAAAAAAAAGAAAGGATGGGAAAAGAAGATTGATAGATAGGTAAGGATATAAGGTTGGGGGGCAATATTCAACAGAAGAAGAAGAAGAATAAAGCTAAAGAATATAAACAGTAGTTGGAATGTGTCTGTATGTATTATTCTCGTAGATTAGATTATGCGGTGCGTGCTTAAGAAAGGGATTATTATTATTATTATAATTTTATATTAGATGGAGTGAGTGAGGAAGGGAAGGACAGTGTGTGTGGGGTTGATGGTGCATAAGCTTTAACCGAAAGTAACGGTCTGTCATTCCATATTTTCCTTTCCTTTGCTAATTTCCTCCTTCAATTGTGGGTAGAAAGTGATTCTGTTACTATTGGTACCACACGGTTAAGCAATTACCTCTATGAATGAAGTAAGAAAATCAGCTGAAATTTACCTCTGTTACGCGGAGAAGCAATTATGAAGCGAGAAATCTGCTGAACTATATACTGTATCTTCAATGATTGAAACAATGCCTGTGCAACAATTATCTGTTGTAAACGTGATGCAAAATTTTATGCCTCACTTCTTATGTGAAGGCATTTTTCCTGCCGTGAGCCCTCTAAAAAATTGTCATTTAAATCATACTTTCTAAGCTTAGAATAGGCAGGTAGGCAGATTGACTCGCTCAAATCCGCAAAAAAACAAAGTAAAAGTGGCAGGTTGGTGGTCCACCCGGTACAACTTGCCAAAAAAATACTTAGAAATAGTAAAAAACAAGAGAAAACTTAGTAAATAAAAAACTAAATTTTCCTTTTTAGTACTTCACCTCAATATTTTAAATTTTAAATCCTATAATTGAATCCCGCGAAATCATTCCTTCATGAAGGTTGCATATTATCATATTTGCTTAGGTTTTAATTTAAAATCAAACTAATAAGAATATGGATATTATTTTTTATTAGTTATATTCAGTCAAATGAAACTTATATTAGTTTTACTTTTAATTAACGCTTAAATGTAAAAATTATATATGTTTTGTAAATAATGCTAAATGTTTTTAATATCTGAATTTTATATTTAATTTAAATTTAGTTTAATTTTATTAATCAATTCAAATTTTATTAAGTTTAGTTTTTAATTTTATTACTACCCTAGTATGTACTACAATTATAGAAATACCTGCTAGTTAAATTAAATGCCATGTTGTGATGATACATAACAAGACGTGCAAAACAAGGGTGTCAGAACTGACATCTTAAGAATACAACAAATGATACATGCCATGTGTAGATCATTAGAAGTTCCATAGGATGATGATCCATGCACACAGATATTTCTTTAACTAGGCAAACAAAACAATTTTATGACTGGTTAATAATTTGCAGCATACTATATGACAACAAGGACATGAGTATCTCACGTGGAGAGTTCCTCATTAAGCGCTTGATCCATTTGTACTATTGCATTTCTCAAAGAGAATCCAAAGTGCACACTTATGCAACCTTGTCTATAACCCTTTATGATTTTCCTTTGAAAGATTCGAGCAGTACACACATGACATTGTCTATTAGAGGCTACTACATTCTGAATTGTGTGTTTAACTTATCTTTTAAGTTTTAAGTTCTTTTGGGATTAATTAATTAATGTAATGAATACATAAAGTTATAAATTGTGTCTACAGTTAATGTATTGCACTAACTCAGTTGCATATATGCTTGCTTAGGTAAATGTACTATGCAGTGTTTCAGGACATAGACAACTGTTCCTGTCCTTCAAAGACGTTAGAGCACGTGAATAATAAACTTGGTATTTTGTCATTTACTATAGGAGAAACCTTATAATGAAGTTATTTTTCCTTGAGGTCTTAATTTCTTGATCTAATTTTAACTGTCTTTTTGGCCAATAAAATTAGATATACATATGGAGAGGATTGTTGTCCGTAACTCACAATGCTCTTGTGATCACTTGCATCTGGCTTGTTAGGAGGGATGCTAATATGAATATGCTTGCAAGTTAGCAAAGACGATCATATTGGAATATTAATCTCTAAACTCAACGGGTAGCAACAATGCCTAAACTTAAATAAGACACAACGGTTGTTGTTTATGAAATTAATGTCCAAATAAATAATTATTGCATTTAAAAGACTCAACTGAATGATCTAAAAACAATGAAGGGAACATAAACTTAACCAAAGAGAACGGAGATGACCAAAACGGTTGTACTGAAGCCAAATTTTTACAGCAAAGAATATGTAACAATCACTTAAACCACACTTATATAAAGATCTTGCCTAGAGCTTAAGTAACGGAATCTTACTTTTAGCAACAATTTATTGCTGTTATCTAAAGTGAAAAATTGTTAGAACTAAAGTCACTCTCTTTAGCTGTAGAATTATAAAACCTTAAACAACTTTTGAGGAAAAAAAAATCCTCTTGAGCTGTAGAATCTACGGGTTAGAACCATTACATAATTACATCAAAATTTAGTAATAACAGAGTATATGCGAACTTTTCAAACATTTTAGTTATTCATCACTTTATTTTCATTAACATACTCGAAAAATAAAATCAATTAGATATTTTAGCTCAATTAATTTTCTGTTTTTACACTCTTAATTACTAGACGCAAACATGAATATGAGTTATAACTATCAGTGGTGTTTTACCTGTCACTTTCCCGTAACTACTCCTGAACTATCTTGTTGTTGTACAGTGAAATCGTAAAGGTTGTAATAATTGTGAAATGTATATGTTTCTTCTTTGACGATTTTCCTTTATACACCTCCCCCGTTGGTCCGTTGTGTTTCTTTCTCATGATGAAAGTGGGCTTTGCAAAGACAAGGATTTCTATGTGGGCCATGATATCATCTTAGGTTTTGTAGCTTTGTGTCTAATGTGGGTCCAGATGATCTTCTCTACACTAACTTCATCTAGAAATATGTCTCTTATTTATTGAAGCATGCTATCAAATGTGCAATGTTTATGTCTTGCATTATTATGGTTTGGCCATCCTATTCCAATGCGAAGTAAAAGCTTTTTGAGTGCCTTATTTGACTTTCATTTTGGTGGAAGCTAGGGACACACCGTAATAAATTCTATAAGAAGGACTCGTTTGGATTTGCTTATTTAGACTTAATTATTGTCATAAGCACTTGTGAGACTATTTGAGAGAGCTTATGGAAATGACTTATGACATATTCATAAGTTGTTTCGATTAAGTTTCATAAGCTCTCCAAAATAGCTTATGACTTATAGAAAAATAGTTTAACATTATTTTATCTTTTATTATATAAACAGCTTATGCATGGATAAAAACTTATATGATAAGTATTTATGCCATAAACGCTTAATTAATATGTTTATTCAAACGAGCTTGGGGGGATTTTCTTCTAGTGAGATAGAAGCAAGCTTTTTAATAAGTACTACTATTCCATATTCAAGTTATTAATAAATAAGTAAATAAGTATTAATTTCAGTACTTATTTACTATTCCCTCCGTTCCTAATCTTTGGTACTTTTGGCCTCTTTCTTTTGTTCCAAAACAATGGTACTTTTAACATACCAATGTATAATTTACCAAAGTTTTCCTAATTTACCCTTTATCTTTATTTAATCTCCAAGTTAAAATAAATTGTCCCAATATTCTTTATTTGGAGTCCAAGACAATAGACCTTTCCTTTTACATTTTCAACGCATTTTTTTTCTCTTTCCAACTCACACGGTCCATCACAGTAATTGAAACCTTTCCTATCCTTTTACATTTTTTTTGTTCTCTTTCCAACTCCTCAACCATCATATTTTTGCACTTGACTAAAAAATATTTTAACGTTCATACAATTCTGGATTTCACTCTTGAAAAATAAAAGAATTCTTTACTTCACTAAAAAAAAAAAAATATAGTTCTGCTCAATTCAAATAATATAGTTTTGCACTTCACTACGTAACAATGGCTCTATTTCTAAAAATAAGTGCTGCACAATTCAATTAAAAGAAAACAAGCGTAGCTTTTATTCTTCTCTTTCTAAGTTAACTTAATATTATCAGCCGCTTCTCTTTTTTAACAATAATAACAATTTTTAAAAAAATACAAATTAGAAGTTAATGCTACAAAGGGGCACTTTAGTCTTTAGGTTACACAAATTAATGATTTCTTAATCTGTGTGAAATATGCCAAAAGAACCAAAGTTCAGGAACGAAGGGAGTAGTTTAATTTATCCAAAAAGCATTACTTATACATTGCCACCACAAGAATTAATAACGTGGGATAATTTTTGGATAAATTAAACTAGTAAATAAGTAATGCTAATGTGTTTGGAACCGTGGTAGATATACATGCTTAACGCATGGTAAGAGTGAAGCCACACTCAGTAGCTTTCTCTGTAATTTTCCAAACACACACACACCAATCAAAAATGTCCTCCTCATTAGGAATTTGATCGATATACATTGCCATTAATCAAAAAACAAATTTATCTACAAAATTTCATATTAATATATTAATCCAAAGATGTCATATATTACTCAAAACTGAGCGATATAGGTTGATTTGAATAGTGAAAATTTCTTAGCTTCTCTATGTTTATGGAGAATTTTAATTGACACATATAATTAGATAACAAAGTTGTCACTCTGGTTTGGCTGCCAATCCCTTTGGTGGAATGAGTGCATCTGACTTTGACTACATGATTGACTGAGGAAGAGGACGTACGAAAAAAGGATCTGAATAAAAAAGCAATTCCACCAGTTAAAAGGGCTTTGATTAATTGGTTCTTCTCTCTAATGGCTTAACACCACAATGAAACTTTTTTTATGTTCTCTTCTTTTTCCTTTCTTTATGGTTCTTTGGACTAGGACAAAGCTACCCCACTGATCACTAAGGTCATAACACATGTTATGCAGTCACTTTTGTTTTTCTAGCAGCCACCATTATTTTGTTTTTGAGTGGACCAAAACATCAACATATTATAGAAAACTATTATTATTATTATTATTATTATTATTATTATTATTATTATTATTAGGCTTAAATATATTTTGGGTCCCTATAAAATTTGAGTTTTTTGTTTTTAGTTCTTCAAATATTTTTCAGCAACTTTTGGTCCCTATAAATTTGAGGTTTTTGCTTTTTGTCCCTCATGACTTTTAATAATGTTTCTTGACTTTTAATTGCATTTTTTGACCTTTTATAAGTGCTATTAAAAGTCTTGAAAAGTCATGAGGAACTAAAAGCAAAAAAACTCAAATCTATATAGACGCAAAATTGGTGAAAATTTTTAGAGGGACTAAAATCAAAAAAACTAAATTTTATAGGACCAAAAAATGTTTAACCCTTATTATTATTATTATTATTATTATTATTATTATTATTATTAGAAGAAGAAGAAGAAGAAGTAAGTTTAACAGGAGTTAGTTTTGGTCTCCTATTTTGTAACATTTGCAATTTTTGTCCTTTAATTTTTTAAAATTTTGAAATATTGATCAATTTTAAATTGGGTCAATGATTTGGTAATGTGGCAAATGACCTGTTTATCTGATACCGCCTTCTTGAAAATGTCCCATTTGGCATTCCACATCAACAACTAGTACTTAAAAACAACAAAAATAAATCTAATATTCAATTAAATAAAAGAAACTTTTGTCAAAAAATAATAAAAGAAACTAAAACACCAATTCCTCAATTAATTTTTTTATAAGCAAAATTTCATAGCACTTGGTATATGATATAACAAGGTTCACAAAAAAAACTCGGCTGCAAAATTCATTAAAAGAACTCCTTGCATGAGCAAATAAACCCCCCAACAACTTATATAATAGTGTCACTCCCAGACAACCGAAGCAAACCACAACAACCTAATAATAATTTGATCCCAATAACCCAATTGACAGATTTGACACATATGCATGAACCCCAATTAAGCAGAACAGCCCCCCAAACCACATATGAGAGGGAAAGCTGTTTCTCTTCAAGGGAACCAAGCCAGGCGCCATTAATTACCGCCCGGTGATGCAGGACGCCGTCTCCAAGCAACATGACGCCAACACCAGGTGCGCTTTCCAGCCACTGGACGCCAACAATAGGTGCCGTTACCTGCCACTGGGTGCCATTCCCAGGCTCAGACAGAGGACCATCAAGCACCATAAAACCAGTACAACATCAACACTGGGTAACAAAAAGAAAAGTACCAAGCACCGGATCCAGTAGAGAACAACATCGACCCGGACACTAATTCTTAGCATGCCGAATTAAGGACCAAAATTGCAAAATAAGAAATGAGGGATCAAATTTTCTAAACAGGCATAATAGGGAGACCAAATTATAGTCACCCAATTTGTCGCACCATGGTTTCATTTTCACATCATTACTTCAAATTTGGTGTTACAACAAACAGTTAAATTATTGAGGGGCCAAATTCATATTAAGGATTGCTGCGAAATTTGGTGTTACTTCAAATTAAGGATTGCTGCAAAATGAAGCCATGGGTGCGACTAAATTGGTGATTGTAAATCTAGGGTTTTGTTAAAGGAAGGGGAAGAAGATAAATGCATATCATTAGGTCATGCGAGGTAAGAAAACGAAGATGTGTAGACATCCAGATCATGTATGCTACACTCATGTATGCATTTTGTCTATGTAACTTAATAGAATGTCTAAAAAAAGGGTGATAGTTTTACAGGCGGACCTATGTAGAACCCAGAAGGTTCAATTGAATCCCCTAGAAAAAAATTGTATAAGTACCCTTTGTATATCAATTTTCAAAAATTGTCTAGGGAGACATGGCTCTCATATGTCACTAATTAAGAAGATCCATCTCTAGTTATAGTTGCAAGAATTTTAAGGATAGTTGCGAAATGAAGCCATGCGTGCGACAAAATTGGTGATTGTAAATCTAGGATTTTGTTAAAGGAAGGGGAAGAAGATAAATGCATATCATCAGGTCATGCGAGGGAAGAAGACGAAGATGCGTAAACCTGATCATGTATGCTACACTCATGTATGCATTTTGTCTACGTAATTTAATAGAATGTCTAAAAAAGGGTGATGGTGTCGTAGGTGGACCTATGTAGAACCCCCGGGAAATTTTTTTATTAGTACCCCTTTGTAAATAAAATTTGGAACCCCAATGAGATGTTAAATTTTCACTAATATCATTAAATTTGCACTCAATTTGCACCTGATTTTTAATAAATATGTCTTATTAATCTTCGTAAGGGACTATTTATAAATCTTTAGGAAGTAATTTTATCAATATCACATACTTTTACGGACTACTTATTTTCGTATACTTTAGGACTTACTAGGAAAGGGCATGTAAACTTAGAGACTAATTTCGTTATTTACTCTTAAAAAAATTTGAGTTAGATAAGTTGATTATTTAATTTTAGTAAATTAAGTGAGGATATTTGAAAAAAATTTAAACAATCCTATAAACCAACAAATTTTATAATATTTTTTTTGCACCCCTTGGCCTAGGGTCTTGGGTTGGCCACCGGATGTTGTAAACAATTTGAAATATTTTTTTAAAAAAAAAATTGGGGAAGGGGAAACTTTATTAATCAAAGTGACACTAATAGTCATAGTCATTTTACAACCGTCCCCGAGGAAATTCGAACTCAGCACCTAGAGGATACAAGGCTAAGCTTTTACCACTGAGATAGCACCTCAAGTGTAAAAGACAATTGCTCACACAATTTGAAATATAAAAGACCAATTCGAGAAAAAAGATGAATGGGCAATTCAAAACTTTACTTTATGTTAAACGAACCCGAGAGGAATTTGCTTTATTTTTATTATATCTTATTTGTGTTGTTGGTTTTATTTTATGGCGGTGAAAATTGATTTTGTAAAATGATTTATATTTAGATATATTTATGTAAAGGTGAGTTTAATACTGTATTTTCATAGAAGTGGAGAGATTGACTCCATAGCAAGCTAGGGTTTTTAGTCAAAGAGTAGAGTGCATCGTCTTGTGTCTAAAAGTCCCTTAAGTAGGAATTACTCTCAATAGGTAGGTGTGCTTATTACGGTGTGATTGAGTCCTTGTTGTCTAGGCAACCTAGGTTAAGTCTTTTTCAAATTGAAGGTCGAATTGCGTAACGTTGTAGGCAGGTTCGGGTTCTGCGTATAGTATGGACGAGTCATGCTAAGCGCGAGTCTCTGGGCTACTAGGCCCTTTACAAGTGACTTTACTGAGTTAAATGCACCTCTAGGATGTTGGAACAGCTAAGTGTGCCTCTAGGCTACTGGCACAACTAAGTGCATCTATGGGATGTTGGGGCCCTTTGTGCATGGGTGACTTTCACATCTAAATGCACATCTAGGGTATTGGCACAGCTAAGTGCACCTCTAGGCTACTGGGACAACTAAGTGAACCTCTGTGCTACAGGTCCTATCAGTCAGGCGCATAGGTGAGTTGGGACTATGTTATGACGTCTTTCGGCTACTGGACCCTTAGTGGGCAATTTGTTCAGCTCTGCATGCAGTCTTCCCTACACAAGGCTTTGATGAAGGTGGGATGATTGGTAAGTGCACCTTTGGGCTATTAAGCGCCCCATCTGGCGACTTGGTTATGCCAATATAAATAATAAATGGGTTTTTTTTTTGTACCCACACAGTTTTCCCATCTACCCTCACGCCCCATGCGAAAAGACCAAAATACCCTTCACAAAATTTAAAAACCCCAACATATCCCCAGCTCAAAATAAAAGAAAAAAAAATTGGAATTTCGTATATACCTATATACGAAATTCCCCAAAAATTGGAAATCGTATATAGGTATATACGATTTTCCCTAAAAATTTAAAAAATAAAGTCGCATATACCTAAGGTGGGGGTATATACGATTTGTTAAATTACAAAACCGTATGTACCCCCACACCTAGGTATATACGACTTTGTGACCCAAAAAATAAATAAATGAATCATTTAAAAAATTTAAATTATTTTTCTTTTAGAAAAATAAATTAAATATGAATATTGACCGTCTTTTGGTTCTGTTTAGTGTGTAGTTCGGTAACACGTGACGTTGTTATACGTCGAGCGAATAATTTAGGCTAAAAAATCGGTTTTCAAGCAACCTACTCCGATTATAATGAAACCACAGTCATTAAATCCGAAAAAAATCAAGTACCAAGACTCCCCTAAAAGTAACTTCTATTGGGACAACGGGCTGAAAATCTCAAATTCCATCGTTTACTATTTTTTATTAATTTTTTTAATTTTTCATAGTCTCCAAAAAATTTAAAAAATTTTGCATAGCCTTATTTTGGTTTTATTAGATTTTTGTGGTGTTTTTATAATTTTTGGATTATTTTTGACTCTTTAACGGATTTTTAGTAGCATTTTTAACCTTTTTTTAAAAAATTAAAATATTTTTTTAATAACAAGTCGTATATACATAAGGGGGGGTGTATATACGACTTTGTAAAATACAAGTCGTATGTACCCCCACACTTACGTATATGCGACTTGTATGTGGGGGTACGTACGACTTGTATTTTACAAAGTCGTATATACACCCCCTGATGTATATACAATTTTTTTTAAAAAAATTCACATATATATGATTTGAATTTTTCAAAGTCGTATATATGTAGGGTGAGGTATATACGATTTTTTGTCAAAATTTTTAGGGGTATTTTCGTCCAAAAAAGTCTTGTGGGGGTACCAAAAAAAACCCATAATAAATTTGAGAATCAAAATCATGTTAGTAGGCAAAAACTCCAAATATCAACTTCAAGTTAGAATCTGTGTGTGTTTGGTGATGCTTCTTGACATTCAAACTTGTGTTTGTGACATGATTCCATGTGGAAAACTCGCGGTTTTAGAAAAATAATAAATCCAAGCTTTTGCGTCGCGATGGATTCCCGTCGTGATTTTGTCAAATTGACTGTTTCGGACTGGGCCAGTCGTCAGACTCAACCCAGTAGTGGTCATCCAACCCGGCAATGGGAGGATCAGTCCAACTGGGTCCAATCTAGTAGTGATCATCCAACTCAGCAAGAGGAGGATAAGATCAGCTGCTTATTGGGGAAAAGATCAGCCCACTTGCGAACTAATCACTATAAATAACATCAGTCACCAAGTGTCAGGTACGCAATTCATTCGAATATTCACTAGATTGTACTGTAGCTCGATATAGCTGACATGGGCGTCGGAGTGTCCTTGCAGGTACACCCCTTGCGCGTTCAGGTCATCCTCAGCCTACAGTAGCAGACGATCCGTGGCCGACATTTCAAATGCCTCCAAAGGCAACTCGAGGCAGACCGCGGTCGACCGTGGCCGAGATACCAGTCCCTCCACCCCCAGCACTAGAAGGAACGATGACCAACGCTGAGGTCGTCGCCCCCGGTTCCCAGCCAGGAACCACCTAGCAGATCGACGTCACCCTTCCGACCAACCTGGTTCAAGAGCTCCGGGAACAACTTCGAAACCGAGACCTGCAGATCGCCCGGCAGAACGACCTGCTCACCCAGATGGAGGATCAGGCGACGTTCAGGCGAGCAAACACTGCATCCGAACTACGCCGTCGCAGGTCGTCCGGTCCACGGGCCGACTTGTCTAGGAGACATCGTTCGCCTCCCAGAAGACAACTCGTCCACAGATCTCCACCCCGCAGAAGGGGACGAGAAGGAGGACCAACTCCGCCCAGGATTACTCCCTCCACTTCAGATTACACCTACTGGCCGGAGGAGACTTCGCAGAAGGAATCTTCCAATGATTCGTCTGGCTCACCCAGCTCGCACACTCGATCGCGCAGCAGGTCTTACGAAAGGCGCCCACACAACCATCGATCACGCAGCCGGTCTTACGAAAGACGCCCACGCAACAATTCAAGAGGCAATTCTGATGAAGAACGACGTGGTCGTCGAGGTCGACACTTCAAGGACCGACCACCTCGTAGGGGTAGAGTTGACATGAGTCTGAGACCATTCACAAGAGAAATAGACGAGTTTCGCGTTCCACACTCATTACAGAAACCCTCGTCCGGTCTTAAACTGTACAATGGCGTGTAGGATCCCGACGCCCATCTGAAGAACTTCGACATTATGATGAAATATAGGGGGGCGCCCGGTCCTGTCAAGTGCAAGATCTTTCCCTTGACCTTAGAAGGATCAGCCTTGGAATGGTTTACTGAGTTACGGCCTAACACCATTTCTTCATGGGAACAGATGGCCAGAGTCTTCTCTGCCCGTTTTAGAACTTCAAGGGTAAAGCCTAAGTCTCAGAATGTCTTGATCGCGATCAGACAAGGAACCAATGAGTCCCTCCGAAGCTATGTGGAACGATTCAACAGGGAAGCCGACCAGGTGAGGAATCTGGACGACAACCAAAGATTGTGGTTCTTGAGGACCGGACTCCTCCGAGGGAGTAGATTTGAAGTGGAAGTAGGCTTACACTTGCCAAGAGATTTGGAAACCTTCCTCCGCAGATCTCAGAGGTTCATGAATTATGAAGAGAGCACGATGGCTATTGAAGCCGCTGAAAGAGGGATCAATCGACAACCTCGCGAAGATCGCGACCAAAGGCCTAGAAGGGATCAGGGAGGACCACCAAGAGATTCCACGATCAGGAAGTTCATGGACCGAGCGAAACTGAATACCTCGTACGCACAGATCTTGTCAGAATGTTCAAACGCAGAGTTCAGAGAGATGAGAAAACCAGACCCTCTCGTCCTCAAGGACGGGCAGCGCCCATCCAAGAAGTACTGTCATTACCATAAGAGCAACAGGCACGATACCAACAACTGCATGGCCCTCAAAGACGACATCGAAGAGCTGATCAGAAAAGGGAAACTGGATCAATATGTAAAGAAGGACCAGGCTGACTGGAGGGATGACAGGAAGGAGGTGCGATCACCTAGAAAGGGAAAGGCACCGATTGACGAAGTGGCTAAAGTCAGAGAAGAAGAGGAGGACGAGGACGATGATGTCTAGGATACCAGAAGATCAAGGGGAAGGCAAGTTGCCTTGTAAGAACTGATTGTATGTCATGAATGAAAAGACGGGCGGAACACTATTTTTCCTACAGGGTTTTTTATCGAGGTCTTCCCAACCATTAAATAAGACAATTTCTTTTATATATGTGTTCATATGTCTCTTTAATTACAAACGGCCAATCGAGAACGAAGCTCAAAGGTTCGACCTACCGTGCGAGTTAAATTCGAACTGCGTTCGATAAACTGCGCGGTCAGGATACAACACTTAAACGAATTTAAGTACAAACGAAGCGGCCTAAGATTAGTCGTACCCCTGAGGACGAGTTAAATCCGGGTAGAAGCTCGGTAAACTGTCCAAAGGCACTAAAACGAATTTAAGTACAAACGAAGTGGCCTAAGATTGGACGCAACCCCAAAGGCAAGTTAAATCTGGGTAGAAACCTGGTAAACTGTCCATGGGCGTTCACGATCCTACTCGAAAGAAACGGGTGGAAAGAATAAGATAACACGCGAAAATACCGAGCCAAGCGAATAAGGCAACAAGATAACACGCAACCTTGGAAAGCTGTCTCGTCTGGAGACCATAACTTCGTCCATCTTTATCCGATGGGGTCGTGTGAGCATGCGTTGGAAAGCTGAGAAGCATGCCTACAACTTTCATGTTGGAGTCAAAATCTAATTTGGACGTTTTCTACCCCTTCTGGTCGCCCAAGTTTGGGGTGACCACTTCTTGGTCGCCCGCGCGCAACCTTGGTGGACGGTCTGGACTGGAGACAATAACTTCGTCCATGTTTATCCGATTGAGGCGTGTGAGCATGCGTTGAAAAGCTAAGAAGTATGCCTACAACTTTTATGTTGGACTCAAAATCTAATTCGAACTTGGTTTACCCCTTCTGGTCGCCCAAGATTGGGACGACCACTTCTTGGTCGCCCGCGCGCAACCATGGAGGGCTGTCTAGTATGGAGACCATAACTTCGTCCATGTTTATCCGATGGGGGCGTGTGAGCATGCGTTGGAAAGGTTAGAAGCAGAGATACAATTATTATGTCGAGCACAAAATCTAATTTGGACGTATTCAACCCCTGCTGGTCGTCTAAATTTTGGGCGCCCACAGCACAAAAAATGGGCAATCGGCACCATGAAGGGCTGTCTAGTCTGACAACCTTGGAGGCATGGGCAACCCAAAGATACTGAGCATCGATCGTGCAAATATGAAAGAGCACATACACTTAAAGCAAAAGAAAATCAAGCGTGCAACAATGTATCAAAAGCACAAACGATCAAAGTCTGGATTACTACAAAAGTCAGACCAAATGCAAATTTGGATCCTCCGGAGTAGCGTGGGAGCTGTTGTTTGGATTCCGTGGGGTAGAAGGAGGAGCAGAGGTCGTACCCTCCGTAGGTCCTTTCCAAGCCCGTGAAAGCATCCGAGCGAAGGACGAACCTTTACCCACCATCTTATCTGCAAAAGAAGAAGAGAAAAACATTAGTCACAAAGAAAAGATGTTAAGCAAAATAATGATCATGGGCAACCCGAGGAGTATGGGCGACCATGCTCGCGAGGCGACCCAAAGAATGGGTAAGGGAATTAGCCTGTCTAGAACCTCCCGATGCTGGAGATTCAGCAGGAGAACCAGACTCGATCTCCTCACGAAAATTTACCTCCTCTTCGTGCAAAGAATGCACCACTTCTTCATGAGAGGTCACCCTCTCCTTACCATCCGACATATCAGGAGACCGTCCCGTTTTCAAGGTAGCAGCCCGAGCAACGTGAGGGTCAGACGCCGCAGGTTTACGAAGAGTTTGCTTGGTCCTCGCCACAGTGCAGACCTGCAGGAAGGAGCGACCACTCGTTAGACGAGTCCTTAGGCTTGCACGTGAGGGGGCAATTGTCTCGCCCCAAGCCTGATCGCCCCTTCCCGCCAAACCAGAACAAACAAGTAAAAAGAATAAGGAAGGAAGCAAGAAAGGAAGAATACTTGAGAGTCAAGGTCCGATGACAAAGAAGGCAAGGTCACCCGCTACAAAGATCAAGTTCCCTACAATCGAAAGCAACCGCTGAAAACAAAATAAGAGTCTGATCAGGCTCGCAGCAGGACAATTTTGACAACATTAAGTGTGAGGAATTATACTTTGGAACGCACAAACAATTTTCACAAGTTACTAACAACGAAGTGTAGGGTAGCATACCGTGAAAGAAAGATCAAGCCACCCGGAAGGTCAAAATTGCCAAATCGGGAAGAGGCAAAATCACGGTGAAACCTTGGAGATCGAAACACCAAAGTGTGTTTTATAGCAAGAAGGAGAATAATAGCGAATGATCGCCCAAGTCACACAAGGGATGGTCTCTCCCTAGAATTGCAGATCATCCACCAACGAAACACCATAATTTAGAGCACACAGCACACAGTTTTAATAACAAATATAGCAATCCAACAGAGCTAGTTCGAATCAAATTACATATCAAACGACCAAACCGCAAAGTTATCCAGATCCTACCAAGCTAATCAACGCAAATAAAAGGACGAACCAAGAGGAAAGAAAGGGAAATACCTTAGATCAAGTAGAGTAGGCACACAGTGAGCGGACCCGGCGTAAATTAAGGACAAAGTCGCCACAAGAAATCAATAGGAAGTCCGGGTCGCCCCCTAGAACGATCCACGGGTCGTCTTCAACAAGGGTGAGCAGGTTGCCCCCTTTCCTTGCGCCTCTTCCCTGATGGATCACACCCTTGCAAGAAGTGCAGGTCGCGCGTCACTCACGGATAGAAGAGCAGGTCGCTCTCCGTAGGAAACGTGTCGCCCAGATCAGGTCGTCCAAAGGAGCGGCGTGCGCAAGAGGAACGGAGAAGAGCAGGTCGCCCTTACGGGGCGCTCGTCGTGGATCATCGCAAGGAGAAGGGAACAGGTCGTCCAAAAGAAGAGGGTGCGTGATCCCCTTTTGAGAAGCTTTCACGGCAAGAGCTGCACGAGAATGGGTCGCCCACGAAGGAGAACGATGCGAGCTGACTGTCACGCTGATCGGGTCGCTCAATTGAAGAAGGAAGGGATCAGGTCGCCCAAATGAGAAGTAAATGGATGGGCTGGTCGCTCCAAAGAAAAGGGATCCTCCCAGGGAGAAGAAGTCTTGGAAAAAACAAGGAAAATGAGATCTTTTTGAAATGAGTGATGAGAGTGAAGGGAAAGAAAGACCCCTCTCACCCACCTTATATAGGGTCCCAAGAAAATGGCCCATTTAAACTTTAAAAAATATTCAAACGATCCGTTACGATCAGACGACGCGAAAAATACCCATCAATGATCAAACGATCCGTTACGATCCAGATCGCCGAAAAACTTAAGTAACGACTGGGGGCACGACCATCCAGATTACACGTCAAGCCTACGCCCGCTCAACGATTGACCTTGGCTTGGGGGGCAACTGTTTCGGACTGGGTCAGTCGTCAAGCCCAACCCATTAGTGGTCATCCAACCTGGCAAGGGGAGGATCAGTCCAATTGAGCCCAATCTAGTAGTGATCATCCAACTCAGCAAGAGGAGGATAAGATCAGCTGCTTATTGGGGATAAGATCGACCGTGTATTGGGCCCCCAGTACCACTGGGCTATCCAGATCAGCCCACTCGCGAACTAATCACTATAAATAACATCAGTCACCAGGTGTCAGGTACGCAATTCATTCGAATATTCACTAGATTGTACTGTAGCTTGATATAGCTGACTTGGGCGTCGGAGTGTCCTTGCAGGTACACCCTCCTGGGCGTTCAGGTCATCCTCAGCCTACAGTAGCAGACGATCCGTGGCCGACATTTCAAATGCCTCCAAAGGCAACTCGAGGCAAGTAAGATTCATCTCTATTTCTCGGAAGAAATTGAAGACTCTATAACTATAATTTTAGGTATATGAATGCATATATTTCTTCCAATAAAAAATATAAATATATTTCTATTTGTTTAAAAATTGCTAAGTCATCAGTCGAGCGAGCCCTCAACTGAGGCAAATACATAGCCAAGTGAAGATGAGGCGAGTGGCTTAATTTCACATAGAGCAGTAAAAACTCAAGACTCCTATTCATGGAGTTTGAGAGAGAAAGATGATTGAAAATATCTGAATCTCATTCAATGACTGGAACAGTTACAACTGTAACTATATATACACAGTTGAGCAATTGAAAGGATCTAACAGAAATCTAACTGCTTCTAGAATAATAGCAGCATCCAATCTAACTAATTTGAACTAGACATTAAGTTACAAAGAGGGCAAAAGGAAACCCAGAAAAGAGAAGAAGGAGAAGGGAAATAAAGCTGAGCGTGTAACTTAAGTGTGTGACTTCACTTTGTTCCTTTGAGTGACTAGGCATAGTCAACTCTGTAGATGTGGCAGTTTGACCATGACTCAAGTGATGAGTTGTAACAGCTTTTTAGTTCTTCCTTTTTCTGTTGAAACACTTCCAAAGTAACATTTGTGAAGACACTTGGAAAGCTATTGGCTAGTTCAGCGTGGTAGGCTTAATTCAACTGAGGATGCCATGGGTATAAAGAAAATATTTTGAAGCAAATGAGACAAGCACGTGGGAAGTTGCATTGAAGATCAAAAGCAAAGCGTGGAAACGGTCAAGGATGCGTTTAGGCACATAGAATATAGGAAATGGCGGTTGATTCCCATGATCCGTGCCAATAGCTTGTTAGTGGGGAAGTTCCTTAGGATTTTAGCATGTGGTAGACTTAATAGACGTTATTCTTAGCTGAGTAACCATTTTTATTGTGATTTGTTGTAAACTAGTGATCGTGGCCACATGACAATCAATCAAACTCTTATTTTCAACAAATCATTATATAAAAATACTTAGCTTGTAAGTATTCTAGGCACATGACAATCAATCAAACTCTTATTTTCAAGTAATTTACATCTCTTTTACGTTATGCATGGCCTTAGAATAGCCCTAATTTAGTCAAATCTTCTCCCACGCCGAATCCTATCACTCTTTGGAGTAGTTAGGGAAATCATAGCTGGGCAACATAGATCCTTCCTCAGCGTAGTTTCTTGAAAAAAGATAATAACGAGGCTTAAGCTATTTAGACGATCCTCGACTAAGTTCTAAGTTTGACAACACTATCATTTTGTAATATATATTAGACATTTATATACACTTATAACTATAGTAATACTCCATCCGTTACAGAATATAATCAAAAACTGGTAAGCGAAAATTGATGTATCTGGTTCAAAATTTGGACCAGAGACATTAATTTTCGTTTAACAATTTTTACTTATATTTTGTTACGGAGGGAGTATGAAACTCTTCATTTCTTTTGAGAAATAGAGATGAGTTCTCATTATTTTAATTGTGCATGGTTTACTCTGTTGCGACTTGACCCCATGCCAGTTTCTAAAGGGTCCTTTAAATGATAACAGGGATTCAAAGGTGTGAACGATGAATATTCATAGTACTCTTTATTTAGCAAAAGAGAAGGCGGTAAAACAAGGTTGGACTTGGCAATAATCTTTGCATTTCCACAACTGACCCACATTTAAATTAGAACTTTATCTTCCTGCTAGTGATGGTTGCCACTCATTATTGGCATTTTGTGACTGAACATGGTTTGAACCTGCACGAGTTTGAGTAATTATATAAAATTATAAATACGCTGCAGTTTAGGGTAGCAGTTGTGATAGATATGATGGCACATGGCTCGTAGACCCACAACTCAAGAGCTCTTCTCATTTAGCATATCATGATATTGTTGGAACAAGGAGATCGATAAATTTGGACCTAATTGACAAAAAAAAAAAAGATAAATTTCGACCCTTAATAATTTTGATGTTAATATAACGATTTTAATTTTTATAGACGCGGGAAGGGTCTCCCTTAGCCATGATCGAATCTGAGCCATTGGATTAGCTAGGGACGATCTAGGTTGTTGATCTCATCGCCTTCTGTAATGGCTGGTGCCTGGGCCGGATCCAAGGTTATACTGGGTCGTTAATTTCTTATATGGATTGGGCTTGGCCCAGCCCGAAACATTTCCCCCCCAAGTTGAGGTCTATCACGATAGTCGGTCATGACTAGCGTGTCATTGAGTTCTGCTCCAAGGTTACCCCCGAGTCGACAAAGTTGTCGTTGTGACCTCGGATTCTTGAAAGTTGACACGTGTTAAGTTGTCGTCTTGATGTGACGTTTGATTGAACCAACGTGGCTTGTCATAATGATTGCCTAGTTTTCAGCGTTCGCTCATTAATTATCTTGAAAGGGGTGCGACGGTTCACGTTCTGAGCTCAGGGTCTCTATAAATAGGGCGGAGCTCCACCTCTTCGGTTAGTTTGAGTTTCCTAACAAGACTGTTTTCTCTTGAGCTCCGATGCTCTGACATTGAAGATCTTGCGTCTGACGCTAATCTCCAGCGAACCGACGTTGACGATTTTTCTGTCGATCTATTATCTAGACCATCATCTATTTTTATTTCGGCAAGAGGTTATGAGCTGCATTCATCTGAGGTTGTTCTAGATTCTTCAAGTTCAGTTTTCTTTGAGGTTAGCTTTTTACGTCTTTCTGCACTTTTTGTTGTCGCTTTTTCTTGAGTCAACGTACCCGAGTCCTTGCCCCGGGGAGGAAGATAGTAAGGTCTAGCTTTGTATTTGTCGAAGCCGAGTCTCTTTTCTTTGTGCGCCCTGACCTCGTCTTCCCCTTGCAGGTAAATCTGGTGAAGACTAAAGAAACCGTGAGGCCTCGTAATTACGTTCCCTCGGGGAAGCCGGTCTTAAAAATGTCAGCGGATGGAGAACCAATCTCGGCTGACGATGCTGGGTTCGGCTCCACTCGATCGGTGCAGTTCCCCGAAGCCAGCGGGTCTGCTGCTACTCCTTTTGCTGGGAGGTTGGGTCGCCAACCCGAGCTTGTGGTCCAGAGTGGCCCGAAGCCGATAATGGAATAAGTGGAGGCAGAGGATCCTTAGAGATGTGTCTCCAAGGAAATACGTGGTATCAGAACGATATACGTACCCGGGGCTGATTTATCCTAGTTCGAGGGGTGTGTCAACGGCTCAGGGTAGGAATGGCAGCATAAGGGGGTGCCTGACTCCTTGGCCATTTGCGATGCTGTCCCAGAATTTAATTTTTTTCTTTACACTGCCGTGTTGGACAAGATGATGATCCAGGTTCTTTTCAGCCCCTTCCAGACCTCTTGAGGTATTTGAAGCTCGCCCCATCTCAACTCAAACCAAATGTGTGGGGTTTCATCAAGACTTTCGAGATTGTGATGGGGGCTTTTGCAAGATGTTTTTCCCTTAAGGTCCTCTTTACACTCTTTGAGGTCTTCCGCCAGCCCGAGGTCGGATCTGGTAAGGAGAGGCAAAGTCACGTCGGAATCCGATGTAGCTGGAGACACATTGTTTTCTCCCATCACCGGCTCGGTAAAGGACTTCAAGTTCCGGTTTTTCTATCTGAAGCCGGTGAATGATTGTCGTGAAGAGAGAGTTGGCCGAGCACGGCGAGGATGGGAAGAAATTGTGCCAACTTGGCCACGGATTTCCTAATGTGGCGCCTAAATCTCCCAGACCCAACGTGACTTTGCCTCTCCTTATCGGATCAAATTAAATTTTTTTAACCAAACATTCAAATCAAATTAAAAACCGGTCCTAATTACTAATACAAATACTTTTCCTTAGGTTAAGAAATACTTTTTTTTGGTTAACCTATTACAAATACGAAAATGGACAAGGAATGCAACTAAACCTCAAATTAAAAACCGTGGTTCATGGGCGTTTAAGAGGCTTTAATTCCTAAGGTTTTTTTTACCCCCGCCATACCTCCCTATACTCCACAAAATTTGTTATTTCCAGAATGCCCCTATAAATTTCTTCTTACGGATTTATCTAATTTAAAGATAAATCCGTTTTTGATTTTTTTTCCAAAACAGATTTATCTTTAAATTAGATAAATCCGTTTATTCACATAATTCCGTTTTATATATACGCTTTTTTAAAAATAAATTCATTTTTTTATATTTTTGCAAACCGAATTTACCTAAGCAACACAAAATTTCGTTTTGGTAAATTTATAATAACAAATTTATATACTTATTAGATAAATCCGTTTTGAAAATATTTAAAACTGATTTATCTAATAAATAGGTAAAACCGTTGTGTATTAAAAAATAACTTTTTTTATTTAAATTTTTTAAAAAGATTATGAAAACACTACTAAAAATCTGTTGAAGAGTTAAAATTAATCTAAAAATTATAAAAGACCCACTAAAAATCTAATAAAACCAAAATAAGGTTATACAAATTTTTTTAGAGACTATGAAAAATAAAAAATTAGAATTTTTTGGAGATTATGAAAAACTAAAAAAATAACAAAAAAATAGTAAACGATTGAATTTGGGACGTACAACATCTTCACATGTTAACGAATAACTACACACTAAATGGAACCAAAAGACGACCGATATTCATATCTATTTTATTTTTTTAAAAAAATTAATTTTAATTTTTAAAAGACTCATCACTTTTTTTATTAATTATTTTATAAAAAGGATTTATCTATTTATTACATAAATTCGTTTTGGAAAAAATTCAAAACGCATTTTTATAATAAATATATAAATCTGTTATTAAAAAAATAACAAAAATGGATTTATCTACAGTGGGGGTTAAATCCGTTATGCATTTTTTTCTAAAACGGATTTATCTAACTAAAAGATAAATCCATTTTTGGTTTTGTTCCCAAAAAGGATTTATCTTATAAATTCGTTTTTTTTTCCAAAACAGATTTATCTTTTAATTTGGTAAATCCGTTAAAGATCAATTCACGAGCGTACTTTTGGAATAACTAAAGTTGTGGGGGTATAAGACTATATCGTGGGGGTAAAAAAACCCTAATTCCTATATACAATGGTAAAGGGTGGTATACATTTTCATTTAATACCATTTTTACCTTTATAAAAAATCACCAATTTTCAGATTTATCTTTAAAGGTAAATCCCGAATGTATTATTTAAATATTTTTTCCAAGTTTATTTTTGAATAGATAAATCTATAATATATGTTTTAATTCTGAATTTATATTATAAAACATAAATCCGTAATATATATTTTTTCCAGATTTATGTTTTACGATAATTTCGGAATTAAAAAATATATCACGGATTTTATACGTTTTTTAACATACATACGAGATTAAAAATTAAATTTTAATTTTAAAAAATTGATTTTTTATTTGTTAAATATTTTTATCAAAAAATATTATATTATAAGAATATAAAATTAAGTGTTTAGTATTTACATATATTGGATTCCAATAACATAGATTGGTTGATTTTGTGTAAAAAAACTAGGTCTTTCGTTAGGTTCATTGGGTTTGAGTGTGTATTAGTGAGATCCAAGAGACACATTCCAGTAACATAAATCGGGGTTAATTGTGTGTTAAAAACTACATTTAGTTGTTAGTTTGGTTAATTGAGTTTGAGTATGTATTATTGGGTTCCAATACATTGGTTAATAGTGTGTAAGAAACTAGGTCATTTGTTAGTTTTCTTAATTGGATTTGAATGTTTATTAGATTAAAAATAGTATTATTACACTAAATAAGTTTAATATTTAATTTTATTTTCAAAAAATATTCTGGGTTTAACATAATTTTTATTCCGGATTTATCTTTAAGCAGGTAAGTCTCGAATTATATGTATATTACGGACTTATGAAACATAAATCCAGAATTACATTTTTAAGCATAAATCCGGAAATATTTTGAAAAGCACATTCCAGAATTAAGTTTAAAATGATAAATTTAGAAAATAAAAAAATTGATATTCTAAATTAAAATTGGTGTATTTTAGTAAGGGTAAAAATGGAATAAAAGGAAAATATGGGGGTGTATGGGCTAGGAATGGAGGTAAAAAATGCCACCTGTAACACCCAAAGTAATTTATAATTACTTTGAGTTCTAAGTGGCTTGCTTATGATTTTATTGATTGACTTGAGGTGTTTGATGAATTAAATTTTAAATGTTTTATTTACTCAGTCTATTATGGACATCAATTTTATTTCCTTGTGATTTATTGTATCTTGGATGCATAAGTGATATTAGGGAAATTATTGGGTGAGAGTTAGTAATTTGCATTAGAGTGCAAACCCCATTTAAGTTGTCTTCACCCTCTATACCCAAAAAGACCCTCTTGTTCTTCATTAAAACCCTTCATAAAACAAGTGAGTTGAGGGAAAAACTACACAACCACACACTCATAAATCAGTTTTTCCAAAACTTGAGAAAAGAAAGAAGAGAGGGTTAGAGATTAGAGAGAGAGCTCGAAGAAGAAGGAAGAAAGAGAAACCCTGGGAGAATCATGCCACTCTTTTCATTGAAACCTTGTTCTTCAACAACACTTCACCATCACAGCACTTCTCTTCTTCTGAGTGTCGCAAATCACCACCCCAAAGAAATCCCCAAATCTGCCCAAAATCACGGTGACCATGAAACCATAAAAATGTCCATTTGCATGTTCAACTTTTGAACTTTAGGGGGTAATAGGAGCTGAGATAGGACTTGCATTCTACTTCTCTTGGTATATTGAAGCTCATTTCGCAATTTGAGGGCTTGGGGGCAGTTGATTGGAGTGTTAGGAGCTTGAGGTTGCATCTTTTGGAACCATTGTTTTGCTTGATAAAGTTTCAGCTAAACAAGTGAGTTCTTTTAACCTTTCTTTGATTTCCAGTTATTGCATGTTGTTTTTGACCTAAGAAATGAACATAATCTTGAAAATATGTGTGACATTGTGCTGGATGTGGTTGGAAACTCTGATTTGATGTGTTTGCTAATGGAAATGACACCCTTAAACAAACTCTAACTTGATTTGCACATATGTGATTTAATCATTGTTTGAATTTTGAATTGATGATGCAAATGTTGTTTTGATGCATGATTGGTTTGAAATTAAGTGTAATGTGGCTGTATTGTGAGTTAGATTTGATTGGATTGAGTTTGGATTGAAGAGAGGTTGTTTGGAATGATTAAAACTGTTTTTGAAGTGGTTTTTATGCAGAATGATAGGCCATAATCGATTATCACAGCTTTATAATCGATTAACACAACTTGATAATCGATTATCATAGCTTCATAATCAATTATCACCGTTCTTCGGGTTGACAGTTCTTCTCGTTAGCCTTCTGACTGTTTTCTTCGTAACTTTTGATCTAGAACTCCGATTTGAGTTTTCTTAGATGCGTTGGAAAGCTAATGAAAAGAACTACAATTATAATTAAATATTTAAAGGAATTTCCAACTTAATCAGAATGTCACCCTAATTCACCTTAGCTTGTAACGTTTGATGCATTGAAAGGAGTAACATGGTTGTAATAGATGCGTGTAGCAGAAACTAGTGCTTGCATTTGTACATTAAAACATGTTTGACATAATTTTCTTGGATGTGAAAGGATTAGATTGAGTTTGGACAATTTGGAAGAAGTTTATAATCAAGAAAAGGAACCAAAACTAAATTTTTGGTGGTTCTAGGAGGCACGGTCCATGCAGCCCCCACTGTAGCCCGTTTTGGAAATGCATTTTTCACACTCATTTGAATCCGAACTTCTCCCCAATCCTAAGTCCAATCTAACCCCTACTTTAAGTATCTCTCATTGTGATTGTTGAGGTTTAATTCCTATTGTTGAATATTGTTGGAATGTGGCAAGTGAATGTTTCCAAATTGATTGCAAAGTTGTTTCTTTTGTAAACGCGTTTGATGATAAAATTTGTTGTTGAAACTCATTTAGTTGATTGTAATGGGTCTAGAGGTGATGGTTAAACGCTTTTTGTATCGAATTAAAACTCTTTTCGAATGAACGAGTGAGAAAACTAATTAGTACGTATATAATACACCATAAATGAACTAAATAATGGATGATGTAGTTGGGGCGTTGTCATGAACTGTCTCAAGGCCCAAGAGGTTTAGTTAGAGGGTTCTAT
Source organism: Astragalus glycyphyllos (assembly GCA_963573325.1). Classification (NCBI taxonomy): domain Eukaryota; kingdom Viridiplantae; phylum Streptophyta; class Magnoliopsida; order Fabales; family Fabaceae; genus Astragalus; species Astragalus glycyphyllos. Next base: position 57,409,909 of record OY754307.1, read on the forward strand.
AATTCTATTTATTTATAGAACGCGGGTTCCCTACTGTGTATGTCGTAACTTTTATATTATATGTGTCATAGGTAATTATTAAAAGATATTCGGAGCATATTATGGTAAGGGAGTCTCGAAAGGACTCACTGAGATTATGTAATCTCACCCCTCATTGTTGTTGTTTTTCAGATTCTCAGCCGAAGTTTAAGGAAGGTTATACTAAGTGAAGGATTCCGTTATTGGGGGATCTTGAAGTCTAGAGAAATTTTGGGATTGTCTAAGTTTAAGTCATGAACTCAGATGTATTAAGATATTTATATGTATTTGTATTTTGGATTAAATTGAGGTGATGACTCCGATAGGTCCTTTGAACTAAAATGTTGCTTTACTTTTCGAATGAATTTTATAATACGAAAATCCTATTTAAAGGTTGATTTTGTTAATCCAAACTATAAATGCGTACTCTGAACGATCTAAAAGGTAATGTTGCAGATTTTTATGTCGGCAAAAAATCTAGGATGTTACACCACCACCCCTTGTAATTTGTAAAAACCTTAAGCCTTCATGTCCAAGATTGGGCTTTCAAATGGACTTCAGGTCAAATAAATTGCTAATTACACCCTTCATTTTCTTGCTCGATTTTTCTCATTCTTGGCACTTTTTGTGGCCCTCGTCAAGTTGGGCTACCTTAGTATGTATGATTTGTGTGCTAGGGGTTCTAATAAATTTTTATTTTAACATTAAACAATTAGAATGATATCAAGAACAACTCAAATAAAAGTCGTAATATGAATGATCCAAGTTAAATGAATTAAAATGATCACAAATGCGTATAATTTTCACAAGGTATCACAGTGTTGTTTAAAACCATGTATCTTTTTCTTTAAGAGTTCGACACCTGGCCATTCGTGAGCCCGGCATTTTTTCTTCCCTTCCATTACCGTTACCTATCAGAAGAAGCCGTCTTGTAAGCAATCTCCAAGTGTCAAAACGAGAACCAGTAGTGATAAATATCCCCCACATCCCATAAAATCTTCACCTGTTACCGTAACCGCGAGCGGAGGAGGAAGAAGGCATCACGACACTACACGAATACGAGATGAGTGGCAGAGCTTTACTCTTCTCATTCTCTCCTCCTTCAACTTCTCCCTCTGCCACTTCACTCTCACCACGCAGAACTCACTTCAGTCATTCAACCTCACCGTTTCCGTTACACTTGCTATCCCGCCGGAGCTCCGGTGGGAAGGTGTGGGCGGTTGTGAAGTCCGAGAAGCAAGTACCTGAACCCTCCGGTAAGTACAAGGATGTTGCTCTTCACAAGAAGGAAGCAGCAGCAAGTGGTTTGGAAGTGGAAGAAGAAGCAACGTGGTGCCAGGTTTTCCCTAAAAGATGGGTCATTGTCATTCTTTGCTTCTCCGCTTTTCTTCTATGTAACATGGATAGAGTAAGTTAATCCCCTAATTCAACACCATTCCTCTAATGTAGTTTATTACAGATTAGTTTTAAGTTTGTTAACTCTGTTTTTGTTTAGTTAACAGTTACAACAACTTAATCAGTTTCTGTTAGTTAACATATTGAAGTGTAGTTTAGATTGATTGAAGTATTTTAGTTACTAAGATAAGCATTTGATTGCTAGCTTACGGAAATAAACAGTTATTTTAGTTGAATATTAGTTTGCTTTAGCTCTTAAAAACTTCTAATTCTTTCATATTTACAGGTAAATATGAGCATTGCTATACTTCCTATGTCAGCAGAGTATAACTGGAATCCCACCACTGTAGGTTTAGTACAATCTTCTTTCTTTTGGGGATACCTCCTCACTCAGGTAAATATGGTTTCGTTTTGGTAAATTTTAAGTTTGATTAGTAATATTTTTCTTGTTTGTATGAATTTGAACTTAAGGTCATGATTCTGATGCATAGGTAGATGATTGTTGCAGATTGTTGGTGGAATATGGGCAGACACGGTGGGAGGAAAGCAGGTATTGGGATTTGGCGTCGTTTGGTGGTCCATTGCGACAATCCTCACTCCTGTAGCTGCTAAACTTGGGTTGCCTTTCCTGCTAGTTGCCCGTGCATTCATGGGAATTGGTGAGGTATGTTTGTTGGAATTAATATAAGTACACACAACTCATTCTTCCAATCATGAATACTTCATTGCGGGAAACAAAAGACATACAAGCATGCTTTTATATAATCAACAACTAAGCCTTAATCTTGATAATCTTAGGATCTACGACCAGAGGCGGATTTATATGGTGTTCCTGGTATTCCCAGGAACACCCAAACATCCTGGCCGTAGTGGTAATACCCCCAAATTTTACATAAGAGGTCCTGGGTTCGAATCCAAGGAAACCACCAAATTTTATTATATTACATATACATATATATATATATATATATTATATTTTTTATATAAATATATAGATAACATATACTAATAGAAATACAAAAGAACATGTGACACACTACAAAGGAACAAGCTTCCTATTTTAACTCCAAAGCCTAAACAACATGCTTTCCTGCATTCTAGTACTAGGAACAAGCTTACTATTGTTACTTTTGTTGGCAAAAAAAATTATCTAGTAAAGGAAATAATGAAATGTTTTCTGTTGAACTCCATGTCGTCACTGATTTTGGTAACATTTGATTTAATTAGTTGCTGATACAACATGATGATGATTTTTTTGTATGTGGATGAGCTTACATATTTTGGCTGTTAATAGGGGGTTGCTATGCCGGCCATGAATAATATTCTGTCGAAATGGGTTCCTGTGGCAGAGAGAAGTAGGTCACTGGCACTGGTCTACAGTGGCATGTACCTTGGATCAGTAACTGGACTGGCCTTTTCACCTTTCCTAATTCATCAGTTTGGATGGCCCTCAGTATTTTACTCCTTTGGTTCTCTAGGGACAGTCTGGTTTTCTGTTTGGCTTAGTAAGGTAAGAATTTGCATATGTAAAATTATTTCCTTTGCATAGAGGATTCCTTTCTAAACTTCGAAATACATGACACACATTTTTCCGATAGATGTTGCTTCTTTACTGTTTTATGAATACCAGCATATCCTTTGTTTCTGAAAAGATCGCCCTATTGTAGCAGCATATTTATTTGCTCATGTGCTAATCTTTTTTGTTCTTCTGAGAGCTGTAGGCATATAGTTCACCCCTTGATGATCCCGAACTGCGGCCTGAAGAAAAGAAGTTGATTGCTGCTAACTGTTCTTCCAAGGAACCTGTGAAAGAAATACCTTGGGGGTTAATTTTGTCAAAACCACCAGTCTGGGCCCTGATAGTGTCCCACTTTTGCCACAACTGGGGAACTTTCATTCTTCTTACATGGATGCCAACATACTATAACCAAGTAAGTCTTTTCTTTTTACTTGTTAGCTAAGTACGCTATGTGTTGCAGACAGAGTTAGATTTTTTTTCTCCTTTTTATTATTATATAATGGACAGGGAAGATAGCTGGTCCTATAACTGACAATTAAATAGAAAATCATGCAAATGATCTAAATAAGAAAAAGAGAACAAATATAGGATAAGATGTTCAGTGCATCTTTTGCTTTTCTTAGTTCTGTAGTCCACGATCTCAAAAGCAATTTTTTATTACTTCTGCATATGTTTTCTTATTTGCTAGCTGATGCTTTTGATTTTTACTGGCCAAAGGAATTTTTTAATTATTTATTTCAACAGAGAATTGGTATTATCATTTCTTCGGACCTGGTAGTAACATTATCTATTGTTATAAACTAGCAACTCATTAAATTAATTTACTTGTCAACATTTGATGTTATAGTTTTCAACATGTGAGCATGCTTGCTAACATTTAACATGTTAAGCATATTTCTAATTGAAATATTCATCAAGTTTAAAGTTAACATATGTTATATTCAAATATAATAATAGGTCTTGAAGTTCAATCTTACAGAATCTGGACTATTTTGTGTTCTACCGTGGTTTACAATGGCACTTTCTGCAAATCTTGGAGGTTGGATTGCAGACACTCTTGTGAGCCGAGGTGTATCAGTTACAACAGTCCGCAAGGTAAGTTTTTCTTATATCTTATTCTTGGAAAATAGTTCTTTAGATAAACTCCTGACCTATCCAATTCGTTGCGTATAAGAGGCTGGGAAACTACTTTGTATATTTTAATTCAAGTAATAATATGAAATGAAAAGAAATCAGATATCTGCCTTTTGTCTTCTTTCCAGTCTTAAGCAGGATAATATTTTGTTTCTTAACTTTAGCAATTTTAATTTAAGAAAAGTGGTTAGTAATGGTTGCTTTTATTTGGTTGATACGTCTGGGAAGCTGTAACCCCTAATATAGGTTTCAACTTAATCCTATCAAACATATTTTTTGCAACTCTCACATACAATTTACTCATTTAGTGGCTTATTTGAGAGACACATAAAACATTTTTATATTAGAAAAAACCTGTTCATTGTATATCTCCTATACGAATGATACTAATAATGGAGACGAAAGCATTGCATTCCTATTACTCGTTTATATTATTGATGCTAGTTTCAACTATTAAAAAATCTGTTCTTCTCTGTCCTTAAGTATCTCGCAGCCTAGTGCTTCAACTTCTTTTTTGTTGAACTTAATTCCATTGCTACAAGTTTATCAGCTTCACGGTATAGTTCTATATTTTCTTTGCAGATAATGCAAACGGTTGGGTTTCTTGGCCCTGCTTTCTTCTTAACTCAGTTGAGCCACATCAATTCTCCGGTGATGGCTGTTTTGTGTATGACTTGCAGTCAGGTTTGTTTCTTGTTATGTATTGAATGTATTTCTTATTCTGATAAGGAACTCTTCATGTAATCCTAACACATGAAATCTGTTTATGTCTGTGTTTCTCCTTAAATATTTCTGGAGAAACAGTCACTGCTAATAGGTTTTCATAGATTGGAGTTTTGCTTGTATATTTTTCTATCATGGTTTTTGGTTCATACTACATACTTCATAATTTGCAACTTTGACTGGCAAAATTAAAATTTCTTAACAGCACTGTCTTGGAGCTTCTCTTGAGACAGCATAACTATATATTTCCTTTTAGCTAAATCATCCTATAAAAATTACGAGGTCTTGGTTCATCCATTCATTACACTGAGCTTTCTCCTTTCCAACTTGTTTCAATTTTTCTTCCTGAATAGGGAACTGATGCGTTCTCTCAGTCCGGATTGTATTCAAACCATCAAGATATAGCCCCTCGATATTCTGTAAGCGGATTCATCGTACCTACATTTTTCTGTAGCGTTGGAATTTTATAATTTTATTATGCAGAATAAGAATGCAAAAAGTTAACTGTGCTAATTCATGGCCTTCTTTAGTCATCTCCTCACAATTGGTTAAATTGTAATCTTTGGGACTGAGAGAAGATTTAAATTCATTTCATATTTTTCTTCGTAGGGCGTATTGCTTGGTCTATCTAATACCGCTGGAGTACTTGCTGGTGTCCTGGGAACAGCGGCAACAGGTTACATTCTGCAACATGGTATGTATTTGCTCCTCGGAATTTATTCGTTTCTGAATGTCACTGGTCAATTATCCTAAAAGCTTAAATTATTTGGTGAGGAATCACAAATAATTTTATGATGTCTCTTAATATGGAAGATTCAGTAAAGATTTGTATTGTGCACAGTCTGAAAAGTCTCAATGTGGTATATTGCTACGTTAATTTTTAGCAGCATGGTGATGTATTCATACTGAATTATAGACTATGGTTTACTTATTTATTTTGGAGCAACTGTATGGTTCTTTTGTCCCTTCACTTTGTTGGTCATATATATATAAATTAGTAAAACAAAATAAACTCAATGCTGTGGTTCAAGCACATTTTAGCCTCAAAATTTAGCTGGTTAAGCAAATGTCGAAGCTTTATAAACAAGCATGAGTTTAACTTACGTTCATCTTAATATGGCTTCACCCCTTCTCCTAAAAGAACAATTATTTACATGTTCTTTGAAAATATTCCACCTTCCTGGTTAGGTTATATGATTCTATCTAGCATAATTCCTTGTGCTTAATGCTTCATTGAACTCTAATCTTCGTTTACTATCAGGCTCCTGGGATGATGTTTTCAAGGTTTCAGTTGGGCTATATTTGGTGGGAACCGTGGTGTGGAACCTTTTTTCAACTGGTGAAAAGATCTTGGAGTAACATACTCGTAATTGCTACTTGTCATGCAACAAGTAATACATAAATCTTGAGTACTTCCTCACGGAAGGACTATGAGAAGAGGAGTAATTCATTTATGCCTGAAAGATGAATTGATGCCTGACAAAGTGGTAAACTTTGTGGATAGAGCACTATTGGGTGTAGATCAGAGGGATATGACAGGTGTCCTTGACCTTGGAAGATGATTTGGCATAGTTTTATCCCTAATGTTTTATCAAAAGGGTAAAAGGTTTAGATTCTGATCTCATCTTTCTGTTTGTACTCCCATATTAGGTGAGAAGATCATAGTCATTGCTTAGTCTAACATTATACGTGTAAATATTATTCCAAAGTCTAAACCAACACATCAATTTTGTGACAATGAATCAAGAAAAGTAATCCATGAAGTATTATTATTCATCAAGCTTTTTTTTCTCTTTCCATTTTCTTATCTGCCTGCTTTACTTGTATTCTTTGGTCAACTAAGTGGTAACGTGAGTGTTGCAGAATTTGGGGTTCAGACTAGATGTACTCTGGATGCTTTTATTTCATTTCTTACAGGTAATGTTATGAAAATCGAACAGGTGAGACCTTCGAGTCATGGTTTAACTGCTCGAACCCAAATGAAATTATGGTCGAACTGTTGAAATAACCTAACCGTAGTCAGTTTTGGGTCATGGCTTAACTGGTTGAACCGTTCAATTGATTCGATTTTTAAAATATTGCTTAACCAGTTGAACGGTTGGTTTCTCTTACTCGACGAGTCTACGTTGATACAAAATTTACATTTACGCTATTGTGACACAAAGGAGTGATTTTTGGTAGTGCTTCATTGTTACAGTAATTTACCATTTGGGGACTTTACTTCATCTTATGGTTTCATTTCCCTAATTGGATTGTTAGTCACACCTTCTTTATGTGCTTATCAACATGTTTTTACTTTGACTTTGTTATTTGTTTTGGTGAGGTGTCGATGAGTAGAGAGGATTCTAAACTATTCTAAAGGATTACTTTGTAAATATGCCTGAGGCATATATCTAGCTAGGCCAATTGTCTTGAATGAAATCAATCCACCATTTTTGTTGGGACTCCATAATTTTCCTCCTCTATGAACTCAAAATAGGCACTAGCAGAATCGTGAAAAATAAGAGTAATGACACAGAATTTTGGCATGTAAAACCTTCTCAATGTGAGAAAGGAAAAACCAGAGGACCCGTAGGCTTCTTAAACTTCCACTATAATGATAATGGGAATACAACAAATTCTCCCTTAGGTGGATCTCACTACAAAGAATTTCTCAATTTGTACGGAAGACTCTCACACTTTCTCTCACAAAGAAACTCTCTATGAGGATCACTCTTTTTGAGCAAGACTCTCTTTCTCTCTTGCTTCTTGTTGTGCTTCTCTTGTGGTGTGTTGAGAATGCTTGCTCATGGTCCTATTTATAGGAGAAGCAATCCAAAGTTTCCTTACATGCATGAAGACACTTGTCATTTGTCTTCCATGCAAAACACCAAGTGTCCCTTGCAACACATGCATAACACCTAGTGTCTCTTGCAATGCATGCACCACAACATGTGTTACTCATGCACTACACCTTGCTACTTGTCATCACATGAAACCTTCCATTTTGTCAAATGTATGCTGGCCATGTGGCAATGGCTGGACCCCACATTTCTCCCCATACATCCATAGGGGAATGACATTGATTAGTTTGGGTCATTTCTGATATCACACTTCTATTAACTCTATCTAGTCTCACTCTCTTAAACACAAAATAACCCACTCTGATACACATAATATAACATTATTTCACAACCAATCATTTAAAACAATTATGTCACTTAGATTAATTAAAATGCCAAACAATTACCAAGCAAACACATTTAGTCAAACAACGCATATTTTAATAAATAAAACTAGTAGTGTACAATATCTAAGTAAAATAAATCAACTAAGCACCTTATGTATATCATAATCATAAGTAATATAAATCATGAGTTTGTCCACATAGGCTTACAACTAGGACAAATCAGAAAAAGCCACATTAATTTCGAAATATATCTCAAAAATGAAAAATCAGGGGATCGAACCCCCTTCCTCACACCCGCACTTTTCAACACTAACAATTTGAGCAACCACGTTTTGTTGTAACTAAGGCATATTATAGAATATATACCTTTTTTTTTCTTTTTTTTTCTAGCAAAACCTATTACCTACTAATTATATTTATTTATATGTATTTTAGTACTTATATATTACATTTATATATCATATTTATTTGACATCTAATATTTTGTATCACTTTCCATAGATTTTAGATTCTATATATTTATTAACTAGAATGTTATTAAATATGAGTAATTTTATTGATTTTCAAATTTGTTTTTAATTCAAAATTATATTAAATTTAAAAATATTGACTTATAATATCTTACATTTTTCTAATTCTCATATTAATTTAATACCAAATTTATTGATATCGGGTCATGCGGGTCAAGCTCGGGTCGATCACAGGGTCGGTTTTAATAACATTGATTGGAGCTGACAGTTTCAAAAAAACAAAAACAAGTAATGAATACAATGCTAATTTTGTGGATCCATTAATGAATACAATGCTAATTTTGTGGATCAAATCTCTCTCTCGACAATCTCTCTTCATCTCTCATTCGCACATTCCTCTTCCTTCTTTTTCTCTCATTTTCTATCACAAAATTTCAATCTTTTTTTGATGAACTACAAAAGTTTGTCCTTCATCTCTTCTTTCATCTTGATCAACTCAAAACGCAAAGCAACGAAAGAAGAAAATCAGAAGAAACAGAGCATTGCGTTTCTCCTCTCCATGGACCATCACTCTTTCTATCTTCCTTCGTTAGGGTTTCGTTTTTCCCTAAATTTCTGAAGAATTTCCTTCGTTAGCATGATAACAAAGTTGGCCACGATACTGTGTGAAGGATGAAGAACGATATTCGCCACTTCCACTGCCACAAGACGCCGACGTTCTAAACCACCACAACTTCTTCAGCACCTTACCGTGATTTGTTTTTGATTCTATTTCTTCTGTTGTAAAGTTTGTCTTTTTATCATGTCAAACTAAATGGGTTTTCTTTGCTTTTGCTTGGTAATATTTTTATTCTTTGAAGACTTAAGAAAATGAAGACTCAAGGAGGAAGGAGATAAAACGCAGAAGACTTGTAAAAGCAGAAAATGAAAATTGTATATTCACTGTAAGAGAAAATTTAAGTTTGAACTCTGGTTGGGTAGCATTTGGAGTTGTTTAGCTCGAGTTATGAGTATCCCAAGGCAGGTCAAATTTCTGGAGTTAAACTGGGTATAGGTTCAGTGTTTTGGGTTTTGTCCTCTCAATTGAACTCTGTTTTGAACGATTCTTGTTCCGTTAGAAACTACACTCAATTTTCTTCTGTTTTGGCTCAAGTTTAGTGCCATTTGGTCAAGTTTAGATCATTTTAAGGTGATTAGAATTTGAAGGACAGAAACTGTCCAATCTGGGGACCATTCGGATTGTTTCTAAAAACTGTACTAATTGGCTCATTGTTTTAAAAATCTAAAGACATTTTCAGAAAGTAGACATCCCTAGCTTTCTAATGAGTGCTCATTTGTAATTTTTCGTTAACGTTTGATGGGCTAATTAATTTACCGAAGTTTATGTATGCTTGCTGAAATTTCTGCACATAAGTTGTTTGCTGAAATGCTTGAACTGTTTCTAAATGCCTTGTTTGTATGGATTTGATGGAGCATATAGTTGCATAACTTCGTGTCATAATGTTGTGGTGATTGATCCAAATTGTGTGTTTTGAAAAATACGCGAGAGATGACTATATTAGCCCATATGTAATGATATATATAAATGGATTAAAGAATTAGGGATGTACTTGGGGGGAGTGTCATGAACTAAACCCAAGGCCTTGAGAATGTTACCCGATTTATTTTGTCGGGGGGTCGGGTTCCCCATTAGTGGCATTTAAGTTTATGTAAGTCCACGCTTTCAGGGGGATGCATCCTAGGCTAGTTAACTAAAATTGAACTACGAGAGTTATACTATGGTAAGGGGTAACAAGAACTCACTGAGATTATATAATCTCACTTCTCATTGTTGTTGTTTTTCAGATACCCAGATAAAGAATTTGAGCAGATTCAGTGAAGGCTAGCTAGATTATTAGTGTCAATGGGAAGTTCAATGGTACCACCGGCTTGTAGTCCGGATTACGTATTAGGAATTGTGCACATTTGCTTTAGTCTCTTATGACTCTGGTATTTGGATAACTTCTGAGAAAATCAGTATGTTTGTAAACTATCAGTTTTTCTCTTCTATGAGACTCAATTTTTAATTTACTCAGATTATCCATTTTTCTGTTTATGCACCTCTGATTGTATTGAAATTAATGTCCCGAGTTTGTAAAGTCGACTACGAACTTAGGATGTTACATTTTGGTATCAAAGCAGTTCGGCCCTATCGGACTTAGGGGTTACGCGATCAGTAGAATAAGTAGATTGAGTTAGTTAGGGACTTTGACTGTTAATTGTCAAAAGCTCTCAGTATCTTGCATGGAACCTCGAACTTGATCAACTCGATGTGTCATTCAAAGTACTGAGAATAACGACAATTGATGGTCGACGCCCCAAAAACCCCAAGAAACCCTAAACCTTATGATTTTCAGCCTTCTTTTTATCAGAATGTGTAGCGAAAGCAGAAGACTCTAAATGATGGCCATTTGAGTCATAGGCGGCAAATTCATAGTTAGACTCCACAAGTCCCTGAATAAGCGGGAAGTTGGGATCATTAGTTAAGTAGTGTCTCCGTTAGAAATCATTCGTATAGGTGGACATTTCCTTATAGTTACTTACGTACACAGTGAATATTCCTCAAATTTGAATTCTGTTTCAAACGTTTTCTCTCAACTATTGAATTGATTGTCTTGCTTTTACTTAATGTTTTCCTTTTCAATCAATAATGTTTTATATTTTTTTGGGTTAACTGAGATTCCTTATTCAGTTACTTTAGAATCACAGGTCCCTTTAGTTTCCCAACCATGTGCTTGTTGTCTTCCTTGTTTAAGTTAGAATCTTAGAAACTCACCTTTCCCATTGTGATGTTGCCTAAAGAACACTAAGGTCTTTCCATCATTTGTGTACCTTGTCCCTTTCAATCAAGAGCCCCATAGAAAAGTATTAGATTCGGTAAATCCTAATATTTGTAGGAGCCTTCATGTCTTTTAGGTAAGATCACGATTGCCGATATGTTCTCCTATGCCCTACCCACCAAGTCAGTTTTTCATTCATATGCAGAATTGTCCTAAGACTAGTCACGAAGTAATGTGCTAGGTTCCCTTTTTCTTGTGTTTTGGGTTTACACCATGATACGTTGTTCGATTGTTTTAGATACTTTGTTTTTGAACAATTGAACCAAGTTGCTACGACACTCTACTTGAATTCTTGGAATGAGTTATGTACCTGTGAATTCACGAATTATATGGTGTTGACGCTTGAATTGGTAATTCCATGCCTTAATAATTCTCATGATGCCTGCAAATTGATTATTCATGCATGTCTTGTTGGCTTAGAATTTGATTGGGAAATAACTGGAGACGTAATTGGAACGAAATACTAACATTTTTGGCAACATGTACTTTTTCGTATGATAATCGTTCTGTTTCACCTCTGATTCTTTCCCGACCCTATTCAAAGCTGCCCTAAGCTATTGTATGTTTGTATGAGTTAGTTTAATTGAGCACAAGATACCAATTTTGTTGAATTGAGAACTATACTTGTGTGTTTGGACAGTTTAGAATTTACTGAATAATTGGCTTTTTTTTATGAAAACATGCAAAACTTAATTGGGAAAGCCGGCTTTGACCGGTCTAATGATGTCATCACCGGCCCAATTGCAGATCCGTTTTCGACCAGCCGGTCCGGTCCGGTTCACACTGCAAATAAATGAATATCAATAACTGTATGACTGTTACAAATAGATGTTCATTATGTGACTGTTACAAACCGTAACATATGATTTCCAATCAAATTTTCAGTTATAATTGCAATCATATGTTAATTTGGTATGCAAAACAATAGTTCTAATGCAACAGGAGTTATTGTTTTGGATATATGTGATATACATATTTTGATATCACTTACTGATATGAGACATTATTAACATACTTGTGAAAATCTATAAATATTTTATGGAAATATTGTCGCTTAGAAATTATCTAAGCAGACCTGTATGTATAAGTATGTTATGGTCATCTGGCTTAGAAATTATTTAAGCATTTATATAAAATTGTCTATAGAGGCTTCTATGTTACTATATATAGTGAATATCCATTGTATTGCAATGATACAGTGATGATAGACGAGTTTGATTCACATGAGAATAAATCCAAAAGTGGATTTATTTATGAATGATTGTCTCTTAGAAATTCTCTAAGTAGACTTGGATAATTACCTTATAGAGATTAAGGTTATTACTCAAAGATGATTGAGTTTGAGTATATTACTCAAGACTTTGTGATATACAAGATTGATTGACTAAGAGACGTCTTGGTCAATATTCCTTTATGGAAGAAATTGTGTCTTTCATAACTATGTAAAGTAGTTACTAATATGAGAGGAGGATTCTATCCTTAAGTTATGTGAAATCAGAAATGAATAATCTTTTGAAAAAACCCTAGGGAAGAGATTAATATGTGAAACACCGAGGGAAATGAGACTTAAGCCGATTGAAATTAAGAAGTGATGGTAACCCAACTTTTGTGATTGGAGATCCCATGGAGAAGGTTCAATGTGGTAAAAACAAGTCACTTCTCGATATTGCTAACACTGATAAATTAATTCAACTAATTAATTTTATTGTCCCTTCCTATAGTGTTATGATGTTATTGTGATAGTGCTAGACTGCAGGGTTGAAAGGTTAAGCTTAAAGCTTATAAAAAATCGTGAAGGCGAATCGATTCTGAACATCCAAATGAACAGATCAAATGAAAATACAAGAAATTTTCTCAAATAATATCAAATATAAATAAATATATATTATTAATATATATTAATAATATATGAATAAAATTATTAAATCAATTCATTTATTCACGATCGGATTATATTTGTTTGATACACTCTTGTCAATAGCATACACTTGACGAAATCACTTATATGAGTGTCAAGTGGGGCTGCTTGCATAAGATCTTGGTGAGGTCTCTAGAGCGCACTCATGAATACAGAGCACGCGCATGGTCTAGTAGCGCAAAACGGCGGAAACAGCAAGAATTGTGGGGGTGTAATTAATGTGATGGTAAAACCTCTAACATATAACATGAGTCTTGGGTTCCATAGCTTACTATACAGTTCCGATGCATTACATCTACGATGTTAACCTAGAAAACCTCTTTTTCTTTATTCACTTCTAAACTTTTGAAATATGTGGGGGATTGTTGTAAATTTTGTGATATTTCAAAGTTTCTAAGTGAATTTTGTGAAACATTAATTTATTTAAAATAAATTTTATTTATTGATATATTATTTTAATTATTTTGAAACTATTACTTATTTATTTCGTAACCATTATTTATTTATTTATTTTGTAACTGTTACTTATTTATTTTGTAACCGTTGGTTATTTATTTTATAACAGTTAATTATTTATTTTGTAACCGTTGGTTATTTATTTTGTAACATTTAATTATTTATTTTGTAACTGTTGGCTATTTATTTTGTAACCGACACTGATTTAAGACAAGTCAGTTACGAAATTAAGCTTATAAATAACCAAGGTTGAGTAGCTCTTGACACAGACAAAAAAAATGCTCATTTTCTTTCTTCATAGGTTCATCTCCTAAAACACAATACTTCCATTCTTGCCAGTTCAGATACCTCAGTCGCTATTGTGACTCGAGACGAGACTGATTGTACCCTCGGGCGATTTGCGCTATTGAGGCGGATAAATCCTTAAGGGCACGTCGTCAGACATCTCCGGTTGATGTTTTCACTAATGTTTATTGTTTTGCAGGTTTATAATCAAGGACTCGTTGTTGGGAGTCGTTCGTGTTCGGTTCATTAATCGTAGAAGTATCAGACACTATATACATGGATTTCCAATAATGGGTTTCCCAATTTATAAAGAGAAGATCAAATTAGCATAAACACACAATCGCGCGCCTTAACTCCAATTACTTTTTAATATCCATGTCAATTAATCAATGTATTCAAAAAATTTAATAAGGAGATGATATAACCAAAAAAAAGTTCCCTCATAATTGAAAAATAGTTTTGTAATTAAAATTATAATAAAGTGAAATTACATTCACCTCCCCTAATCATGATTAAATGACACATACACTACCTCTATTTTTAAAATAAACACTCCTCTTATACGTCAAGAAAATCTCATTCACCTCCTTATAATAAATACTTCTCTTTCAACTTCTTTTGGTAGATTCTACAAATTAAGATTGTTGGACTATTTTTTTTTTATTTTAATGAAGTCCTATTTAAATTCAATATATTTCTCTCTACCAAATTGAAATATTTTTTATATTTTCTTAAAAAAAAATTCTTTTAAACTATTTATGTGAGTTTTGAATACATTTGTTATGAAATTTCTCATAACCATTCTTTCGTTATATTTTTTAAGTATACATGACGTATGTATGCTTATTTTTTAATATTAAATGAAATACCAAATATTGAATAAGCACTATATATATATATATATATATATATATATATATATATATAATTTTCTAATTTTTATAGACATTTACGTCTCTAAAACACAAATAAAAAATAGAGATCGATATCAGCAAGACGGGATGGGGATGGGGACGGGGAACGTATTCTCACTTCCCGTCCTCACATCTTATATTACTCGACATCCTCGCTCTCCATATTGGAGAGTTTTCCACCCTCTCCCATCCTCATCCCTGCAGGACTCAATTGTTCATACAAAAATAATAAATAATAAACTAAAATTCAACATATTCGGGAAAATATATAGAAAACAAAAAAAGTATCATAAACTTTAAAGTTATGGTAATAGGGATTGGTAATATTTTTGGTTTCTTCGCAATATTAGTTTGATAAATTAATATTATATATATATATATATATATATATATATATATATATAATATTATGTTAACTAAAATTCAGCCAATAATCATTGGTTGCCATATTTTTTTTTAGCAAACTGTAGTGTAAATATTAGTTAACCCTTTTACAATACTTATATCTCATAATAATCAAATAGTAATTAAAGTATTACTCATTCCACAATTATGAAAGCAATATATATATATATATATATGTATGTATGTATGTATATATTCATAAATGGACAGAAACACGAACTAATGAAAAATCAATATTATGTCAAATGTGATTTAAATATGTCCACTTTAAATTGAAAAAATAAAATAAAGAGAAGATCAAATTAGCATAAAACACATAGCCGCGCCCGCCTTAACATAGGTAATCATGGGCATACATATATTTTATTCAATGGGCTTAAATCTTTAAGCATCATCTGTCCACTTAGCCTCATACCTATTTGTCGTATATCGGATTGAGTTAACTGGGGATTTAGTTAGTCTGGGCGAGTAAAATCACAAAACAACTTTTAGTTAAAACTTTTCATGAAATCTTTGCAAAATATGTTAAAATTCAATAGTGGTTTCGTGATCTTTACTCGATCTAAGCTTTATACTCACCCCAACTTAATTCAATCCCACTCGACTTACGACTTTTCAATAAAATGTGAAGTCACATTAGGGTTTGATTCAATTAGGTTAAATTAGGGAAAGGACGGGGAAGGAACTCGCGTTGAACGGAAGCAGATAATATTGGTTTTTGTAATAAAAACCTAAATTCTCTCCAAAAGTTGATCGGTCATAAAACAACCAGATGACCGTTGATCCCAGCTGTTCTTCAAACTAATTCAGTTATGACTTGGAAGTTAGAAAGTTAGTTACAAAATGTAACTAACTCCCAAAACAAACTCTTAGTTGAGTTTGGCCTTTTGTATATAAGTAGCCTTATGGCCTCACAATTGTACATACAGAATATTCAATAAAGATTTTACAAGTTTAAGTTTTTACTCTACAAATCTTATACCTATTCTGTTATAAGTCTTCTTTCTTCAAGTATATTCCTTTATTCGTGCTCTTCTAACAATCCCAAGGTTCTGAGTTTGTGAATCCACCTTCAAAGTGTTGAAGACCTCGCAAACATGAAAAGAGAGGATTAGAAGACTAATTCGGTGACTGAATTAGAGAATAAAAAGGAGTAAAAGGTAAGAAAGACGTATATACCTTTTTTTAGGCCTTGAGAGAAAGATTGAAGGTTCTGTTGGTGATTGTTCAGCTTGAACAATCACGAGTGCACATGCAATAAACAGAGAACAAGAGAAACTAGTGTTTCAAGCAAACAGGAAGAGAACAGTGTAAATAATCACAATAGAGTTGTGATATTACCTGTTGAGACCTGTTGAAACTCTGGATTGAACTTGTAAGCTGTGATTCAAACAGTTTTAGAAATTAGGGTTTCTGAAACTCACAAAATCAAAGCAAAAGGAAGAAAAGGAATTTCACAAAACAAATTGTATCTTTACCTTTGTGTTACAGTCCGATCAAAAACCTTGCAAAGAAATCTTCAGAAAGATCAGTGTTACGAAATTAGGGTTTCTGGAAACCCTCAATTTCGTGAAGAACACAGAGGGCTTTCATGAACAACAGATTACAAACATCATTTCTTGTAGATTGAAGCATAAGCAGAGCTTCAATTTGTGCCAAATCATCAAAGAAACAAAACCCTAGCAGAGCTGCTGCTGGGTTTGAGAGAGAAGAAGAAGAAGAAGAGAGAGAGAAAGAATCAGAAGAAGTGACAATTTTCTAGGGTTTTTCACTTTTATAGTCTGGGTCAAAACCGGGTCGCGTGTATCCATTGTGAGGATTCGAAGAGCTCCGTGTTTTTATTTTTGTACCCAGAGTGTGAGGAAGTGGATTGGGCCATCAGAGTGGGCTGTATATTGTGCTATTCACACCCCACCATTTCCTTGTTGCAAGTCCTGCAGTTAAACAAGTAAAATTGTAAGAAAAAACCATATGGAACCTAAGAGTTGGTAAAAGTCCAGGGAAAATCTCTATCTCTATCTCCTACTTAAAGTTCTTTAAAGATTTCTTTAATCTCTTTAATCTGCACAATTAAAGTTGTGCAGAGTGTGTGTTCTAATAGGTTTGTGAAGTGTTGTTTTGCAGATTAAAATGACAAGTACAGGAACAAGTTTGGACTCACATGTCCCAAAATTGAATGGCAAGAACTATGACACCTGGGCACTTCAAATGAAGGTTGTACTTGGTTGTCATGGTGTTTTAAGAATGGACAAGAATGGTCTTGAACCTCTGCCAGCAGAAGCTACTGCTGCACAAACTAATCTGTTCAATGAAAGTGAACAGAAAGACTTCAAAGCTTTAATGCTCATCCACAGAGGGTGTGATGAGGCAAACTTTGAAAGGATTAGAAAGTGTGAGACTTCCAAGTAGGCATGGGATGCCTTTGAACAAGTATTGTTGTGGTGCAACTCCTATCAAGGAGGAGAAGCTGCAGGCCTTAAGGACACAGTATGAAAGCCTTAAAATGAAACAAGGTGAAACTGTCACTGATTTCTTTGATAGGGTAAAAAAGATCAAATGGTCCTACTTGGTGAAACACATGAGGAGAAGTGGGTCTGTAAAAAGATCCTGAGATCTATGACCAAAATTTTTTTTGGAGTGACAAACACTATAGAGGATACTACTCCTATTGATGACCTGAAAAATTAAAGAACTTCAAGCCAAGCTTGAAGAAAAGGAGGTGATAATTGATCTCCTAGAAGGTGATGATGAAAATGAGGACCAATCCATGTTCACCAAGGCAAAAAACAAGAAAGGTAAAGGTAACAGCAGCAAGACCAATTGGTCTAAGGCTAAGGCAGGTAATCCTAATCCTAAATCTGATTCTACTAAGAAAAATAACACTACACCTAAGAAAAAGGATAAGTCTAAGGTGCAGTGCTATAGGTGTGATAAATATGGGCATTATGCCACTAAATGCCCTACCAGAAAAGATTCTAAACCCAAAGAATCAGATGCTGAGGCTAATATAGCCAAAGAAGATTCTGATGAAGAATCTGATCATGTAGCCTTTAGTCTAATTACTGATGAGTTAGATGAAACAAAATCTAGGGAGGATTATGTAGTAACTGACTTAGAAGTAAAACAGTATAATGATTATGTGGTTCTAGTTGTGACTACTAGTGATGGCAAAGTTATTTCTGAAACATGGTATTTGGACTCAGCCTGTTCCAATCATATGACTGGAAACAGGGATTGGTTAATTGACTATGATTGTAGTAAGAAAACTAGCATTAGGTGTGCTAGTACCCAATACATAACTGCTGAAGGTGTAGGAAACATTAATTTCACTAAGGATAATGGTCAAGTTATCATAATTCATGATGTATTCTATGTCCCTGGTATTAGTTGTAACCTAATTAGCTTAGGCCAGCTAGTTGAGAAGGGTTTTTCTGTACTTATGAAAAACTTGAAATTGAAACTGTTTGACACTAGCGATAAGCTAATCCTGACCACCCCTTTAGCCTCAAACAGGACCTTCAAAACCAGCATCTGCATTTCAGAGACAGAATGTCTCAGTGCTACTGTTGATCTTGAAGGTGAGTTGTGCCATAGAAGGTTTGGTCACCTACACTACAAAGGATTAAGTAACCTAAGCACAAATGGATTAGTTAAGGGGTTACCTATAATAAATATACCTAAAGAGACATGTGCTACCTGTTTAATGAGTAAACAGCCTAGAAAGATGTTTAAAAAGGAAATGAGACATAATTCTAAGGATGTGTTACATGTGGTATATTTTGATTTGTGTGGAAGCAGATACTTTATTACCTTTGTAGATGAGTACTCAAGGAAGATTTGGGTCTACCTACTTAAGGTTAAGAGTGAGGCTTTTGAAACCTTTAAGAGGTTTAAAGCCTTAGTGGATACACAAAGTGGAAAAAAATTGAAAGTGTTGAGAACTGATGGTGGTGATGAGTATACCTCAAAGGAATTTGAGGAATACTGCACCAATAATGGAATTGTGCATGAGGTGACTTCAACTTATACACCACAGCACAATGGAATGGCTGAATGGAGGAACATGACCATTTTAGACATGGCCAGAAGCATGGTTAGTCTACCTAAGAGGTTATGGGTAGAGGCTGTGTTTACAGCTGTCTATATACTGAATACGTGTCCTACTAGAGGCTTGGAAGACAAGGTTCCAGAATGTGTGTGGACTGGTGATGTGCCAAGTGTGTCTCACTTGAAGGTATTTGGCTCTATTGCATACTGCCATATACCTGACAGTAAGAAAACAAAGTTGGAGGATAAGATTAGACCTTTAATCCTTGTGGGTTATCACCCTACAGTTGCTTATAGGCTGCTAGATCCTAAGACTAACAAGACTGAGATATCTAGGCATGTGGTTGTGCTTGAAGACAAGCAATGGCATTGGGACAAAGCTGAACCAACAAGTTTAGTGGACTCTATTATCCTAGATGAGGTCTCAAACACTGTACCTAACCCTAATGATGAAAATTCTGAGGATGAAAGTCCTATTCAACCTAATGATGATCCTATTCTACCTAGTGAGGATCAAAATCCTCAAGAAGAGGTGGATGAGGAGGTTGAACAGGAGCCTGAACCTGCTGTGCAAGTTCTGCCTAGGGCTCAAAGGGTGAGGCAACCACCTAGGAGGCTTGCAAACTTTGATATGGCTATGGATAATGAGGTGAATGAGCATGGTGATCTCATTCACTTTGCTATGTTGGCTGATGTTGAGCTAGTTGACTTTAAGGAGGCCTTAAAGAACAAAAACTGGCAAAAAGCTATGGAAGAAGAGTTAAGCTCTATTAAGAAGAATGGGACTTGGACTTTAACAGAATTACCTAAAGATAAGAAGGCTATTTATGTGAAATGGGTGTTCAAGCTTAAGTTGGACCCCAAGGACAACATAGTCAAGTATAAAGCAAGACTAGTTGCCAGAGGGTTCCAACAGAAGCTTGGGATTGACTATGAAGAGGTGTTCTCACCTATGGCTAGGGTGAGACCATTAGATTGGTCACTGCCTTAGCCTGTAATAGAGGATGGGACTTGCATCATCTAGATGTCAAGTCTGCTTTCCTAAAAGCACCTCTAGAAGAGACTGTTTATATATCTCAACCACCTGGTTTGAGATAAATGGCAAATAACACTTAGTATGCCTTCTTCATAAGGCACTCTATAGGTTAAAACAGGCCCCAAAGGCCTGGAACAAGAGGATTGACACATTTTTTGTGGATATTGGCTTCACAAAATGTGCCAATGAATTTGGTGTCTATGTTAAAGGCACACTAGACTCTGACTTAATACTAATTTACTTATATGTTGATGATTTGTTACTTACACAGGAAACAATCCCAAGGAGATCAACAAGTTTAAGGAAACTATGAAGTCAGAATTTGAGATGACAGACCTGGGCAGGCTATCCTATTTCTTAGGACTTAAATTCCTAATGGTAACAGAAGGGTTAATTCTACACCAAAGGAAGTATGTTAAAGGAATCCTATCAAGGTTTGCAATGACAGATTGCAACCATGCTCTAAACCCTGCTGAAGGAGTGCTTAGCAAAAAGGGATGTGAATAGGGAGCTCAAGTGGATCCTACTCACTACAGGCAGATCATAGGATCTCTGAGATACCTATGTCATACTAGGCTAGATATTCTTTTTGCAACAGGCATGGTTAGCGGATTTATGAATGAACCCTTACAGATTCATTTAATTGCTGCAAAGAGGATACTAAGGTACATACAAGGAATACTTAACTATGGTGTCTTCTTCCCTAAAGGTAACATTACAAAAGACTCTCTCTTAGTTGTCTATTCAGACTCTGACTGGTGTGGAGATCAACTAGACAGAAGAAGCACTTCTGCACTTTGCCTTGCCAAAAATCTAGTGGGACATGGCAGGACAAAGCACATAGAGACTACATTCCATTACTTAAGGGATCAAGTATCTAAAGGAAACCTAAAAGTAGATTACTGTTCTACCAAAGAGCAGTTGACTGATATTTTCACTAAACCTTTGAAGGGGGAGGTGTTTACTAGATTAAGAAGGGAATAGGCCTAGTTGCTTTTAAGTCTTAAAAGGTAACTAAGCTTTTTAGTCATTCCTAGGGGCTTGTCCTAGGACTCTGTTTTCTATTGCTATGACCAGGGGCATGTCCTGGAGTTTTATTTCCTTCTTATTCTAGATTTAGCCTAAGTTTCTTTTTTGTTTTAGGTTTTGTATTAAGGGAGGATATTGTTTTTTGTAATAAAAACCTAAATACTCTCCAAAAGTTGATCAACGGTCATAAAACAGCCAGATGACCGTTGATCCCAGTTATTCTTCTAACTAATTCAGTTATGACTTGGAAGTTAGAATATTTGTTACAAACTGTAACTAACTCCCAAAACAAACTCTTAGTTGAGTTTGGCCTTTTGTATATATGTAGCCTTATGGCCTCACAATTGTACATACAGAATATTCAATAAAGATTTTACAAGTTTAAGTTTTTACTCTACAAATCTTATACTTATTCTGTTCTAAGTCTTCTTTCTTCAAATATATTCCTTTATTCGTGCTCTTCTAGCAATCCCAAGGTTGAGTTTGTGAATCCACCTTCAAAGTGTTGAAGACCTCACAAACAAGAAAAAAGAAGATTAGAAGACTAATTCGGTGACTAAATTAGTGAAGAAAAAGGAGTAAAAGGTAAGAAAGAAGTATATATCTTATTTTAGGCCTTGAGAGAAAGCTTGAAGGTTCTGTTGGTGATTGTTCAGCTTGAACAATCACGAGTGCACATGCAATAAACAGAGAACAAGAGAAATTAGTGTTTCAAGCAAACAGAAAGAGAACAGTGTAAATAATCACAATAGAGTTGTGATATTACCTGTTGAGACCTGTTGAAACTCTTGATTGAACTTGTAACCTGTGATTCAAACAGTTTCAGAAATTAGGGTTTCTGAAAGTCGCAAAATCAATGCAAAAGGAAGAAAAGGAATTTCAAAAAACAAATTGTATCTTTACCTTTGTGTTACAGTCCGATCAAAAACCCTGCAAATATATCTTCAGAAAGATCAGTGTTACGAAATTAGGGTTTCTGGAAACCCTCAATTTCGTGAAGAACACTGAGGGCTTTCATGAACAACAGATTACAAACATCATTTCTTGTAGATTGAAGCATAAGCAGAGCTTCAATTTGTGCCAAATCATCAAAGAAACAAAACCCTAACAGAGCTGCTGCTGGGTTTGAGAGAGAAGAAGAAGAAGAAGAGAGAGAGAAAGAATCAGAAGAAGTGACAATTTTCTAGGGTTTTTCACTTTTATAGTCTGGGTCAAAACCGGGTCAAGTGTATCCATTGTTAGGATCCGAAGTGCTCCGTGTTTTTATTTTTGTACCCAGAGTGTGAGGAAGTGGATTGGGCCATTAGAGTGGGTTGGATATTGTGCTATTCACACCCCACCATTTCCTTGTTGCAAGTCCTGTAGTTAACACGTAAAATTGTAAGAAAAAACAATAGATGAAAAGGTATTTTAGTAATGGGCAGATGAAAACGCACATTCCGGGCTGAAGACACAACAGAGGTTAAGTTTAGCACATACTTATTCTATTGACACTTAACCAATAGAATATCTGACTCGCCTTGACTAGTAACTCAATACGGTGGGTACTACTCAAAAAAACTAGTGTGAAAAACTTGTTCTGTATCGTATCTCTGAGCTTGAGGATGACCCGAGATAGTTGATAGGTTAGGTCCTTAAATGACAGTAGGTCTGATCTGAGCTAGGGTGTGGTACCTGCAAAGCCACTCCGACGCTCAAGTCAGTAAGGTCGTTAAGCAGAGTGGAACTTTGAGGTTAGATTGCTTACCATTAATGAGCATTGAATGCTTTATTTATTGTGTTAGGTGGTGTTTGCCTCAATGATTCTAGACCGTCCGATCCAGTTCCTTGATCTGGTCCATTGATGATTGGATTTGCTTTTTTGTGTGTGGGCCTCTTGATAATGGGCCCTTATGAAGAAGCATATAAAGGACCAAACCATAACAGTTGCCCCCCATGTCTGGTCGTCTATGAGGCGATCTTGACTTGCGATTACAGCCGAGCTTTGAGCTTCCGGGATTTGGTCTCAAATCTGAGCTATGAAGCTTAGACAGTTGTTGCCCACCAGATCCGATGTTTGATCGATCCGAGTTGGTTTTGAGTGTCGAGGTTGCAGAGACGACCGTTGAGGGACTCAACGAGTCTTCATAATGGTGATGCTTCAATTTTCGTGTGCGTCATTACTGTTCATAATTGGCGCATTTTTCGAAGATGGCTGTTGTAATGATGACACATTGATCCACGCGCGCCATTTAATGCCATTGATTGGACGAGACGGTTCAGTTTTTTAACCGCTTCGTTCTTCCTAACCACTATAACTAGGGGCTAATTTATTTCATTTTGACTGCTGCTGTTGAAATTTCTCTGACTACCAATCTTTGTCTCTTGGAGTACAGAGTTGAGTAGATCGTGGCGAGGGTACATCCGTTCCAGTGGAGTGCTGTAGTTCAAACTCAAAGAAATTAAAGCTCATCCACTTTCCAGAAAACGAGGTTAGCCTCTTCGATCGCCTTCTTTTTATCTTTATTTACTTCGGTCATTCCGCTATTCGCTTCATTCTTTCACGGGGTGGGGGTCGTCAGGTCGGGTTCCGACTTGCTCGAGAACCCATCTCTACGCATAATCCTGACAACCAATGCCTCCATACTTACAGGTCCAATCTGGCGAGGACTAAACAAACACGTAGAGAAGTAACCGTTAAACCTCCATCTATAGCCAAATTGATGGCTTCAGGAACAGAAATACCGGATGGGAGCCACGCCGCCCAAAATCCTGTTGAATTCGAGGTTCATGAGCAGCCCGCATCGGCACCTACTAGTTTGCAAGAAGAGGTGGAGCTCGGAAATGATAGTCACTCTCCTACCGATCCGTCCAATGAATCTGCAAAGGAGGACGATCCTGAAGATCGCTCGGTTGAAAAGTGTGATGCTAAGGGTGCTGATGTAGAAGAAGAGCAAAACTGCCCTGATCTTAACGAAGAAGTGATATCGGAGTCGGAATCCAACGAATCTGGCGACTCGGATGACTCAGACTCAAACTCCGGTGATGACTTTGCTAGTGAAGATCGGAGTAGGCACTACAAAAAAAATCAGTGATTAGCGAGGGAAATTTCCCTCGCAAACTGACCCAAATCCCTCGCTAATGGTCATTTGCGAGGGAATTAGCGAGGGACTAGTTCCCTCACTCAATCCCTCCTCGCTAATCAGATTAGCGAGGGAATTTAAATCCCTCGTTAATTAGCGAGGGAACTTTCCCCTAAGTAAAACAAAAATATGTATTAGTAATTATATTAAACGTTATTAAACATTAAATTTAATATTGGACGGAACTTTTGAAAATACATTTTGCGGATGACACGGGTAATGTTTGATGAAGCTACTTTTGCAAGAAGAAGCCTGCATAATGAAAGATATATCAAACAATCAAATATAAGTCGTTCCATAAATTAACTTTAAAAAAACAAACAACAAAATACTTACGCATCAGCACTAGGATAAATGACTTTCAGTTTAACACCATCAATAACAACCACCTCCACTGTCTCGTCATCGGTGTCAATATCATCCTACTCGGGCTCAACAATCATGACTTTTCATCGCATACATCTTCTCGGTGTTCACATCGGCACATCTCGCAAGGTTAGAAGAATAACCATCTGGCATCCTCAATCCTTTCAACCATCGGCAAACATGTTTCGCTTCATCTAGTGTCATACAATATTAGGCTTTGTGTTTTAATATCTTCCCATTAGGCATTTCCACTAAATTCAAATCAGATCAATGTTTGCTACAATAAAGAGCAGAATCCAATCTTACCTTATTATTATCTTTGGTTTTATCTTTCACATTCATCTTAGTGGCAAATATGTTGTCAAAGAAATTCTTCTCGATGTGTATAACATCGAGATTGTGCCTCAACAGATTATCTTTCCAATATGGGAGATTCCAAAATATGCTTTTTTTTGGTCCAATATGCACCCGTCCATAACCATCCAGTCAGGTGAGCTCCCCTACCAAAGTGGCTTGTGGAAAATCCATAACTCTACTCCAGATTTCACTTGATGTCAACAAAGGCGGTGGTCCATCTGTTTCAACTACCCCTTTCTTGAAGGCCTTCTTGTTCTTTCTAAATTTATGATCTTGCGGTAAGAATCTACGATGTGAGTCAAACCAAGAACGCTTGCCCCCGTACTTTAGCGTAAACGCCTTTGTGTGTATGTAGTGGGGACATGCCAATTTACCGTGAGTCCCCCAACCAGACAACGTACCATAAGCAGGAAAGTCGTTAATTGTCCACATCAATGCCGCTCTTATCATAAAACTTTTCTTTCGTGCTGCATCATATGTCAACCACCCCCCCCCCCCCCCCCCCCCAATCTCTTAAGATCATTGATCAGAGGTTCCAAAAAGATATCAATATTAGCCCTTGGATTGTGTGGACCAGGTATAAGACAAGTCAAAAAAATATACGGCTTAGTCATGCACATCTCAAGAGGAAGATTGTAAGGGGTAACAATGACTGGCCAACAAGAGTAAGATGAGGTCGATGCTTGGATATATGGAATAAATCCATCAGAGCACAATCCAAGCCGAACATTCCGTGGGTCTGAGGCAAAATCAGAATGCACTTGATCAAAGTGCTTCCACGCTTCACCATCAGATGGGTGGCGTAAAATGTCGAGGTACACTTATTGTCATAATGCCAAGTCATTTTTTGCGCAATTTCGGTCGATGCAAACATTCTTTGCAACCTTGGAACTATAGGCAAATAGAACATCGACTTTATCGGGATTGGTTTATAATTACGTTTTGCCCCTTTACGATCGTGATACCTCGGTCTTCCACAGAATTTGCATTCAAGTAGCTCACCATTGTTTTTACCGAATTCATTGTTGTAAAACAACATGTGCCCTTCTGAACAACAATCAATCTTCTTAAAATCCAATCACAGCTTCGAAACTAACATCTTTGCTTCGTAATATCTTTTTGGCAAATTATCTTTATTAGGTGTCGTTTCCAACATCATTTCAGTCACATAGTCTAAACCCACCTCAGAAATATTACTCATGGACTTGAGAGATAAAAGCTTCACACACATAGATAATTTTGACTGTGGGGTGCCTTCAAACAACAGTTTGTTCGAATCTTTTAACAAGTTATAAAATCTTTATGCTTCTTCATTTGGAAGTTCATCATGATCGTCATATTGAGGCTCATCAAATGGCACATTCACCCTAAGACCATCACAAATCATGTTTTCCATCGACTCAAAAATTTCATTACGTTCAACACCAACACCAGAACTTCTTGAAGCCCCTGCGTCAAAATTTGGACGTCGTTTTTCTCCATGTTCCACCCAAATTGAATAATTAGGCTTAAACCCCCAATGATACAAGTGCTCCCTAATTTGATCATCGGTCTTAATAGGTATACCGTCACATTTTAAGCATGGACATCTAACCCCCTTTTCCCGTCTAGCCAATTCATGTCGCCACACTACCACAAGAAACTGTCCAACCCCAATTACAAAAGATTCCTTCAAACCCGCTCTTCTAGGAAATAACCGATCATACACCCAATCACGATTGAAATACCAAATATTCATCTACACGCATTTAAATTCAACAATTTAACACAATTAACAACATACACCATTTTCAATTCTCAACAATTTTCAATCTAACTCTTCTCAACAATTTCAATTTAACAAATTCAAATTCACTTTTCAATTACTAACAATAATCATCTCTAATAATATAGTTTCCCAAACAACATTCTCTCAATTTTAACTCACATTTCACACTCAATTTAACAACAACACTTAATCCTAACACTCAATTATAACCCACTAATTCACAACAACACTCAATTCTAACACACAACAACAACAACAAATAATTCAATCCTAACACACAACAACTACAAATAATTCAGTCCTAACCAATTCAATCCTAGCCAATTCAATCCTAACACACAACAACAACAACAAATAATTCAATCCTAACCAATTCAATCCTAACCAACAACAACAACAATTTATTTTAAAAACTAACCGTTATGAGCGAGATTGAGGTCCGATGTGGTGGTTCGGTGATGGTGCGCACTCCGGTGCAGTTATGAGGCTTCAAACACCAATAATTCAATCCTAACCAATTTCAATACCAATTTCAATTTCGAGCAAAGAAAATAAATTAAAACAAATTAAATAAAAAATTAAAATCAAAACAATATCATAAAATATTAAAATCAATACCTACAACAAGAAAGCTTCGGTGGTGGTTGTGTGGAGTTCGTGGTGGTGGTTGTGTGGAGCTCCGGTGGTGGTGATGGTGGTGGACTGGTGGTTGTTGGAGAGAAGAAGAGGGACAAATTCGTAAGAGAGAGAGGATACGAATTCGTATATGAGAGAGAGAGAGAGAGGAAGAAGAGACGATTTCGTGGGTGGTGGTGGTGGAAATGAGAAAAAAATGGGTAGGGTTCGTGGGTGGGTGTGGGGTGAGGTGAGAAAGAAGAGTGAACGAATGAAAGAAGAGTGAGAGAAAGAAGGAATTTTGAGTAAATTTATTGGGGGTTAGCGACGGATTTTACGAGGGATACCCATTCTGTCGCTAATCCTCACGCTCCCCTAGGTACTGCAGCGGTCAGTTCATTAGCGAGGGCACCCCATTTCGTCGCTAACGTCCTCGTTTTCTGTGCCGCGCAGATTCAAATTGGCGCCCAACATTTTGCGAGGGAAATTCCGTCGCTAATACTAACCATTCTGTCGCAATGTTAAAAAAAAAAACGAGGAGACCAATTACCTCGCAAAATCCGTCTCAAATGCTTGTTTTTGCGAGGGACCAGTGTTCCCTCGCTAACGTCCCTCGCAAATAACCTGACTACCGGAGTATCAAATCGTAGGGCGGACCGGGATGCATAGTCAACAACTGATGGGTATTCTTTTTCCTGGATTAGGGCTATCGATGTTCCTATACTTCAGAAGCTGGATGTTCCTTCGGTCTATTCATGGATATTAGAAAAAGTGTTGGCGACCCGATCTATTTACCGATCTGGGTGTGATATGTCAGACATTGTCAACAAGAGTTCAAGTCACTGGCAGGGTTTGTGGGTCGCCGAAGGGATGAAGAAGGATGAGCACACTGCAATATGGCCGTCCACCCTTAAATTTGTTATGTACGACGTTGTGGTTTCAACAATGAATATCCGACCTCCTTTCACTTCCTTTCAACAAACCGTTCTTGCAGTCCTGGGCTTGGCACCTTCTCAACTGTGTCCCAATTCATAGGCATTCATTCGGGCTTTCGAATTGGTTTGCATTCATTTGAAGAGGCCAACGTCGGCCGATCTGTTCTTTAATCTTTTCGAGGTCAACCGAAGAACCGAAAAAGGGGATCCAAGTCGGGAGCACGTCAGCCTTCAGATAGATTGGAGCCTTACCCACTTCAAACGTACTCTGGGCTCATACAAGGTGGGCGAGACACACTTGAATGAGGAAGACAAAAAGACTAAGGCAATTTTGATAACTTGCACAGCTTTTACCCCTTGCACAAAGGAGGAACTGAGAGGATTTCATACCGCAGAGATGGTCAAGGCTGCCACAAAATCAGAAGTTATCCAAGCGTTAGGTAGGATCAGGCATGCAGTTGCATTTCATCACATTATTTTTTTGAAGTTTTCTAACTCGTTTTTTTGCTTTTGTTGTTTTGTAGATAACATATCCCGGGATGAAGACTTTGATTGGCTGCAGGCGATGGCCGAAGGCAGTGTTGATGCTGGGGTGATCAATGTTGACAGCACCCCGCCTCGTACCACAGAGCACAACATCGGTTTGAATGCCACTCCTGTTAGGACTATTACCCAAAAAGATTTGGAAAATCTGGGTACCGATCTTAACACGAAGGGGCGTCAGGTGCGGCTTTCTAACATCAAACCCGCACCACTTCCTTTTGGGTTCGAAGAACCGTCCACATGCAGAATCCAAACGTTGTTTTCGGGATCGACCGGGGTCATTTCTGCCACGAAATCCGTTAAATCTTGTGCCTTCATAGCCGTTCGGGATTCGTACTTGATTCCTAACTCGGACAGTTCCACTGCCCACTTAATCATCCTCCCTGCAAGAATGGGTCGATGCGGGATTTGTCGGATGGGATAGTTAGTTCGTATTATCACTTGGTGGGAAACAAAGTAAGGTCGGAGCCGGCGTGCTGCAATGATCAAGGCTAATGCAATCATCTCAATCTTCTAATAGCGGCTTTCTGGGACTTGAAGAGCCTTACTTACGAAGTAGACTGGACTTTGCCCGGCTTCTGTTTCTCGAACAAGGACGGCGCCTATAGCTTCCTCCGAGACAGATAAGTATAAGAATAACGTTTCTCCCACATTGGGGCGGGCTAGAATTGGAGGTTTCGAGAGTGCTTTTTTGAGTTGATTGAGGGCCTTATCCTGTTCAGGAGTCCATTTGAACTCTTCTTCTTCCTTTTTCAGCAATTTAAACAAAGGGAGTGACTTAAATGTCGCGTTTGATATAAAACGGGATAAGGCGGCGATCATGCCGTTGAGTTTCTGAACTTCCTTTTTGGTGGTCGACGTACGCATATCAGTTACCGACCGACACTTGTCTAGGTTAGCCTCAATTCCCCTTTTAGTCAAGTAGAAACCGAGGAATTTTCCAGCTCGGACGCCGAACATGCATTTCTCCGGGTTCAACCTCATGTTGTTTTTCTTGATTTCAGCAAAGATCTCCCGGAGATCAGCCACATGGAGGGCCTCTTGTTCACTTTTTACGATCATATTGTCGAGGTAAACTTCGACAATCCGGTCGATATGCTTTTGAAAAACTTTGTTCATTATTCTCTGGTACGTAGCTCCGACGTTTTTAAAACCGAATGGCATGACCTGGTAAGCAAAGTTACTGTGGTCAGTCATGAAGGCGGTTTTCTCTTGATCAAGTGGAAACATCGCAATTTGATTATAACCGGAGTAAGCATCCATAAAAGACATTAAACGAAAACCTAAAGCATTGTCGATGAGACGATCAATGCTTGGGACAGGGAAGGCGTCCTTGGGACAGGCCTTATTAAGATTGGTATAATCGATGCACGTACGCCATTTTCCATTATTTCTTAACCAATACAGGGTTGTATAGCCAAGTTGTATACTTGACTTCCGATACAAAGTTTGCGTTAATTAAATCTTCAACAGCCTT
This sequence comes from Astragalus glycyphyllos, assembly GCA_963573325.1. Lineage (NCBI taxonomy): Eukaryota > Viridiplantae > Streptophyta > Magnoliopsida > Fabales > Fabaceae > Astragalus > Astragalus glycyphyllos. The sequence goes on from OY754307.1 coordinate 57,440,489, forward strand.
TGCAGCAGCAGCCGCTTTTTCTCTGCTTCGAGCCCTTTTTCTTTGGGCGACCCACTTGGCTTCAGGGTTGACGGCGAGCTAGTGGCAAGCCACCTCCGGAGGAATTCCGGGCATGTCTGCAGCCGACCATGGAAAAAGGTCCGCATGATCCTTTAGACATTGGGCGAGCTCAGTTTTGATGTCCTCCGTAAGATCAGCAACTATCCTAACGGTCTTCTCTAGATCATCACCTAGTCTGATTTCTTCAAACTCTCTGTCGGGCTGTGGCCTTTTCATCCTTTCTTCAGTTCTCTTGGGAACTCATCATCCTCCTCCTCTTCCGAGCTGTCTGGATCATACCTTGCATCCAGATCGGTCACATTAATGTTGCCAGCTCGGCTGTTTATCTTTGGTTTCTTATCATTTCGGCCTTCAGGAGGGGAGACCCCTTCCTCCTCTATTGCCTTCTTCTCTGCCTTCATGTGTAAAAAGAAACATCTCTGGGCGGACTGTAAGTCGGCATTCAAGGTCATGACTTTATTGCAAATCGAGTGGAATTTCATTTTCAGATGTGTGGTGGAAGTTACCGCTCCGAGCCTTCCTAGAGTCAGCCTTCTGATGATGCAATTATAGATTGACGGGCGTGGCAAGACAAGGAATTTTGTTTTTACGATCCTTGTTAAATGTTCGTCTCCGTATGTGACCATCAGCTCCATGTGACCAAGTGGCTTGGTTTGGGATCCATTGAAACCAGACAAATTCGTAACTCGGTAAGGGATAAGGTCCTCCTTGTCGATCCCCATTTTCTTGAAGAGGTCGATAAAGAGGATGTTCGATGAGCTTCCTTGATCAACTATGATCCTCCTTACCTCTTGATTTGCTATCACCGCAGTGACCAGGAGAGGTACGTGTTTGTAAGGTTTTCCATCCAGCAGATCTTCATCGCCAAAAGCCAAAAGGGGACGACTCTGTAAAACCGGAGTTGCTGACGTTGAGGCGACGTTCAGCAGTTCCTTCCACTTTCTTTTCATGGTCTTTCCCGATTTTCTGTAATCCGCCTTGTCTTCAAAGTTTTCGGTTTTGTATTTCCCCTTACCTTTGGGATCTTCTTCCTCCTCTTTAACCTCGGCTCCTAGCTGTCCGGGCTTCTTCACATAGTTGGTCAGCTTTCCCCTTTTGATCATGTCCTCAATGTCATCTTTTAGAGCGTTGTAGTGGTTGGTGTCATGGCCACTACTTCGGTAATACCTGCAATATTTATTGGACCACTGACCCGGTCTATGAGGAAGCCGGTAGGGGAACTTGACATCTCGAAATTCTGCGTTCATACAATCGCCTAAGATTTTGGCCCGTGTTTCATTTCAGTCGGTATAGAACTAGTGACGGTTCCGAGGTCGGGTATCTCGATTTCCATGGCCGTCATTTCGATTATCGTTTCAAGGGTCTGCTTCACTGTGAGGTTTAGAAGGTCCGCCTTACACTACCGTTCTTCCGACCCTGACACCTTCTTCCTGATCGATAAAGCACTGGGATAACTATAGGAACTCCTGCAGTGAACTCGGTTCAAAAGTTGCGATGTAATTTTGGAACAAACTTTCCTCTTGGAGACCTTGTGTCATGAAGTAAATCTGAAATTCATCGTTCAGATTCCGGACTTGAGCGGCTTCCTTGTTAAACCTTTCGATGTAGCTCTTAAAGGCTTGGTCTTTCCCTGCACGCACGACGCCAAAACTTTCTTGTGTTTAGGCTTGCTTTTGGAATGGGCGAACTGGCTGAAAAGAGTTTTGCCAATTGATCCCATGACGAGACAGAGTTTGGTTTAAGGGACCTAAACCAATCCGAAGCCACTTTGTCCAAAGTCAGAGGAAATATCCGACACTTCATTTCCATCGGGACGTTCCGGTACTACATCACAGTATCAAAGTAATCCAAATGTCAGTCGGGATCACCCGTCCCGTCGTGCAACTTCAATCCCTCCGGTGGCTTTTCGAGGTGCCTCAATATTGGGAAATAGTCGATCTTTTCGGTAAAGGGACCTTTGCACTTTGCCGTCTTGTCGCGAGGTGGAGACCGATGGTACCGATATGGATCGGGAGTTTTTCTGGATCGGTACCGGTGCTTTTCTTGTCTCAGTGACTTTTCCCGACTTCGAGAACGTCGTCTAGAGGAGGAGGAGGCAAGGGACGAGTGAACCGGAGGAGAACGTTCTTGATTGTCTTCATATGCGCCTCGAGTTGGGGGGAACGGGAACCATTTCCCCTAAGTCAGGGAGGTGGCGATCTGTGATAATGCTTCCTTCGTGGGGAGATCGTTGGCGCCTGCCGGCCGGATTCCTCCTTTCGGGAGATTCTTGGTGCGGAGAAGATCGGTCTGGGATATTTCGAGCCTGGAGCTCGGCCACTTTTGCTTCAAGCTTGGTAAAACGATCACTTCTTATTTGATTTGCCTCAGCTAGGCGGTTTAACAGTTGGACGAGCTGTTGAACAGCATCGACCGGGACCGGGACTGAGACTGGTGGAGGTGAAAGAGGGTTTCTTACCAAGCTTCCAAGGACAAGAGCCCTAGACGGGTTTCGGGCCAGAGACGAGTTTGGATGATTTTCCACGAATCCTTCTGGAGTACCCTGTGGTACGACCTGCTGTGGCACGACTTGTTGTAACACTAGTTCCAGAACTGGGTCCATGGATGGTCCTACAATGACGCTTTGTGTTCTCGGACGAAGTTGACGGGTCATTGCCGATTAAGGGAATGGGAGAGGAACTAGAGTATAAGATCCTCCCACGTGGTCGCCAATGTTTTGTATCGTATCTCCGAGCTTGAGGATGACCCGAGATAGTTGATAGGTTAGGTCCTTAATTGACAGTAGGTCCGATCCGAGCTGGGGTGAGGTACCAGCAAAGCCACTCCGCCGCTCAAGTCAGTACGGTCATTAAGCAGAGTGGAACTTTGAGGTTAGATTGCTTACCATTAATGAACTTTGAGGTTAGATTGTTTTTGATGGAACTTTGTACATTTTCCCTTCACATTTGGTGTGGCTAACGTGTAACGTATCCATTTCATCTGTGTATATTTGTTGAAGTAAGTCTTTGAATCAAATCATGGGCGATTACAGGTTCCAAATGATCTATGAGAGAGATTAAAAGATGAAATTAAAGGGACCCACAATTTTTATATTATAAAATTGAATTTATTTTGTAAAATTATTTGACTAGGAAGTCCATTAACTTTATGGAATTTATTGAATATATATATCCCACGTCTTACGATTACACCAATATTACTAACAACCAACAGGGGACTTGATAGTTGTTTAATGGGGGAAAACACGGTTTAACTTTCAAGTTTCAACTATCCAATTAAGACAACTATAGCTTTATTCAGTAAAAAAGAACGATAGACAGTGAAAGGGCATGATGAATGATGATGCATTTCACCCTAGAGACATGCTTTAATAGTAGCCATGGCAACCACACGATTGCTTATTCTGAATAGCATTCTAAATAACATTCTTTTTATGAGGCCTAAAATACTAAAAACTAGAGTAACTCTTAAAAACAGTTGCAACTTGCAAGCATTGAAAAATATCATAACACTCAAATACTCGCAAATGATAAACACATCAAAACTAAACTTTCCTTTTTAATATTAATATTTTTCAAAGCAAACAAAATTGTTTTCAATTCCTCCCGACTAAATTGAAAACTCAGAGTGGGTATCACTACAAAAAGAACGTAATGGAAGCACGAGTGAAAGTGAGAGGATTTATCTTACGAACAAAGAATATAGTGTCCATGATGAATAGAAGAGGAAAACAATTGTAAGTTCGTCAATAATGAAGCCACTCAAAATAGAAGCCCACGACTCTGCAAATCTCATCGTTTCAAAAACAACCAACAAATTTCATCTTTGAAACAAAAAGCCATAAAGTTGTATCAAAAAGAGGTGACAAAGAGTTTAATCCAAACGTACAAAAATTTAAAGCATAGAAAGTGATGCGTAGGATTAAGGACATGCCAAAATTAATATTGAAAAAATTAATCTGTAGAAAGTATTTTAGAGCATGGTGTGGTGATCAAAGTGTTGCGCCCGAAAAATCCGGTTTGGGATTTCTCGTTTTGCAACGTGAAAAATTGTAGAGCCGCCACCAATATTTATTTGGGAAAACATCGGAAAAACCCTTTTTTTGGAAAAGCGAGTGGTCTTTCGAAATCAGAGATGTAGGTTCGGGGATCGGTTACGCATGGGGAAGGTATTAGCATCCCATACGTCCTTTCTACTGAAAAGGAACCATTAACTCGATGTGTGGTTTGACAAAGGTTTGAGTTGAAAGCGATTTGTTCTACTTCTTTTCTTTTCTTTTCTTTTCTTTTCTTTTCCTTTCTTTTCTTTTCTTTTTATTTGAAAAATAGTTTTATTGAAAACGGAAGACAGGAATATTTTTGTTATCTTTGAAAAGTGGGAACAAAACAAAGATTTTTTAAAAGGGTGCTTGACGGGACGGACCCGCTCCTACGTACCCTCACTGGGTTGAGGGATCAAAGCTACGTAGTTCTCGGCTTTTGCGTCTGAAAACGGCTTAAGAGTTTTTCGCAATTGGGTGAGCGTTTGTGAAGACCGAACAACAACGGTTAGAATGGCCTCACTACTAACTCTTTTGTGAAAATAAAATCATCATTAGCGATCTAAACGGCAACAACGCGAGTGATCATCAATGACAATTTGTTTTATTTAATGGTGGAAGAAAATGTTTTCGCAAAGCAAGGAGCGTTTGAAAATGAGTTTAGAAAATGGGTTTTGGAAAACAAGTAGAACATTATTCAATCAATTCCAAGTCCATAACCAAATGCAACAATGAATGAACAAGATCCAAACATACTCACCAATCAAGCAATCATAAACATGTTGATTATTAACCAAGATTAAACATGCCAATATAATCAAGAGATCCAATTATTAAGGATGCAAGACAAAGTTCTCAAGACAATTGTGTGTGTGTGTGTGTGAGAATTGCTACGGGACGGGCAACAATCTCAAAGGGGTGCATATACCTTAATGACTCTATGCTACAACCGGAAAAGTAGGCTTACGTCTTCATTAAGAATACATACTAGTGGAAGGAAGGGCACACAATTAAATCAAGTCATTCAAATGGCATCAAGAACAAGTGAACACAATTGATCATAGGCATAGAGTATTCTAGGTTTAATGAATGAACATGTGAGCGATGATACATGATTAAGCAAGCATGTGAATGCGTGAGCATACAAGAGAATGCATGAATAAGTATACAAGAGAATGCATGAGCATACAAGAATGCATGAGCATTTATTATGCATGGTATACAAGTATGAGTGAATGTGTGTGCAAGCATGCAAGGTGTCGCATAGATGATGCAAATAAGTGAAATGCAAAGTTTGAAAATGTTTTGAGTAAGAAGCGGTAAAAATGTTTTGGGGTTTTAAATGAGAAGTAGTAAAAGTTTAAAATGCAAATGATTGAAATGTTTTGGGATTTTTTTATGCAAATTTACAAGTGGTAAAAAGTTTGAGTGAGAAGTTAATGAAATGGTAGAGTAAAAATGCATGAGGTAAATGGTAATTATTTAATGAGATGGTAAAGTAAAAAGGTAAAAGGGTAAAAACACAATTGCACAATTGCATTTATTCACACAAGATCAAAACAACACGTTTTCAAGCACAAAATATGCACAAAAGTGGCCTAAGGCCGAAGCAATGCTAAGCACAAATCACCATCAAATTTCATGCTAAAATTCACAATTAATACATGAAACAATTCACAAGACTAAACCCTAGATCATCATGCCATGTTCTAAGGTAAGCATCAAGCATATCATGTATTTTATTCTTCACAAAATCAAAGAAGTAAAAAGGCAACAAAAACCCTAGGTTTTGAAGCAACAACCCGAGGCACCCAACACCAAAATCAAGCCAAAATTCAACTTAAAATCATGAAATGAACAAAATGAACACAAGAACCCTGAAATCCATGCTATGGCCGCAGCAAAATTGGTAGGAAAACAAGGTTTTATTTCACCAAAATCATGCAAATGAGGTAGAAATGCAATGAATGATGAGAAAACACAAGAATCTTTCCTTCAAGGCCAAGGACTCATCTCAAACACCCAAGGCTCCCAATGTCCTTGTCCAATAATGTTTGAAATGAGTCCTCAAAGCTTCTTTCAAGAAGGAAAGAGGAATAGAAGAGAGATTACATGATGAAAATTAAAGAAAATGCAAGGGTTAGTGAGCTTACCTCTAGATCTAGCTAGAAAATGAAGAAGGAAAGAGAATAGAAGCAAGAACACTTGAAAAACACCACAAGAACCTCTTGAACCTTTCGCAAATGCTTGATTCTTGATGGTTTTTTGATGAAACCTTGATGATTATGCAAGTTTAGAAGTAGATTTATTGAAAGGATGAAGAATAAACAAGGTTTGATGGTTGATTTTTTTGGAAGAATTTTGAAGAAAGAATATGGGTATGGTGGCTGGTTGCCTCCAAGGAATGAGAGAGAGAGAGGAGAGATTTGGGTGCTAGGGTAAAAAAATGAGTGTCCTCATGGTCTCCTATTTTGGGTTTTATATGAGGTGCAAAATTAAGGGTATATAGGACATTGTGCTTTTGCAAACCATTGAGATTTGAGCTAGAATTTGAATCAAAGGCCAAGATTGCAATGCACATGGATTAGGGACAAGGAGAAAACACAAATGAGTGAGGAATAGCTGGTCATACACAAAAATTATGAGTTTTTGTTGCACAAAAATTGTTGAGGGCACCTAGGTCATTCTACACAAAGTTGTAGCCTAGGATTTGATCTAGAATTTTAATCAATGGCTAGGAATACAACTCACATGGATCAAGGGCATGAGGAAACACAAAATGAGGTGAAAATGAGCTGGAAAATTCGGAGCAAATGAGGCCTTGGTGCCCAAGTTTTGCAAGCTTGTCAAGAAAAATAGTACATTTTGTCTTATTGGGGACACTTCATTATTTTCACCATTTTTTATTATTCTTTTCTAGATAATTCCATAAAAATCATGCCACTTTGGGCCATATCCTAGGAATCAATGATTGGGCCCAAAATTCCATGATATCACCCTTCCCAAAATTGATTTGAGACCTCACCTTGATGGAAATTCCCATTTTGCCCTTTTGCTTAAAATTTGAATTTTATGCCAAAAATCATGCATGCATGCGCACAAAAATTCATAACCCAAATCATCTAGATCCAAATAAATTCCTCTGAGATTGAACAATGATTTTTGGTGAGAAATTGCTTAATTTTGGAAATGACCAAAATACCCCTTTTGCCCAAAAAACCCTAATTTTGCTCCAAAAGGCATTCCAATCCTAAAAATGATTTTAAAGGCGCTGAAATGACTTTTAGAACCCAAAAATGCATGCTCATAGTTCTTCACATCCTTCAGAATGATGCTTCACTTCATAATTTATTGCTTTTTGTGGAAAATTAAGGTTTTGTTCCAAGCCGGACAAAATTAGGGTATGACACAAAGTCTCATGTGTATACCTTTGCAAATTTCCATTGCGATATGACCTACAATTGTCAGCAGCGATAAAATGACGCCATGGGGTTCAACCCTCGAAGTGATAGAAAGGAATTAGATACATAGAAAAGAAGAAGAGGAAAAACAAATAATCGAAGCTAAAGATACCTTGGTTTACCAAAAAAAAAAGTAACAGGCTGGATTAAAGTTACTGTTTACAATTTACCAAATTTATTGTAAAAAAATAATTTATTTTGTTTATATTATTAAAATGTTTATATTTCATTCAATTTGTTATTTATTGTTGTAAACAATTCACGAACCTTTTTTTTATAAATATCTGATTTCTTTGTTATTTAAAATTTATGATAGTTTATATTTTCTGAGAATTCAAATAGTTAATAATATGTTAAAACATGTCATTTTATATCAATTTAATTTATTATCATATAGTAATTTCATTAAATTTTTCATTATCTCTTTAATTGCAAAATATTACATTTTTTATTTTCTTGAGTTGTTTATGTAGCATGAGAATCCGTATTTATTATTCTATAAAACATTCCTTATGGAGACATTTTTTTTATTGTGTTAGTAATAAGTATTTATTACTCATGAATAGAATTAATTACAAAGAAGTATTTGAAGTGACTATGTTACACAAGAAATGGGGGATTGAATTGTGTACCCTTTTAAAATTTTGTATCTGAAATCTTCTCAAATAAATGATTCTCAAGATAAACTTGGGATTGAGAAGATAAGGGTTGGTTTTTCTTAACAAAACAGCCAACGTATAAAATACTTGATGAGTGATAAAGATAGATTAATCAACTTTGAAATAGTAAGAGAGAGGTTTGAATAAAACTGATTTAGTTATGAAAAGTTTAAGTATCAGCTAGAAAAACTGTCTTATGAAGGTTGATGAAATTAACCTTCACTAGGTTTTGAAAACGTTCACAAGTATAAAGTAAGTTAGATTGATAGTAAGGAAAGCAAGTAAATGGCACAGAGGATTTATACCGGTTCACCCAACAATGGCTACTTCCTGTCCCCACTTCCAAAGTGAGTATTTCCACTATCTTTCAAGTATCACTTACACTTGCTTTTGTTCAACCACAAAAGACTTCAAACAACGCTTGCTGATGATCAACACACACCAGCAACATGCTCTCTTTACTGATCTGAATATGGCCGTTGGAAACTTGAATATGGCCGTTGGTTAACGGTTCCAAAGTTAACAGCTTTTGAAGCTTCACAAGCTGACAATTGTACCTTCTGCTAGCTTTTCAACCTTCACAAGCTGACACAGTACTTTATATTCAGAATTCTGGTTTTCCCTTAGCTGGCTTGTACTTGTAAATCAGCTTTACAGCTGTTACACGAAGCTTCACATCTTTTAACGTTAAACACCTTTTGTTTGGCCTAGGAACAATCATGGAGTTCCTCCTTTATTTATTGTGAAATTCCAGCAGCAACAACTCTCTGATTTTCAATAAATGCGAGTTAACATGTTTGTCACATTGAGAAGCTTGATGAGGATGATCTTCATAAAATGTTCTTGAATCTTGTTCTTCAACTTCATCTTCAACCTTCACAATTCTAGATCTTCAAAATAAATGTGGGGCCATACTTTTTTCAATTCTGGTCAATGTTGCGTTGACTTAGTCAACCTTTTGAGTTGACTTTTGGTCAACCTTCACAGTTGACTTTTGGTCAACCTTCACAGAGATCAACCTTCACATGACCTTAACCTTCATATCTTTCAACCTTCGCAACTCTTTTCTACCTTCATTTTTTTATGATCATTTTAGCACAAGGTAGTCTGATATTTTGCTATCTTTGATGACTTGTTCTTCACACTTGAAATAGACTTGTTAGATAACATTAACAAGAAAACTTAATATCTTACTAAGTTTGTATCATCATCATCAAAACATACAAAGATATTTTCATTCCAACAATCTCCCCCTTTTTGGTGATGACAAACTTGTGAGTAAGTTTTAAGTTTTCTGTTTTAATGGATAAACAGTTTAAGTACTAACAGATTTATTCTTAAGAATTTTAACTTTCACAACAAGCAAGTAGCAAAAGGATAATTATCATTAATCATTCAATGTATACATGATGAACATATTGTTTGATAATTATCACATACATATAGGACAGAAATTTAAAATTGACAGAATTTTAAAAAGTGCAAAGTTATGTGACACTATCACAAAAGTCACATAATCAGACTGTCTCAAAAGATTTACTAAACTTGTCAACTAAAACTCCATTAATCACTAAAACTCCTAACTACGTAGCTAATTAAAACTTAATCTCTATTCTCCCCCTTTTGTCAACAACAAAAAGGAAGGAAGAAGCGGAAGTTAGGCTGCTACTTTGTAGGGGAGGAATCATCAGATGAGTTGGTTGAAGCAGCAGGTTGTGGAACATCCTGGAAAGGTTTTGGTGGAGGAAATTCTGGTGGTGTGATGGATGGAATGATGAGTGGAATTAATGACATGCTCTGTGACCCATTGTTGATATGCAAAGTGCCTCTGTGCCTCAATTCTTTGCTCTTGTTGAAGAATTCCAATGCTCGGCATCAAGTTGTTTTCCATGAGTTTCATCTTCGTCATCTGCTTTTCATGCTGGACCCTCATTCTCTTCGTGGATTTCTCCATGACCTCCAGTCTGTCTTGTGAAGGATGAGAGTCATCCTTGTCTACAAATGGTTTGCTACTGTGTTGTCCTTTGTTTGAGGAGGAGAGAGGAGCAAATGTAGTCTTGCAGAAAGAGCTAAGAGACCCAAACTGGGTAAGCAGATCAGAAGGAATTTTTGACATATCAGAGGCTTCATGGACTCTTGGAACAGAGGAGTCAGGGATAGGAGTTTGTGAAGCCATGAATCTGTTAGTGTTTTCAGAAGCTAGGGTATTTCCTGTTTTTGCTGGGGATTCAGTGGGTGGATCACGCCATTTAGCAAACACATCAGTGTTGTCTTTTCCATGAAGAGGGGAATTCTCTTGGGCTTGAGTTTCTTGGAATAGTGGGGGATTCACTGGTGTAAATTCAGTGACAATATCATGACACACATCATGGACAGCCTTGGATATTGGTGACAGTTGATTTAAGTTTTGAATGGGAGGTTCTTCTTCTTCTTCTCTTGCAGGAGAGTGATTCATATCAAACTCCACCTGAGCTTGATCATCTGCTGATTCTTCTTCAATTCCATAATCACCTAGAGAGGAATCATAGGGAACCAGAGGCCCTCTTGGAGAAGGGGAATTTGCAATGATCTCAGGTTCAGCAGAGGGTTGATCAACAATAGGAGGTTGTTCAATTATCACAGGAGTTTCCTCAACTTAAGGCATAGGATAGGGCAAGAGTATTACTCCAGAAGCAGTAATGATTGCAGGAGGAAGATCAGATACCTCTTGTGAGGGTTCCTTGATGATCTCTTCAATAACAATCCCTCCTTGTGAAGGTTCATCATCATTCTGAGTTTGAGGCTCCTTATTCAATTCACCAATCATTCTTTCAACACTATCTTTCTTCACTTCTTCTTTTTCAAACTCTTCTTCAGGAATTTGGTTTAGTTCAAAAATTTCCTTCCAATTATCAGCAGGCTCAGGATCCATCATTGGTTCTTGTGAAGGTAGTTCTGGTTGAGGGAAATTTTCATTGTCAGGGAAGTTAAACTGAGATGATTGAACATCAACAATTTCTTCATTTATTAATTTCTCCCCCTGAGCAGTTGCTTCCTCTTTCTTTTCTTGAGTTTGAAATGGTTCAGTAGGAGTGGAGTCTTTGGTGGTTTTCTTTTGTGAAGGTTTAGGAGTTCTGGGTTTGGATTTTGTTTTAGGAATAGGCTTGGCAGTGGTTTTAACTTTGGGAGCTGGTTTTGCAGTAGCTTTTGGCTTTGGAGCAGGGGTTGTTTCAACAGACTTAATGCCCATTTGCTTGACACTCTTAGACCAGAAGATGGTTTTCTTAGTTATGTACTCTTCTTTCTCAAGGGAAATTTCATTGTATTTAAAAATTTTGGTGAGAAACATGCCATAAGCCAGTGAAGTGGTTTCACTACAAGAATTTCGGTAATTTCCGGCGGACAAAATCCGTCGGTAATGGCCAAAATCCGCCGGAAATTGGGCATTACCGGCGGATTTTTTCCGCCGGTAATTCACTCGTCGGTAATGGTTACCGGCGGAATTTCCGCCGGTAATTACCGGCGGATTTTTCACATTACCGGCGGATTTTTCCGCCGGTAATTACCGGCGGATTTTTCACATTACCGGCGGATTTTTCCCTCGGTAATTACCGGCGGATTTTCCGCCGGTAATGTGCATTACCGGCGGATTTTAAAAAAAAAAAAAAATTTAAAAAAAATTATAAAATTTAAATAAGAATTTCGTTTTTTAAAATTTAAATGTTAATGTATCTAAATTTTGCCCATATTTCAAATTTTCCCTTGTATTTGTACCGGTTGGGGTGATAATGAAGAAGTAGGAAGGAATGAAAGAGAATATGTGAGAATAAGAATGAAGTGTGAAGAATGAAGGAGTGAAAATGAAGAATGAAGGAGTGAGAATGAAGAATGAAGGAGAGATGAGAAGTATTAAAATTGGAGAGAATAGGAAAAAAGAAAAAGAATGAATGAGTGAGAATGAATAAGAATGAAGAAGAAATGAGAGATGTATAGAGAAATTTATGTAGATTGGAGAGTGTGAGGAAGAAGAAGAAGAAGAAGAAATATAAGATAGAGAAAATGTATAAGAGAAAGAGAAGGAAATAAAGAGTGAAATGAGAGAATGAGAGGAGTGTAGGAGAAAGTTTTATTTATAGGTGATTTTTTGAAATTACCGGCGGATTTTTTTCCCTCCGAATTTTTCCGGCGGATTTTTGAAATTACCGGCGGACTTTTTTCCCTCCGAATTTTACCGGCGGATTTTTGAAATTACCGGCGGATTTGAATTTTTTTTTTTTCGCGAAATCCGCCGGTAATTTCAAAAATCCGCCGGTAATTTTCCGGCGGAATAAATCTACCGGAAATGCCAAACATCCGCCGGAAATGTACCGACGGAAAAAATCCGCCGGTAAAAATCCGCCGGAAATTCATGTTTTTCTTGTAGTGTTTGTCTAAGATTATTAACTACATATATCATGTAGTGAAGGATGGCGTGGGTGAGATTGATAACATACCTCTTGTTCATGAAGTACACAAGAAGAAGATCAGCAGGTTTGATTCTTTCGTATCCTCCAGCTCTAGGGTAGAGGGAATGGATGACCATGTTGTGCATAATCCTTGCGTGGTCTTTGAGGGAGGATGAAACAAGATTGGCTTTGGGATCCTTCATTAACTCCTCCAAGACTTCTTCTTTTGTGATGTCTACTTTGTCAAAACAATCTTCACCATACACAGATATTCCATGCATAGGAATTCCCACTGCGTCAGAAAGCATCTTTGTGGTGATGATCAACACTTTTCCTTTCACCTGAGTGGTCAAGCAAGTTTCTTCCTTGTTGACAACTATTCCTCCATAAAACTCTCTGACTAGGCTTGGATAAATGGGTTCTTCTTCGGTTAAAAGTTTGTACCAGCCCTGTTTTGCGACATAAGGGATGAAATCCCAACCAGATGTCTTCAACTCTTCTAATAGATACAATCTTCCTGTTAAAATGCCTCTTTTGGTCCACTTTTTAGGATTGTAAGCTTGTGAAGGTTGGATTTCAACCTGAGTTTCTTCATCATTCTGTTCTTGTTCATCATCAATCTTTTCCTTAGAGACTTTTTCCTTTCCTTTAGATTCTCTCTTAGGTTTCTTTGAAGATTGCTCTAGTGGAGGAGAAGATTTTCGCTTGAAGGAGGGTTGTTTCTTCATTGAGATCATTATATCAGAGATTGTTGCCTCTGAATCTTCTTCAGCGACGACGATGGGTTCTGAAACTTTAGCACCAGGGCCTACAATGGGGGTAGATGACGTTTGTCTAATCCTGGTTGATCTTCTCGTAGGAGTAGATGATGATTTTGAAGATTTGGTTTCAAGAGAAGAGGGATTAGGAATAGATCCAGTCTCGTTTGTGGGCTTCATGATTTCTGAGATTTTGGATTTTGATAGTTCTATTTCGGGAGAGTTTTTTGACTAAGTGATGAAAAGAGAGGATTCTGTAGAATATAATGGAAGAGAATGGATTTTTGATTAAAACTCGTGCGAAGAAGAGATTGGTTGAAAGGATAGGTTTTAACTTTTCAGAACTAGCCGTTGAGATGTGACTAGTGTGCAGTTATGATGGGACATAACTGTAGCGTTTTATCCAAGAGATAAGTTCCTTGAGAAATAACGGTTACTGTGCAACTTTAACTGTTCATTTGATTTTTCCTAAGTGAACCTTCACAAGCCTTGTGAAGGTTGGAATTTTTGACAAGTCTTCTAATCTTAAGGACATTCTAAAATGTGCAAGGCCTTTTTAATAAAATCAAAACTTTCTTCTAACAAAGGCTTTGTGAAAATATCAGCTAATTGATGCTTGGTATCAATATGTTTAGACCTAGAATGTTGGATGGGATTTTTTGATAAATTGATAGCACTAGTATTATCACAATAAATGGGGATACAGGAATACCTCAATGAGTAGCCTTCCAACTGATTTTTGATCCACATAACTTGTGAGCAACATCCAGCAGCAGATACATACTCTGCTTCAGTATTTGATAATGCAATTATGTTCTGCTTTCTACAGGACCAAGAAATTAAAGACTCTCCCAATATTTGACATGATCCACTAGTACTTTTTCTGTCAATCTTATCACCAGCATAATCAGCATTACAGAAGGCAGTTAGATCAAAATGAGTACGCTTCTTGTACCACAAGTCAACACCTGTAGTACCAACTAAATATCTGAAAAATTCTTTTTACAACAGTGAGATGAGATTCCTTAGGTGAAACTTGAAATCTAGCACATAGGCCAACTGAAAATACAATATCTGGTCTACTGGCAGTTAAGTACAATAGGGAACCTATCATACCTCTGTATTCCTTCTCAGATATTAGTTTTCCCTCTTCATCCTTCTCAACTTGTGATGAAGGATGCATAGGTGTTGCCATGGCTTTTGCCTCATTCATTTTGTATTTTTTGAGAAGGTCTTTAATGTACTTTTCTTGACATATAAAGATACCTTCATCAAGCTGTTTAATTTGCAATCCAAGGAAAAATCTTAACTCATCCATCATACTCATTTCAAACTCACTCTTCATGAGATTACCAAAATCTTTGTACAGTTTTTCATTTGTTGATCCAAAAATGATATCATCTACATAAATTTGAACAATCAACAAATCTTTTTCAAGAGGTTTTTTGAAAAAGGTAGTATCTATTTTTCCTCTTGTAGAATTATTTTTGATCAAAAAGCTACTCAACCTTTCATACCAAGCTCTGGGAGCTTGCTTGAGCCCATATAGAGCTTTGGTAAGTTTAAAAACATGATTAGGTTTCTTTTGATCAACAAAACCAGGAGGTTGATTGACATAAACTTCTTCATTTAAGAAACCATTTAAAAAAGCACTTTTCACATCCATTTGAAATAATTTAAAATTTTTGTGAGCAGCAAATGCAAGTAAATTCTAATTGCTTCCAATCTTGCAACTGGAGCAAAGGTTTCATCATAGTCAATACCTTACTGTTGGTTATACCTTTGAGCAACAAGTCTGGCCTTGTTTTTCACTACCTTACCATTTTCATCTAGCTTGTTTCTGAACACCCATCTTGTTCCTATGACTGATTGATGCTTAGGAGGAGGTACTAGATTCCATACCTCATTCTTTTCAAATTGAGTCAGTTCTTCAGTCATAGCTTCTATCCAGGACTCATCTTGTATGGCCTCGTTGATGGACTTTGGTTCAATGTCTGATAGGAGTGCCATTCCTGCAGCATTGTTTCTGAATGAAGTTCTGGTTCTAACAGGATCTGAAGTGTCACCAATGATTTGGTCTTGAGGATGGTGAACTACTAGTCTCCAGCTTCGTGGTATTTGTGAAAGTTGGTCAATAGCATCAGTGGCCTTGTCTGAACCTTGTGAAGGTTGAGAAGAAGTGTCTTGCTCATCCTTCTCAACTGCATTGTCTGTTGCATTACTATCTTCTTTGCCAGTATTGAGTTCATCAACATCAATTATTTCACCTGTATTGTTAGTTTCACTAAAAATAACATGCATGCTTTCTTCTACAGTTTGAGTCCTAAGATTATATACTCTATAAGCCTTAGAAGTTGTTGAATAACCAAGAAAAATTCCTTTGTCAGATTTTGAATCAAATTTTCCCAAATTATCTTTGTTATTCAAGATGAAACAAGTGGAACCAAACACCCTAAAATAGGATATGTTTGGTTTTCTATTCTTCTAGATTTCATAAGGGGTTTTCTCAACATTTTTTCTAATGGAAACTCTATTCAAAATGTAGCAGGTTGTGTTCACAGCCTCAGCCCAAAAATATTATTCAATGTTAGCATCATTTAAAATAGTTCTTGCCATTTCTTGCAAGGTTCTATTTTTCCTTTCCACAACACCATTCTGTTGTGGTGTTCTTGGACAAGAAAAATTATGAGAGAAACCATTTTCATCAAAAAAAGTTTTGAAAGGAAATATTTTCAAATTCTCCCCCATGATCACTTCTGATAGAAATAACATTTGTTCCTTTTTCATTTTGAACCTTTTTGAGAAATACTTTGAAGGCTTCAAAAGCTTCATCCTTGTTTTTCAAAAATAGAACCCAAGTAAATCTGGAGTAATCATCAACAATCACAAAACCATATTTCTTCCCACTAAGGCTAACAGTTTTAGTAGGGCCAAATAAATGGATGTGTAATAGCTCAAGTGGTTTTTGAAAGGTGATCATATTTTTAGATTTGAAACTTGACGTTACATGTTTTCCATGAACACATGCTTCACACACTCTATCTTTTTCAAAGATTATTTTAGGTAGCCCCCTGACTAGTTCCTTTTTGGAAAGTTTCGAAATGGTTTGAATGCTTGTGTGACCAGCTCTTTTGTGCCAAATCCATTTGTCATTTTCTGAAGACATAAGGCAAGTTTCTTGAGACAATTCATCAAGACTTAGGCTGTATAGATTTTTATTCCTAGATACAGTAAATAACACTTTTCCAGATGAGATTTCCTTGATAAAACATTTATCAGATTTAAAAGACACTTTATGACCACTATCACACAATTGACTAATGCTTAAGAGATTATGCTTTAAACCTTCTACATACTGAACATTCTTTATTTTGGGAGAAGATAAATTACCTATAATACCTATACCTTTGATGTAAGCGTTGTCATCGTTGCCAAAGACAACACAGCCTCCATCAATTCTCTCCAATGAGAGAAATTTATCATTTTCTCCCGTCATGTGCCTCGAACATCCACTGTCTAAGAACCACAGCTTTTTCTTGGATGCTAAGAGGCATTCCTCATCTAGATCAGGATCTGCCATGAGACATGAGTTAGTTGATTCAATGTCTGATTCAGGATTGAAGTTTTGACTGGCTTGTGAAGGTTCTTCAAGATCTGCCATAAGGCAGAAATGAGCAGCCTCCTCTTCCTTTCCTGATTCAGATTCTTCAGAGTCATCCCATGTAGTTAGTAGAGCTTTCTTCTTGGTGTTGAACCTTCTGCTTTCACTTTTGAGTTTTGGACATTCATTTCTGAAATGTCCAGGTTTGTTGCATTCGTAACACACAGGAGGATTTTTGTTGGAACTTTCTCCTTTTGATGTATCCTTCTTGAAGAAGGGTTTCTTGTTGTTCTTTCTGAAGGCCCATCTTCTTAATCTTCTAGAGATTATGGCTAACTCATCTTCTTCATCAGTATCATCACCATCATCACTTTCTTCATAAGTTTCGCTTTGTGCCTTCAAAGCCATTGCTTGTGAAGGTTGAGCAGTTTTTTGAGAAACTTTGAGTGCAACAGTTTTAACTTTCTTTGGTTGGAGTGCATCCATGATTTCTTGCTCATGCACCTTGAGGGATCCCAGTAGATCCTCTATTTGAAGAGTTGATAGATCTTTAGCTTCTATTATAGCAGTCACCTTGGGTCTCCATACCTTAGGCAAGCATCTCAGAAGTTTTCTGACATTGGCTTGATTAGAGTATGTGTTCCCTAATGAGTTCAGATCATTTGTGATGGTTGTGAATCTGCTAAACATTTCTGAGATAGTTTCTTGCTCTTCCATTTTGAATGTTTCAAATTTATGGATGAGAAGGTTGATCTTTGCTTCATTGACTTGATCAGTTCCTTCATGAGCAGTTTTTAAAGTATCCCAGATTTCTTTGGCAGTTTGTTTTCCAGCAACTTTATCATACTCACTTCTTCCTAAAGCACAAGTAATAAAGAATTTAGCTTTAGAGTTTAGGAGTACCATACGTTTGTCTTCATTGTTCCAGCTGGCCTTGGGTTTTGGAATGGTTTCTCCTTCAGCATTTCTTACAGATGGAATAAAGGGACCATTCTCCACAATACCCCAGAGATCAACATCTTGTGATTCCAGAAACAGCCTCATTTGATCCTTCCAATAGTAGTAGTGATCACCAGTGAATCCAGGAGGTCTGTTTGCAAATGCTCCTTCAGGGAGGAACATAACAGAGTTTGAGTTGTTCATCACTTCCTTCAGGATCTTTCCTCTGTCACTGTAAAGTGAGCTCAGCCCTTGGAGGTGAGCTCTGATACCAATTGAAGTGACTAAGTTACACAAGAAAGGGGGGATTGAATTGTGTACCCTTTTAAAATTTTGTACTTGAAATCTTCTCAAACAAATGATTCTCAAGATAAACTTGGGATTGAGAAGAAAAGGGTTAGTTTTTCTTAACAAAACAGCCAACGTATAAAATACTTGATGAGTGATAAAGATAGATTAATCAACTTTGAAATAGTAAGAGAGAGGTTTGAATAAAACTGATTTAGTTATGAAAAGTTTAAGTATCAGTTAGAAAAACTGTCTTATGAAGGTTGATGAAATTAACCTTCACTAGGTTTTGAAAACGTTCACAAGTATAAAGTAAGTTAGATTGATAGTAAGGAAAGCAAGTAAATGGCACAGAGGATTTATACAGGTTCACCCAACAATGGCTACTTCCTGTCCCCACTTCCCAAGTGAGTATTTCCACTATCTTTCAAGTATCACTTACACTTGCTTTTGTTCAACCACAAAAGACTTCAAACAACGCTTGCTGATGATCAACAGACACCAGCAACGTGCTCTCTTTACACAGCTACACCAAGCTGTTCCTACTAGAAAACTCTCCTAGTTTCCTAAAGGATTCCTCTATCAAGTAGATTCTAACCAACACTCACCTCTCTCTAGGTAGTTTGATAGAATGCTCACTAGATAGCTTTTTACAATCAAAGGTTTGGGTTTGGGATATACAATAGCTCGAATAATAAAAACACACTAAGTGCTTGCAAGCTAACACACACTCTATAGAAAATCCCAGGCTTTATGAAACTTGAGTGTGGGATGAGTAGGATGGAAGAACTTTGTGAAGCTTTAGTTGTGTAGGTTCCAATTCACTCTCATGATTTGCAACTTCGATTTCCAGCCTTTAAATAGCCAATTTATCTGAATATGGCCGTTGGAAACTTGAATATAGCCGTTTGGAGATGTCCAAAGGTCCGTAGAATTATCTGGTTAACGGTTCCAAAGTTAACAGCTTTTGAAGCTTCACAAGCTGACAATTGTACCTTCTGCTAGCTTTTCAACCTTCACAAGCTGACACAGTACTTTATATTCAGAATTCTGGTTTTCCCTTAGCTGGCTTGTACTTGTAAAGCAGCTTTACAGCTGTTACACGAAGCTTCACATCTTTTAACGTTAAACACCTTTTGTTTGGCCTAGGAACAATCATGGAGTTCCTCCTTTATTTATTGTGAAATTCCAGCAGCAACAACTCTCTGATTTTCAATAAATGCGAGTTAACATGTTTGTCACATTGAGAAGCTTGATGAGGATGATCTTCATATAATGTTCTTGAATCTTGTTCTTCATCTTCATCTTCAACCTTCACAATTCTAGATCTTCAAAATAAATGTGGGGCCACACTTTTTTCAATTCTGGTCAATGTTGCGTTGACTTAGTCAACCTTTTGAGTTGACTTTTTGCATTGACTTTTGGTCAACCTTCACAGTTGACTTTTGGTCAACCTTCACAGAGATTAACCTTCACATGACCTTAACCTTCACATCTTTCAACCTTCACAACTCTTTTCTACCTTCATTTTTCTATGATCATTTTAGCACAAGGTAGTCTGATATTTTGCTATCTTTGATGGCTTGTTCTTCACACTTGAAATAGATTTGTTAGATAACATTAACAAGAAAACTTAATATCTTACTAAGTTTGTATCATCAAAACATACAAAGAGATTTTCATTCCAACAGTATTTATTACCAAATTACTGAGAGGACAACACATGGAGATGAATTTAATAAGTTTCATTCTCAATTGTTATATATCTAGATAGATGTCGGCTTTCAAGAACATCCTTAACTTCTCAACTGCAAATTCGGATTTAGTAACAAAGGTGGTTGTGTGTATTGATCAGATTGTCAAGAGAAGCCATATTTGGGAGTGAATAATATAGTCCTCGAATATAAGAATGACAGTATAAGAATTTTGGCTTAGTGCCTAATTCAACCCTACAAAATCGACAAGTAAGGTGAAGAAAGACCCGATTTTTTAAGTGCATTATCTCTAGTCAACTGGGGCCGGGTTGGATTTGTGTTTTTGTTTTTACCGAAACACCCCACACGCCCACCGCTATTGGGCTTGGTGCATGGATAATATGGTGGATGGCCTTGCAACAATTTTGGGATAGACTATGATACCATATTTTATACTAACTCAACCACACAAAGTGGCTTGCAAAGGCAATGAACGATCAAGCTTTGTAAGTTTGAGAAGTTCTAGCAAGCAACGCACCCTCACACACTCTCCTATTGATTGATAATCTTTTGAATCTCAAAACTTATGAATATATCCCACTAAATTAAGTGAGTTATGTATAAATTTAGTGGGGCCCATTTAATTTTTAACCAATAGAAGATATATGTTATAAAGTGTGTTACAGCATATGTTGCTAGTATTTCTCTTGCAAGTTTTTATTGGGCACTTGATTAGTGCATTTTAATGCATTACTTAGATCTTTGGACTTAGCGTTTTTGATTGTGTTCTGTGCCTAAATTTTGAGTCTTTTAGCATGTTTCTAGACGTTTTGATCTTATTTGAGCATTTGAGTGATTTATTAATTTATTTTGGATTTTATTGCTTATTGACCCGTGCTCACTCTACAGGCGATAACTTTTTGTTGTGGTTACCCGATTGAGGCATGCTAGCACGTGTTGGAAAGCTAAGGAGCAGAGATACAATTCTTCTGTTGAGCTCGAAATCCAATTCTAATGTCTTGAAGGTCTAAACTGCCGATTATTGAAGCTTTTCAGTCTAAAACGAGTTTACAGGACAATTATTATTTTGTATCGGGCTTTTATCCAAGAACCCATTTAGTGATTAGGTTTACGTTTTGTGCCCTAACCTCCATGGAAGTCTATAACCTTAAGTCAATTTATTGGTGAAAGGGTGTTTTATGTTATTTCGTCTTAGTTTCTAATTCATCTCTCTATCAATTTCGTAAATTCGTTCATAGTAGTTTGCAATTCAGTTCTCTTTATTTCGCTTGAATCATTCAAAATCTGTTTTTGCAAAACACTTGTGTACGTAATTGCTTGTATTCAATCTCGTTTGGTAACGAATGATTATTTCGAGTTATTTAGATGCTTAATTTATTTAATTTGAAGAGAAATTGATAGAGGATTGACATGAATTCTATAATGATATTGGTTACGCTTTAAACGACGCTTGTCCACTTTCGTGACCGATTGAACCCACGGTTGCAGCATTTGCCTGAAACGGTGTGAATACGTATAAACTAGTTAGCGCTTGTTTTAGTTATAGTTTATATCAAATTACGAAATTGTAAATACTAAGAGACGTTATTTTTTAGAACCTGTGTTAAATCCGAGAACCACGCCCCAAAACTGGTGAATTGATTATCATAATTTGCTTTTACCCGTAAACTGGAATCATTTTCAACGAACCCCTCTTTTTATTGTTAATTTTGTTTCTGATTCTGGTTATCTTAGTATTATAGGTCCTTGTGAGAGGACCAAGGTTTCTTACCTTGTTACTACATTCCTAATCCTTTTGTGTATGGAACTTAGTCCCATCTCCAAAGCACCAATCTGTTATTGGCACAAAATGGGTTTTTAAAAACAAAATGGATGAGAATGGTAAGATTATCATAAACAAAGCAAGGCTACTTGCTCAAGGATATAATCAATAGGAAGGTATTGACTGAGATGAAACATTTGCTCCTGTTGCTAGATTAAAAGCTATTATAATACTTCTTCCTTATGCTACTCGTAAAGATTTCAAACTCTTTCAAATGAATGTCAAAAGTAATTTTCTAGATGAATTTCTAAATGAGGAACTGTATGTACACCAAGCTCCTGGTTTTATTGATCAAAAACATCCAAATCATGATTTTAAACTGACTAAAGCTCTCTATGGACTTAAAAAAAGCTCCTAGAGCATGGTATAAGAGACTTAGCACCTTTCTGATCAAAAATGGTTTTTCAAGAGGAAAAATTGATGTTAGTCTTTTTAGAAAACCCTCAAAGACGAATTATTGATTGCTCAAATTTATGTTGATGACATCATCTTTGGAGCTACAAATGAAATGCTTTGCAATGACTTTGGAAAATTAATGAAAAGTGAGTTTGAAATGAGTCTTATGGGTGAACTAAGATACTTTCTTGGTTTGCAAATTAAGCAACTTAAGAAGGGTATTTTTTATCTTTTAAGAGAAGTATATCAGGGACCTTCTTAAGAAGTATAAGATGAGTGATGCAAAATCTGTGGCCACTCCAATGCACCCATTTGCAAGCATTGAAAAAGATGAGAAGGATAAGTCTGTTTCTGAAAAGGAGTATAGAGGCATGATAGGTTCCCTATTTTACCTCACTGCAAGTAGACAACACATAGTCTTCTCTGTAGGACTTTGGAAAATTAATGAAAAGTGAGTTTGAAATGAGTCTTATGGGTGAACTAAGATACTTTCTTGGTTTGCAAATTAAGCAACTTAAGAAGGGTATTTTTTATCTCTCAAGAGAAGTATATCAGAGACCTTCTTAAGAAGTATAAGGCGAGTGATGCAAAATCTGTGGCCACTCCAATGCACCCATTTGCAAGCATTGAAAAAGATGAGAAGGATAAGTCTGTTTCTGAAAAGTAGTATAGAGGCATGATAGGTTCCCTATTTTACCTCACTGCAAGTAGACAACACATAGTATTCTCTGTAGGACTATGTGCTAGATTCCAAACTGCTCCAAAAGAATATCACCTCACTACTGTCAAAAGGATTTTTAGATATATTGTTGGAACACCTAATCTTGGTCTTTGGTACAAAAAGAAAATACATTTTGAGCTTATAGGGTACTGTGATGCTGACTATTCTTGAGAAAAATGGAAAGAAAAATCCCAATTGGTTCATGTCAACTACTTGGGGAATCACTCATCTCACGGTCATGCAGAAAACAAAGTACAATTTCCCTTTCAACAACAAAAGCTGAATATGTCTCAGCTGCTGGCTGTTGTTCTCAAATTCTCTGAATCAATAACCAAGTTTAAGATTTCTCTTTAAGCTACTCAGGTACTCCAATATTTTGTGACAATACAAGTGCTATTAATTTGTCTAAGAATCCCATTCAGCATTCTAGATCAAACATATTGATATTAAGCATCATTTCATTAGAGATCATGCTTAAAAGAAAGACATTGAACTTGTCTTTGTGGACATTAAACATCAACTAGCTGATATTTTCACTAAACCCCTCTTAGAGGAAAGTTTTAGTTTAATTCAAAGCATGCTTCATATCATTGAAGCCCTTTCAGATGAGAAGGGTAATGACCTATAACCTTCTCAGTAATGAGAAGGGTCGTAACCCTTAACCTTCTCGACTCTTGAGAAGGGTCATCAGAAGCATATTACCATTAAAATACAAAAAGATTAATCGTGTCATAACAGTTATTCAGTAGATAATAACTCCCTTAGTTGTTGGTCAATAACTGCTCTAAAGTGATTAAAAACATCACTTTATCTTCTCTCTCCCATAACTTACGAAACGGTCATCTCCCTCGCACTCTCTTTCTCTATCTTCTCTCAAAATCCCTAAAACTTCAAATGGTAAGAACTAAGAACCCTTGCCCCGCTTCCACTCACTCTGAACCTCAAACGAACCCACTGCAGCCAGAAACACACACTCCCAACTTCATTCTAGTTTCTCCATTGCAAGACCCTATTACTTTGAAACCACTCAAATCACGACCAACAAAGATAAAAGATGCACCTAGTGGAAATCCAAGAAGATCGGTGAGGGTTAAGTCTAGCACCTCCTCTAAAAACATCACTGGAACATCAATGGAGGCCCCTATTGATGTTGAAACTGAAAAAGCCCCTTCTGAACCTAGAATAGAGTAAAGTAGAGAAACAGAAAAGAAGAAGAATTAGGAAAAGGGTAAATATAAGGTTTGAATCTCCTCAAACTAGAGGAGTTAAGAAGGGTCAAGCAAGCAAGAAAAAAAGGAACCAGAAAGGTCTAAATGGGCTTCAAAACCCATTGTCTCAGGAACTGTCTACATTCCTACACACATTGTGAAGTATGGATGGAATATCACTCCCTTTCTCACTCAATAGAAATGGGATGAGTTCATCACACTAGATGATCTGGTTTACAAGGAAAGGGTCATAGAGTTATATGAATGTGCTTCCATTAAATACAACACCAAATCATAAAGACATGGTGAGAATCCTTCACCACATCTGTTCCCATACCCTTCTGATAACTCATATTTATATGAGTTATTTATGCTTTTATTACTTAAATTAGTGCAAGTTCTCAATAATATTCCTGCTTTATTTAGTAAATATTAGTTATTTTGAGAAAAGAAGGGTTAGGAGCTAATTTGTTATCATTCGGTATATTTGGCGCCTTTGAGTATTTTAATGCCTTTGTCCAGTGTTACAACGATAAGCGCTATAGCGCCAGATGACGGTGGGCCAACTGAGGATCCAAAAGAAAAGTTACATTTTGGTGCATCTCTCTTTATGTCAAGTGAGCGCTTCACTACTCCACACCTAGGACTGACCCGGTTGCCAACCATTGGCTAGCGTGGACACTGTTGATATAAAAATCTCTTTTATGTTTTGATGAAACAAACTTAAGCTGAAGATTAAGTTTTCTGATTAGGTGTGATCTAACATGTTTATCTAGTGCAAAGTACGGGCCCTAAAAATAGCAAAATAATCAACTACCTAAGAATCAACATGTACAAAAATCAAAGGTAGAATTGACATGAGAAGGTACAGTTTGAGAAGGTTTGACCAACCCACAGAAGGTTGACTAAAAAGTCAACATAAGGCAAGTCAACAGAAGGTTTGACCAAACCACCACTTATGCAAGACAAAAGATGAGAAGGTTCGTGAATGAGAAAGTTCAACAGTTAAGAAGGTTCACGATGAGAAGTTTCAAGAACAGCAACCTACTCAATCTAGAAAACTTCAACAACTCAAGAACAATCCTTGTGAGAGAAACTCTCATAGTTTCAAGAAAAGCAACCTACTCAGAGTGTTGGTGTGAACTGTAAAGAGAAACGTTTAGGAAACTATGAGAGAGTTTCTTAATAGGTAAAATACAACTTGGTGAAGCTGTGCAAGAGTGCGCTTGTCTTTTGTGTGGTGATCAAAAGAAAGTGGTGGTTGTAAGTCTTTTGTGGTTGAGCAAAAGAAAGTGTAATAGCTATTTGGAGAATAGTGGAAATACTCACTTGGAAGTGAAGAGAGGACATAGCCTAAATTGGGTGAACCTCTATAACTCCTCTGTTTTCTTTAAACAGCTTTCCATACTATTGTTTAAATTGCTTTGCGCTTGAGATTGTTTTCAAACCAAGAGAAGGTTAATTTCATCAACCTTCTCAAGACAGTTTTCAAACTAATACTTGATATTCCAACCTACTCATCTCTGTTTGAAAACTACTTCTCTTGCATAGTCTAAATTTATCTTACAATCATTATTAGTCTTCATCATTTAAGGTTTATACGTGCTTGTTGTTTTTACAACTAACCTTAACCTTCTCATCTCCAAGTTAAGCTTGAGAACAAATTGTTGAGAAGGTTTCAGGTTTCAGAAATTAAAAAGGTACACAATTCAACCCCCCTTCTCGTGTAACTTAGTCACTTCAATTGGCATCAGAGCTCACCTATAGGGGCTGAGCACACTTCACGTGTGAGAGGAAAGATTCTGAAAGAAGTGATGAACAATCCAAACTCTGTCATGTTTCTCCCTGAAGGAGCTTCTGCAAACAGGCCTCCAGGATTTACTGGTGAACACTACTATTACTGGAAAGATCAGATGAGATTGTTCCTAGAATCTCAAGACACTGATCTCTGGGGAATTATTGAAAACTAGGAGGCGCTGGAAAGCTAATGAAAATGTCTACACATACGGATAGATTTTAGACTGTGTTTCTATTTTGATTCCAAAAGTACTTCTACTATACCCTAAGCCCTTAAGCTCTATGTGTTCATAAACATAAATCCTCGTCTGGCATGGAAGGTATGCAGAGGATTCCCAACCATTAAGATAAGTCCTTAGACCCCAGATTAGGGAAATACCTTTCGGAGTCTTGAGGAGGGCTATTTATCGGAAATGGCTAGCTATTAGTAGCTATAACCCATATAAGAGATTTTTAGACTTAGTAAAAGTCCTAGGCAATTAGGCACCCAGCTTGTATGCGGAAAAGGGGGAAAGTTCGATTAACCTAAGTGCTAAATGTTTTACTGCTCTGTAGGCAGGACGTGTTCCGGATTTGATTGATATGATAGTTGTAATAATTATGTTTAGATGTTTATGGAATTCGGAAAGATGGAGAACCAAAGAAATGCCCAAAATAGTTTAGAACTTGTTTTCTGAATCAGTACCGAAAGCACTAATTATGCGTCCGTTTGATTCCTTAAAATGATCCTTTTAATATCTCATTCCTTTGATACTACAACTATTCCAATTTAATACTTAATCCAAATGCAAATGTTTACACTTAGATTAATCAACGATCGATGAAGTTCATAGGTTTCTAGTGAGCCCTACTTTTCTAGGGGAGTCGTTATGCCTCACAGGTAAAATCCCTATTCTCTAGAGCTTCTCATACCTTAGTGTCTGAGTAGTTGAGGCCCCAAAGAGGACTTTTTGATCCGAAAGGATAAAAGTAATAGAGTTTTAGAAAAGTTCTTTCACGAAGGATAGTCGGTCTTGTAGGAGTCATCTAGCTAATAGTTTTCCGAAAAGTCTTTGCACTAGTGTCAGATTGAGATATTTTTATGGTTGAGTTTAAGCTCAACTAACGAGGTATGGAGACACACCCCTGCTAGTATTTTTGATTCAGTAGATAAAAAATTGTTTTATGCTTAACAGTTTCAAATGAAGTTTCATATAAACCCTCTCATTTCGTGAGTCAGTTAAGAACGGTAATTATTCCCGAGTATAAACCAAAGTACTAGAGGTATTTCCAAGAGAACCGATATGCAATGTTCCATATTTTGCTACCCCTAAGGGTGGAATTTGGAACGAGTTTGCGAGTGCATTGATTAGTAAGGAAAGTAGAAGTATTAAGCCATGTTTGGGAGGTACGTCACATATTTATCCCTTTAGTTCATGTTTCTAGTAAATTGTTTAATTATCTTTCACTCATTACAAGAGCAACTTTAACTTCTTTTCCGTACAACATGTTGAGTCCTAAAGTTAAATGATTAAGTTATCTTTTTGGCGAATTTTAGACTTGTTTTTTTTAAGTTTGAATTCAATCTCATGAAATGTGATGATGTGGTTATTCCCATTATTATGATAATTGGAAGTGGAACATGTTTACAAGCTTGTATGATAGGAATGCTAAATTGTGCCTCATTGTTCTTAAATGTGTGCCTTATCGATCATGAATATGTGTCTGGGGATTGTATTTCGGAGTTCATGCTATGGTTTAGATTAGCTGAACTTCTTGTATCAATTTGAATTGTACGTAATTGCTATCTTTGTGTGTTTAAGTGGGAGTTGACAATTGGTGTTGCATATGATGTTCTAACGACTTACATGAGAGTTTTCTTCCCACTATGTGTGATATCCATGTTGAAGTTGGAAATTTCAAGGTTGTTGTTATTGAAATATCTTTGTATGTCTAATTTGAAAAAAAAAATTCCCTATGCTATTAACATATTAGGTATGGAGAATGTGTTACACGTTTTCCAATGAGGATAAATAAATGCTATGCACTCAAGGTATGGAATTTCGAATTTTATTTGAACATGTATGTGTCATATGAATGGTTGAAATGGAGAGCAGGCTATAGCCCTATTCCTCTCTACCATTTATATGTGAAATTTCAAGACTAGTGATATCAATATATGTTTAATAAATGATTGTGAAACTGAATTATATGTGACGTACCTTCCAAATTTCAAGACTAGTGATATCAATATATGTTTAACTATCAGTTTGATTGAATAAGATTTTTTTTTGGTTGGGGTGAGTCCTTCACCCCTCGTCATTGAAATTGCTTGGATGTTTAAAGGGAAACTAAATGTTTGATAGTTGGTATATGATATATGCTTTAGTATTAGTCTTATAGGTAGTTTCCCTCCATAATATAGTGTTTGAGCTCTTAGGAAAAGAGGTAAGACTTGAACAAATTTTTAGGACAAAAATTTTCAACTTAGGGTGAATTGTAACATCCCCAGAGTGGCTAGGTTTCGTTCGTGTGATTAGTGATAATTTGAATAAATTATTGCTAGTCAAGATGTTTGATTGAGATTCGAGTCAATAATTGATTGCTCAATGTTGCTTGAATAAATAGCTAAATGAACTACTTGTATATAATTGTGTGCTAGTTTTCTTTTAATTCAATTGGGTAGTGTATGAGTAAACCTAAGGTGCATAGAACATTAGTAAGGGCAAAAGTGGTATTTCATGGTAGTTTATAAATAACTTCAGCTGAACAAAACCACACTCAAACTCACATTTCACTCACTACTTTACCAAAATCCGATTTTATATTGAAGAGAGCAGAGTGTGGTGAGAGAGAGAGGGGAAGAAAGGGAGCTTGAAACCCGTGCTCCATTTTAGTTCCACAACTAAACCAACATTCTCAAGCACTCCTTTTCACTCTCTACTCCATCTAATCTCTAGAAAGAGCACTTAAGAGTCAAGATAACCATCATCATCATCATCTCCTCTTCAAATCCCCGTTAATTGTTGCATGTGAAGCTAGGAAGCTAGAGGAAGCTTGAAAGGTAATTGCATGTCAGTTCAAGGGGTTGATTAACACTTGTTGGGAGCCACATTGTTGATAGAAGTCACTTAGGAGAGGATCTGATAGCTGAAATTCGAAATTGTGCCTTTGGGTAGCTTGTGACCACTTTGAACTTCTCAACTCACTTCACTAGTGTTCTAGCATCGGTTTTAACGTGAGTTCTTACTCCGCTTTAGGTTTTTATTGATGTATTCGGATATGCATGTGGCTGATCTTGTTCGAGAATTTATTTCGTGCTCAACAATTTCGTTAAAAAGGTCAAATCGGCCTATTAAGGTGTTGTGGTTGATAACTTGTGTATGTGATGCTACACTACAATTGAATTGGGTGTTTGCTTGCTTGAATTCGTTTAAATGCATGTTAATTGATGTTGCATTGTTGTTGGAAATGTGTGAGGGTGAAGATTTTTAGTTTGGGGTTCTTAGGATTTGTATTGGGTGAGAAATTGGGTGTTGAATGCTGAAAAATTAGTGTTCCTACTGCAGAGGAGCGCGTATGCGCAGCTCAAGTGCAATCCACGCACAAACCAAACCATAGCCACTGTCTTTCCGCGCGTACGTTGTGCTTACGCGCAATTCACGCACGACAGCTAGTATCTCTCCACGCGTATGTTGCGCTTACGCGCAACTCACGCGCACCGTACCATCTAATTTTACCTAAAATAGTTTTGACCATAACTTTTTATCTGGGAACCCGATTGGGGTTTTCTCGGATGCGTTACAAAGCTTATTGAAGAACCTAATCATATAAATTAATTCATTTGTATTTTGATAACCCATGATGTATGGTTATAGTTTACCACCAGAAGAGTCTTGTATCGCGAGAGTGGACATGATCGTATATTAATAAAAGGATTTGGTGTCCTTAATAAAAAG
Source organism: Astragalus glycyphyllos (assembly GCA_963573325.1). Classification (NCBI taxonomy): domain Eukaryota; kingdom Viridiplantae; phylum Streptophyta; class Magnoliopsida; order Fabales; family Fabaceae; genus Astragalus; species Astragalus glycyphyllos. Next base: position 57,470,315 of record OY754307.1, read on the forward strand.
GGATTTGGTGTCCCAATTCATAGGATTTGGTGTCCTAAACTTAAAGGGATTTGGTGTCCCAATTTTAGAGGATTTGGTGTCTGACTCAAGAAATAATAAAACACCGCGAGTAGAGTTGTGAGGGGTCACGAAAGATCTCACAGAGATTATTATCTCATTGTTTATGTTTTGGTATTTACAGAGAAACAAGGAAAAGCAAAGTCAGTGAAGCACGAGTAGCAGCTGTTCAAAGTTATGGAGACTAGAGGGATCTTGGAGATCCGTTCATTATTTTGCTTAGTTTCCTAGGATTATATTGTACTCTATATGATGATTTAGACATTGTTAAAGTTATGTATCACTTTTGTTAATTCTAGTTTTGAGATGTTGAAATATAGGTGTGAGGACTATACACTTAGGCTTATGTCAATTATTGATCCTTTTGATAAATTGTGGCATTTGAAAAGGATATTTAAATGAGTTTTCATCAAGTTAGTTTTGTTAAATGTCTTAATAATAGAAAGATTACTCTGATGTATGCTAAATACGAATGTCTCGGTATTTCTTCCAAGGTCGAAATACTAGGGTGTTACAACTGCGTAGCTATCCCCATGGAATTCCAATTCAACACTCTTTTACTTGTTGAAGTCACGGAACTCATATGTTTGGATCCTATTGATATTGGCTAATATTTGCTTTCGTGATGAAGGGTGAAGAGAAATATAAAAAAAAGTCAATACTTAGTTCTTTGGCTCTTTTGACTTCTTAAAGACGCCTTAGCGTTGAAATTGAATTCAAAATAATAATAATAATAATAATTTTGGGGTATCTATATTAATATGGTTTTTCTGACTGAATATTAATATGGTTAATCCAAATTATCCAATATTTAAAGTCATTTGACTATTCGTTAGCCTATATTCTTCACACCTACATCAAGCCCTAAAAATTCTTTGTAATAGAAAAACAAGAAAATGAAGAAAAAAGCTCAATTTGCCTTGGTTTTTGGTTAAAACTCAATTTGGCCTTTAATATTACAGGACTTACACCCAAGAAGAAGAAAAATACTAACTTTTGTTTATTCCAACCATAATAGGAGAGTATTTTTGACCAAATAGAGAATGACTCATGTATTTCATCATGTATACTCTTGTTGGCAAAGGAAAAGAGAATTTGTGCAAGCAAGCAAATTATCATGCATGATGCAGGCAGTGACGGATCCAGAAATTTTTACTGCTGGGGCAAAAATAGGCTATCATATTTTCTCAAAAATATAGTGTACTTTTTTTTTTAAAAATGCATAACTTTATTACAGAAAAATCTTAACATACTTAAGTTTCTACAAATTACATAATTAATAAGGTAAAATTAGTACTAACTTGTTCTCTTTTTTATTTATCTCTTGGGAATTTCGATATTTAATTTTAAAAACTATCCTATGGGGACAACCCTTATTTTTTTATGGGGGAAAAATAAATTTATTATATATTTTTGTTAGCAAAATAATTTTTTAAGTGAGGACAAATGCCCTCAATTACTATAAGGTGGACCCGTCCCTGGATGCAGGGAGTAAGAATTATATATACTAGTGGGGCCCGTCTTTCATGTGTTGGTGTGTTAGTGGGTGATTATTATTATTATTATTATTATTATTATTATTATTATTATTATTATTATTAAAATTAAAAATAGAAATGTGTTGGTGTGTTAGTGGATAGTTACAATAAGGGTATTTTGGTCAGAAAAATCTGACACAAAAAAATCAGTTACAAAATGAATCCCCTTTATATATAGGTATAGATAAACCTGATAATATATATTTTCAAGGTAGTTTGAAACAATGTCATGCCAGTAAGGTTGCAATGCGATGTTGCCGTTAACTACATTGTTCAACCACCTCTTACCCGCCATTGATGGGTATATGGCTTGAAATGAAACAATCTAAACAGATAAAACAAAGAAAAGGTTGAAGATCAACCCTAATTTTGCAAAAGAAGACATGTGATGCAACAAATTAGAGTGGGGATTGAGAAGAGAAAAACAATTCTTACTTGTTTATTTAACTTGTTCGTTTGAGAGCTTCACAACGCAACTTCGACTTGCTAGCTCTGGAAATGCAACCTCTTTTTTTTATGACTTGCTTGGAGTATGCTTCAGATACTTATGTTCAACAGTGCCAACCTTCCAAGGCCTCGACACAAAAGTAAATACTTTTTTAAGTGCATCCTGAAATTCTGCAAGAACAGTTTCAAAAAGAGTTCAATACAACTTATCCACTTACGGGGAAAATTAATATAAATTTTTTTTGCCAAATAAACTTTCAGATTGTGTACTAATAAGAGAGTAATAAATGACAAGCACGAATATATATATATATATATATATATATATATATATATATATAGTATCTTAAATACCCTTAACCATTGATGTATAATTATTTCAACGATCACTGTGCACCTTCTGTCTTTAATTGTCTGACATTTTACTTAAGAAAAACTTGTCTCACTTTGAGTTTCGTTTTACAATTTCAATGAAATATTAATAATTTTTTCTTTATTATGCACTTGAAGCACTAATGTAGTTTTCACATTTCAATATTAGTTATCAATTGAGAGATGAAGTAACAAGCCCATATTAGGAAAGTATGAGATAATTATCATGAATTCTGGACTATTGATGCATTTCTTAGTTTGTATGGCACGACCTTAAACGTCAAATAAAATGAGGCGGATGTAGTATTATATGTCATGTTACATAGAATTTGAGTTAGAAGGTTGGGAGCTAGAGATCCCCTCCTCTACTATGAAAACTCTATTATGTGTCGTCCGACAACATAAGCTCGTCGCTAGTGATAGTTACCAAAAATTTAATAGGCTAATGAAAAACTTTCAGGTTGTTCTGTCTTCCATTATAAAGCGATGAACCATGCTTTTCCAAGCAATGGTGAGGAATTTTGACACTTTAATTTAAACCCAGATGATCTTTAAGCTTCCAATAATGACCAGGATGAATAATTTAAGAGATTTTAGGACATCAATTATGAATGTAAAATATATATGGTATGTAACACCCCAAGATGTTGTTGTGTTGTTTTATCTAAGCCTTCAATTGGTGGAGTGGAGGCCAGATAATTGGGTAACCCTAGAATTTAAGTTTAACCACAAAATCTAAAGAGAAACTCTAAAACCCTGGTGTTTTTTTTTTGAATAGCAAAAGATCAATTTTATATATATGAGAAATAGCGGTTAGACACTAGAGGTATCCAATCCGGTACAGGTAGCATAGTACAAAAGAGCTAATTCCTAGAAATACACAACATCGGGGCAACATGCCACTCATAATACAAACAAGATGGTCCCTTCGTCCTAGCAAGGAACCACCTCCATGAGAGAGACTACCCACCAGGGATTCTCTATCCATGGTTTTGGCGGAGAAAATCCACCCATTGCGCGTCTCTCAAAGAAGCCAAACCACAAAATGCCAAATGAGACTAAGACCACTCTTCACCTTAGACCCATGTCCAAAGGCACAAAAAGCATCGAAGAGCGAGAAAAGGTCAGGTGGCATGGGTAGCTGCCACCCCAACCACCGGAAGACATCATACCATACCAAATGGGCGAGGGGGCAATGCATAAACAGATGAGATGCCGATTCCTCGGCCTCCCCACAAATAGCGCATGAGGCCAGAGAAGAGTCCGTAATAACTCTGCGACGAAACAAGTTCTTCCTGGTGGGAGCCCGATCTAGAAGTACCTGCCACGAGAAAGCAATGACCTTCGGAGGAGCCAAATTCCGCCAGATCTTTGCCAACAACTCAACCTGCTCGTCAGTGAATGTGACAATAGTGGAGGAGTCCTCTGACAGGGCCACATAGGCCGACCTGACCGAGTATCCACCAGATGCATCAGCCCGCCACAACTAGCTATCCTCCACAAGACTCAGAACCACTGACCGGATGAGAAGCAAAAGATCGTGCAACAACGCCTCCTCCCACACAAACAACCGCCACCTCCATAGAGGTTGCTAAGACCATGAACCACCCACCAAACTACCAAACTCCGAAACATAACCCCCCCTGCCGAGATGAAACAAGAAACAACCTCGGAAAAGCCCTGCTGAGAGGATGTATCCCAGCCCAAATGTCATGCCAAAATAGAGTCGAGGTCCCCCCCCCCCCCCCCCCCCCCCCAACACAACGCCGCACACTATCACCAAACCAGTCACCAGCCCCAACCGCCGACACACCCAACAGACAGATATCTTTCCACCAAGAAGAGGCAATCCTTGGTGGGTTAATATCCACTAATAGAGGTGTCCGAGTCACGTCACACCATACTTCGCCACCAGAATCTGACGCCATAAAGAAGACCTGCCATCCAGAAGCCTCCAACGCCACTTCCCCAGCAACGCAAGGTTAAAGGTCCGAAGATCCTTCACCCCAAGACCCCCACCACTCTTAGGTTTGCACACCTCCGACCAGCGCACCCAAGGGATCTTCCTCCTATCCTGGACAAACATTCACACCCATAATCGAACTCTTGGAGAAATTTACCTTCAGACCTGACATCAATTCAAAGCACCTCAAAACTGATTTCATTACCCACAAATTCTGAACTATCGGCTCCCCAATAATAAGTGTGTCATCCGCATACTGCATATGAGATACCACCAGACCCGTGCCCCTGACTGCAAAGCCTCTAAAAATACCAACCTCCAAAGCCTGCCTAATGAGCCCACTCAAACCCTCCGCCACCAATAGAAAAAGAAAAGGGGACAGCGGATCCCCCTGCTTGAGACCTCGCCTGATCTGAATCTCCTTAGTTGGACAACCATTCACAAGGACTGATAAACTACCAGAGCAAACACAAGCCCGCATCCACCCTCTCCACCTAGAATCGAAACCAAAACGACGCAACATATAATCAAGAAAACCCCAATTGACAGAGTCATAGGCTTTCTCAAAATCCACTTTGAAGATCAAGCACTTTTCCTTCGATCTCTTAGCAAGATCTACAGTTTCATTCATAGCCACCACACCATCCATCAACATTCTACCTCTAATAAAAGCTGACTGAGAGTCCGAGATCAAATGGTCATTGACCCTTCCCAACCTAGCCGCCAGAACCTTAGCCACCATTTTATACAAACACCCAAGCAGAGATATAGGCCGGAAGTCACCCAACCCGAACGGACAATCCACTTTAGGAATTAAAGCAAGGAAATAAGAGGAGAAAGATTTAGGGAGCGTACCATTATCATAGAATTGCTCAAATAAGACCCCCACCTCCGCCTTAATCAAGGGCCAAAAAGCTTTGATGAAAGCAAAATTAAAACCATCGGGACCAGGGCTTTTGTTCCCATCACAGCTTAGGACCACCTGCTCAACCTCCTCCAAGGAGAAACGGCCTGAAAGAGAAGAAACATGATCAGGTGAAAGGGAAGGAAAAGCAATACCATCAAGTACGGGGCGATCCCACACCTCCTCTGAGAAGTGTTTCAAGAAAAAAGAAGAGACAGCCCCTCTAATTCCGGCAACATCCTCCACCCATACACCTCCCACCCGCAATGCCGAGATACGATTACGGGACCCCGTCGCCTTCACACATGAATGAAAGTAGCTATAGTTCGCATCACCCTCTTTCAACCACTTTGACCTCGACCTCTGGAAGATAATGTTATCCTTGCTCCTCAACAATCCCCAAAGCGCAGAGAAATTTTCCTTCCTAGCAGTCTCCTCCTCCAAAGAAAGGCCCAACACTTCCCCCTTTAAATCCGCCTCGGAAATCTCCTCTACTAATAATTGGATCTTCACATCTACATCCCCAAATGTCTCCTTATTCCACCTCTTCAGTTCCCCTTTCAGTGCCTTCAACTTCTCTTTGAGAATACATCCTATCTAACCAGACAAGGAACCAGTTGTCCAACAATTAGTGACAATTGCCTTACAATCCCTATGCTTGAGCCAATGATTATTGAACCTGAAAGGCCTTGGACCCCACAATTAGGATGAATGTCTAAGGATAATCGGGCAATGATCCGAGACATCCCTAGCCAAAGCCCGCTGAGAACAGTCCCCCCAAACCTCCAGCCAACCATCAGACACCATAATTCGATCCAAACGACTCATTGCCGGCCCATTGGTTTGGAACCAAGTAAATTTCCTACCCAATAGAGGCAAATCAAGAAGCTGCATATCGTCAATGAAGCCCCTAAACTCCCTGCACCCCACATCATCTCGATGCATATCCCCGATCCCACGCCTCTCTGAAGTGGAGCAATCTGCATTGAAGTCACCTAAGACACACCACACACCCCCACCAAAACCACTCCTACTCATAACTAGCTCCTCCCAAAGTCTTCTCTTCTCTGCCAATGAACTCTTAGCATACACATTTACCACATAACACCGAGTTGCCTGAACACCCCATTCAAGGCAAACACCCACAAATCCGAAACCTGTGAAAGAGAATATTCTTCTACACAAAGAACTATCCCACATCGATAGAATTCCACCGCTTCTACCAACAGAAGGCAAGAAAGCCCACCCACATGCATCGTTCCCCCAAAGTGACCTACACAACCTGTCATCCACCACTTCCAACTTAGTCTCTTGGATAGCAATGAAATCCAAGCGACTATCTCTAATTAAATTCCTCATGGCTCTCCTCTTCACCCCCTCCCCCAAACCCCTAATATTGATTGAACACATGATCATTGATAACCGTTATCCCTCATTCCCCGTTCCGCCTTCTCCCGTTTGTCTCTTTCTTCCATTTGTGCAAGTTTCCCTATCATTGTCTCCTCACCACACCTAAAAGTGACACCAATTTGCCGACCAATTGCAAGCAACCTACCTGCCGCCAAAGTCCCCGACTGAGAAGAGCTCTCACCTGAGATGGCTAGGCTTGCCACCCCAACACCACTAATCTTCTCATCAACGCCACCATCAGGCGCGTCACCAATATCACTCACCGGAAGGTCATTAAGGTTCGGCAAGTCAATATGCAACTGAATTCCACCTGAATTTGAGGATGGTACCGTAGCTGGTGGAGCTGCCCGAGACCTACGCCCATTTCCCCTTGAAAAATGAAGGAACCTATGAGAAGTAGAAAAAGCACCAGAGAGCAACACACCTCTTCCATAACAAATCCTACCACCACGTAAGTGGTGTGCTGAAAGATGTGCAAGTATATACAGTCACAAACAAGTAGTATAAAAAGATCGAACCCACAGGGATTGGATTAACTCTTGTATGCTTAAGAAGATATAAATTAGTGCAGCTACACTACTCACAATTGTGGGTGGAGTTGAAAAGAAAATAGAATGTAAATATGCAATAAAATGTAGAGGAAATCAGTTTGAGAATGATAGTTGAGATGTCTTCACCTAATAAGTCACTTTCAAGAGTTATGTGCTTTTATGTGGTGCAGATGCACTGAATGCAGCTGCATCAGTATGTGCCTTTCAGCTACTTTCTTCAGAGTTTCGTTACAAGCTTCCTATGTCTAGGCATGCTAAATAAGTTCACTCCTGCCCTTGAAGTACCCACGGTATCACCCTAAGGACTATGTTATCCTATGTCTAGGACTTAACATGGAATTAACAAGCTTTCTTTATTAAACAAGTTATCAAAGGCTTTATTAAACACTCACCCTTATTAGTTCTTGATTTCTAGTTATAAACCATGTCTGTGAATATAACTCTACTTATTCTAAGCGATCAACCTTAAAATAAGATGGATGTAGTATAACACAAGAACCAAAATGCATACACCACTTAAAAACACAATAACTTTGTCAAAAGATCATTATAAGGTTAGAACATCTCAACTAAAGAAATTTAGCTCATCATAGGCATTGCAAGGCAAATAAAGATGAAATAAAACATGTTGAAGTAAAGGAAATTACAAGAGAAAACAATAGGTTAGAGATTACACCAATTGAAGAACTCTTGCATAAGTTTGCCAAGCAGTGCAGATGCACTGATTCCTTGCACTAGCTAACTCTATGAAGAAGTGAAGGGAGAAGTCGTCAATTCCTTCCTCAACTTCTTACAAACTAACAACTAATTTAAACTACAAAGAAAATGAAACTTTGAAACTAACAAAAACTAAACTAAAAAAACATAAAAAGGATTATATGATATATGATATTTTAGATTTTTTTCCAAGTGAAGAATGAAGGTCTTTATATAGGCTTTGAGCTTTCCTTCAAGTGATGTTTCCTTGCTGATTTGAGTTAACCAAACCATGGTTACTTTTCAGCCTTTGAAAAAGCAATTTGAGTTTCATACTCAAATATCAAGAGTGGTCCAATTAGAGCTTGCCATATGGTTCATGAAATGATTTCTTCAAGTGGTCATCCATTGTGGGCGCCTCCTTTATAAAGTTTCCATGTGCCCCATGTGATTGTGGATCAGCTATAATGTCATTTGGATGTGTCTTTGTCTTCTTTTGGTTTGAGGGGCTTCCGGTGTTGGCCTTTTTCTACCATTCGCAGAATGGTGCAGCTGCATGCAATGCAGCTGCATCAAGTGCAGGTGTATGCAGTGCAGGTGCACTGGAAGATTTGGATGAAATCTTTTAATTTGTGTTTTGTGTTCTTCCAATGTAGATGTCTTATCTGAAAATACTCACAAACATATCAAACATACCAATATCTAGACATCATGCTTAATATTGTGAATGACCACTTGCTTTATCCTTTAATGTTGTTTATCTAATTTCTTCTATGATATTTACTAAATTTATACTTGAATTCAACAATTTATTTAGGTTTAGTTGTATAAAAAACTCTATATAAAATAGAGTTATCAGTAAGGCCCTCCTCCTACGACCCCCAGCCTCCCACGGATGGCCACCACCGGAGGAGGTGGTGCCATTGTTCGATCGTCATGAAGCGAAGGTGACACGGTTTTGTCTTCACATGAAATAGAGTCAGGGACAATTAAATTTTCAATACCAATTTCCACTGATGGAGTAGGAGAATTAAGAAGGCCATTTTGAGAGAATTGGGCCGAATTATGAAGCCCATAATGGTGACCACTATCAGTTGAATTGTTCTTCTCAAGCCTACAAAAAGAGGAGTCCATATTAAAATCATTATGGGGCCCAATTAGTAATTTAAGACCAGATCCATAAATGGGCCCAATTGGATCTATGGAACCCACATGATTTCCAACAAAAGCCTCTGGAAACCTAGATGTTCCTTCTCCATCACACCTTGCCGCCACCAAGTCATTCTTCAAGACCCAACTATCTTTTTCCTCACATCCCGCTGACACTGTATGTTACCAAGTGGCTTCAGTCTCAAGAGGGGGGGTGAATTGAGACTTTAAAATTTTTTCCCCTTTTTAACGACTTAGATTAATTTTCGCGCAGGTTTATGAAATGAACGAATTAGAATATAGAACAGAAAAGCATGCACAAGATTTATACTGGTTCGGTCACCTCCCAGTGACCTACGTCCAGTCCTCACAACTCTTTGTGAGATTTTCACTATCAAAACAAAGCTTTCAACCGGGTGCTTTAAAACCCTTACAGACACAGGCACTCTTCACCTAGGATACCCCACCGTGTGCAAGAGCCCTAAACAACAATTACAACAAGAGATACCCCACCCTTGTTACAATCAAAAACCCTAGAGAGATACCCCACTCTCTAGTACAACCAATTGACATACAAGAGATACCCCACCCTTGTTACAGTCAAAACACTAGAGAGATTCCCCACTCTCTAGTAAAACCAAATAACAGTAATTAAACAAATTACAATAAACAGAAATACCTCTAAGAAGGCGAATACAACAACTTGAAGATTTTCCCAACCTAACCCTTGAGAGAGATCAGCTCAAAGTGATGAAGAACGTGAAAGGAGAAGTGTGACAGTGAATGAGTTCACGTTCTGCGTTTTTAGAATTGTAGGTTGTGGTTTTGATCGTGAAACCTAGGGTTCTATTTATAGAGATAGGAAAATTATGACCGTTGAAGCACTTTGTGTTATAAGTGACTAATCGATTTATGGCTTGCAAAACATAAGATGATAATCGATTAGTTGCTTTAAAGAAAATAGCTCATAAGTGAATAATCGATTATATGCTTAAATAAAGGGAGATAATAATCGATTATGTGCTTCAAAAAAAAGTTGTGAATCGATTAGTTGCTTGAAAATATATAATGTTGAAATCGATTATGTTGTCATACCCTAATTTTGTCCGCCTAGGTTTAAAACCCTAATTTTCCGCAAAAAAAAATAAATTGAGAAGTGTGGTTTTATTTTGAAGAGTGAAGAGCATTGTGCATGCATTTTTTGGGTTTTAAAAGTCATTCTAGGGCTTTTAAATTCATTGTTAGAGTGGAAATGCATTTGTTGTTAAAAAACAAGGTTTTTAGGGCAAAAGGGTATTTTGGTCATTGTCAAAAATAAGATAATTTCTCATCAAGAATCATTGTGCAATTTTAGAGAAATTTATTTGAGGCAAAACATTTTTGGTCATGTATGTATGTATGCGCATGCATGCATACATTGTGCACAAAATTCAAATTCAAAAAAAGGCATCAAAAAGGAATATTCTACAAAAATTTCAAGATGAGGTTTTTATGATATTTTTGGTCATGGTGATCTCATAAAATGGCATATTCCTCAAGATACCTTGTATGTGGCCTAAATTGGGTGTATTTTTGTACAATTATCCTAAGAAGAATAATCAAAAATGAAGGGATAATGGAATGGTCATATAATAGTACAATAGTACAAGATGACAACTTGCAAAACTTGGTCACCAAGGACCCCTCCCAATGTTTATGCGCCACCCCCTCTCTATTCTCTCATTTTGTGTTTTCTCAATGTTCTCAATCCATGTGAGCCTCAATCCTAGCCTTTGATTCAAAATTAAAATCAAATCCTAGAGCACAACTAGTGCACAATGACCTAACTACCCTTAAACCTAATTGCTTTCTATATATACCCTATTAACCTCACCTCACAAAGGGAAAAAAAGGAGAGCTTTTGGCCTCACCATTCACTCATAAACCCTAGCACACAACTCCCTCCTCACCTTCTCTCCATTTTATGCGCCACCCCCTCTCCCTTCTCTCTAACTCACTTCTTCATTTCTCATCTACCCACACACATTCAATCCATCTTCCAAGCCTAAACACTAATTTTCAACCATCAATCCTTCATAAAATCACACAAAAGTTCAAGATCAAGGGACATTTTTTGGAGATTGAAGACCAAGCTTGAAGATAAGTTGATTTGGTTGATTGTTTCTTCATCTATTGTGTTTATTTGGAGCTCATCTTAAGGTATGTGATTCCTAGACCCCTTCTCTTGTAAATCCTTGCATAAAGTCATCATTTTTTGCATATTTGTGAGATTTCCACTTCCAAAAATGTAGATCCTCTCTTTTAACTTCATTTTTATGCTTGTACATATGTTAATCTCATGAATCTTTGTTTTGATGCTTTGATTTTGGGGTTATATGCATGATTTTGTTGTTTTAATTGAAATAAAATGTTATTTGCTTTGATGATAATTTCGCATGCTTCAAATAAATATGTGTTTTATGATTTTTGTTGGTTCTCATGGTTGAATCTTGTGAATAAATGCATCTATTGTTTGGTTATGTCACTCGCTTGCTTGATTTGGTTGACTTGTTGAAATAAATTGATGATTGGCCATTAAACTTGCAAATATTCAAACCTATGTTGTTAATTGTGAAATTTGTGATGTGAGAAAAATGAATTTGGGTTTTGGTTCATTTATGGTCCACAAATGATCTTGGGTTATGCTAAGTTGGCAAGAGATAGGTTACTTCAACCTTGATGCCTATGCTTGTAAGCATTTAAAAATTCAATTCCCATTTGATGTGCTTGTGAAATGTGAGCAAAAAGGGGTCTATAAACCATTGAATTTGCGCACATGATTGGTCTCCAATGACCTTGATGCATCCTCAAGTTTAATCATGCTTTCTTTGCTCTTTGAGTTTAATGTAAATTGTTGTTTGAAGTTTGTGAAGTTTTGGCAAAGGATAGGCCACTTAGAGCCTTGATGCACCATTGCATTGTCTTAATAAATTGCAAAGGAGAGACTACTTGGAGTCTTGATGCACTTTCCATTTCTCAATCGGCAAAGGATAGGTTCATTTAACCTTGATGCACATGCATTTTGCCTACTCATGCATTCTTGAATTGAAGCTTGGTACTCAATGCTTGATATAATTGTTTATGTGCTTGTAGTGCATTAAAATGTTGAATTGGTGTTCACAATTTGCTTGTTTTGATTTCCACCAATTGTTACTCGTTAGTAACTCTCCAAAACTTCAAAACCATGTTGCATACAAAGAACAACTTGTTACTCGTTAGTAACGTTCCAACTTCAAAACATTTTTTTGCATTTACATAATCATTGACAAACAACTTCACTTCTTCTCAAAACAATTTCAAACTATTTTTCACAAATCAAACTTTGTTGAGGATAATGCGAAGCCTTTGTTTGCACGATTGTCAACAATGGGGTGCTAGTGGTGATCACTTGGAGTCTTTGCTCAATTGATTATCATGAACACTCATTTTTCAAAAGAACTCTCATTTCACAAATTAAAAACTTTGTTGAGGATAATGTGAAGCCTTTGCTTGCACGATCGTCAATAATGGGATGCTAGTGGTGATCACTCGAAACCTTTGTTGTTTGATCACTGTGAACATTCAATTTTCACAATTAAACAACTAAAAAATAAAAACCTTTTCTCGACAACCGAGAACTACGTAAGCTTTGAATTCTCCATCGCACTGGGAGATACGTAGGAGCGGGTCACATTCCCGTCAAGCACGACAAATGAAAACCATTTTCTTTTCAAAAAAACAAACCCTTTTCCAAAACAAGGCAATTTCTAAAAAAACGAAACAATTTTCGAAAACAAGAACTACGTCGCTTTGATTCCCTCCCCAGGATACGTAGGCACGGTGCCCTCCCGTCAAGCGCAAAAGATTAAATTTTCCTTAAGTTTTTCCATAAAGTAAGGAGAGATAAAGAGAGATAAAAACAAAGCATTTCTTAAATCAACCTTTTAAATCACACGTCAAATCGAGGTTCCCTTTCAGTAGAAAGGATGTGTGGGGTGCTCGTACCTTCCCCATGCATAACCGACCCCCGAACTCAAATCTCGTGGTTCCAAGGACCATTGTCTTTCAAGAAAGGTTTTTTTCAATGTTTTACCTCTAAAAAAATATTGGTGGCGACTCCAATTCATGTTCTGCGAAGAGAAATCCCTCCAAAGGATTTTTCGGGGTGGACCATATGTGCTTCACAAATGCAAGTAGAAAATCGATTTCTTGCCTATGGAAATAGGTGAGGAATCGATTTGGTGCTTTTATAAGGCAAGTAGATAATCGATTGTTTGCTTTACAAAATGAAGTTTCACAAAATTAAGAAGATAATCGATTTTCTTCTTTAAAAACTAAACACCATAATCGATTGCTAGCTTTAAAGCTAACAATCGATTCTTTGCTTTAGAAAACAAGTCAAGAATCGATTCATTGCTTCCAAAACCAAGTCCTTTAACTATTTAATCGATTGATGTCTTTAAGCATAAGGAGGAAATCGATTTTTGGCTTAAACAATATGAATGAAATCGATTTCTTTACTTCAGAACAATTTCTTTTAAAAACACTAAGCCATGACTCTATTTCTTTTAAAAAGCAACAAGTGCCTAACCTATTTATCAATTGAAAAACATAAGTTAGGTCCATTTGTGTGTGAGTGCTAGTGTGTTTAGTGATTTGAGTCGATCTTCAAAAGCGGTTTACAATTCATTCCTAAGACACGACCCAACTTCCTAGGGACTACTACCCTTGACACACTTACTTCTTGAGTTGGTTGTGCCTTGGAGTTCCATTTGTCACTTTGTCTTATATTACTTCATCATCAAAACTTAACCTGCAACACAAGATATCCACACTGTACAACGCGCCTCAATAGTCCCCATCACTGTCTCCTCTACACGACTCGTCGTTTCCCCAGCTACACCCCCTACCTCTGAGCACACCGACTGCACACGTACGGAACTTCCCAAAAAGTCGTTTGCTTTCTCTTTCCTCTCTGCACACGCAACAGATCGTAGCAGAGACCCAAAAGAGGAGATATCCTCGCCGGTTAATGGAGACGATGGCCGGAACCTTGCATCCGACTCACCCCACCCATCATCGCCAATATCCAACCCAAAATCACTCTCGCAACCTCCACCACTTTCACTGTTGTCGGAGCAGCAGTCGTCGGATCCCGACGAGTATGCCGAAGCAGAGAACTGCGGTGGAAGCTCTACCCCACCATCAATATTTCTGAACCTCTCCTCAACCACCGTGATGGGAAAGATTTCGCAGCCGACATACAGGTTTACGGTTTGATCAATTGGTTCAGGGTATGCTGTCAATACCCTAACCCTTCCCACATCATATATGGTTCCTTGTTTTGTAGCTTCTTCAACCTCCTCACATTTACCAAATCTCAGTGCCAAGCTATTGAAGAACCGTTCCTCCCAAACATGCAACGGAACACCCACACAGCGGAGCCACACCCTTCTTCTTGATGAGATAAGATTCGGATCCCATACACTAAAACCCCTCAGCCATGACGACCACCAGCCTCTATTAGAGGTTATGGCATCAGTGATAGCACCTTCAACAGACCTAGATAGCAGAATCGAATCACCCCCCATTGGAGTTGCTTTGATTGCGTGATAGTCCTCCATAAGGAGGCTGCTCTGGAACTCAAGTGCCGTCGCCGATCGAGACTCCGCCAAGATCCCCACATAGCAAGAGTTTAGCATCTTCACCCTCTCCTCATCTGCCGCGTACTCAATGTTGAAGCTGTTGTTTCTTCTGCCAATTTGTTTTTTCTTCCAAACATCATTGTTTTGCACAACACCCCACTTGAGCTTCGACCCCTCTACCTTATTCACAACTGGCTTCTGCATTGTATCTGGTCTCGACACCAGGTCCTGAACCCCACCGTTAGCCCCCACATCCACCACTTTGGCCTTGGCCCGTGAGTCAGTCAGTGGCGCATGAGATTTATTAACATGAAGTTTGAGAGTCCCCACCCACACCCTTTGCAACCTCCTTTCCAGCCTAGCCACATCCCTCTCATCAATGAATCTCACGAAGCAAAAGCGACGCCCCAATTTGTCCACTTTGGAAGGGATGAAAACGTCAACCACCTCACTAGCACCAGAGAAAACCTTCCACAGCTCCGAGCAACTAGCATCGTTCGGGAAATTTGTGAAGAAGAAGCTGATAGTAGAATCCCGAATTCCATCCACAAAGCCCTTTCTTCTCTCTACCTACATACTCTTTAAATGACACCAAATTCCATTCTAATTTTGATGGAACTCTTGCTCTAGAGAAATGGGTTTTTTCCGATCTCTCCCTAAAAATCAAATTCTCATCTCAATCATGGAAATGTAACTCTTTTTGTCGTGTAAGATTAAGGTTGTTGGAGTAACAATGATAGTTATTATATATTTAAAATACATGTTTACTAGTAGTGATTTAAGAGCCAGGAATTAAAATGATACTTATGCAAAAAAAATACTAGTAGTGTAATCTTTTTGATGTACCGAATAGTAGTGTAATTAAAAACATGTGAATAATATATGTTGTAAGATCTGTGATATATCTTAGAGTTAGAGCTACGGTTGAACGCCAACTGTCACCTAAGCATAGGAATAGGATTGGTAACTTTGGGCAAGTATTTGGATGATGGATTTCAATTACTTCACCTAAAAACATATCTAATTCAATCTAAAGGGTAAGTTGAGATTTCAGTGGTCAATTTTCATTGTCAAGATTTTAAAAAAAAAGGCTAGAGAGTAGGACAATTTTTACAATGACTTGAATTAATTAATTCTCAACACACAGTAAAAACAATTTCTTGCTGCTATAAATAACCAAATTTGTAACCTTCAAATAGAAACTAAACAATGATATTATAATTGTATATTTGTGTGTGATTGTACATTATTGATGGACAATATGAATATGAAAAGACCCTATGTACTAGTATGAAACATAAACAACAAAGAAAACCCACTTTAGTTGAGCAACTGTAAACTCAAATTTGAACCACCCATAAACCCAACCAACGGTAAACAAACTCACCCTCCAAAAGGGCAACAACAGTAATAAATAAATAATAACATGAAAACATAAACAAATGGACATATGTATCATGATGAAGTAAATGACCACACTGTCCTTAAACACTTGAGAAGGTAGAGTTGGGTCCCTCAAGCTGACGTGGACTCAAGAACACACGAAGACCATACTTCATGAACAATGTTAGAGACATCTTCTGCTGCACCCTGTGACCGGGAACCGGAGAAAGCCGGTAACGAAGCAACACAGCTGCAACGACAGATTTCATCTGAAGGTAAGCCAAGTCCTTTCCCAAACAGGTTCTCGGTCCAGCATTAAACGCAACGAACTTATACCCATCCTTTGGCGGTTCAAACCGGTCTCCTTGAACCGATAACCACCGGTCCGGTTTAAATTCCATGCAATCCTCACCCCATACACTCTTCATTCTCCCCACTGAATATATCGAATACGTCACCGTTGAACCCGCCGGAACCACCGTTCCATCCGGCAATACATCATCGTTAACTGCATATTTAAAATCCTCCGGCACTGATGGATATAAACGCAGCGTTTCAGCCAAAGCCGCTTTTAAATAAACCAGCTTCTCCGCTTCCTCAAAATCCACCGCCTCCTCCGTCCACTTTTTAATATCACCACCACGTGTTGCCGTTAAAACTGCCGCCAACTCGGAGATAATCCTTTCCTCCACGTGAGGATGGTTCATGACAAGCCAGAAAAACCAACTCATCGCAACCGACGAGGTGTCTCTTCCGGCGAGGACAAAGTTCAGCGCGATGTGTCTCAGTTTTTCGGCGTCGAAAGGTTTTCCATCACTGTCACGTTTTTTAATGAACCGCGAAAGCAAGTCATCGGAAGGAGATTCGGCACGAGCTGAAACGGCGTCGTTCATGTAATTTTCCACAATCTTCAAACTCTCCTTCAGTTTCTTCTCTCCACCGAAGCATAGAAGCTTCTGGATCTTCCAGACAAAGCAAGGGTAAAGAAGTCTTTGCATAGTAGCTTCAGTAGCGTTATCAAATGAAACAGAAAACGGATTTTCAGGTAAATCTGGTGAGAGAGTTTCAGGATCTTTACCAAACGTAAGTCCACAAATATTATCAAAAGTTAAACGTAAAAGAAGATCTTGTAAATCAACAGAAACTTTATCCTTCACCGCTTTATCTAAAATGCACCATAACCGGTTTTTAATGGTTCGGTTAACCCAACGAGCCATAGCTTGACGAAGAGTTCGTGTAGTGAATTCTAATGCAGCGGTTTTACGCTGAACTAGCCACGTGTCACTATCACTGTTAAAGATTCCATGTCCTAAAAGATCGTGAAAAGCGGTTTGCCACGTGGGTCCTTTGGGGTAATTATCGAACCGGGTTTTTAGTATGTGTTCGATGTTTTTGGGGTTGCTTGTAACGGTGTAGAAGCCTTGTTTACGAGCTAAGAAAGGTAAAGGGAGGATGGTGGTTTGGTAAGTGGATGAATTTGTTTTACGGAGGTTTGAGGTTATCCAATCGTGAACCCGATTCCGGTTCATGAAAAGAACCGGAAGGCTTCCGGCGAATGGATAAACTTTTGGACCGGTTAGTTTTCGAGCGAGTAAGTGGAACCAGAATAAGTATCCGGATAGTGCAGCTAAGAAGGTGAAGAGGAGAGGGAGTGTCTCCATTTCCATCTTCATTGTTATGCTATGAATAACAATGATAGTTATGATAATGAGAAATGTAATATGTAATATGAATATTACTATGTTGTGTGTGTTGTTTGGGGAAGTTTAAGAAATGTAATGGTGGTTTGGTTCGGTTTGAACTTTAAGGGGGAGATTAATGATGCTTATATATTTAGAGGATAGGATTTTAATGAGAAGGGGTTTAGGAAAGGTGGTTGGGAAATTTTTGGCCTTACAAAGTTGCTGTTAAGTTGATAGAAGCGGTATAGAAGTATCCATGCATGGACTTTACTTTTTTTTTGGTTTGTTGGACTTAATTACTTCTTTTTCTTTGACAAAGGACTTAATTACTTCTATATTTACCTTTTTATTTCTTTACATTTTTTTATAAATCAAGTATCAACTACGCGCAATTGTAGAGATTAATCTTGTGAGTTGGTTAGGACCACACAATGGGCGGTAAAGCTTTCTTCAAAAGATTTAACACTACAGCATGTCTAAGGTTGGATTTAAACGTGTGACATTGGTTAAGCTGAAAGAGATTTACTTTTTTATTTCTTTACATTTGGTTGCTTAAATTTTAATTACTATTCCAAATGTATATTCCTACCAACAACGATAAAACAAGTATGCTTATCAAAAAAAAAAGATAAAACAAGTACATCTATA
Source organism: Astragalus glycyphyllos (assembly GCA_963573325.1). NCBI lineage: Eukaryota > Viridiplantae > Streptophyta > Magnoliopsida > Fabales > Fabaceae > Astragalus > Astragalus glycyphyllos. The sequence goes on from OY754307.1 coordinate 57,488,778, forward strand.
TGTGAAAGCAAGTACATGCCTACTTTTGTCTTGTTTGACCGTTAATAAATATGTCAAACCCCTTTCTTTTAGTGGAATTCTTGCGAAGCACACAGTAGAGTGTAGAGTGTAAGAAAAAATAGTAGTTAGAGACGGTATACCAGAAAGAGAATATAGGTTTGCTGCAAATTTTGGAATAACTGGAAATCTGTATACCACTCATCGTGCGAGAAAAAAATATACAAACCAAACTAGTTTACTCGCTTACCTCTACGGAGGAGTGGAGGGCAAGAAACCTTAGAAGAAAATGAAAACTTAAAAAGTTTTCTTCGTATTTTGGTGTGAAGTGAAAAGCACTACCATGGTTACGTTAGATATAGACCGTTGATTTAAAAATATGAAACAGTTAGAGTGACTGGAAACTAAGCATGTTGAAGAAGTCACACGTTGACTAGTTTTGTAAAGCCTATATAGAGATGCTCAAGTTCTTCTTTACAAAACACACCAGCCAAAAACACTTTAAGTTTGTATTTGACTTGTTTTTTTTTCTCTTTTAGACTCTTGTCTTAGAGTGTTATGAGGGGTAGTTAAATATTTTTTTTGGAGAGTGTTCATGTACTAGGACACTGGGTGTTTGAGAGAAGTCCACATCGTGTTTTTTCTTCGATTTTGGAGTTTTCCACGTTAAATTATTGTGTTCTGATTGTGCTCACTTTATTTTTCTATGTCGCTTTTCCCAGCAACTGGTATCAAGAGCTTTGGTTCGGTGGGGTATTAACTTTTTAGTATGCTTTGTGGTTGCAGCTTTGTCTGATCTTCCACATCAGAAAAGAAGTCTGATACTGTGAAAGTGATGGTTGAGAAAGGTTCTGGCTAAAGAAATATTTGGTATTTAAGAGTGTCCATTCTGACCCATTGTTTACCTGGGATTTTGGTAAACACCGCTAGTCTCCAATTTGGTTAACTTGTAGGATCAACCAGTGAATCCTAAGACCATTTGTGCTTAGAGTTTATAGTTTATTATGATGTTCTTGAGTTGTTTCACGTTTTAACCAGAAAAGAAGAAAGAAATAACTGATTCCTTCGCGCGAAGTTATCAGAGTATTTCAGAGAAGAAGAACTTGAATGATAAAAACAAGTAAAATGAAAGAAAACAAATTAAAGTTGCATTAAAGTTAAAGGAAATGGTGCACAAATTCATACATTGTTTCTCTGACTCGTTTTTCTCTTGAATGCGGAAGTTAGAGCGTGAGAAGTAAAATATGAGTTTTTGTGACCCTTGTTTCTTCTCAGAAACTACTATTTATACTTAGTGGGAGGAGCAGAAACTGCCCTCAAAAACAGTTATAAAAATGTTGGTAACTGCTCCTCTTTTCGACCAACTGCTAGCTTTTCAGCGCATAACTACTTAGTCTTCTGTCTGTCGAAGCTTGTGTCCATTTTCCTCTTTCTTGTTTTTGTTTTTCTGGAAGCTTGTCGAATCTGCCCTGAACATGATCTTTGTCGAAATTCTCTGATCTATGTCAAAGTATAAGTCAAACCCTGTTGACTATTTTAAATGAAGCCTGTCGAAATTACAGGCTAACAAATTGGCCCCCAAAAATATCTTTTTTCGACTGAGCTTAAGGCAAAGGAAGAAAAAGAGTATTTTTGAATTCAATGTCAAAATAGGTTTTACACTTGATCGGAATATCTCATCTACCTGACGTCATCCCTGTTAAATGTTGTTGGCGTTATTCCTATATTTGTGTACCACGTGGCCTTCCACGTTCTGCTTTTCAGATTAAGAATTTACTCCACAAATTGGCTGAACTTGATGTTGATGGAGTCCTTGATGAATCTGTTAGTGACTTTGTCTTAGCTGTCCAGCCTCTTTTCGAACAACTTGCTCAAGATATACAGAAAAAAAGGGATCATGACAATCCTCTAGAGCTTGAGTCGAAACGCAAGGCAGAAGTGGCAGCACTTGTTGATGCCACTCATGATAGCTTTGCCTCCTTGAGGACCAAGTCAGAAGCTGAGATGAAGGCTATCGAGGATTGCAATGCTGAGATCAAGACACATCAAGAGAGTATAGCCAGATTGCAGTCGAAAATTCAAGCATTGGAAGAGAAGAAAGGAACCCTTTTAGGGTCTTTGACTCCTGCAAAAAAATTAAGGACCAGATTGACCAAGAAGCCACCAATTGCCTTAAACACTTAGAAGAACTTGAACGCTGCAATGCCACTGTCGAAAAGCTAACCAAAGATGGCAATTTCCTCAACAGGAAGATCTTCAAAGCTAAAGCTTTGTTCAATGACTTGAAATCAAAAGTCATTTTGTAATAATATAGATTCATTTTCCTGTCGTAATACTTTAACCATTTTGATAATGATTTACGTTTTGCTTGTAATTCTGACAATGCTCATATGGCAATCACAATTTCTTTTGAATGCCACGTACTTACGCTTTCTTTATCTTTATTTCAGCGTTATTTTAACTTCTTGCAATGTTGGCTTATACTTTTTCAAGTATTTGCCATTTATACGCAAAATTCTTTCATCAGCGCCAATCTCTTCGACTTCATATGCGCCGTTTGAATAGACTTGTAAAATTTTGAATGGTCCTTCCCAACTTGGGGACCATTTACCAAGGACTCTATCTTTTCTATCCATAGGTAAGATAACTTTCCAAACTAAATCTCCCACGTCGAAAGTCTTCAATTTGACTCTTTTGTTATAGGCCTTAGCCACTCTTTCTTTTTATCTTGTGAGCATATCTAATGCACTTAGCCTATCTTCATCTAAATCAACTAATTCATCTAACATCATATTCCAATAATGATCCGATGGGATTTCAAATTGTCTTTGAATCCTAGTTGATTGGAGACAAATCTCTGCTGGCAATATTGCATCATGCCCAAAAACAAGTTTAAAAGGAGTACTATTGATTTACTCTTTGGGAGATGTTCGACATGCCCATAAAATTTGGTTAAGTGTCCTATGCCAATTCTTGGGTTTTTGCCCAACATGTTTTTTAATCAAACTAACAATAATTTTATTGGCTGCTTCAACTTGACCATTTGCCTGAGCATAATATGGTGTCGAACTTAACAATTTATAACCATTTTCAGCAGTAAATTCGACCATTTTCTGACCAATAAAAACTGAACCTTGATCTGTGGTGATAGTTTCAGGCACACCAAATCTATATAATATATGGTCTTGAATAAAATTAATCACTGCTTCTTGATTAACATTGTTTAAAGGAACAGCTTCCACCCATTTAGTGAAATAATCTATTCCTACTAATATGAAACGATGGCCTTTCGACGAATTTGGTTTAATTTCACCAATTATATCCAAAGCCCATCCCCTAAATGGCCAAGGTTTTACAATAGAATGCAATTCATTTGCAGGTACATGTTGTATTCCTGCATGCTTTTGACATTCTTGGCATCCTTTGGCAAACTCTATGCAATCTTTTAACATAGTCGGCCATTAATAGACACCTTGTCGAAATAAGAGCCATTTCATTTTATGGCCTACTTGGTGAGCTCCACAAGTTCCACTGTGAGTATTAGATATTGCCAAGTATGCCTCATTTTCACTAAGACACTTGAGTAAAACTCCTTCAGGGGTTTTCTTAAACAACTCATTGCCCATGATCACATAACTTAAAGCTCTATACTTGGTTTTTCTATCAGTTATCCCTGTTGGATTTTCCAAGTAATTAACAATTTGTCTTCGCCAATCATCATTTGACATACTGTCAATGGCAAAAACTTCAAACACATTATCACAATAACCTTTGTCGGAAACTTCATCATTAAAATTTTCAATAAAATTTTCACTTTCACTTGGAGGTAATTGACTAAAGACTAAAGAGTAGTTCTCTGCCTCCTCTAGTTTTTTCCCTGACAAGGTTTCTTGTGTCATTGCTGTCGAAATTAACTTGTTTTTAATTTCGATTAGCTCTGTTAATTTTTCTTTAGAAACTTTATAACCAGAAGCTATTTGTGCCAGATCATTGGCCTCTTGATTTGCAATACGAGGCACATGTTGAATATCAACGCTGTCGAATTGTTTCAATAAAGTACTGGCAGTAATAAAGTAAGCAATCAAATTTTCCTTAATGCACTTGTATTCTTTCGTTAATTGTTTGATTACTAATTCAGAATCACCTCTAATTTCGACCTGTTTTGCTCCCAAGTTTAACAGAATTTCAAGTCCTGCTACTAAGGCTTCATATTCAGCCTCATTATTGGAGCAACTTTCTTTAATTTTATACTTGTATTTAGTTGAAATCCCTTTAGGTGAAATGATTAACATCCCAACACCAGACCCATTTTTATGGCTGGAGCCATCGAAGTACAATTTCCAAGGTCGAAGGTGCACAAAGTTAATTTCTGATTCAACTATTGAATGATCAGCAAGGAAATCTGCAACGACTAGGCCTTTGATAGCCTTTAAAGGTTGGAATGTTAATGAATACTCAGATAAAGCTAAAGCCCATTTGCCTATTCTACTATGTAGGATTGGTTTCGACAGCATATGTTTAAAAATATCAAAGTGGGAATAAACATACACATCAACAGGCTTAATATATTGCTTTAACTTAGTACAAGAGAAATACAAGCATAAACACAATTTTTCAATAGGGTGATATCTAGTTTCAGAATCATTTAAAACCCTACTGAGGTAATATATGGCCCTTTCTACACCATTTTCATCCTCTTGTGCTAACATGCTACCTATTGACAATTCTGATGTTGCTATATACAATTTCATTGTCTTATTTCTAATAGGAGGCAATAAAATAGGAGGGTTCATCAGATATGTCTTGATCTCGTCGAAAGCTACTTGATGTTCGACATCTCACTTGAAAACATCATCCTTCTTCAGTAGAAGTAATGGCGAGAATATTTGAGTCTTGCCACTTAGATTTGATATAAATCTTCTAAGGAAATTGACCTTTCCTAATAATGACTGTAATTCTTTCTTTGTTGAAGGAGGTTGTGTTTCCATGATAGCTTTCGTCTTGTTTTGATTTATTTCAATGCCTTTTTTGTGCACAACAAAGCCCAAGAAATCACCTGCACTTACACAAAAGGCACATTTGAGTGGATTCATTTTCAATCCATATTTTCTCATTCTTTCGAATGATAGTCGTAGATGATCTAAATGACCATTTTCTGATGAAGACTTAACAACTTTGTCATCTATATAGACTTGCATAAAATTTTCTATAAAATCATGGAACATAGTGTTCATAGCTCTTTGATATGTAGCACCAGCATTTTTTAAACCAAATGGCATCACTACCCATTCATAAACACCTAATGCCCCTGGGCATCGAAATGTAGTTTTTGAAATGTCTTCTTCAGCAATAAAAATTTGGTTATAACCAGAATATCCATCAAGCATGCTTAAATATTCATAACCAGCCGCTGAATCAACCAACATTTCTGCCACAGGCATTGGGTATTGATCTTTGGGAGTAGCATTATTTAGATCTCTAAAATCTATGCAAACTCTAAGTGTACCCTTTTTCTTAATTACAGGAACTATATTAGCAAGCCAATCAACATACCTGGCAGTTCTGATGAACTTGCTTTTCAATAGCCTTTCGATTTCCGCTTTGATCTTCGACATGATTTCTGGTGCAAATCTTCTTGGTGTTTGCTTCACAGGCTTCTTCTCTGGTCGAATAGGTAACTTCAACTCAACCACCTCTCTTTTCAGCCCTGGCATCTCATGGTAATCCCAAGCGAAGCAATCTTTGTATTCCTTTAGCAATTTGACAATCTGCACTCTGAAATCTTTGTTGATCTTTGTACTAATATATGTTGGTCTTCTTGTTGAACCATCTCCCAAATCAATTTCTTCTAAGGGATCTTGTGCCTGTATTTTCTTGGTCGAACCCATTGGATCTTTCTCAAATCCTAATGGTTCATCATCATAGACACCATCAAGTCTCGGTGTTTCGACCATGATTTCTTTGTTATTATCTTCTGTGGCTAAAGCAACCATTTGATGTAACTCAGCTTCTAGAATAGCTTTTTCTTTGTCTTCGGCCACATAGGCCGTAATTCTTTCCCATCTGTTGGGGCTTATAATCATTTCAAGGTCCATCCCAGCCAGTAGGCTTAACAAAGCCTCTTGGTCTATTCTCCTCATCACTGATTTCCCTTTCCCAAATGAAACCATAATTTGAGTGAAGACTAACAAAGGAGAAGACATTGTCTTGCTCAATGAACCCAGCATTGGAAGAAGAGCATGGAGAGATATTTGCCAATTGCTTGTCGAAGGTCTTCTTGGTGATCGTATTCACTTCAGCCTTGAAATAACTTTGGTCACCTTCAATGTTTTCAACCAACCCATCTTCTCTCCAAATAATGAGCCTTTGGTGCACAGTCGAAGGGATTGCCCCCACTCCATGTATCCATTCTCTTCCAAGCAGCAAGTTGTAGTTTGCCATGGAGGGTACTACCAAAAACAAAGTTGGCCTTTTGACACTACCTACTGCTAATTCGACTTCAATGGCCCCAAGTGAATGGCCAGTTTTGCCTTCATAATTAGTGAGAACCACATTATGTGGCCTCAAATCAGTGTCACATTTGCCAATTCTTCTTAGCAAATGTTGAGGCATCAAATTCACAGCAGCACCACCATCAACAAGGACCTTGTTGATTCCCACATTGTTGACCTTGGCTTGAATGAACAGTGGCTTGAGGTGATTCATCATGCCACAATCTGGCCTTTCAAAGACAGCATGTTGCTCTTCGATGCAGCCATTCTTCAACACATAGTAGCATATGGGTTTATATGTAATTTCCTCGTCGAAATCTTCTTCGACATCATTAACCTCAGAAACCACATCATACTCAATTGGTAAAATTGAGATGACCCCACACAGCACGTCAAACTCTGACCCAGAATCAGCAAAAGAAGAATCTAACTCCTCTTCTAAATTATGGTCTTCTGTTTTGAAGCCTTTCTTAATTTCAGAAAGAGGAGGGAAAATTCTCTCAGTGGCTGGTTTCCTAACCACTTCAGTCGAAGGTAAGATTACCTCTTTACTTTTCCCTTTGTTTGAGGTCGTTGTTTTACCTGCAGCAAGAGCATCAGCCTTCTTTTGGCGTTGAAACCTTCGCCATTGAGTTCTTGTCATAGGATTCTTCCCTTTGTAGTTGTTACTATAGGCATACTTCTTGATTTCAGTTGCCTTGTTTTGGTTAACATCACTTGTGTTACCTTCGACCAGTTTAGGTGGCCTAATTCGATGGATAGCATTGCCCCCAGTGTGGTATATGGCTTTGCCTCTTCCACCAGAATGTACCCACTTTTCGACAGGAGTACCAGAAGGAGGAACATAAGTACTCAGCTTTCCTCTTCCAGGAGTTTTGGTCGAAGATACAATGTAGGGAATTCTCCTATCAGCAAAATCAAACTTGGGCCTTTTATCCACCCATTTACCTTTGCGCTTCATTTGAGGCTTGAACTCTTCAAGTTCTTTAGCAGCCTCCTTATCAAAAACAGCACTGCACCTTGGGCACAGCATCACTTCTGAGTTGCTTAGCTTGCAACGATTGAGGAAATCAACCAATTCCTCTTCAGCTTTTGGGTACACTGCTTTCACTTTGTCATCTTCTTGGCCTTTAGTGACCATTTCGACATCCGTCTTTGAACTTATGGTAGTTCTCTTCATATTGGCTTTACCAGGCACAGTTTCAGAGGTTTCGACCATGTTGATGCTCACCTCAGTATACATTGCCTCAGCATCAGGCAAAGGATCAGCATCGATCTTCATTGGTGCCTTTGGTTTATCACCAAATTTCAGCCTTCCTTCGTTGAGTGCCTTTTGCACCAAATCCCTGAAAAGAACACAACGATAAGTATTATGACCAAAAAAATTATGGTAATTTCAAAAACCTCTTTTTTGCTTTTGTTCTAATGGTGGTGTTTTTAGTCCCTTAGGAACCAAAATCTGACCATCCTTCACTAACAAATCAAATATTTCGTCGCATTTAGTAACATCAAAAGTATATGTTTTTGCAACGAATTTGTCGTTTTTAGGTTCGACGGGATTTTTACTATTTGAAGGTTTTAGCAATGTACAAGTATATGGAGGTCCAGGTTTTAACTCAGCAACATTGACCTCTTCTTCGACCTCCTCATAGGAGATGTCGAATTCTTGTCCTTCATCTTTAATTTCGACATAAGCAACTTTGTCTTTTTTATTATGAAACCTATTAGTTCTAGATTTCTCAGCTTTCAAACTTTCGACTTGCCTAACTCTATCAGCCAATTGAGCCATGTCTCTCAAATGTTGAGTGTCTAGCTTTTTCCTGATGGAATAATCCAAGCCACCAGCAGCCATTTCGACTAGCTCATGTTCAGGCACTTGAGTGAAGCACCTTGCTTTGAGAAGTCTAAACCTGTTAAGATAATCATCCACAGATTCAGCCATTTTGCGTCGAACACTGGCCAGTTCTTTAAGACTAATTTTACATTGTCCCATGTAGAATTGCTCGTGGAAAGCTTTCTTTAATTGGTTCCAATTAAACATGGAATGTGGGGGTAAAGTAGTAAACCAAGTGAAAGCATTCTTTGTTAGAGAATTAGGGAAAAATTTCATTCTTAAATTCTCATTTTGGGCTAAGTCTCCAGCCTCGGTTAAATAACGAGCAATATGTTCGACAGTGGATTCACTGGTTTCCCCAGCAAACTTAGTGAACTTAGGGATTTTCCAACCCCTTGGCAATTCACTTTGTAAAACATATTCAGACAAAGGAGAAACAAAATTTGGCCTATACATACCTAAGTTAAGGTCATTTTGGGCTAAAATTGTTTCGACAAGATTAGCTATGTTATTTTGTGCTCCAAAATTATTTTGTTGTACTTGTCTGACTACTTCGTCAGCATTTTGATTTCTATTTACCAACACTACATCAGGTGCATTTTCGACCAACCTTTGTATGGGTTGTTCGACAGCTTGTGTTTGCCCTTGATTTCTAGGCAATTCAATGTTAGGCCTTTCTAAAGGAATTTCGACAGCCTCATAGGTTGGGCTTGGGGCATTGGCTGATTTTGTATTCTAGGGGTGCCAAAGAAATCAGCAATTCGACCCATTTGGGTTGCCAATGCTTGATAACTAATATTGGTATCATGTATCAAAGGATTGAACACTGTACCAATTTGCTGGGTTAACATATTAACCATATCATGATTAGCATCATCTATTTGTTGCCTCAAGGCCAACAAAGATGCTGTGGTTAATGAGGGTTGGGCATTTCGACCATAAATGCCCTCTGGGGAAGTATGCGTAAGGCAAAACCCACTATTCATCACATTATCTGCATATGTTGATGAGTTCGTTTGTAAACCTACCATCATGGCAGTTGGCATGCCATAGGGGAAATTTCGGCCAACCATGGGCATGCTAACTGGCATGTGCCCACTAATCATATAAGGGCTAGACATTCCCATCGTTTGTGGCATAGATACCATTTCAATAGGCTGTGTGGTCACTGTGGTGGCCATTGTTGATAAAGTGTTAGGCACAGACGATATCACAGCAGCCATGCCTGTCGAAGGCAACGGAGCAGTTACTCCCATGGTGGTTACTGGATTAGCATCATTGGTAGACGCATTTTCAAGCCCACTTTGTGCATTTGAAAAACTTGCACTAGAACGTGTCATCTCTGACAGAGATTTACCACTTCTTAAGCGCATGCACAATTAACTTCAAAGGATTATATTAAACTAACACTCTAATACTTGACACAAATGTCCCACCGGGCGTGCCAATTTGTTTACCTGGGATTTTGGTAAACACCGCTGGTCTCCAATTTGGTTAACTTGCAGGATCAACCAGTGAATCCTAAGACCATTTGTGCTTAGAGTTTATAGTTTATTATGATGTTCTTGAGTTGTTTCACGTTTTAACCAGAAAAGAAGAAAGAAATAACTGATTCCTTCGCGCGAAGTTATCAGAGTATTTCAGAGAAGAAGAACTTGAATGATAAAAACAAGTAAAATGAAAGAAAACAAATTAAAGTTGCATTAAAGTTAAAGGAAATGGTGCACAAATTCATACATTGTTTCTCTGACTCGTTTTTCTCTTGAATGCGGAAGTTAGAGCGTGAGAAGTAAAATATGAGTTTTTGTGACCCTTGTTTCTTCTCAGAAACTACTATTTATACTTAGTGGGAGGAGCAGAAACTGCCCTCAAAAACAGTTATAAAAATGTTGGTAACTGCTCCTCTTTTCGACCAACTGCTAGCTTTTCAGCGCATAACTACTTAGTCTTCTGTCTGTCGAAGCTTGTGTCCATTTTCCTCTTTCTTGTTTTTGTTTTTCTGGAAGCTTGTCGAATCTGCCCTGAACATGATCTTTGTCGAAATTCTCTGATCTATGTCAAAGTATAAGTCAAACCCTGTAGACAATTTTAAATGAAGCCTGTCGAAATTACAGGCTAACACCCATATATATCTCTTTCCTGGAAACCTACTCAGTGCACAGTTTATAGTCTCTTTAAAGCTGCAATATATGTCAAATTTTTCAAGGGCTCTAAAGTTTGACATAGAGAAATTTGATGGAAGAATCAATTTTGGCTTGTGGAAAATACAAGGCAAGGATGTGCTGATACAATCGAGGTTGCATGCACAAGGCGTTGAAAGGAAACTTTTTCAACATCAATAAGACGAAATGAGAGGAACTAGATTTGAGAACTGCAAGTGCAGTTCATTTGTGTTTGGCTAAGAGTGTTTTTGTAAATGTGCAAAAAATATTGTCAGCCAAAGATCTTTGGGAGAAACTCAAAGGGGTATATCAGGTAAAGGGCATCTCAAATCGATTGTTGCTAAATGAGAAATTTCACAATTTACGCATGGATGAAGGTATGAGACTCTTTGATCGTCTTAGTTCTCTCAATGGTATTGTCTCTGAATTAGAAGATATTGGAGTCAAGATTGATGATAAACTCTAATTTAGTGCATTTATTAGAGATATTTTGAGTTGTTTTTAGAGTAATTATTACTGATTAAATAAATAACTGACTTAAATTACTCTATATTTGCAGGAAGGTAGAAAAAGAAAATAATATAAATGTGGGCTGAAATTAGAAGAAATGTTAGAATAAAAGAAAGCAAGCGCAAGCCCAAGCCCATTAATGCAAGAAGACCCACAGTAATAAAAAGAAGAACCTCTTGGAGATTTCAATTAAAAGTGATGCACATGTGACTTGGGGAGAAAGAAAGAGGCATGGAGTGGAGAGCAAGCAACACATATTTAGGAAGGAGCTAAATCCTAATATTTAGGGATTGGCATATCTTGCAATTAAAAGTGGAAGCAATCTTGACTTGATCCTTTGCTTGGAGAGAAAGAAAATGAACTAATATAAAAGGAGAGCTTCACTTGTGAAAGGGGGCTAGACACCACATGCACAAACGAGAGCTACGGAAACGCTACGGAGGGAGAGAAGAGTTATTTGGCACCGTGAAAGAGCTTTGGAGCAAAAGAAGGAGATTGAAGACATAGACTAAGACTATCTCTATTTCCGGGTTATTCTTATTTCTGTAATTCATGAACTTTCTTTTTCTTTTATTGTTCTTTATTATTATGGACACCTAAGTCCTCTTCTAGGGTCTTGGGTGGATCTTGCTTGATTAGAGACCTTTTAATGTCTTAATTTATATTTTGAATTCCCAATGTTTATTCAATTAATATTATCCTATTGCTTTATTACATAATTAGGATTGACAACCTTTGCATGTTTATAATCAATTAGTTGATTAGCGACCGTACTACAACTAGTTGGTGGACCTATAGGATAATTGAGACTATAATTAGAGAATGACCAAACTTTAATTTAGTCTTCCAATCATTCAACCTTTTTGTACTTCATGCTTTTCTTAAATTTAAATTCTAGCATGACCAAACTAGGATTAATTTAGGGAAAAGAATATTAATCACGAATGACCAAACGGATTAATAGGTTTAGTAAAGGGATTGGTAACTTCTCCTTTGATCGAACTTTACAATTTAATTTATTGCGATTTATTTCTTCGTATTGTAGTTTCTACAATCACCAACACTCGTTCGTCTAAATAACAATTAATCTTAAATAGTTTGGTACTTATTAATTAATCCCTGTGGAGACGATATTTTTTATACTACTTCTGCAAGAGAGTACACTTGCTCTCAGTTGTGTTTTTAACACAACAATTGATGATGAAGATAAAGCGTTGAAACTCATTTGGTCCCTTCCATCTTCCTATGGTCATATCAAACATGTTTTTATATATGGGAAGGAAACTTTGAGTTTGAAGATGTTGCAAGTAAGATCTTTTCAGAAGAAAAGAAGATTCAATCGTGAGGATGAAACTTCATCAAACTCAGTGTTGGTAGCTAGATACAGGGCTTATGGGAAGAAGATCCATAGAATGATTGTGAAATGCTGAAAATGTGGAAAGTCTAGCCATATAATTAAAGAAAAATTGGCCAGGTAGAGCTGTATGAGGAAATGGCTCTGAGGTGAATGCTAACACTATCTCCTTTGTTATGTGAGATGATGATCTTATCTAAAAATGATAAGTATATCCTCATGGCATTGCCGCACTTCCATGGAAAAGGATGTTATTGCTAGCGGGTTCGAAATAGCACATGGACATTGGTTTATGCAAGGTGTATTGAAGAGGTTATATCGATGACTTTCGTCATGTAGAAATTATTGAAGTGATTTAACTTTAAATGAAATATACTCTCTGTGGTGGAGTATGATAGTTCTTTTGAACTATGATTGTCGGTGTAGACAATGAAGGTAGAAGATGTCTCGTGTATCAATTACAATCAAGGTGGAGATTGTTGGAGTTGATTAGAAATTGAGCTAGACATGGCAATGGGGCGGGGACGGGTTTTACATTCTTCATCCCCATCCCCGAATCCCATATAGTTCCCCGTTCCTCTACCCAAACCCAACAGGGATGAATTATTGATCCCCATCCCCGTACCCAATGGGTTCGGGGATCCCCGCCCCAACCCCGTCCCCGCGGTAAAATCAATTTATTTTAAAAAAAATAGTTTTTACTTGTCCCAAACCCGAACCAGCCCCAAACCCACAAATTATCCCACACCTGAACCCACCTCAAACCCAAAATTTAACATAAAACAAATGCAAGACAACATATAGCGAAAATATCAATGTTCTAAATTAACCGATAATCCAAATTATTAAAACAACAACATAACCAAGTACAAATTACATCATTGTTCATTGAAAATAAAGGGGACACAACAATTAGTAACAAAGCAATTTAGGGTTAGCTCTTTGACGATTTCTAATTTAAGATGGGTAATAATGTAATTTCATACATTCAGGGTGGGTTCGGGGCGGGGACCTATGTCCCCATTCCCCACCTCGTCCTCATATTTTGATTTCGGGGAAAACCCAAACCCAGTCAAAGCGGGGAAAACCTGTCAAATCGAGGCGAGTTTGGGCGGGTCCCCACGGGTATGGGTTTTGTTGCCATGCCTAAATTGAGCATCTTGAAGAAGTCTCACATTGGCTAGTTTTGTGAAGGAAGATGGAGGTCAAGGCTATATAAAGAGGCTCAAGTTCTCCTTTACAAAACACACCAGTCAAAAACACTAAGTTTGTATTTGACTTGTTTTTCTCTCTTTTATACTCTTGTCATGGAGTGTTGTGAGAGGTAGTTGAATATTTTTTTGGAGAGTGTGGGTGTACTGGAGTCATTGGTAGAGTTTTTCACGTTAAATTCTTGTGTTCCGATTTTACTCATTTTATTTCTCTATGTTGTTTTTCCTAACAGAAACAGCAATGACTGAGATTTGATATTTACTACTCCCTCCGTTCCTGATCTTTGGTACTTTTGGCCTTTTATTTTTGTTCCAAAACAATGGTACTTTTAAAAACCCAATGTACAATTCACCTAATTTTTCCTAATATACCTTCTATATTTATTTATCATTTTAGAGTTCCAATGCATGAATTAATTGTCCCAAGACTATTTTACTTTAACTTCAATTATCCCAATACAACTACAAGTGGGGCATTTTAGTACTTAAACAACACAAATTAATGGTACCTTAATATGTGTGTAACAAGCCAAAAGTACCAAAGATTAGAAACGGAGGGAGTATTACCACTAGTGGGCATAAATTCTTACTAACTAATAAGTTGGGTCTATATTTTAATTAAATTATATGGTTCTATTACTCTATGTCTTTTTGGTAAGCAAAGTTATTTTATTACATGAAGTACAAGGTGTTATCCAACTCATGATAAACAAAGGGCCTCATTAAAATCTTCAATGACCAAAATCCATTGAGAAAAGACTCACAGAGGAAATAGAGTACCCCCAAATCTACTAATATGTGTTCCGATTACATATCAATATATCATTTGTATAGTCAGACCAAACTAGCTACATATGACAGATAACTTCATCAGTAGTCACCCGCCCAACAAGCACAGAATGGAAGCACCCCTAACTATTTCATGCCCATGGCACACATCACTTGTATTACTCTATATTGTTTTATTAATGTTAAACTTATAAATATTTGGTAAATTCTACCACACCCCATTAAAATAGATGGGTGTTATACCATATTATTTGTCTTAACTTAATTGGTTCATTTGTCAACTCTGTTTTTTTATCACATTTAAGATATATTTTTTAAATACACCCAAATCTTTATAGTAATTAGGTTAGAAGCCCGACTAAAATTTCAAACAATTTTTTTAAAGATTTTATTGTTTATGTTTCCGTCCTGTTGACGTATCCATCTCATCTGTCTTCTTCAAGCTGTTAGGGTCCACCATCATAGCTTCTGTTTGCCACGTCGTAGCTTCTATTCGTTACGTTGTAGCTCATGTTCGTCCCGTCGTAGCTTCTATTCAATGGATAAGGGTTCAATGTTCTGCTTGGTAAGGGTTCAACAGGTGAAGAGAGGGTTTGTTGTTCTGCTATGTAAGGGTTAACAAGTTCGTTTATTCCTTTTGCTTGGCAACGATTCAATAAGTTCGTTTATCCCCCTTTGCAATTGTTTGTTCACATGCACTACAAAAAAAACGCTTATTTGCGAGGGACATTAGCGAGGGAATAACATTCCCTCGCTAAAACTGACTTTAGCGAGGGAATTAGCGAGGGAATGTGATTCCCTCGCTAAAACTGACATTAGCGAGGGAATTAGCGAGGGAATTTGAAAATTTGACCGTTAGCGAGGGATTTAGCGAGGGAATTTGAAAAATTTCCGTCGCTAATTGTTTGGAGGGAAAATTCAGTCAAATTCACGCGAATCAAGGAAATTAGCGACGGAATTAGCGAGGGAATTAAAATCCCTCGCTAATGAAAGTGGTTTTAGCGACGGAATTTGAGTTCCGTCGCTAAAACCACTTTAATTAGCGAGGGATTTTAATTCCCTCGCTAATTAAAGTGGTTTTAGCGACGGAATTTGAGTTCCCTCGCTAATTAAAGTGGTTTTTAGCGACGGAATTTGAGTTCCCTCGCTAATTTTTTTAATTTTTTTTACTTAAATCTGTCACTCACTCACTCACTCACTCACTCACTCTTCTTTCTCACTCTTCTTCTCTCCTCTTCACCCTTCCTTTTCCCTTCCTCTACTCTCCACCACCACCACCATCACCACCACACTACCAACCAACCACCCTCACTCTTCTTCTCTCCTCTTCACCCTTCCCTTCCTCTTCCTCTACTCTATCTCTCTCACCTATAAACCCTAACCCACCACCACACAACAACAACCACCACCACACAACCACCACACAACAACCACCACCACCACCACCTTCTTTCCTCTTCCTCTCTTCTCTCTCTCTCTCTCTCTCTCTCTCTCTCTCTCTCTCTCTCTTACACAATTTCCACTTTCACTCTTCTTCTCTCCACCTTCTTCCACCACCACCACCACCACCACCACCCACGAGACCACCACCACACCACCACCACCCACGAGACCACCACCACCACCACCACCTACGAATTTCTTTCCTCTTTCTCTCCACCTTTCACCACCACCACCACCACCACCACCACCACCACAACAACAACCACAAAATTAATAATATAATATAATAAAAAACTGATTTTAAAAATAATATAATAATAAATATAAAAAACAAACCATTTAAATTAAGACACGTGTCAGTCAGAATTTGAAAATTTGCACAAATTTTGAGGCAACATTAGCGAGGGAATTAGCGAGGGAAATGTCCCTCGCTAATTAGCGAGGGATTCAAATTCCCTCGCTAATTTCATTAGCGAGGAAGGTATTAGCGAGGGAACCGGTCCCTCGCTAATTCCCTCGCAAATGACCATTAGCGAGGGATTTTGGTCAGTTTGCGAGGGAAATTTCCCTCGCTAATCCCTGATTTTTTTGTAGTGATGTTGGTTTCCCTTTTGAAATTGGGGGTTTCCATTAGGTTTCTCTTTTAAAATTGGTGGTTGCCTTCTTTGACTGCAATTAGACATGTTGTATTTACAACCATATACTCCATATACTATTGTGTTAGTGAGTATTTACATTTAAAATTTCTAGGAATAGTTCAAATGTTTAAAACTTCTTTTAGTGTTTTTCAATCTTCCCTATGCAAGTAATACATACTGAGGAGATTATGAACGAAGAACGATGATATTTTAGACCTTACTTTTATCCCAATAACTACAAATACAGTTCCCCAAGATTGTTTGAATTGTCAGTGCACATTTAAGACAATAAGATCTAAACATACAAGTTTTCTAGTTCTAAACATGAGTCAAACTATTCAATAGAGTTATTTAGTTATACCAATCGGGAGATTGTATATCATCATCTAGTTTCAAAGTTGAGAAAACTATAACAGCAAAACAAATATAAACCATCTCTTGTGAGAATAAAATGATAATGATGAAAGAACATATATTGATGATAAATTGCAGTAAGCATTTGATGATAAATATTGATGAAAAAATAAAATAAAATAAAATAATGCATTCAAAACCTGGAAGATATCAAATTGACAAAAGATGTTTGTCGCAAGTTCCACTTCATTTTATGATCAGTGTCTTGTTGACTATGAATTCAATCAAGTAAGAATACACATTAAGAATTTAATCACAAAATGTTGACAATATCGTCTCTTATTTAAACTAAAAGAACATAATTAAATAACAAAATTTAACCCAGCGATAATATTATTCCATACTATACAACAAATTAAAACCTAGCAATATAATAGTTATATGATTGGAGATATAACCAGCATGACCACTGCTTATTCCATGGCCAATGTTATATGAGAGATTAATTCGCCAAAAAATCAAGTAAGCAAATCCTCACTTATTTGTATGTTGAAGGAATGGAATATCAAGCAAATTATTGTTCATTTGTTATTAAAATAATAAAAGAAAGGTATCCCGTATGTAATTATGTTCCTAAACTTCCTCATTCGATTACTATATATATATATATATATATATATATATATATATATATATATATATATATATGAGACAACCATACCAGACTCAAAAATTCCATAAACCAAAATAAAAAATGCCACACAAACTAGAAACTTAAACAAGATGCTATAAACCAGAATCAGAAAAAAATCCAATATACTGAATCAGAAATAAATATAGCATGTTTCAATGAAAAATTGTAAGCCAATTTAATGCATTAAACCAGAATAAGAAAATATGTTAGGGGAGATTTTTAGAATCACTACAACAGATTTGGGGATGGACAGCGTTTTTTTTTAGCCATGGGCAGCGTTTCTGAGCGCTGCTAAATTTGTCACTGGTGATTCCTCCCCAAAAATGGGCAGCGTTTGAGAAGCGCTGCTCATTAATAGCCATAGGCAGCGTTTGAAGGGAGAAGCGCTGCTCATTCACCTAGCGCGTTTAGCAATGGGCAGCGTTTGATAAGGGAAAGCACTGTCCATTGCTAAACGCGCTAGGTGAATGAGCAGCGCTTCTCTCACCAAGCGCTGCTCATTCACCTAGCACGTTTAGCAATGGGCAGCGCTTCCTTCTGCCAAACGCCGCCTATTGCTAAAGACACTAGGTGAATGAGCAGCGCTTCTCCCTGCAAGCGCTGCCCATTGTATAATTTTTATTTTTCCTTTTTTTTCTGTTTTCATGTATTTTCCTTTTTACATTTGATAATTTCCTAGTCATATACAGCCAATTAATACCAATCCAATCCATTATATACTAACAACATATATATAAACTAGTTATATATCCAAATGCACCAATATGTTCACAAACCAAAACAAATTAGCTAACAAGTTATTATGTATCCAAAACTTAGCAACTTACAATATTAACAAATTAATATGTATCCAAATCAAACTCTCTAACAATATGTATCCAAAACTAGCAAGCTACTTACAATATGTATCTAAATTAAAATAAGTTAGCAATTTACATATGCATGAACCAATTCATATGCATGTATCCAAATAAAACTCTAACAATTTACAACATTACAATCAATCTAAAATCAAAAGAATTGCGAGACATAATGGCATCACTCTCCTCTAAGCTCATCAAGCTATGGAGTAGAGTATGTCTTCCACCGACAATCGGGAAAATACTGAAATTATATAATTAAATAAAATTAGAATTGGAATATATGGTTAAATCAAAATAAAAAAGAGTTCTAAAAAGATACCTGTCTGGGGATAACCATTTGGTTGTGGGTAATAATTTCCTTCATAATAAAATAGAGGTATATATATATATACAAATTAAATTAACGATATAATAAAATAAAATTATAAATAAAATTATTATACATTTTAAAGATCATAAAAGTATAATAAATAAAATCTGATATGGTTTAAAGATCAGTGATCTCCCCCTGTGACATAGACTCTGATATGGTTTCCTGATTCACAAACAAAAGTATAATAAATAAAATTATTATACATTTTAAAGATCATAAAAGTTTCAAAACAATATTCGAATTTTGGAAATACTTACAATTCTGTCGGTCACCTCCTTAGTTTTGGGATCCACAACCTCCCCATCCTTTTGTCTGGCTGCTACCCACAAAAAATGTCGCTCAATGCTTTCTTTAGTAGGATCTTTCCCACTCTCCTCCAACTATATTTAAATTTACCAAATGTTAAGAAATTATAAAGCATATGATGTAAAATAAATAAAATTATTATACATTGTTATTGTTATATTTATCTATCCAAAATAAATAAACAGACAAGAAAATGAAAACTATGTAAAATAACTACTTGGAAATAGATAAAAAGCATATGATGTAAGTCTAAATTACCTTGAGAGCTTGAGAGAGGAGGAGAGCTTGAGAGAGTATACCTGAGTGAGAGCTTCAAGTGAGAGAGCTGGGTGATGGAGAAGACCCAAAAAAAAAATATTAACGCTAAAACGTACGCGAGGGAATGAAAATGAAAAAAAAAACAATAGGCAGCGTTTATAAGTAAGGAGCGCTGCCCATTGCTCATATGCGTCCTCCAATGGGCAGCGTTTGGCAAGGGAGCGCTGCCCATTGCTCATATGCGTCCTCCAATCCAAGGGAGCGCTGCCCATTGCTCACATGCGTCCTCCAATGGGCAGCGTTTGGCAAGGGAGCGCTGCCCATTGCTCATATGCGTCCTCCAATAGGCAGCGTTTGGCAAGGGAGCGCTGCCCATCGTTTCGAATTTTTCTCTTTGGCTAGCGCTTTTTTGATAAACGCTGCTCAAGGTAGCGACTTTTTTTCGCACTTCTGGCGTAGTGAATCCTTAAAAACTAAATGAGACAATCGGTTGCTGTCATCTTTTTTCTTTGTACTCTCTAGTAGAATACCAACTGAAAAATGTCAAGGGAAATTTCAGGGTTTAATTTGGATTCACCATTTTCAGTTCCATTCCTAGCCATTTTTGCGGAACACTCATCTCCTCCAATACAATCATAAACTATAAAATAATTAGAAAAACAAAACTTATGAAACAAATCAAAGATTTTTATACAAAAAAATAGTAATAGAAACATTGGGTTGACCCACTGGTGTATGGTGAGGAACATTGCGATTGGCGAAGTTTCCCACAAGTGGAAATTGGGTAATGCTACACTGTAATTGGAACCCCATTCTAGCCGGGTAAACTTTTAGCACATTACATAGAACTAGAACCATAATTGTGTTGCATTTGAGACTTCATTTTTAACATAGGGATTGCCATATACAAAAGTCGCTTCTCATTTAATTCTAAAACAAATCAAAACCCATGGAATAAACAAACAAACAAAATATTAAATCATAAATAACCCAATGTTCACATTTTTGTATCAACCAAATCCTTACATTTTCAAAATAACTTAATTTTCATACAATACAACTAAAATTACATCTTTTGGGGTTTTCTCATTGATAGAGTCTTTTGTGGAAGGTTTCTCTTGGTTTCTTTTCAGTGAGAGAGTTTGGTGTTGAAGGGTTAATACTCAAACATTTTATCTTTTGTACTGCGACAACTCTACACCCTGCACAACAAAATATATAGAAATTTGATCATCAACATACAAGATAGAGAAGTTAATGTATGTATTATATGGTTATGGGAAACTTGCCTTAGGTATGCCATTTTAGACCGAAATGGAGCCTACGTGGTCGTTCTGTTCATACTGATCATCACTAACTGACACCTAAACATAACACAAATATAGTGGAGTATAACTTTAGTTAGTTACAATAAATGGAATATTAAACAACACATTCTCGACTACTTAACAAAATAAATTGGAATAGTCAACCTACATTCATACTTTTTGAGTCATCATCAGTTTGACAAGTAGAAACATCATTTAGATTATCACGAGAAGTATACCAGACACCCATTTGTTTACAATGTGAACATCTTCTTTTCTTCTTGAATTTATTCTTACAAGAGACACATTTGGTCTTAGCCATAATGGGACTACCAACAACTAAAGAATTTGTCTTCTCTTTGGCATTGCCATCACGGCCCTTGCTTATTTTCTCACACAAATTATGAACTCCTTACACAGCCTCCTTATAATCAGTTGCATGTTTACATCAAACATCACATCGCATGTTGAATGCAACAGACATTTCCCCCGACACAACATGAACAACTTTTCAGTATCACATTCTTCAAAAATAATGGTAGATATGAAATCAACTTTTGTTGATTTTGTCTACCTTTTGCAAATTAAACTATTTGGAAACCTATCCATGTGCTCGTACATCATTGCACAAATAACGTGAGAACATGGAATTCCTATGCGTTCAAACCATCTACAGTCATACAAAACTTACTATACACTTTATCAATACAAACTAAAACCTCAGAATCTGGATTTTGAAATCTATTAATCTTCAACATAATGTTATTACCAAGCGCAGACCGTTTAATGACATTTAATGCAGCTACATCCTCTATTTCACTTTTGATTCCACCAAAAATTTTCCTTGTAAATATTTTTGAGGCTTCATGCTCATATCCTTGCAATGCACTTGTCAACACAGGTTCAAAATTAAACGACTTAAAATCAAACACCAATTCATTATGCCCATATTCTTGTAAGGCTCTTTTAAAATTATGCATGAAGTTAACAAGACTATTTTTATTTTGCATATACCTCTAGCTAAAAGAACTGATACCTTCGCACAATGATGTAGTTCTTAGGCCACCAACAAAAAAAAATCATGCATGTACATACTTGCCCATATTGTCTTCATTGCATAAAATTTCTTGACCCACTATTTATCTGATACTCCATGATTTTCAATAAGCTTCTTTTACTCAGTTTCAAACCTCTCAGGGGTATAACTGGCAAAAATTAATGGTTTAATGCCCGTCAAAAAACTTGGATCCTTGACATTCTCAGATGCATTTTGATGCAAATGCCATGTATAAAGATGGTGCGATGCACTTGGAAACACCGCTCTAATAGCTTTTCTCGTTGCTTTATCTCCATCACTAGCCATTGCAGTTGGGTGTTTCCCAAACATCCTTCTTAACCCACTCATACGTCTCCTTTTTTTTAGTCAAAAACTAGAGCACATCCAAAAATATAGTTTCACCATGATGTACCTACAAAACATAACAAGGGGTTTGTTATACTTATTTTTCTTATAAGGAGCGTCGAATGCCACCACGTCACCAAAGCATTCAAAGTCAATCCGACTCATTCCACCTGAGCAAAATAAGTTATCGAGATTTCCATCAGATTTGGTGTTGAACTTTGCATAAAACAAAGGGTCATTATCAACTTTGGCATGCAAATAGCTCAAAGCAACAAAAGCATCTCTGCCCTCAAATCTAGACCTTCCTCGACTATTAATGTAGTTATATAGGTCCTTGAAAAACCTCAGGCTTGTAAGAACACTTGTTTGACTCATCATGAAACCCAACGTATGTCAAGTTCTAACACTAGGCAAATGCAGGCCATCAACAAGTGCTTTATCAACTTTATGTATGTGACAGAAGTTAGGCATCAAATGGACATAACTTGTTGGAGTTAACTCGTCATTCTGAGATGACTCGAATACATAAACTCACAAATTCCCACTCTGACAATTGTAAGCTACTCGCAACTTTGCTTTACAATTAGTGAGAGTCCTTGGCGTTGGATTTCTACATCGATCCAACCGCGACAAATATTTCTTATTTCTAGTTGGCTGAAAACTAACTAACGCACAACTATGTCCCATTAAAATCGCGTTCCAAGTCATCTTTTCTTACACCAAACTCAACATTTTCCATACAGTTCATAAAAACCAATTGCTCACGGGACTGATTCAAATTGCATACTTTTTATTTCTTCGTCCGTTAAATCAGTTATCTTTTTATATCCATCAAATTCCTCCTTCTCTTCCTCATTAGGCACACCATAGCTAGTGTTTAATTCACTATCATCAATATCTCCATCATTATCGAAGTTAGGCTTTTTTTGTTTCACTATTTAAACCCATTTTAAACTAGTGAAATGCACAACCAAACCAAAATCAATCTCGAATATAGTAGGAAAGGAAAGAGGCAACACCTATAATTATCTATCAACCCAATCATGAATACATAGAATGAAATTTATAGATATTGGCGTTGAAAATACTTTCTAGTTGCAATTTTTTTTAATTTGAATTTAAGTAGATCTTTGAATAAGTTAAATAAGATTATTTTATTTTGTTGTTAGTGGATAAGTTTTTTTTTATTTTGTTAGTGAATTAGTTAGTTTCCAAATTTATTTCCCGAGTAGAAGTTCCCAAAATCGGTAGAGACAGTTTGATAGACGGGGAATTATTACAAAATGCTAGCTGCCCAATCAGTAAGTCACGGCAGATCACTGTTATGGTTTGGAATCAAGTGCTAGCATGGATTGGTGTAAGTGAAATACCGCATATTGAGCCGTTGAATCATTTTTTACAACACAAAAGGTTTTACTCCAGGAAAAGGAAAAAGAAGGTGAGATATTTAATTTGGAAGGCCGTGACTTGGGTTCTCTGGGAACAAGAAAAAAGGTAGTTTTTAAGAGTCTGGTTGCTATCCGTCATGTCTTTTTAAAAATTAAGGTTTGGCATTTTAAAGAAAGGGCATGTAGAAATTTAAGTTTGACTTATAAAAGTTGGCAATCGTTGTCGTGCCTAAATTAGATCTTATTTTCTGCTTATTCGTGGTGTGAATTAACATTTGTTGATCATGCATTTCTAGGTGAAGTAGTAGATGGTAGATAATACGTATTTGCAGAATTGGCGTTGAAGGAAAGTTGATAATATATGTTTTCTGCAGAATATATATTGTCGCTGCAAAATACCTATTCAATGGTATTTAGGACGAGGATACAACGCTATTAATTCGATTTTTGCAGGGGTACCTATTCAATGATATTTAGGAAGAGGATACAATACTATTAATGGTTCACTGCCTTCTCACTTGGAAGGCGCAGTAGGAAGGTGGGTTGATGGGAATGTGTTGTTGCTCATATAATTGTAACTTAAATATCTGCTAGCTACAAGAATGGAAGGTTCCTCACGGGTTTACTGCTGAAGGGTGCAAAAGAATTCTATATCTTCATGTTGTTTTAATGTCGCGCAGTAGTTGTAGCATGCGGTTATTGCTGCGCTTTTTGCATTAGTTGTAATGTGCTCTAGTTGGAAAGCACAGTAGTTGACATGTATCTTTCATTGCATATTTGTAATTTTGGGGTAATTTTTTTCCTCCTCAGGTCTTTTTCTCATGTGTTTTGGCCCTTAGAGGTTTTAATGAGACATTTTTTGCAATGTAACGGGTTGAAGTGCCCATTGCAGTCCAATTAATTAAAACTTCTTTGCTTATAAAAAAAACAAATTCACCATTTTTCAAAGGCCTAACTCATAGGTGGAATTGACACTAATCCTTTTTGGAAATTAAAGGAGGAGGGTTGAAGCTGAAAAACAGGGGTGCTGATAGTCAAACTCTTTATAACAAGTGTATCCAATTTTGAGGCCCATTTTTAAGTGGCCATTTCACAGAGTCAAATAGGCAATGTGAATTTGACCAAAAATAAAAGGCAATGTGAACCCAATAAAAGGGTGGAAGAAGCATTGGTTCTGGTTTAGCCACATGTCAAATTTTCAACCTCACCAGCTAAGCCAAAGGATGATGAACCCCTCAACTTGCCATAATTTTCCTTCCATGTAAAAAAATTAGAAAACACAATCAAGATAAGACACATGTGAAGAACTCGTGGTATAGAGTCCCAATCCAACGGCTCACATTCACTTGTAAGATTCAACCACAAAAGATAGATATATTATCATCATTAGCACCTGCCCTCCACAGTCCACACAACTCTTCTCTATTCATTAAAATTCATCATCAAACTCAAACTCTCTCCACCCCATTTTATTCTAAGTGTTTAACAATATTATCTAGCTCACAAAAAGATTGAAAAAAATGGTTTCATTGATCATGTCATTCACTCCAGTAACAACAACAAATACTAGAGTTTTTGCAGCAACAGCAACAAAGGGTACTTCAAGTGGTAGTATTAGTAGCAAAGAAGAGAAGGGTTTTCTTGATTGGATTATTGGAGGGATGACAAAAGAAGACCAGTTTTATGAGACTGATCCTATTCTCAAGAAGGTTGAAGAGAAAAATGGAAGTGGAACTACTAGTGGTCGTAGTAAGAACACTGTTGCTGTTCCTCAAAAGAAAAAGGGTGGTGGATTTGGTGGACTCTTTGCTAAGAACTGAAGCAATTTAATTGCCTTTTTTTTACTTATTTTAAATGCATGCATTGTTGAATTGTCTTCCACTTAGTTTTCAATTTTCTATCACTTGACCTTGTGGAAATGTTTTATGTTATGCTTGCTATTGGGTCATTGTATTTATCTACAATACAGTCTATTCATTTTGGATAAACCAGGTACAATCTCTTTACTTGGTAATTTCATTCCAGGAAATTAAGTTAAATTGAGTAGCTTGTTATCAAAGAAGAGAAATCAATATTAAATAGGGTGTTACAAGTTACAACTAAATCTTATTAAATTATGCAATTAACTTATTATTTTTGAAGGCATGTTGGTCTTTTATACTATATATCCTATTCTTTGATGCTTGTCAAGAATTTTTATGATTATAAAGTTAAACGACTACTCAATTTGCCAAAGGGTATGAAGCTACTAGTTCACTATCATCAGTGAATGTAAAGTAGGGTTGGGTTGTTTTCTTATGACTTTGTAAATATTTGAGACTCTCTTCTTATACTCCAACCAGAGTAAGTTGCCCTGTTATACAAATTAAATTCCAATAGAACCAGAAAAGAAAGAAAATGTGACAATGTGAGTGTCACACCTATAATATGGTTTTTAATAAATATTGCTAAATAACCATGTTCAACTGCACTGTTAAACTTGAAATTTCCTCTAATCATTAATCATATAGTATCTTTGCCAAAAAACTTGATCATATCTTAAGTTTAAATAACCTGTTTCAGCTGATATAAAGTGTGTCTCATAACCTATTCCCAAAAACTTGAATTGGTAGAAATTCTACCAAACACACCCTAAATAATGGGGGCAGCAAAGATGGAACTCTAAACCACTTGACCATATATTTGATATCAAAAGGCATAAATGATTTTATATATAAGGTTTTAAAGAAAGGTTCGTGGTCGCGATTTGGACCGCGCGGCATCGTGGTTTTTGATATCTTTACAATATAAAGATTGTGACGCGACCGTGATTTAAAGTCTTATTATATAAATATCTCTAACAATGCACATTGTTAGAACTTAGATAGAAGCCTGTAGACAGAAGATACAACCATTATGTAATGTACACATAGGTACATAGTACAGCAACCTTCTGGTCACATTGTTATTTAGTAAACCTGATGACATGCAAGAGAACACACCCTGATCCATATATATATATATATATATATATATATATATATATATATATATATATATATATATATAGTAGCAAGCACAGCTGAATGCTTCCGAGTCTATGAATCAAAGTTTCTTAAAAGAAGAACACATAAATTCTTCTCCAAGTGTTGTAGTTGAAGAATTGGATCTAGAAAAGGAGGTATGAATGAACTCAATACAGTCCTGAACAGCAGCTGTCCTATAATAATCACCAGATCCTCCTATTGCTTTTGATCTTCCCATTGAATTAAATGAAACTCGGTTTGAAGATCTTGTAGCAGAACACAAGCACATAGCTTTTGTCACTCTTTCTGCAACACCCTTTACAAACTCAATGGGAGAATATTCAGACCTCCAAACAATGCTGAATAACCCATCCCAATTTCTAGTTGATCTCTTCTTAGTGTTCTGTTTCCAGGATAAGTAGCCTGTGCGACCCATCGTGTTCTCTTCTCCTTTCGTTTTTGTATATATCTAATATATATAGACCAGTTACGTAAGTTGTTCAATGAAATTGAAACTGCATTTTTTTTCTTATAAAAAGGACCCGAGGTAGTATAGTGTTATATACAAAAATGAGGGAGTGAAAGTAATTGAGAATCTGTATGATATGTGATGTGGTAAAAGATAAAAGGAATTATAGGTAAGACCAAGCAACATAGTCATAAGAAAGGTTGGAAATGTGAAATGAGAAGGTTCTTATTTAGTAAGTAATGTTAACTAGTTTTTTTTGCTATAGAATGAATCATTTATCATTGTTGTTTGTTGAGATTGTGCATGTTTTATTAAATAATTATAGAAGTATGTGTGTATGTTTCTTGTATGAGTTATGTTTGTCATGAAGAGAAGAGGTGTGTAGAAGGTACAAAGACAAGTGCCAAAAAAGTTGGCTAAGGGAGGTTAGAAAAGAAGAGTCTGTAATGGATGAAAAGAAAACACAAATAAGCAGATAAATTTGGTCTCTTTATTTCCTATTTCTGATGTACTGCCAACCATTGACTATGTAGAGAATACTTTCATGAGGGTTTACTTAAGTAAAGACACATAGATTGTGTCCAAACATTTTTTTGTATAAATGGTTTTTACAATATTCCCTCTGTTGTATAAACAAAATGTAGTTATGCACGTCTTTTAAGAACAATAAAAAGAAGTATGATTCCTAAATTAATCCTATTAAACATGAAGAGCGACTTTTCAATATTGATGATAGAAACAAAAAAGTTGCATGGAAAGTTGCATGGAAAAAGGATAGGAAAGTTGTGAAACCAAAAGTCACTTACATTGAAAAAGAAAAAGTGGAACAATCAATAAGAGTAAATTTGGTACATTAAGTAAAAAAAAAGTTTTAACGTACTTATATTTAGTGACATGATTGAGTAAATATTTTTGCTTATATACAAAAACGGAGGGGGTAACACTCACATGGCCTACATGATTAGTAAACAAGACATAAATAAAACACACAACTTTATGTAGAGAGAAAATTACACCTAACTAGAAGGTCTATAACCCAAAAATCTCCAATTAAAGATTCTCAACTACATAAAGAGCCTCAAAGAAAAGATCTTTGATTGAGTAATACATTCTGAATCGTTTTCCATTTCAATACGCAATAGAATTAGAGTTATTATACAGTTGCATCAAGAATTGCCAAGATTAAGCAAGGTAATCAATGAATCACTGCGAGTGTATTTTACTAAAATAAGAACTTTATGGGAAGAATTAGAGCAATTTAGGCGTATGCCACAATGCACATGACCTATGACTTGTGTGTTTAGCCATAATAAATGTGAGATCCTTCAAATTGGAGGATAGAATCATTCAGTTCTTGGCTTGTTTGAATGATGAATACCAAGGTGTGGGATCACAAATGTTGCGTTTGGAATACAGGGATGTGAAGCATTCAACACTTGCCACACATGAAGAGGCACATTGTCTTTCAACACAAGCTGCTGATATCTGTATCTATGAAGCACCGACACATACACCAGGCATGTCACTGACACGTAGGCACCAAATTTAGTTTAAAAAATGGAAATTATTGAAGTGTATATGTCGATGTCCGACCCAACACGTGTAACAGAATACGTCTTCAACTTGAAGTGTCAGTGCTACAGAGATCCCTATGCATACTATTGGACACCGGAGACACGCATCGCATTTGTTAGTCTACTAATTTGTGTGTTTCATATAAGAATATTAATCTAATTGCAGTCAAGTTAGTTACCTAAAGGAAACTTAGTTGAAGCTAATTTTGCTGTGTTAAATTTAACAGTGACTCGCTGATAGAGAATGTCCTATATTTGCCACAATTCGCAGTAAATTTAATTGAGTAACAAAATTGTGTGTCACACAGTCTTGCTCACTGACTTTTGGTTCTAAACTAGGTAAGGGTTTGAGGAAGATTGGTTCAGCAAAACAAATTGATGGGTTGTCCTACTTACAAGTAGATAAGAATTATCAGGTTTTGTTTCTGATACAATTTCTGATCATGCAGGATTATGAGTACTTAATAGTCAGAAACTTTCATTAGTGAAAAACTTATCTTCCATAAAATACTTTTGATTACGAGTATTAGTATTTTTATGTTGTATGATAAGCCCTTGACTCTTTATATTAAGAATAAGAGACTATTAATTCACATATCATGAAGTGCATTCTTCCAGTTAGGCTACTTTCCCACCATGAACAATTGGCATGAACAAACAACACGCCACAGCCTGTAGCAGCTTCCCAGAACTAGTATATAACGCGCAGTTCCTGCAGAAATATTAAAAATAAAAAATGCACGCTCCCTACGCAGGCATCACCCTGATCAGGTTCGAAGGGACTATCTCAGCCTGAACTGCTAGCATACTAGCTTAATAGCCAGAGCTCATGCAGCTACAGGCACCCCTGGTGCATCTAGGGTGTTAATAACAGCCCAAAATCTAAAAGATGGAATGAACTAAACATGGTACTGAAGCAGTTTATTAATGAGAATTGGATAACACAACATAAGTAGAATAAAGCTGGAGTTATTTAATTTAATATAGTTCACAAACTGAAGTTTGTATTTTCCTATAGCTTGCAAATACTTCACCATCCTGACAGGCTGGTTGTGTAGCTAGCTCCAAGTTCTCTCATATGATTTGCTCCATTTATATAGCCCTAGAAAGTAATTTGTATAAGATAAACTTATATCAGCTGAAAAGAAACTTAGAAAATAGCACTTATGTAAGCATTTGGGGAACGTTATAAGAATAGCTTATAACATATCTATATGCCATTTTCATCGTATTTCAACAAGCTCTCCAGGATAAATTATGACATGAAAACAACTTATAGCTTTATGAAACAGTTTAACCATATTTCTTCTTTGATTAAAGAAATAGCTTATGCATACCCGCTTATATGATAAGCACATATTCAACGCTTATATGATAAGCACTTATCCAATAAGTGCATAGTTAAGGTGTTAACCCCAAATGAACCCTAGGTTTAGATTAGATTTTAGCTTATAGAGGCTTTTCAACAAGAAAATAATCTTTAGTTTCTAATTCATAAAAAAGTCTTTATAAGTTTATAGGTAAAAGCTATTAGAATACTCATGATTATTGTAAGATCATTGCAAGTCTTTCTTTTCTATATGGAAATTTTTATCTAAACCAGCTCTAAGTATAGCCCTTCCCAAACCACAATGGTTGGAGCCCCATGCACCCTGCAACCTTTTATTGTCAAATGAGAATAAATAGCTTCTAAGTTTAGGAAATCTCAAAATTCTACTTTATAAGATAGTGCTTCAGCCTTGTGTAATAATGTGGATTATGACATATTCAATATGAAATTTCCTACTTAATTAAGTTTTCTTATTAGTATATTTATATACTTGATACACAGCTTGTTTTTTTAAAGAGACAATGCACAAGTAACTTACCCCTCCTTGGAACTTAAGTAAGATGCTGGCAAGTAAATCTCTCCACCAGCTTCACCATGTTGTTCTCCACTAATGGTTTTCTTTGCAGCTAGAAATTCAGCACTCATAGCATTCATCCCCTGCTGCAAAGCTTCCTCAGCATCTCCATAGCCATGTTTCTCAGCATACTTTCTCACATCCTCAGTTATCTTCATAGAGCAGAATTTAGGGCCACACATTGAGCAGAAATGGGCCACTTTTGCACCTTCAGCTGGCAATGTTTCATCATGGAAGGACATGGCTGTCATTGGATCCAATGACAAAGCAAACTGGTCCATCCATCGAAATTCAAATCTCGCCTTGCTTAATGCATCATCCCATTCTTGAGCATGTGGATGACGCTTGGCTAAATCAGCAGCATGAGCAGCTATCTTGTAAGCTATAACTCCAGCCTTCACATCATCACGATTTGGCAAACCGAGATGTTCTTTTGGAGTCACGTAGCAGAGAAGAGCTGTACCAAGTGCTCCAATATTTGCAGCACCAATAGCAGATGTGATGTGATCATAACCAGGGGCAATATCAGTTGTTAATGGACCAAGAGTGTAGAAAGGTGCTTCATTACACCATTCTAGCTGCTTCTGCATGTTTTCAGGAATCTTGTGCATCGGAACATGTCCAGGTCCTTCATTCATCACCTGTAAAGCAACCCAACATAAACAAAAAGTACCTATTACCTCCAGAAGTATATTGATGACGATAAAATTGCATCATCTGATGATAGTTGAATATCATTTGAAATAGATAAGGTCACCATATAACGAATTCAAGTTAAAAGTGAAGTGTGCTATTTTAGTTTAACGAGATGGGCTAGGAATTTCATTGGCCATCATAGAAATGCAGAAAACGGATATGTAAACATTGTAGGGTCAGTATAAAAATTGAAGCTAAGAGGCCAGATTACTTTATATTGACATAATTTAGCAGTACCATCTATCAATAAAGTTTGATAATGTGTATTACCTGTACATCCTTTTCCCAAGCTCTGCGAGTCAGTTCGCCTTGAGTCAAGAGCTCAGCGAATTGAGCTGTGTCATTTGCATCATAAATGGATCCAGGTCTTAGTCCATCACCAATGGATAGAGCAACATCATACTGATTACAGATATCAAGTATGTCATCCCAGTGCTCATAAGCAAAATTCTCTTTGTGATAAGCTAAGCACCACTTTGCATGAATTGATCCTCCTCTGGAAACTATTCCTGTCATGCGCTTCGCTGTTAAAGGAATATACCTCAGAAGTACTCCAGCATGGATGGTGAAGTAGTCTACACCTTGTTCAGCTTGTTCAATCAGAGTTTCCCTGAAAATCTCCCAGGTAAGATCTTCAGCTATTCCATTAACTTTCTCAAGTGCTTGATAAATAGGTACAGTTCCAACTGGTACAGCAGAGTTGCGTAAGATCCACTCTCGAGTTTCATGGATGTGGCGACCAGTTGAGAGATCCATGACTGTATCACCTCCCCACATTGTTGCCCACTGAACTTTGTAAACTTCCTCTTCTATAGAGCTTGCAACAGCAGAATTTCCAATGTTGGCATTTACTTTCACCAAAAAGTTTCTTCCAACTATCATTGGCTCTAACTCCAAGTGGTTCTTGTTAGAAGGGATGATAGCTCGTCCACGAGCAACTTCTGACCTCACAAACTCTGGGTCAAGCTTCTCACGAGTCGCACAATAAAGCATCTCCTCAGTAATGATTCCCTGCTTAGCATAGTACATCTGAGTGAATCTTGGAGAACCCAATTTCTGTCTCCTATCAATCCACTCTTTTCGCAATTTTGGTAGTCCTAATTATCACATCCATGAAAAGAAACCAGTTAGATGAATGTAAATTTCTGAATGCTTGGTGTTTGTATGAATAAACAACCAAACATAGATTAATCCACAAGTTAAAAAAGCTTGATTTTCATACCTATCCTTGGGTCTACATTTTGGGGACCACTAGTATCATAGTTATCAAAGTGTGGTTCATCACCAGACAGATGAACTCGTCGAAATGGAACTTTGAGCACATGACCAGTTTCTTCATGAATGACTTCCCTGTGAACATGATGATATATTAATTACAGCAGGATATCTGAAGACATGTGTGCATAGCCAAATGATTTGAAATTGAATTCCATTAATAGATTTAATAGCATAAATTAAAGATGACAAGGCATACTTGTGTTCTTTTGTGCTCTTTGGAAAGCATTGTTCAAAGGAAGGAAGAGCATGAAAATCAGGAGATGCAGGGTCAATTGTGTGCTTGGTTTGTTTGGTTTTGTCTGCATTGGTAGTAGGAGGATCAAATGTTAATGTGGCTCTTGGGTTCAAAGCCATGGAAAATGGAACTGAGTCCTTCTTCCAAGCACTTGAAGTGCGTCCAACAACATCAAACCGAGGCAAGAAAGTAGCATTTGACTTTGATTGAGAAGCATGGTTTCCACTCTTGCAAACAATTGATGTCACGTTAGCATGCACCGACGCCATCTCGATCCAAAACTGCAGAATTCCAGATTTTGAAAGGCAAATTTTCAGTTATTTTACAACAGGTGTGCATGTAAAATGTGCATATATGTCTGACATATAAGAATAAATATGAATTGATTATCAAAAATTTAATTTCAAATACAAATTCTCTCGTTCGCAGATTAGTCGGCTAATTAACTTTGTGCTCCTAAAAAATCCATACCAAATCCCCTTACAATGGTTTTCACTTTACATCATATTTATGCAAACTCTTAAAAGAATCAATTAGACAAAGAAAACATTTATTCTACATGTAACAGAATGGAAGCAAGACAAGATGCTTTTGAAGCTTAAATCACAACTTCAAATAACTGTGTATTGTTCCGATTCTTAGTCATGCTTCTTTAAAGAAAAATTAACATAATTAAAACAAAATAAAACAACCTAAAAAGATCCAGATGCAAATTCACAAGGATTTGAGTGAAGATTCTGCAATCTCAAAAAAAGCAGAACAAGACAAAAGCAGATACTTTCAGACAATATCTTCCATGCCCTTTTTATTCCAGCAGCCCCCCTTTACCCCAAATGGCATTTCTGACACCAATCAAGCCATATTAAGGTGAAAGAGTTATCCAAATAAACTCATATCAAAAAAATTAAATTAAAAATAACCCCCAAAGTGGGATCAGCTACAAAAATTTACAAAACCACAATACCTATTGGAAAAAAAAAAAAAAAAAAAAACATTTACACTTAGATCCTTTCTTAATGGTTTTGATTATAATTTTTCTCTTTTTGTTTGTCACCAATTATTAGACTATGCTTCATCTGATTTACTCTCCTTGCAAAGATTTTGTTCAATTTTCTTTGTGCATGTATGAATCAACTAAAGTGAGACCATCTTTTCCATGCTATCTCACTTCTCTCCAATGGATTCACAAAGAAAGAAATAAGTTAAAAAAAACAACAAATGAAAGACACGTCAAACATGATCATCATATTATATAGTATAGTAGATGGAAAATGAAGTGGTGCATGACAAATCAGAGTGTGTCAGAGAGAGAGAGAGAGGACCTGAGGAAAAGGGGTTGGTGTTCTTATCTATCTGCAATACAATGGCGCAGTTTGAGTGAGTGAACGTTACTACGTTAACGACGAAGCTTGTTTGTGTTTTATATTAAGAGCGAGTGACAAATACACAAACAAAAAGTGGCACACGATGCCGTGGTTCTCGTGATTCTTTCCCTTAGATATTTTCACTACTTTTGGAAATTTATATGTTAATTAAATGAAAGGGGTAAATACGAGAAAATGATATATTACGTACATAATTAAATTATTATTTCCCAAACACTCTTTTCCAACGCAAAATTACGTAATGGCTCTTCCAAATTTCCAAACGCTTCTTCAGTCGTCACAAAATAAAAGATAGATTTTCACCCTTTTTTTTCAAACGCTCTTTACGTAATATAAACTCTTTTGTACGTATTTTTCAAAAATGTATGTATCACCCGTGCTGCCAGCAGAGGTATACATTTCATTTTAACTTAAATTTTCAAATTATTGTTTGGGGATTAAAAAAGAGCGAGTTGAATGTTTACGTATATTATGTCAAAAAAATTGACTACTTTTGACACCTTAGAAAATAAATCCACTATGACAAATTTTAATAGGACACGTTTATTAGATTAGATTGTATACTAAAAAATATTATAGTTAAACTAAAAAATCATTGTTTAATATTTTAATATAAAATTTAGTCCTCTTTTTATTTTTTGATATTCAAAAAATAAAATTAAGAATAAAAGATAACAGTTAACACATTTTTATTTTTTATTAATATTTTTAATTAAAAAACACATAATTTACACGGACAGCGGAATGGTCCCCCTCCCCATCCTCATCCCAGAGTTGACAGTGGGGGAATTATCTCTCTCGTCCTCGTCTCCACATGGAAAAATTCCCCATTCACGCTCCACTATGGGCAGTCCCCATCGAGATTCCCACGTACAGGTAAAAAGCACTCGTTTAGTCGAGTGTGAGACTGTGAGGGAAGGATGAAACAATGCATCCATCCATAAGTATACATAACAAAGATCCTTTGGTCACTCTAAGATCTTCATCATGATCTTCATCAAACTTCCATCTTGAGTAACACCAAGCTTTGCTATCTCCGAACCTTCATCGCAGAGAAAGAGAGTCAGTAAGTTGTAAAAAAGTAGATTAAAAAATACTTTATTACCAGATATTGGGATGTTTATTATTACTTATTTAAAAAAACAAATTGTTATATTAAAATATTATGTTTTAATTAAAAATTTCATGTGGCACTCAAACATGGGATGCCACGTCATTTAACTTAGTACCACTTCAACCATTAGTTTGACCAATTTCGGCTGGGGGACCAAAATCGTGAATGAACTATTATAGGGGGGCCAAAAATGTAATTAAACCTAAAATATTTGATGTTATAAGTTTGAAAGCAAGATACAAAAAGAAATTAGAATATCAATATTAGTATTGCTTATTCCCCGTATCTTCTTTTTTAAAAGGAAATTATTCCCCATATCTTATTTGCCTATAAAGCTCCATAATTAATGAGGTATAATATTTTTTAGAATTGACAATAATTTATGATATTTTATTTTAATATGAACATTATATATTTTTTTATTAAACCTTATATATTCATTCTATTATAACATCTATAACTGAATAATTAATAGTTTCTTTGACAAAAATAATTAATAGTTGGAGAATGGTAAATATTTTACTTAATAATTAATAAA
The DNA here is from genome assembly GCA_963573325.1 of Astragalus glycyphyllos. Taxonomy (NCBI): domain Eukaryota; kingdom Viridiplantae; phylum Streptophyta; class Magnoliopsida; order Fabales; family Fabaceae; genus Astragalus; species Astragalus glycyphyllos. The sequence continues at coordinate 57,524,350 of OY754307.1, forward strand.
AACATAATGATGCATTAGATTAGAATTTTTTTTATCATACGTGCGATATACAATATTAGTTGGAGAATGGTAAATATTTTACTTAATAATCAATAAAAGCATAATGATGCATTAGATTAGGTTTTTTTATAATATTGTTAGTATCCAACGACTTTGCCAGCGACTAATCTAATTTTGTAAAAAAAGACTAAATATGGAACGATCTATTGCAATCTAATTAGTATTACTCACTATTAGGAATAAGATTGAGAGTGATGATAAAAAAAAGATGAGAGCAAACAAAAGGAATACAGAGCAGCACCGCTTTTCACATCACGCGATAGGGTTTGAGAGAAGTCCCAAATTTAGTTGGATATAGTGACTGTGCGAAGAAAGAACCATTAGTTCAAATTTTATTTTATCTTAGGGTTTCTCTCTTGGTGAAAGTTGTGAAATTGTATCCACGAAACACTCTTGCATTGACGATCGAGACATTGTCTCTAACAGTGTAAGTAATGTTATGAATTATGGTTTGTTGGAAAGTCTTAGCTTAAAACTATGAACGCTATTGAAAATTAAGATTTACGCTTCACCTTAACAACATTTGATTTATCTTTGAACTTTTTAAGCAAGTCCTAATCAATCATAATCCCTCAAACATGAAATGTTTTCTCAAATATATTCTCGATGAGTCCCTCACATGAACTTTGAAGAGAACCTACCAATGAGGTCAGATATGTTCCTAGGAAAACCCATAGGATTTATATTCAACATTATTCACTAAATAAGTATTGGATATTGTTGGATATTCAGTAGTATCCCTATTTAAAACACTAAAAGCTCCTCCGAGAATTCAAGAAGCTCTGAGCAAGACTTTTCAATCAGGCTCACTGCATTGTGATTAAACAGAACAAAAGTTGCAAATTCAATATCATATATATGACACACAGCTTCACAATGTCCTAATTGCACTACTATTTATGATAATTTTAATATTTGGATTTGAATAATTGTATTCACTCTATCCATATCATCATATCCATCATTGCTTCACCACCAAAAAAAAATCCATCATTGCTTAGTAGTTACTTACACGAACCCAAAATTACTACTTAAAGTAAGTTGAATGCCATGTGAGCACAAATGAAACATAAAATTGAATTCTAGTTTTATATTTTGCAACCCCAACATGTACTAAAATGAAAATGCAATGCAAAAGACAGAATATTGGTAAATGGAATAAAAAATTTAAAGTTGAAAAGAATGAGGAAAACCAATATACAATTATAAGAATACTTACGGAATGAACCCAAAACAAGTTCAGCACCTATGTTGTAACAACTCGGCTACCTTGTTGCTCTTGTGCTTCTGATAGTCTTCATCTTCTCTCGATAGTGGTTCCGGCCGAAAGGATTTTCAAAGCTACAACAGTGATCAAAACAGGGGAAAAAAACCACATTGTTATAAGGGTGACAATAACACTTCCGTAACCGGACAACCATAGGTGTACCTCCATCGCTGCATCAACACATTTTTGTTACTATTATAGCAATATCTCACTATTTTCTACATTTGCTATTCTGGGTCTGATTATATATATTGGGGAGTATACCTGTATACAATACAAATGTAAGAACAACTATATCCTTAATTTCTCACTATGGAGGTTGACTATATTGTAGGCACAGTCTTCAATCTATTTATTGAAATGAGATGATTGCAAAATTGATAAACTTAGGAAGTACTCCAAAACAATGTTATGATTTCAAAAGCTGAATCTTTTTATCCATAAAGATACTACACTGCCAAAATTCCTCTAAAGCTTTATGATCACAGAAGCCGAAGGGGAAAAAAACCATTTGAACATGATTGAAGAAAATTTCAAAAACTTCAAAGAATAAAAATATTACCAAACAAAAGTAAAGAAAACTCATTTACTTTGACATGATAAAAAGACAAACTTTACAACAGAAGAAATAGACTCAAAAACAAATCACGGTAAGATGCTGAAAAAGTTGTGATGGTTTAGAACGTCGGCGTCTTGTGGCGGTGGAAGTGGCGAATATCGTTCTTCATCCTTCGCACAGTATCGTGGCCAACTTTGTTATGATGCTAACGAAGGAAATTCTTCAGAAATTTAGGGAAAAACGAAACCCTAACGAAGGAAGATAGAAGGAGTGATGGTCCATGGAGATAGAGAAATGCAATGCTCTGTTTCTTCTGATTTTCTTCTTTCGTTGCTTTGCGTTTTGAGTTGATCAAGATGAAAGAAGAGATGAAGGACAAACTTTCGTAGTTCATCAAAAAAAGATTGAAATTTTGTGATAGAAAATGAGAGAAAAAGAAGGAAGAGGAATGTGCGAATGAGAGATGAAGAGAGATTGTCGAGAGAGAGATTGGATCCACAAAATTAGCATTGTATTCATTATTGGATCCACAAAATTAGCGTTGTATTCATTACTTGTTTTTTGTTTTTTTTGAAACTGTCAGCTCCAATCAATGTTATTAAAACCGACCCGATGATCGACCCGAGCAGGTCACTGGGTCATTCGGTCAATGGTCGAACCGAGGGGTCACTAATTGATCCGCATGACCCGATATCAATAAATTTGGTATTAAATTAATATGAGAATTAGAAAAATGTAAGATATTATTAGTCAATATTTTTAAATTTAATATAATTTTGAATTAAAAACAAATTTGAAAATCAATAAAATTACTCATATTTAATAACATTCTAGTTAATAAATATATAGAATCTAAAATCTATGGAAAGTGATACAAAATATTAGATGTCAAATAAATATGATATATAAATGTAATATATAAGTATTAAAATACATATAAATAAATATAATTAGTAGGTAATAGGTTTTGCTAGAAATAAAAGAAAAAAAAGGCTATATATTCTATAATACGCCTCAGTTACAACAAAATGTGGTTGCTCAAATGGTTAGCATTGGAAGGTGCGAGTGTGAGGAAGGGGGTTTGATCCCCTGATTCTTCATTTTGAGATATATTTTGAAAGTGGACAAACTCATGATTTATATTACTTATGATATCATTTTCTCACAATATATAAATATATATATATATAGTGAAATTATTATATACCAAAGAAAGTAATTAAGTTTTTTCTTGATAAAAAAACTACTTACACTTATCTACTTTGATATATATATATATATATTTGTCATTTTCTATATTAAGGTTAGGGATTTATTTATGTTGTTAATGTTAGCTGTAGTTTGATCACCTGTAGCTTGATAATAAGAATTGAAGTTCAATTATGAAGTTAACTTTGAATCACGTGATAGAATAAAATCACCTAAAATCTAGTCCTCGTAGTATCCTCTAGTTTGATAACCAAATTATTACGATAAACATTCATAAAATATCCAATAAAGTATAAATTAAAATATCCATACAATATAAATTAAAATAACCTAAATCTAATCGTCATAATAGCCTCTAGTTTGGTCTTCTACGTTCCCATCCGGACCAAATATTACTAAAATCATTTTCGTTGAGATGGAAAGTTATGATGGAGTACTGCTACTGGATCTAATGTTGGGGTTGCTGCTAGAACAAAGACGGTTAGACACTATACAACTAGTACGGCTGAAAAGCACCGTAAGGTTGCTACAGCTGGTGCGATGGACGAAATGATGATGATGATGATGATGATGGCATAGATAGCATCGTAGAATGAGTCATCTCCATAAAATGCTGCAAGCGCTCCTCATTTCTTCTAGTTTTCTCCCACATCTGTTGATACAACCGCCGCTGCTCCTGTCGCTCCTCTTCATGACGGCACTCCCGCTTTTCATGATGGACATCACTTAATTGTTGCGTCAACTGCTGAACATTATTAATTTTCGCAGCAGTGGGCATAAATGAGCGACCAATACTCTTAACAGAAGGTGGTGTATTCAGATTCCCAATGGTGCTTTCACCACTTTTTTGTGAACCAACTCACTTTCTCCGAGCTTTATAAGCCTCTCGACTCTTCTCAACGGGATCAGTAGTGGTGTCACTACTCTATTGCTGAGTCTCACAGTATCGGGTCATTTGTTTCTGCGTTTCACAAATTCGTCGGAAAGTCCAAATTTTGCGGAGCGATACCACGAGAAAAATCGCCGGAAATTCCAATTTCTTTGTGCAGGAATGGTACCTAGGGAAAAAATCTGTCGATAATGCGCGTTATTCTTGTAGTGGTATAACCATAAAGGGGATGTGAAATCGTAAATCGTAACTATAATCATAAAATTGTACAATATTCATAGATATATATTGAAGATGTATTATATTTAATTACTTCAAAAACTTAATTATTATTAACATTGATTAGCCATAAGTTCATAAAAAAATAACTAATAAATCATAATTTATAAGTCACAAAACTAATTAAGTTATTATAAAGAAATCCACGAGAACCATCAACTGAAATTCCATACTTCCAAGCAATATCACTCCTATTTTGAGCCATTAAAGAAAGCAAAAACAAACAAGCCAAAAACTGCAAGCAAAAATAAAAGGTGAGGTATTGTTCTGCCTCTGTTGAGAAGTGATAAACCGAGGGAAATACAAGAAAGAGAGTAGTGAAAGAAGAAGTAGGGTAAAACTTGGTTTGTTGAGAAGAGATAAACAGAGGCAAGCAGAGCGCACCAATCATGAAACCGAACGAACGACCAAGAAGGGTGGAAGGGAAGCCTCTAGCAAACAGACTACCGAGCATGAACGAACAGGCTATGGAGCACGAACCCACAGGGTGGTGGAACAGGAGCTGAGTAGCGTGAGACAGAAGAGTTACTTGATTTTATTTTTTTATTTTAATAAAAAACAAGTAATTGAAACGTTTTTTCTCATGGTAAAAATTTTTAACCCTAATATTTTACTAAATGAAAAAGCAACAGGGTTACAAACTGAGTGCTTGTCTTCTTCACCCGTGTCTTTGGTTAGGATTTAGAACCAAGGGGCGCAACATAAGAAACATAAAGGGCTCATCGGGTGCCATGAACGGTCGAGAATGTTTGCAGTCGCAAAAAACACAAAAGATTACACGATTTTACAATTTATGTGATTCCACCCAATTCCACCATTTTACGATTCTACTAAGCATCATAATTGTTGGAGGGCAGTAAATCATTAAAATGTGAAATTATACGAGTATAATCGAAATTCAAACTAGCGCAACAATGGAGTGCATACATTCCTCTTGTTCAATCTAAATGATCTTCTACCGAAGAGAAACCAAAGTGAGTTCTTAAAACAATTCATGGAACATCTCTCAAACAAGTTTTATTTTAAATACCATGGTTATCCTCATTACTTCCTCTGGAAGCAAACTTATCACACTTGCTCGGTCTTTTTTGAGATGCTACTTGAAGTACCATATAAACTTATAGCTTTTATATTTTCTCCCAATTTTACTATTTATACTTTTCTAAATTAAAAATAAAAATAAACTCTTATCGTTGTAATTTTATATTTATTACAAAGTTAATCAACCAATTTTACCAAACACTTCAAATTTAATTATTTGATTTTTTTTAAACTATAAATTATCAGCAAACTTTTTAACTGTTTATAACTTATTCATACCAACTTAGCCATGGCATCGTGGCTTTGAGTGATATGACTACGACTATGACATCGTAATTTAGCAAAGAAATTCAACCACATGGAAAGATGGTCCACTAGAAGCATATTGCATTATTGTTCTTTAGCTAATAAAGACATACAAAAAAAGTTGCATTTAGAGAGCAACAGATATTTTAGATTTCTTACAAAATATAAAGAATCAGACACAATAATCACTATCAATCATGCCATGACAAATGGACCAAAAACGGTATTGCTAATTATCCAATGATGAATGATGATACCTCAACCTCAACTAGCAATAGTTTATTATGCCCTGCTTTATTTCTTAAAGAAAAGAGTGTCCCATTTAGAAAATGACTATTTTTACTGGGGGCAACTATTTACACCCCTTTCTACACTATGCACCCCCTCCAAAAGAGGTTTACTTTTTATTAGACTTTGCTGTCCAAAAGCTTATCTCCAGAAAACTTTATACCATTCAGAAATAGTCATCCAAAAAATAGGGTGAAAATGGGAGGTGTGTGGAATAACATACAGCAAGAGTCCTATAGATTTCACATAATCAAACTGTATACAATTGCTATTGCTAAACAATTACATTTGTAGACGATCACATATCATGTCACCTAAATAATAGCCAGTATAAACAAATTCATATACAAACATCTATGTGACCTCGGCAGTTAGGACAAATGAAATCCTAGAAGAGCAAATAATTTATATATCTATGCTTCTTTCCATTTCCCCGTGGCTTTGGTTGCTTAAATAAATTTGAGTTATATAACACAAATAACAGGTTGGCTATATGCTTAAAAAAGATGCCAAAATTCACCTTACAGAAATATACAAAGTTGTAAAGGTGAATTCATGCTATTTGAGATATAATTTCACTGGCTTCAGCTAAGTGATGTTCGAAGTCATACCCCAAGTTACATTGCACATTGCTCGCATATTGAACAACTCTTCAACTGTCACGAACTGATCTGCAATGGGAGAACAGATTCCTGCGCACTTTTGACAAAGAGTGCAAGCTCTGTCGGTGCAACCACCAATCTTAACCATTCCTGTAGCTCTTCACCCTCAACCTTCTCCTTTTCTGAAGAATAAAATGAAATGGTTTAACATCATCAGTATCAATGTATGGTCATTAAAATCTCTTCACATGCAAGCACATTTACCTTCCAAATAAGCACCAAGACCCTCCAAAACAGTAGGATTTGCGCGTATAATGCAAAGTGCAACAGCCAGTGCAGACTGCAGCAATGTTTGCACCTCTCTTTGAACAAGATCAACTAGGTGTCCCTTTTATGTACAGACTAAAATCAGTATATGGAAGAAAATTAATGGAAGAGGAGGAAGAAAGAAGTTAATTAACTGCAGTACCTGATCTCTTCCCCAAGGAGCTGAACCCGCAGAATCGTCAATTCCACCATTGGAAAGAGTTGATATTGACACAGGGCCTATGGTCTGATTAAGACCATATTCAGCTATAGCCTTGTATGCCATATCAGTTGCTCTTCGTATGTCATCAAGTGCACCTGTTGACACCCGACCGGAATAAGCAACTTCTTCAGCTGCGCGTCCTCCAAGAAGTGTTACCAGCCGACCATGCAACTCATCAATGAATAGTAAATATCTATCCTCACTTGTTGGAGGAGTATAAGTGAAGCCCAAAGCTCCTCCAGACCTCGGCAATATACTTAGTTTCTGAAAGTATGAACAAGGTATTAAGGCATTGAATCATCATTGATTATTGAACCATTTAATGATCACGGATGAGGAACACAGAAATTTCCAACATACAACTTATTTACATAAAATATACATGTGGACAGCAACTATTTTAAGGACAAAACTTAGGTACAGTTCCAACTGTCCTATTCACAATGTTCCTCACTATAAAAACTGTCTCTTTGCTAAAAAATAACTCTTTTCTGTGAGTATAGTAGGAACTGGATGTGCTCCAATCAGTGTTGTCAATGATAGATGGCAGTGAGCCAAAAATCCGCCATTTTAAGCCGCCATAAAACGCCATCCTTCACAAATTGGCCATGGCGGTTGTCCAGAAATCCGCCACGGCGCCCTGCCACCATCGCCGATATTTGACAACACTGGTTCCGATCTAAATTTTATCCTTATTTTATAGTAAATTTTACAATTCTTAGTGAAGTATTAGTTTACTAATTAGTTTAGACATTATTCATCAACCCTGCTGTAATTTCTCAATACCAATAATGCAAAAATGAATATCAAAATTAACACAAGCACCTCATGTCCCTCATCCCCAACCCCCAAAAAGAGAAACAAAACATTCTCTTGTCAATGGGCAACATGTTAAGAATCGCAGAGCAGAGACAATATTATGAACTAGAAATCAAAAATCATCAGAGGTAATTTTGAACATAAATACAGTTTGTAGCAAGTTAATTCCAACAACCCAAGTACACATGTAATACAAGCTCAATATGTATATCTGTTGTAATGGCATTCTTGAAGTAGCTAATAATAGAGCATCTTCAGTGATTTACCTCAACACGTGGTTGTCCAGGAAGAAGCTTTGCAACAGCAGTACCTACTACAGCATGACCAGCCTCATGTCGTGCAACAACAGCCTTCTCATTTCCTTGCAACTTTGCAGTCTTCTTCTCTATCCCCTATAACAAGAAACTTGGTTCATATTCCCCAAATTGATTATAAAATTGAAATTATTGTCATTTGACAGTTAGAAAATGTAACCAATCTTCATGTGTAAACAACTAGAAACCATAAAGAAAAACTTAAGTTGGTATTTGGTAATGGAATACAAGTTATAAAACCGATTACAGCAATGCCACTTTAATACACATCCATATCCAATTGTTTGAGTAAGCTACTTAAGACCACTAATTTGAGTCAAATACATACCACAGTAAGTGGGTGTGACTTACAGCTATTGATCTTTCTACAGCGTGGATGAAATCAAATTTCTCCACCACAACTTTACTTTGTCTTCCAGCTAGTAAAGCGGCCTCATTCACTAGGTTTGCAAGATCTGCTCTGTAACGATGTAACATGTGCCAAATCAAATTCCAATCTCTATGGATTCGAATAAAAAAAAAGGAGAGTATGTGACAAAAAAATAGAAAACAGCACGGTTACCCAGTAAAACCAGTGGTCATAGAAGCAATGTCACCAAGGTTAACATCCTTGGCTAAAGGAAGCTCTTTTTTGGAAACATGAACTTTCAGGATGGCTTCTCTCCCAATCCTATCAGGTGCTTCCACCTAAGAATAATTTATGGGGAGTTCGTTACAGATATGCAAAGTGGAGAATTCATCTTTTAATATCAGTAACCCTGTATTAAGACTAGAATACAGACCATAACTACACGATCAAATCTTCCTGGACGGCGAAGTGCTGGGTCCAAGACATCTGCCCTATTTGTAGCTCCAAGAACTATCACTGCAGAATTGCTGTCAAACCCATCCATCTCCTGCAATGCAAATTTAACATGTTAGCCTTATAGGGATAAGGGGAGGGGGGTCCTTTTTTTTTTTTTTTTACATTTTAAGTAAACAAATAATGTCAAAGGATTGCTTACAGTGAGCAACTGATTCAAGGTTTGCTCTCGTTCATCATTGCTGACAATGCGAAATTTACCATCACGACTTTTAGCTACTGCATCTATCTGCATACCAAAAGAAACTAATGAGTTTAACATTTACAAGAGATGTTGAACCAAATCATCTCATGCAACAAGAGAATACATTTGTATACCTCATCGATGAATATTATGGATGGGGCTTCCCTTTTTGCCCTTGCAAAGAGATCTCTTACACGAGAGGCACCCATGCCAACATACAACTCTACAAACTCACTAGCAGAACAACTTATAAATGGCACATCAGCTTCCCCAGCTACAGCCTTTGCTAGTAGAGTCTTACCTGTCCCAGGAAGACCCACCTGTAAGATAAAACAACCGATAATTACTGCCTACATGTCAATCCAAAGGAATATTAAAAACCATCAAATTACATGATATACTACCACCTCAAACATGCAAAGAAGACATAAGTGAAAATAGTTCAAGGATTTATTCCTAGAACTACCCTGTGCAACGGATGTAGGTTAGTCAAACAAAGTTTTGGTCCAGTTTATTGCAAATTAAGAATTACTTCAATATGAGAAAGAACCGTTCTTATAAAATAGTAGGCAATTCTGCTGAATAATGAATTTTAGCTGCAGATAACTCCTTTTGAAATTTCACAAATTTGACCCCTTCCTAGAAAAAAATCCACAACTACAAAGTGTTGGCCAATAAAACATGACAGTTCATCCTGGGATCAAGAGGATAATATCATACAAATATCTCTATCCAGAACTCACCAATAGAACACCGCGAGGAGGACGAGCACCAAGTCTTGTGTATCTGTCTGGATTTCGAAGAAATTCCTGTCAAATGAAAATCAGCATAGTCAAACTTCCAGTATCACCAGAAGTCTCAATGAAAATATAAGATTAAGCTGTACAGTAATTAACTAAAAGCCTCTGAAAGACCGTATAGATTGTAAGCGCTGATAATAAGAGAGAACGGCCTACCACAATCTCTTCTAACTCCTCTTTAGCCTCATCCACACCAGCAATATCTGCAAAAGTGACTGTTTCACCTCGTTCAGATGACTTTGAACCAGAAGTGCCTGATTTGCGGTTCCGAATCTGACCCGCAGACTGCTGCACATAGCATACAATCATTTAGAAAAATGTATTGTTTAAAAGCTGTAGGAAACAAAGTTGAATGAGAAGGCACAATAAACCAACATGGGAGAGGAAATGCAAACTCACACCTGAGAAAAGCTTATAGGTAATCGTTGGAGAAGCCCTGCAAGCACAGCAGCATAAAACAATGCTATCTGGAAACATGAGAATGAAGTCAGCATGCCATGCTATTTATGGTATTAGTGACAACTGAACTATATAGCAAATTGCAATAAGGAGGTGAACTGGTGAATATTATAAACCAGTGGCATATTTAACACATTTCAAAAGGTTTATTGATATTGTGTGGTGCGTGCACATCAACCACATGAAGCCTATATAAAACTTGGCTTCTTTTATAAAAAGTATATAATTTCAAATGGGGCATTGCCTTACTGAAAATTATCCTTCCTAGATAGCATTAAGAAGGATGAGAGGTGTATCCATGTTTCTAGTGGCCATTCAAGAAGTACTGAAGTAGTAAATTACAGAGCCTATAGCCCTGCTCCTTCACCATAGCTATTAGGGGTATTCATGATATTGAATTAACTCATAATCCAAACCAGCCCAATTAAATTGGTCGATTGATATGGCTAATTGGTTCACATCATTTCAAACCCGAAAGAAACCAACTACGATAAGCTTGGTTCTTGGATTATTCCTTTTTCAACCCAACCCAACCTGATCGCTTGATCAATTTGTTTCATTTAAAAAACTCAAATTGATGCATTTTAAACATTAGTATGTAGAACTCTCCTCTACTTTTATATTTTCTTATTCACACTGACATTCTCTTCTAGTGCTACCAAGTGAATGCAATTATGCTTACTATTCAACTTCATTACCATTTTTAGGTATATACACTAATGATAAACATAAAGTTAGAGTTGTAGAATATTTGTCGAACTTTTTTAATAAAACCCAAACCAAACTCCAAACCAATCGAATTAAATATGATATGTTTAGATTTTATTCCAAATCCGAACAGAAAACCAACCCATGAACAACCCCAATAGCTATTGATATTGATCATTAACACAGGTTTACCGTACTTGGTAAAAGCTTTGCAGTCATAGAAAGAACCATAGTTGTTAACTTTTATTAATCTCAGGTTTAAATAAAGTGTATTCAAACAAATAAACATATCATAATAAAAGGAAAAAAAACTTCACATCAAGCTAGAACTATGGTGAGAGACTCTTAATATCAATTTCCAGCATCAACCTCCTCACACTACAAAGTAAGTTCAGCTGAGGCATAACTTGTAAGTTGTATCTAAAGTTCCCAGCACCACAATAATAAATAACTATGATGCCATTTTATTTTATCAAATTTAAAATATCCCTAAGATCACACACTAGTACTATAATTTCCTTACCAGAGCAGAGTTAAAGAAACCACCAGAACGCTTATCAGGGGAACCAAACTCCACCTCATTATCCAACATCTTTTCATAAGGAGTTCTAATATCACTTGGCCTTGTAGTAGTATAAACAATCCTCTTAGTTGGTGCAACACTCTTCAACAAAGACTCTGATTCCTGCAACCTACTATTACTACTACTACTACTACTACTCCCTATAACTTCACCATCATTAACATTTACAACACCAGCTTTCAATTTAAACATTATGTGAACCCCATCAACTTCCACTTTCCTCACTTGGTTACTATTGATTCTACTCAAGAATTCACTATAAGGCACACTCACAAACGTGGCAGGAGCTCGAGGCTCCGACCCGGGTAACGGAATACCAGGTCGGAGCAACCGCATAACGAAAACCACAATCCCTAATTGTAAAAGTAAAACCCCAATTTCCTGTGCTTGAATTATGGGTTGCCACCTCCACTGTTTCCATTTCCACCACCAACCTCTCCTCCCCTGCTTCTCCCTTCTCCGGTCCGAACCAGAGCTCGGGGAATTGGTATCATCGACAACCGGCCCGTCGCCGGTTTTTTCATCACTGGGACTTGAACCAGCTGCGGAATCGGTCTCACTGGTGGAACAACAAACCCACTTTCTAGGTCTATGGTTTCCCCATAATTGAAATCTACGTGAATCGTTGGGTGAAGTTGGACATCGAAAACGACATGAACCGGGGACAAAACGACGGGGTTTATTGCTGTTGATGTGGAAAGGGGTAACCCTAGAATTTGCGCGGGAAAAGGGCCGTGTTTGGTGGTGGGAATTGAAGTGAGTTATGGATTTGTTTTGGGTTAAAGGAGATCGATAGTGAAAGTGATACTCAAGAGGTAACATTCGAAGAGAGTGAGTGAGACCCAGAAATGAAAATTTGAAACTTGAGAAGTGTGGTTGTGGCGTTTTGTGTAAGCGGAATTGCGTTGCAGAGTCAGAAGAATGGTGGAGGATGAGAAAGAGAAGAGAGGAGGAGATGTGACGGAGAATATCAGCCGTTGGATTATTACAAAGTTAATTCATGCATTATTAAAATATCATAAAGAATTTCGCTCTTTAATCATTTTCTAAATAAGAGAGGATAAATAGTTTAGGATTAACTTAACGATTAGATTTTTCAGTTGCATAAAAAAAACTTAACGATTAGATTATTCTGTGTTGCATGTTAAAATTATTTATCTTTTATTGGAATTTATTGTCTTATTTATCCATTCTCAATGTTTAAAGATAGACTTGGATAAGTGGTATGGGTCTCTTCCAGCTTAATCAAGGATTTGGGTTCGAATCTCAGGTTTATACCCGAAATCCGTCTTTGCAGTGCGTGCAGAGGATACTCGATTTATACCAAATGTTCAAAGATAGACTTGGTTGTAATTATCAAAAAAAATGATAGACTTTGTCAATTCACCTTGAAGGTGGTGTTGGTTGCTTCATCAAACAAATCCACAACTCTATGAGGGTATATCTTTAGTAATTTGAAACGGCCTGACCATATGGATTGTAAATTCCCAGGAAACTATTTGAGTCTTGATATGAACAATAGGACCATTGCTCCTTCAACCAGCTATCTTCTTTGAATCTTTTGGTGATGTCATGCCTTAGTCTTCTCCTTGTAGATTGCTGAGTTCTCATAGGCAAAATGCCTAATTTCTTCAAGTTCATTCAGTTATAATAGTCTAGCTTCCCCTGTCCTACCATGGTTAAAATTGAGCTTTTTGATAGCCCAATGTGCTTTGTGTTGCAATTCAATAGGGAGGTGGCAAGCTTTGCCATACACAATTCTGTAAGGGGACATTTCCAATGGTGTTTTGAAGGCTCTCCTATAAGCCCATAAAGCATCATCCGAATGTAGTGACCACTCCACCATCTTCTCAAGCATTCTTTTGATTTTTCTTTTAGACAATTCTGCTTTTCCACTTGTTTGTGGGTGATAAGTGATGTGCAAGTATACACAGTCGCAACAAGTAATAAAGTGAAAGTAGAGTATCGTTCTCACAAGTATTGGATTAATTTACAAATTTGAAATCAATAGTTCACTAGTGAAATGTAACCAATAAACAATATGGTAGGAATGCAAGAATGTAAACAAACAGAAAATAAACAAGCAAGTAAAGTTGAATTGGGATGAAATATATGATGAGAAAGTAGTTGGAATGCTGCCCACTAAGTAAATCACTTTTAACCATATTATGTTATATATGATGCAGGTGCACTAGAAGCTGTTGCATTGGAATTATGTTTTTCAGTCACTTTCGTCAGGGTTTCATTATAATCTCTTATATTCTAAATAAGTTCACCCCTGTATATGAAGTACCCACAGTATCACCCTATGGACTATGATATCCTATGTCTAGGTTTTAGCATGGAATTAACAAAGTTTCATTTATTAAACACTTATCCATATTAGTTCTTCAGTCCTAATCATAAACCATGTCTGTATTTATGATTTGCATTAACTTTTAGTTGGCCAATTCTAAAGATGAATATGAAAGAGTTATCATGCAAGAACTAAAATGCAAACATCAATATATAACATAAAACTAGTTAATGGATCATTACAAGGTTTATGGCATCCCAACTACAAGAGAGTTTAGCTCATGCTTAACATTACTAAGGACATACAAACTGATGTAAATAACATGTTCATATTACTGAAAAACACAAAGGAAAAGAAGTAGAGTAGAAGATACACAGTTTAGTTCTCTTTGCATAAATCAGCCCCGTAATGCTGGAGCATCGCTTCGATTTGCACTGTGCAGGGAGCCTTCCTTGCGCAGCATGTAGTTGCATGAAGGTGAAGGAAGAAGTTGTCAAGTTCTTACTTTTCCAACGAAACCAGCTCTAATATGATTTAAGTGAGTGAATTTTGGTCTCTTTGTGAATGAGAAGGTGAAGGGTATTTATAGTCTCCTTGAGAGAGGTTTCTTCATAGTTGGGTTTTCTTGAAGAATAAGTTTGATTTACTTTTTAAGTCCAATTGCATCAAAAGTTGATTTGAAGATGATTTGATATTGATTTGGACTAAAGAAGAGAGGTCCAATGATATGTGAACATGTGCACCTAAAAAGGTGCAAGTTGCAAACTATTGTGGGCTACAAAAGTGACCAAAGTGATCCACTTGCATTACTTTCTGCAACTTTTGACTATAAGCTCATCATGATGTCATCAGGAGAATGCAGAAGCATCAGTCTGCCACTAATGCTAAGGCATTGAGTGCAGGGGCATTGAGTGCTGGAACAACTAATGCTGTAGCATTGAACAAACACATTAAAATACAACATGGGGCACCAAAAGTGCCAAATGATCACAAATCAGTTTCTAACCCTCTTTTACTCTAAACAACACATATCAATTACTTTAACAATAATATTACTTAGAAACTCATTGATTTAAGTCCAGAACATATAAATAACTCTATATAAATAAGAGTTATCACACCCCCAAACTTAAACCGTTGCTTGTCCTCGAGCAATGACACTTGACAAAGACAAACAAACAATACACATAGAGAATACAAAAACAAAATCAGTTGCTTCCCTAAATTAAACAGTTTTTCAAAAATGATCTCATTGGGCCCAATTTTCATATTCACACTTCTCACACACACACACACCTATGTCTTTCACAACATTTAAAATTATTACTACTCATTAAGTGAGTGTGTGACTCTTAGGACATAGTTTCGTTCCTAGCTATCTTCAAAACTTCACTTAGCCTTGGAAAGAGTAGTTTTATGTTGATCATGCCAAGAGTTTTTCAAAAAGAAGAGTAGACTAACATCTTCACATAAGATTTGGGGGCTTTTAAGCATGACAGAGGGCTTTGGGTTAAGTATTTCAGACTTTTGGTCAGTGCACTACTATTGATTTGGAATTTTCACAATGATGCAGCATTGGAATTTCTAAATGTTATTTGCATGAACATTATTTTTTCTTTTCTTATCTTTGCTTTTTTTTCTTCTTCTTATGAATATTTGGAACATTTGCAGCATTTGTTTCAGACAATTGTAGCTTTTTACATTGTGCACTATCTTTGACAATAGAATGTAACATTTGTGAGCCTATTGCACTGATCTCCTATATCTTTATACTTAGCCTCAATATATCTTTAGTCACCCTCAAACTTAGCTTCAAATGCTACTCTAATTTTTTTTGTAAAAACTTAGAATAGATCTTGGTCTACTAACACTAGCTTTAGCATCGGATCATTTCACAATAGCTAAGTTCTTGGCTAAGCCTAGAGTTTTGAGTGTAAAAGCAACAATAAGACTAAATAATTGTTCAAACAAGGCTACTCAACACATACACTTTATCATCATTAAATTCAGCCCAAAAAGAAACATTATCTATTACTACAAGGATAGAAAGTGCAACTAATCATGCAGTGTCCCCACTGCATGATCAGAAGGTCCTCCCCCCAACTTAAAATCCAGCAGTGTCCCCACTGCTCATGCAAACTCTTATGGGAGAGACCTTTTGGACAAAGATGATGCTGCGACTCTTAGTAGATGAATAAGAACCTCTCAAAGGCAAATAAGTATATGAGTTTTTCAAAGATAATTCAACTACGGCGACATTATATTAGGTAGATATAATGTACCACATCTCAGGCATGCTCAGCCACTTGTCCTTGTCTTGCCTCCCATAGCCCCTAACAAATAGCGACTCCTTAATTTCTGCAAGTCTTTGAACCCAAATAATTCAGAATATAGATCATAACGTGAGGTTATATCTCGCCCATATCATCTCCTAGACAACTGTTAACTAAAAAAGTAATTTAATATCTACATACATTTTTTAAGAAAATAATTAATTAAATATACTGTCTCTGTCATAAATGACCTTGATGTATCTATCGAGAACGGAACCAACTGTGACTCTGTATCCATATATGTTCCATTTTTTAAACAAATTAAGTAAATATAATAAATTAAATACGAAATGGATTTATCGATTATATACATAAATCCGATTTGGTTTTTTACAAAATGGATTTATGTGTATAAAAGATAAATTTGTCGTTGTAAAAAAAAAAGATAAATCCGTTAACAAAAAAATAACGGAAGTAATTTTTAAAAACATAAATCCGTTTTTAAGGTTTTTGAAAAACGGATTTATATATATTTTTATTGTAATTCCGTTGTTAACCACATTAAATGACAAATGAAAGTATCCTTTTGGATATACTTCTGTTTTTGAAAAAAGTCAACAACGGAAGTAACATTTCAATGCTTACTTCTGTTGGAAATCGAATTTATTGCAAAATTAATGATTAACAGAATTACCTCCTTTGTAGGTAAATCCGTCAGCCAAATAAGTTTGTCCCACTCAGAGAATTTTGGACCAAAATATGAATTGTGTAATAAGTGTCAAGGGTATTTTCAAAATATGGTTCTCAATATCAACATTGTCCGAAAGAATATTATCACCATCCTTCGTAATATAAATTCTCTTGGTAGCATTTTTAATCTTGGTCACTCTATGAAAAGAAAGCGGTACTTCTATCTCTAAGGTTGTTCCACTTGACTCTAGCTTTTTACCATATGTACTAATTGTAAGAAATTCACAGTATAAAGAAGGGTCTGTCTAACAAAACACAGGGGAGGATAGGTTATTAACAAGGTTGTCATAGAAATCGTATGGTAGTAACTAGTATTTTCCAATTTAAAGCCATCTGCAAAACCTTGTTTGTATTGGAATATTATATTTTTTCTTCTTAATCTATTTTTCTTTGCGCATTCCCATTTAAACAGCTATTTCCTTCTCGTAACTGATTAACTTAGACTTTCTTCAGAATGTATTGTTTTTAATTTGCATGTTAGGTGCTTGACAAAATGCTTGCTAGGATATAAGTTGCTCTTTTTTGACAAACAGATATAACTTGTTTGTCCCCATTAATATTATCATTTTTATGAAAACTCTGCATAGTAATTAAGTCGATTCATTCATCATTAGAATCAGTTGTGAAAATTGAAGAAATTTTTTAGAATTCAAGGATTGATAAGCTGTAATTTGATAAAGACAAATTTAAAATCCATTTTTTTTGAAGTAATGGTAATGGCAAGCGTATGTGATTACAGAAACTTCAGAGAAAGTTCTCCTTCTTGTGTGTCTGTCTAGTTATAATTTTTGTTTCCTTTTCTTTGATAACTATACTGATTTGTATCTTGACTTTTTCTTTGGCAACCATTTTAGGAACATTCGTTTAATGTCATGTTTCATGTATTTTACCTACTGCTTTGGTGGTGTTTTGATCTCATTAAATGTTACAGAATGTTTAGCAGGTTTATTGCTTAGACGAGTCCCAATTAGTTTAAGAGGTTCGTGGGAAAAGGGTTTGATTCCACACTCTTAGCTGCAATGGAAGAGGTATTTTATTCTTCACATATTTATTTGTATACTAGTTAAAAACAAAACTCGGTCTTTTTTTTTTGTTACCTTGTTTTTGGTGCATAGTTTCTACCGGCTTTGTCGCTGACTAATTTACGACGCCGGGGAACCTGGCTGGCCACGAGTATCCGACTTTGTCGGAGTTTTCTCTCACCTAAGATTCCAACCCAAAACCTTAGGGTGGGATCCAAGTTTAGTTACCACTTGGACCAACCCGTTCTGGTAAAAAAAAAAACTCAGTCTTTGAATATCACATATGGGTAACAGGTTTTGTTTTATTTTTTTTTAAAGCATTGTGACTTTCATGTGGCTAAACCATTAGCTTGGTATACGTGAGATAGGCTGTCAATGAAAAATACTAGTCTTAAACAAAACTCAGTCCAATGGAAAGAACCACTAAAAGTGTGTTAAAAAAGGGATTTGAAAAACAGATAAAAATCACTAAAAATTTAGTTGTAGCAATTAGCAAGCATAACATCAGAAAGCAAGGATCACTAAAAAAATGTTGCTGTATATTAATAACAGAGAAGTTATAAAAGTGTTGCATCATTTCAGATTAATAACAGAGAAGTTACATACATATGTGTTCCTTTCCCACGCATAACTTATTATCATGTTTACTAGTTACATACATATCTAAGATATAGATACTCTAGGATGGAGAAATATATGATCTCAAAAAAAAAGAAACTTATGTTACATTTAAAATAACTAGTTTTTAACAAATGAGTAGTTGAATTTGAAGAGCATGGGTTCAAGCAACATCTTCAATATAATCTGTAACTCTATTCCTGACATTGGCATGAGTGGAAGTTTACACATTATCTGTGAAAGCCTGCGATGCCGCCGCCAACCAACTCAAGATGGAGAGCCTCTTCTAGTTCACACAATACATACGCCATTGGCGGTCTGTTAACCCGATGCTCCTCCAAGCACTTCCAAGCCAACTCAGAAACCTTGTTCACAGAATCCATATTCACTTTGCCAATCAAATATGGGTCCAACATTTCATGGAAGGTTCCCTTTTTATGGCAGCTTATTGCCCACAATGCCAAATTCATTTGCTGTGTTGGACGAGCATCATCTAAAGCAGGCTTGCCACATATAACTGTGAATAAGGAAATAAATAAGTTGTAAATAGTTGGTTTCTTTATATTTGTATTCGGCCCAAGCCCGTTAGGTTTTCACATAGAATAGTCTATTTAAACTTATTAGTGTTTGTATTCGAGAACGATCATACAATCAATAAAACGGAACTACAGCTGCTCTGTAGTCGCAGACGTAGGCAACGGTTGGCCGAACTGCGTAACCAATATCGTGTCTCCTTACGTGACATGGTATCAGAAGGGTTTTGATCATACCTGTGATTTCGTTAGGGTTTCGTTCCAAACCGTGACTCCGTTAGCGACTTCTCCTTCAGTCTCGGTTTTGATCCTTCGTTGTGCGATCTCTCTTGGTGAGATTTTCCGTGGTTCGTGCACTCTCTGGTTGGTGCGATTCCTATCGCTCTGTGCTTCCCTTTCTGCGATTTCGTGACCTGGTTCGTGGGTTTCTTCGTGGGTTTCTTCGTGGGTTGCTTCGTGTGCGATCGTTATTGATTTCGTTCTGATCTTCATTCTCGTTTGCTTTTGGTTCGTGGTACTGTTCTCGTGATTCTCGTGATACTGTTCTCGTGGTACTACTTGTGGGTGTTTTGTTGTGGTACTCCATCTTGTTCCGGTTCGTTGCCTTCATTCTCCATTGCTTTTGGTTAGTTTTTATTATTAACAATTGAAATTGAAGAGTATTCTTGACGAGTTCGTACGCTTCTGCCTTCTGGTTAGCTTTTATTATTAACAATTGAAGAGTATTAGTTTGTTTGATTGAAGAGTATTATTAAATAGTATTTTGATGAAGAGTGTTTGCTCCCTGGGTTGGTTTTTTTATTATTTTGGAAGACTATTTGTTGGTTTTGGTTGTCTCTTGCAATTGGAGGAGTCACGCTTCTTTTTTATTGAAGAATAATATTATTCGTGTTGTTGGTTTCTATTGGCTATTTTAATGGCCGCTAAAAGAGAAAAAGATAATTTTTGTGTTCGCTTTACCGGCAAGAATTATCCTGCTTGGGAATTTCAGTTCAAGATGTATGTCAAAGGGAAAGGATTATGGAATCACCTCGATGGGATTTCTAAGGCGCCGGAAGATAAAATTGCCTTAGACGCATGGGAAGTCAAAGATGCTCAGATTATTTCCTGGATCCTCAGTACTATTGATCCTCAGATGATCAATAATTTGCGCTCATTTTCAACTGCTCAAGAAATGTGGAATTATTTGAAGCGTATTTACAACCAGGACAATACGGCCAAGCGTTTTCAATTGGAGTTAGATATTGCCAATTACAAACAAGGTAATTTGTCAATTCAAGAATATTATTCTGGTTTTCTGAATTTATGGACAGAACACTCTGCTATTATCTATGCTGCTGTTCCCAAGGCGTCACTTTCAGCCGTCCAAGATGTTTATGATACTAGTAAGCGGGATCAATTCCTCATGAAACTTCGTCCAGAATTTGAGCATGTTCGAGGTGCTCTGCTGAATAGGAACCCTGTTCCTTTCTTGGATATCTGTGTTAGTGATCTGCTCAGGGAAGAACAACGTCTCTATACTCAAGGAACCATGGCTCATGATCCCGTCCTTTCTGAACCTGTGACAATTGCATATGCTGCTCAAAATAGAGGCCGTGATATGCGACAGACTCAATGCTTCTCTTGTAAACAATTTGGACATGTTTCTCGTAGTTGTCCTAAGAAATTTTGCAATTACTGTAAGCAGCAGGGTCATATCATCTCTGCATGTCCTACGCGTCCTCCACGACCGACAAAGCGTCCGGTGCAGGCATTCCATGCCACTACTAACTCTGTAGTTGATCCTTCCACCACTGGTGCATCTAGCTCTGCCTCTCGTCCTTCTACCACAGGTGCCTCTAATGGTGGTGCTCTACAGCTAGAATTAATTCAACAAGCGGTACTATCTGCTCTTTCTGCCTTGGGCATTACTGGTATGCCTTCTTTCATCCAATGGTTACTTGACTCTGGTGCATCGAATCACATGACGGGTTCCTCTAAACTTTTGCATAAGTTACGTTCTTATATTGGTAATCAGAAAATTCAAATTGCTGATGGTAGTACCCTTCCTATAACTAATGTTGGTGACATAAATTCTACTTTTCGAAATGTGCTAGTAGCACCGGGGCTTGCCTCAAATTTATTGTCTGCTGGTCAATTAGTGGATGAAGGTTGTGATGTTAATCTTACTTAGGATGGTTGTCTTGTGCAGGAGCGGGTGTCGGGGAAGGTGATCGCGAAGGGGCCTAAAGTTGGAAGAGTGTTTCCACTCCAGTTTACAAATCATTTATCTCTTGCTTGTACTAGTGTTTTGAATGTATGTGAGGATTGGCATAGGAAATTGGGTCATCCAAACTCTGTTGTTTTGTCTCACTTATTTAAGACTGGCTTGCTAGGTACTAAACCTATGGACTCTAGTGCCTCTGTTTCATGTTCTGTTTGCAAATTAGCTAAAAGTAAAACACTTCCATTTCCGTCTGGTGCTCATCGTGCTTCTACTTGTTTTGAGATGATTCATAGTGATGTTTGGGGAATCTCACCTGTTGCTTCTCATGCTCACTATAAATATTGTCACCTTTATCGATGATTATAGTCGTTTTACTTGGATTTATTTTCTTAAATCTAAATCTGAAGTGTTTTCTATGTTTAAGAAATTTTTGATGTATGTTGAAAATCAATTTCAAACCAGTATTAAAATTCTTCGGTCTGATTCTGGTGGTGAGTATATGTCTCATGAGTTTCAGGAGTTCTTACAACAAAAAGGTGTATTGTCTCAACGATCTTGTCCTAATACCCCTCAGCAAAATGGTGTTGCCGAACGTAAGAATCGTCACTTGTTGGATGTGACACGTACCTTACTTCTCCAGGCCTCTGTTCCATCCAAATTTTGGGTGGAGGCTCTTTCCACAGCTGTTTTTTTGATCAACCGTCTTCCTTCCACGGTAATTGGGTTTAATTCTCCTTACTTTCGTCTTTTTAAAACTCAGCTTGATTACAGTAGCTTACATACTTTTGGGTGCGTATGTTTTGTTCACCTACCATCCACTGAAAGACATAAGCTTGGAGCACAATCTGTCAAATGTGCATTTATGGGGTATAGTCATTCTCATAAGGGTTTCGTGTGCTATGATGTCTCTAACCATCGTTTTCGCATTTCTAGGAATGTGACCTTTTTTGATAAACAGTTTATGTTTCCTTGCCCTTCTCCTGGTCTGAATGATATTGCTATACTTCCCCAATTTTCTACCCCACGTTCACCTATAGAACGTTTTAAACCAGGACTCATATATGTCAGGAAACAAAGTGTGCAGGTTCACACTCCCCCTTCCGACGCTGATCCGCCACCTGATCCCGATCCTGCTCCAGTTGCACCACGGCGTTCTAGTAGAACGTCTCGAGCACCTGATAGATATTCACCAGACAGGTTTGATTCCTCTCATACTGCTTTAACTGCTTCTCTCTCTAGCACATCTATTCCTACTTGTTACTCGCAGGCTGTTAAAGATGTGCGTTGGGTGAATGCCATGAATGACGAACTTCAGGCCCTTCAAGACAATTTCACTTGGGATATTGTTCCTTGCCCTCCAGATATCAAACCCATAGGCTGTAAATGGATTTATTCCGTGAAACTAAATTCTGATGGATCTCTCAATCGGTACAAGGCTCGATTGGTTGCTTTAGGCAACAAGCAAGAATATGGTATTGATTATGATGAGACATTTGCACCAGTTGCTAAAATGACTACTGTTAGAATGGTGCTCTCTATAGCTGCTTCTCATGGGTGGTCTCTCCACCAAATGGATGTTAAGAATGCATTTCTTCATGGCGACCTGACTGAAGATATTTATATGACTCCCCCTCAGGGCCTATTCTCTTCATCTAAAGGGGTGTGCAAGCTCAAACGCTCTCTGTATGGTTTGAAACAGGCGCCTAGAGCATGGTATGAGAAATTTCGTTTCACTCTACTTGGGTTCTCTTTTACTCAAAGTCAGTATGATTCGTCTTTGTTCATTCACCGCACATCTACGGGCATTGTTCTGCTCCTTCTTTATGTTGATGATATGATCATTACTGGTTCTGATGCAGCATCCATACAGGAAGTTAAACTATTGCTTCAAGCCTCATTTCAAATGAAAGACCTTGGTCTTTTACACTATTTTCTTGGACTTGAGGTTCATTCTACCTCTAAGGGTATATTTCTCCATCAGCATAAGTATGCCACAGACCTTATTGCTATGGCTGGCCTCCAATCCGCTAATCCTGTGGATACTCCTCTTGAAGTTAATGTCAAATACCACCGTGACGAGGGTGAACTTTTGACCGATCCTTTATTGTATCGACAGCTCGTGGGTAGTCTTAACTACTTGACTATCACTCGACCCGACATTTCGTTTGCTGTTCAACAAGTAAGTCAGTTCATGCATTCTCCTCGTCATTTTCACTTGGCTGCGGTTCGTCGTATAATTCGCTACTTGAAAGGTACCTCTCAACGGGGCTTATTCTTTCCTATTGGGGTCCCTCTTAAGTTAATTGCCTACAGCGATGCTGATTGGGCTGGGAGTCCTGACACTCGCCGCTCTGTCACTGGTTGGTGCATGTTTCTTGGTTCTTCGTTGATCTCATGGAAAAGTAAGAAACAAGCAAGAGTCTCTATGTCCTCAACTGAATCGGAATATCGTGCTATGTCTACGGCATGCTCCGAAATACTTTGGCTTCGTGGTCTATTGGGTGAACTTGGATTTCCTCAAACTGAGCCGACATCTCTCTATGCTGACAATACAAGTGCCATTCAGATTGTTGCAAATCCGGTTTTTCATGAGCGTACTAAGCATATTGAAGTTGATTGTCATGCTATTCGTGAAGCCTATGATAATCGTATTATATCCATTCCCCATATCAATACTCAATTTCAGGTTGCAGATATTTTGACCAAAGCTGTTCCTCGTCCGCGCCATCAGTTTCTTGTTAGCAAATTGATGCTCCTTGATGACCCGCATCAATTTGAGGGGGGATGTGAATAAGGAAATAAATAAGTTGTAAATAGTTGGTTTCTTTATATTTGTATTCGGCCCAGGCCTGTTAGGTTTTCACATAGAATAGTCTATTTAAACTTATTAGTGTTTGTATTCGAGAACGATCATACAATCAATAAAACGGAACTACAGCTGCTCTGTAGTCGCAGACGTAGGCAACGGTTGGCCGAACTGCGTAACCAATATCGTGTCTCCTTACGTGACAATAACTTCAATCAACACGACCCCAAAGGAGTAAACATCAGATTTCATAGTGAGATACTTAGTTCTAAAATACTCAGGATCAACATAGCCTAAACTACCCTTTACATTGGTAGTCACATGACTCTTATCAAGAAGAGGACCCTTTTTGGATATGCCAAAATCAGCAACTTTTGGCACAAGATTTTCATCCAGGAGAATGTTTGATGACTTCACATCACGGTGAATTATGCTTTGTTCAGCTCCAATGTGAAGATAACAAAGTCCTTTTGCAGCCCCTAAGCATATCGAAAGGCGCTGCTTCCACGGCAGAGGAATAAACTTCCTCCCATAGAGATGACTACTGAGAGATCCATTAACCATGTAATTGTATACCAAAATTAGTTCTGAATCCTCATCGCAGCAACCTACAAGAGAAACAAGGTTCGGATGCCGAACTCCTGATAACAATTCAATCTCGTTATGGAATTCATTGAGACCTCGTCTTGATTCTTGATTTGCTACTTTGATGGCAACTGTTTTCCCATTTTCTAGTGTCCCTTTGTAGACTTTGCCAAATCCTCCTTCTCCAATAACCAGGTTAGGATCAAAACCATTGGATGCCTTTTGGATTTCATGCAAACTAAAATGTCTCACAAATTTGGAAGTGGCTGCTGACTTCTTCTTCTTCTTCTTCAGCCTGCAAAATTTTACGTAACAAAATGATAGTCCAAGAAATACCAGAAATATCAAAACACCGATGCTGTAGCCAATTATAATGACTGTTTTGAATTTCTTGCTACTTTCTAAAGATGTTGGAAGAACAATGTCAACAGAGGAAAATCCATTATCTCTATTACTTAACTTCATTATCTCCAGCCCATTCAAGGTCTCTTTTAGTGTGCTAGACAATACTGTTGTGGGACCAACACTTATTGTCAATGTTTCTTGTGTGGGATTGAACTCAAAGTCCTTGTAATATGGTTCAACAAGGTCACCAGAAAGTGTTGACTGGTCAAGATTTGTAAAAGTAAGTTTTCCATCCATAGATAGATTCCAAACCAGAGAGTTGGAAGACTTGCCAGTTATGTCACAGAAATGCACCCGAACAAAATGCCGAAAATTTGGGCTTACATGGAATTCCCAACTTAACTGAGATCCTCTTGAGGAACTTCCTAGTACTTTGACATTAGCATATACCAATGCAGGTGCTGTAATTGGTTTGAAATCAGGATGCTGCATAGAATAAATGTTTCTTGAAATATTAATAGCAATGCTTGTTGAGTGAAAGTAAGTTTCATCACTATCCCAACTCCTACCAAGGGGGTCATTTTGAGAAGTGATTGATCCACCTCCCACATTTAACCGGTAAAGTGTTTCAATAGCAAATTCTGAATCTAGATCGTGAGGGAAAAGATCATCTGGAATTGAGACAACTTGGATGGCATTAACAAAGACAAGTGAATTATGGTGAGGGATGAATGTGAGAGAGAATTCATCTGATGTCACACTGATAGCATACTCCTTGAACAAGTGATCAGAGCCACTGATGAAAGTGAAGTTATTGAGAAGCACAAAACTATAAGTGACTACTGTTATTGAAGCAGAGGACATTTTGTGATTGGAATCAGGAAAAGGATGAAAATAGAGGCGGATCCAATGCCTTCCATATTGTTTAATTCTGAATATATATGATGCATTCTCTGAGAATACTCTAGCTGACTTATAAAGTGGTGAAGGGACATTCTTTTTAGAGGTAATGGCAACAGATTTGTTTGCTATTATTTCAAGTTGGGAATGTTTAGAATCAGGAATGAATGTTTGACCCTGGAAGGTTATATTGTTGGAAGAACCACAAGCTACCAAATAATTATCAATAGGAGTAAATAAGGCAACTGATTCCTTTCCTGTGGACATAAGAAAAGCTATAACAAATATTATTGTCAACTTTGCCATCTTTGTTTCTATTATGGGATGAAATAAAACAATAATATCACTCACTGACTCAATATTGTAACCCAACTCCATGTTCTTAGCAAGCGAAGCTCACATTATATACAATTCTTGTAACCAATTACTTTATATATACTGCTCTTTAGATATAGAGTTAACACTTCGAACATTTGTACCAAAAAAAAAAATACTTAAAACAGTAGCTTCCTTTCTTTTTTTATTAAAAATTTAGATTTTGGGAGCACAGCGAAATTCCAAGTGAGAGAGAGTTAGGTTGTAGTGCTTTAGTTTTAAAGCAGCTTGTAGGTCCCACTGTCGGTTGTATTGGCAATTTCAGCAACATGGAGACGTCGGCTCTCAAGTGTGAGTGTGTGATAGTGTGTATGGTTAAGTGAACTTGTACTCTAACTTCCTTAATTTCTACATTTTGCAGAGCATAACCACCATTGCCAATTGAGTCAGAAAAGCAGCATATCTGTATCTAAAAATACCACCATAAGCAGCAGGTCCCGGTCAACCCTTAGCAATGTCATCGGTATTACACTTAATCACGTTGGGCGCTGGGGGATCCAATTAATCTCTTTGATGTTTGCAGAGCTTCTATAATTACCAATGATATTGAAGACCTTGATAATCATAAGCTTAGCAACAGAGGAAGACATGGATGATTTAGAAGCATTCCCAACTAAAGCAACATTTGAAAGGATTAAATTGATAGCCAAGTATAAGGGAATCACATTATTCTTAAATCTAACCTGATTTCTGCAATACCAAATGGCCCAAAAAATATTAACAATAGTAGCAGCGACAATATCTTGCAATTTAGGGCTCCAACCATGAGAAATCAAGTCTAAAATGTTCTGAAAAGAGGTTGTATCAATATGGATACCCATGATACCTCCAAGCCAGCTCCAAATATGATGGTCGAAAGGACAAGCGAGGAAGAAATGTTGAGAAGTCTTAGAAGCATTTCCACATAAGCTACAAATAGAAACAACAGTGCAACCTCTAATCCAAAGTTGATCATTGGTTGGCATCTTGTCATGAAGAGTCCTCCACAGGATAAAGGATTTAGAAGGTGGAATAAAAAGCTTCCAAATAATCTTGCTCCAGGGAACAACCAGTCCTGGAGGGTAACAGAAAAGAAAAGACTCCTTAAAAGTCAAGTCCCCAGAAACAGAGTGATCCCACATCAACTGATCCTCAGTCCAAACCAAGATAATAACTATCTCTTGAATTTCTGAGTGAAGTTGGGGAAGTGAGAAATAAGATCCGCAAGGATGGACCATTTACCATTGACTATAAAATCCCTATGATTTGCTTTAAAATTCTTGTGAAAATTAGAAGAAATACCAATAATATCCACAATAGGTCTTGAAATCCAAGTATCAGTCCAAAAATATGCTGACACCACTCTTAAGTTTCCAAGTCAAATGCTCAATAATATCAGAGAGATGAGATTTAAAGCCCAGCCAGATAGAAGAAGAAACATGATAATTCACCGGCTCTTTATTTTTAAAGACTCTAGCTGTTAAAAGAAGAACCGAATTAACAAGTTGAACTCTACCCATGATTGACAAAAGAGAGCCTTTCCAAGTTGATAGTCTATCCTTTATTCTATTAGTAATAGGTAATAAGTGTATTTTCCGAGGCTTTCCTTTAAAAAGCAGGACACCAAGATAATTAAAAGGGTGGGCACGTTGAGAAAATCCAAGAGAGACCGAAATAGCCGTGATACAAGGAAGAGATATGCTGCCGGTATAAACTTTGATTTCTCCTTACTTATCACCTCGCCAGAAGCTTGTTCATAAGAGGAAAAAAGATCCAACAAACTAGTTAAACTTTTTTTGGTAGCCCGACAAAATATCATGATATCATCAGCATATAGAACATGACTTGCCATACGATAACCACTAGAACCAACCATAAGCTGAAACTTACCATCATCAACCAACTTTGAAATACCCTATATTAGGAACTTCTTCAGCCAAACAGAAGAGAAGAGGGGACAAGGGGTTACCTTGTCTAACTCCCCTCTTACAGCCAAAGAAGCCAACAACAGACCCATTAATGGAAAAAGAGAGCTTGGCAGAGTGAAGGATAATATTATCCAGGAGCAAAATGTATCATCGAAACCAAAAGCAGCCAGAACTTGAAGTAAAAAGTTCCAACCTAAAGTGTCAAAATCTTTTCTGATGTCAATTTTAAGGGCTAATTGACCACCAAAAGATTTTTTCTGAAGCAAGTTAATAGATTCAGAGGTAGTACAAATACAATCAGAAATATTTCTACCTTTCACAAAGCCCCTCTAATTATCATAAATAATATTAGGAGCAACAAGGGCAAGTTTGTAAGCTAAAATCTTAGTAATAATTTTAAATTTTAAATTAGCTAGAGCTATATGTCTATAAAAATTGACTCTATCAGCCCCCTCAACTTTAGGAATCAAAACAACTATATTAGAATTAAAGTTAGGAACCATCCAACCTTGTTGAAAAAATTGCAGGGCCCAATTATACACATCTCGAGCAACGATGTCACCGTAATATTGGAAAAAGAAACCACCAAACCCATAGGACCAGGGGCACCATCCCCATTAAGAGAAAAAACAGCAGTTTTAACCTCCTCCATAGAGGGAAGACTGGTAAGCATAAAATTGTCTCGATCCGAAACTAAAGAAGGGATAACATCCTGAATGAGACCATTAGGATGACAGTCATTGTCAACTGAAAACAAATTCTGATAATAATTCAAAATATGGTTCTCAATATCAACATTGTCTGAAAGAATATTATCACCATCCTATCACCATCCTATCACCATCCTTCATAATAGAAGTTCTCTTGGTAGCATCTTTAATCTTGGTCATTCTATGAAAAAAAGCGGTACTTTTATCCCCAAGGTTGTGCCAGTTAACTCTAGATTTTTCCCACCAATAAGATTCTTCAAAATTTAAAGTCATCTGCAAACCCTTGTTTATATTGGAATATTATATTTTTGGCTAAATAGCATGTGTGGTCTTTTATCTTTGCTCTAGGTTTCATTTTGGTCCTCTATCTTTTTTTTTGTCCATTTTGGTCCCTCATCTTTCATTTTCGTTTCATTTTGGTCACTAACGTTAATTTTTGTTAACAGACGCCACGTTGGGTTTTGAAAACATGATTTTCAGAGGCAAACGTGTTTTGGGTTTTGAAAATTAGGGAAACATTCAAAACTCAACTAAAATACACCAAACCACTTGCAATAGACTTGAAATTGGTGCAGTAACAGATTGTTAGCAAAATATTTCAACAAATATGATAAAGAATTGAGAACGAAATCGAAATTAGATGCGCATTAGATGGTTTTTTGGCATATTTAATGACGAAGGGAGAGAGAGAGGGGGAAGGGGGAAAGAGAGGCGATGCCATTGTTTGTGGCTCGTCGGAGAAGATGAAGCTTTGGGTGTTTTTCTAGATTTGTTAAGTTTGTCAATTTGGTCCCTCATGTTTTTTTTAAGTTTCATTTTGGTCCCTTGGCTTATATGCCACATCATTTATAGAATTCGAAGTTAACAGTGACACTTAAGACGTCACGTCAGCAGTTAACTGTCAGTGTGTCGTTTGTTAACAAAAACTAATGGTAGGGACCAAAATGAAAATGAAAGATGAGGGACCAATACGGACCCAAAAAAGATAAAGGACCAAAATGAAACCTAGAGCAAAGATAAAGGACCACAAGTGCTATTTAGCCTATATTTTTTCTTTGCGCATTCCCATTTAAACAAGTATTTCCTTCTTGTAATTGATTAACTTAGACCTTCTTCACCATGTATTTTTTTGAATTTGCATGTTAGGTGCTTGACAAAATGCTTGCTAGGATATAAGTTGCTCTTTTTTGACAAACAGATATAACTTGTTTGTCCCCATTAATATTATCATTTTTATGAAAACTCTGGATAATAATTAATGTTGATTCATTCATCATTAGAATAAGTTGTGCAAATTGAATAAAATTTTTAGAATTCAAGGATTGATAAGCTGTAATTTGATAAAGACAAATCTAAAGTCCATTTTTTTTTGAAGTAATGGTAAAGCGAGAAATATAATGAGAAAAACGAGTGAAAGTTCTCCTTCTTGTGTGTCTGTCTAGTTATAAGTTTTGTTTCCTTTTCTTTGATAACAATACTGATTTGTATCTTGACTTTTCTTTGGCAACCATTTTAGGAATATTCGTTTAATGTCATGGTTCATGTATTTTACTTTACCTATTGCTTAGGTGGTGTTTTAGTCTCATTAAATATTTACAGGTACAACATCGAAGCTTCAGAACAAACCTCATAATATAAGATAGAAAAAATAACACTAGAGATCCTTTAAGTTATTTAATTGTAACAAGTTGGTTCTTTAAATTTTCTCGTACCACTTGGATCCTTTAAGTTACATAATGTGCACCCCATTAGTCTTCTTTTCATTTTTCGTTTCAAAAAACCCAATTTGACACTAATAGGGCTGACGTGGTCGTGAAGGAACCTACGTATCATCTGTCTCGTAACAATTTATTTAGTCATTTAAGACAATCGTCATGTAATAATTTGGTCCTTTCAACTTAAATGAAAAAGAAGATGAACCATTTTTTTAAAAAAATATATTTTTAAAGTATTAAATTGTTACATGATAATAGTCTTAGATGACCAAATTGTCATCAGATAGACATGTAGACTCCGTCATGGCCACGTCAGCTCTATTAGTGTCAAGTTGGATTTTTTGTAACGAAAAATGAAAAAAGAACTAACGGTGTACACATTATGTAACTTAAAGGACCTAAGTGGTACGAAAAAAACTTAAAAGACCAATTTGTTATAATTAAATAACTTAAAGGACTTCTACTGTAATTTTCCCTATAAGATAAAGTTATATAATATGATTATCAAAACAATTCTCGTGAGTTGCAAGTAGTGGAAGCTAATTATTATTGTCATCTTTGTTTCTTTTATGGGATGAAATAAAACAATAATATCACTCACTGACTCAATATTGTAACCCAACTCCATGTTCTTAGCAAGCGAAGCTCACATTCTATACAATTCTTGTAACCAATTCCTTTATATATACTGCTCTGCAGTTAACATTTAGAACATTTGTACCAAAAAAAAAAATACTTAAAACAGTAGCTTCCTTTCTTTTTCCATTAAAAAATTTAGATTTTGGGAGCACACCGAAATTCCAGGTGAGAGAGTTAGGTTGTACTGCTTTACTATTAAAGCAGCTTCTAGGGTCCCACTGTTAGTTGTGTTGGCAATTTCAGCGACATGGAGACGTCGGCTCTCAAGTGTGAGCGTGTGTATGGTGTTTATTTGTCATTTCGTTTATGCCGACAAAAAAACAACTTGTAAGGTGGGGTGTTTCTTGCTTATAATTTATTTGTCATTTCGTTAAAAATTATTGATAAATGGTATCTCTATTAAGTGTGGTTCAGGCTCTTGCTGGGACGTGGTGGGGGTCGATCCGGTTTGCTCCCGAGTTCGATTCTCGCCTACGTCAAATAGGGTGTTGGCCAGCGAAATGATTAAGAGCCCCAAGTAGCGAGCGCAGATTAGTTCTTCGTTGACAGCGTTGAGACACTGCGTGGGTCGCCCGCGAGGGTCCCATACCAAAAAAAAAATTACTTAACTCTATTGGTTTGGTGCGTATATATGTTGGGCAACAAAAATTTACGATAGAATTTGATACTCCATTAGATTTGTGTGCCTAACTCATACTTCCTCTGGTCCAAATTATAAGAAAATTTTGCAGATTTAGGTTCATTGAATAGCTGATGATGTATTTGACTTATATTATAGGCTAGATACATCAATTATTTAATAAATCTAAAACTGCAAATTTTTCTTATAATAGGACCGGAGTAGTACTTACAAAATTTATTGGTAACGTGATTGGTGTCTGTATGGATGTGGGTTCACTGCATTCAAGTGTGT
Source organism: Astragalus glycyphyllos (assembly GCA_963573325.1). Classification (NCBI taxonomy): domain Eukaryota; kingdom Viridiplantae; phylum Streptophyta; class Magnoliopsida; order Fabales; family Fabaceae; genus Astragalus; species Astragalus glycyphyllos. The sequence continues at coordinate 57,556,701 of OY754307.1, forward strand.
CCCTCTCTCATCTTCACTTTCTTTACATTATTTTTGAATAATAAAAGTAAGAGCTGAGATTGTTACAAACCCATTCAACAATTGGGTTTGCATTCAATTGCAGTGACTACTGTGAGCAGCAATTGCAGTGAATTGTAATCCTTGTCTGTATATAAACTCTTGTGTCAAACTTTATGTCTAACCAATGGGAGACTCAGATTTTCTTCGATTGAGAAAGAATCATTAACTTAATGAGACAACACTACCTGGGTAGTTTCTTATACAATGACATTATATTATTAAAGACTAATATAATGCATGGAATCCAAATTTTAGGTCTTTGGAAGATCAAAAGCAATGCATGTAAAGCATTCACTAGTGGAAAAAACGCCTTTTGAATCGGTTATTTGGCACATTTGGAATCGGTTATTGGCCGATTCATGTGCTGCCGATTCTAAAAGTGGGGACCTTTTTGAATCGGGTAAACAACCGATTCAAAATGTAACATTGTAAATCGGTTATTTAAACAACCGATTTGTAATGTTCCTTTTTTTTTTAAAAAAAGTATTTTAATTCATACCTATTAACCAAATTGCAATGCAAACTGATTTCCATAAAGCAGCAACTCATAATAATTCATAAATTTACTTCTATTGAACTTAAAAGTGCTACAAACACAAAATCGGTTATTCAAACAACCGACTCCAAATAGTGCTTTTTAAAGCAGATTTTGTACTGGTGATTATATATGTCTCATATTTGTATTACGTTACATATGTCATAGTTTTTGTAATTTAATTGGAGTTAGTTGTAAATTGATTATCTTTTTTGTCAACTCATACAGATGAGCTTTGCTTCTTATGTTAATCGATCATTTTTAATCTGAAATTTTCTAGAAACATTGACCCTCTTATGATCTTGTAACGCAATTCATTCTGGCTCGAAAAGATAAAACAAAAAAGCACAGCTGTAGTTTTTCCTATACGCGTGGAAAAGATTTTCCTTCTTTGGTATATATTTTCTCGTGTGACTTTTGAAGGTAAATCTAAGACTTAAATGTGTTTTGCATCACTAAAAATATAGAGATTTTGTTTCAGTTTTCTTAACTTTAGCCATCATATCACTCTTAAAGAATGCATAAATCAATTATCAATAATCAAAATAAATTAATCATATTTTAACACACTTTTTGGACAATTTCAACTCAGTTTATAGTTTAAAACAATTATATCTTAGGTGCTTTAGTTTCTACCACTTGAGACTATCTTTAACTAGTCGATTTGTTAGATTCTAGCAAAAAACTATTGAATGAGGGTGCGGAATCTCGTTCTGTAAGTATGCCTCTTTCCGATTTCTCATGATATGAAAAATCTCTTGGACCTCAATAATATTATCTTGGCTATGCCTCTTTGGAACAAAAGAACATTGAGCTATAGCCCAATCAACTTATGAAATGTTTCTCTAATTCGTTGAGCTATAATCTTAGTAACTATTTTGTAAGACACATTACATAATCCCATAGGACGAAAGTGCTTCATGATGTTACCTCTTCCATTTCTGAAATAAGAGTGATGAAAGTGTCATTTAGGTCAGCTATCCTCCACGACTCCCTAAAAATACTATGGATATGATTACAAATCGAGTCCCCAATTGTTGGCCATTGTGTCTGATAAAAGATATATAGCTTGGAAACCATTTGTCCCCAAGAGTGATAAAAGATAGTCCGAGAGCTTTTAAAGCTCCAAAAGTCTTCATGGTTTACAGAATCTCGCCATTTGTCACCTTCGAACCCAAACCTTGAGGCTCCGATTTAGTAAGCTTAGGAAAGGTCCCCTGCATACAAAAAGGCACAAACAAATATGCTTGAAGAGGCGTGTTTATTCAATGTCAAGCCAATTGACACTCCTATGGATCTAAATGTCAAACTTCTCTCTTATCAAGCAGAACTACTTTCAGATCCAGGGCGATACAGAAGATTGGTAGGGAAGTTAAATATTTTACTATCACACATTCATGGCTTAAATATGTTTTAGGCCCCTGCAAATATGGGGTGTTTTGGTTTAAGCCCCTGCAAATATTTTTTTTATTTATAAGCCCTTGCAAAATGACACATTTTGTTTTAAGCCCTTTTGTTAGCAAACTGTTAGTGAGACGTTAAAAATCTCTTCCACGTGTATATTTACAGGGGCTTAAACCAAAAAATATATATTTTGCAAGGGTCTAATAAATAAAATATATTTTTGCAGGGGCTTAAAATAAAATAAAAAACACACATGGAAGAGATTTTCAACGTCTCACTAACAGTTTGATAACAGAAGGGCTTAAAACAAAACGTATCATTTTGCAAGGGCTTATAAATAAATTCCTTTTTTGCAGGGGCTTAAATCAAAACACCCCATATTTGCAGGGGCCTAAAACATATTTAAGCCCACATTCATATATTCGCTTTATGAGGTTAGTGTGGTACATCATTTCTTGAATTCTCCTTTCCAAAATCATTACGATGTCATGATTCTAAAGTATGTTCAAAGTGCTCTAGTTAAACTATCTCATTTATGAAGACTTGAGGACATACTCATATAGTTGGCTACTAAGAGGTCGATTGGGTAGGCACACCCATTGATAGGCAGTTTACATCCGAGTATTATGTGCTAGTAGAGTTGGTAAAATGGGCTATCCAGTTCGCATTGGGCCAACCCACAGTGGGCTCAAGCTTTATGAGCCGGGCCAAAAAGCCCAAGTTGATATTCGGGCTCAACTTTTGTGGCCATAGCTCGACCCTATGCGGGCACTGGGCTTTTTTGGGCAAGCCTATATTATACGCAACGAAAATTAGAAAATGTTTTTCTAGAAATAAAATAAAAATATACTAACTCTATATGTTAAGTGAAATTTAAAATTAAATATCAAAATATTAAAATATAATTAGCGGTTCAGACAATTTGATATCTGCCTTCAAAAGTTAGAGAAATCCACCGTAGAAAAATTTAGCGTTACATGTTGATGCTATTTGAACTCCATTCAGACCTTGGACAACACTACACATTTCAACAATGCATTCTGGGTTTTTTTTAACAGTGCATTTCAAAGTTTATTTTAACATGTTTTAGGAGCGCATTTTTTCAATCCATAGACCATAGATACTCAGGCAGTACAGTAGCATAAAATTTCAATACTTTGAGTTCAAAATGCCAAATTAACTGACCATTATATAATATAATTAAAATAAGTGTAGTAAATTGGTAGTAATTTACTATATACTAATACACTTAGTCTATTTTAAGTGCATATTTTTATCAGTCTATTTTATGGCTATGTTTATTAACACCAAATAACTAGCGTTTAGTGGGTAACTTATAGAGGATAAGTCTGTGATAAGTCTATTTATTACATAGGTGATAAGTTGCTTATCGAAAAAAGAAAAAAAAACATAGGTGATAAGCCCTGTGTATATGATATATGCTACTGGAATAATACTACTCTAGCTAAAAGAAATGAGCTAAATAATTGTTCTGCTTGCTTCATTCATTCATTGAGGGTCACTTTATACAATCTGAGCTATACCTCAGAGCTTTCTAGAATAGTGAATAAGGACAAGTGCAGACAAGCAACGGTACAATGCCAGCTAGAATTTAGGAAAGCAAATCTAAAATTGCAAATAAAATAGAAAAGAACAAATATAGGATAAGAGTGGTAGCCGAACCCAATGCCGAGGTATCCAATGTAATATCCATTCCAGCCTTTAAGTGACAAAATCCTTCAAGTAAGTGGGCTTGACAATTATTCTCTTGGGCCGAGGTGGGCCAGTATCATTACCATCCCCATGGAAAATCACCTTGTCCTCAAGGTGAAAAGTTTTAGACAGCTCCTCCCATTTTTCCCAGCTGGTATCTTTTGGAGGCAAGCCAAGCCATTGGACCAAAACCATTCGGGTTGCTGGTGTGGTTGAATGATCAACCTTGTGGTCAAGTATCACTAATGGTTCAATGATCGGGTTATTATTGATGGCATTAAGAGGGAGGTCATCAGGAGTTGTAGTGAGGGGTCCTTTGTGAGGTTTAAGTAGAGAACAATGAAAGACTGGATGTATTTTTGAACTATCAGGCAATTTCAGTCTGTATGCTACTGGTCCGATGCGTTCCAGTACAAGGTAAGGACCATAAAATCTTTTGGTCAGCTTATTGTAATTAACAGCAGCAATAGATGTTTGTCTATATGGCCTCAACTTGACATAAACCCAATCGCCCACATTAAATGACATGTCTCTGCGCTTTTGGTCCGCATAGAACTTCATTTTCTCTTGAGCTTTGCACAATTTTCTGTTCAGCAAGTGCAATGTTTCTTGTCTTGAATTTAACAGATTATCTACTGCATCTATAGCTGAAGTACCTAGCAAGTAGTTTGGAATTGTGGGTGGTGGTTTACCAAATATTATTTGGTATGGGGATAGGCCAGTGGAGGAGTGATGGGAAGTGTTATAAGACCATTCTGCTAAGGCCAAAAACTGATGCCACTGTTTTGGGTTGGAGTGGACGAAGGCTCGAAGGTATTGTTCTAGGACTCGGTTAAGAACCTCGGTTTGGCCATCAGTTTTCGGGTGATATGAGGTGCTCATACGCAATTTAGTGCCATATAGGGAAAACAACTCACGCCAGAAACGACTGAGGAAAATAGGGTCGCGGTCGGATATGATACTACGTGGCAGACCATGGTATTTACAAATAATATCAAGGAATAGAGAGGCTACCTTGTGGGCAGTGAAATGAGTGGGAAGGGCGCCAAAGTGAGCTCCTTTGGAGAATCTATCAACAACAACCAGTATAGTAGTGAAACCTTGAGAGTTTGGAAGGCCTGTGATGAAATCTAAAGAAAGATCTTCCCAAATGGCTGTGGGGGGAGGTATGGGCTGTAGCAATCCTCCTGGTTTTTTTGTCTCATATTTGGTATGTTGGCATACTTGACACTCAGATATGTATTTACGAACATCGTCACGCATACCTTGCCAAAAGAAATTATCATGTAATCTGAGAAAAGTTTTCTGAACTCCCATATGCCCTCCTAGAGGTGAGTTGTGAAATTCTTGTAGTAGCCTTGGAATGAAGGAGTTGTCTTTGTTGATCCATATCTTCCCTTTGAAGAAAAGGAGTTCCTGATGAAGCTTGAAATCTTTGTGTTGTGCAGGATCTTGTTGCACTTTTGCAGCGAATTCTTTGAATTGAGGTGAGAGTTGTAGGCACAAACGGAGCTCATCCAAAAATACAAAGTGAGGCATGATTAAAGTAAAAATTTGGGCCTTGTTTTCTATCCTTGACAAAGCATCAGCAACCACATTATTTTTACCGGTTTTATATTGAATGGAAAAGTCATAACCAAGTAACTTAGAGAGGTATACCTGCTGCTCTGGGGTTTGTATAACCTGAGAGATTAATTCTTTTAAGCTTTTGTGGTCTGTGTGTATGACAAAAGGATGGCCAAGAAGGTATTGTCTCCATTTCTTTACAGCAGTGGTTATAGCATGGAGTTCTCTTACATAGGTTGAAGAACGTAGGAGTCTTGGGCAGAATTGCTTGCTAAAGAAAGCTATTGGGTGTTTATGTTGGAGCAAGACAGCTCTCATAGTGTTGCTTGAAAACGTGAACGTTCTTTTGTGCAAGTGTACACAATCGTAACAAGTAATATAATGAAAGTAGAGATCGTTCCCACGAGGATTAATTTGCCAAACAAGAGTTTAATCAAAGTAACAATTAGTGATTTTAGTAACAAAAGTAAATGACACACAATTGGTTGGGTAACAAGTAACAAACAACTAAAAAGGTATTAGGGTAGTGGAAATCAGATTTGGGACAAGTTGAGATGCAATACTTCAATAAATCCATTAAAATGCTCAAAATGCTATGTTAAGTGCTGCAGCACTAGGTGCTGCCGCAATTGTGCATTATGTCTAATGCTTAACACTAGGCTTTAGTCGCCCCAAATTATGTCTAATTCGGAAGAGATTATTTCCCTAGGCTACTGGAGAACAAGCAGCATTACACCTAAGTGTTTTACCTCATGGCTTATGCCTCTCCTATGTCTAGGACTCAAGCAAGGAACAACTATATGTCTATAGTGCAACATACCATGTTATCTTGTGAGATATATATACAAACCATGTCTGTGAATGTATATCTACTTAGATTAGACGGCCAATCCTAATCTAAGATGGAAATAGTAAAAACACACAAGATAAAGCGCTCAACACAATAACACAAGCATTAAGAACAATTTAACTTCATTAAATTCATAATAGCATCCCAACTACAGAGGTTTAGCTCATATTGAGCTTACACAACATTACAACTAAACTAAACATCAAGGGAAGTGAGAATTTCATACTAAACCCGAGAAGAGAAGTTCAACTACAAGTCTTGATACTGAGACAGCTTCAATGGTGATCCACCAAGCAATTCCAGCTCTCAAAATGTAGCTCCTTCGAAGTTGAAGTAGATCTAACGTTGCTGCAGCAATCAATATCCCAGCAATTGATTCTAAGTAACAATGGAGGCACGAAAACTTGAGGCTATGTCTATACCTCAGGAATTCGGCTTAACTTAATTCTGGGAAAGTGTGTCTATTTATAGGAGATCCCTTGGGCAGAGAATAACCCTAATTGTGGAGGCGCATTTTGTCCTTTTTGAGGGCAAAATGTCATTTCTACCCAATTCCCTAGGTCACCAAGGAATCTTCAATGATTGGCGCGCACACTGATGATGGGTGACAGCTGACAGGTGTCCTTTCATGAATTTCCGTGTTTCCTTCAGCTTTCTCTCTCATGTTGCGCATTTAGGCATTGCTGCCACAATAGGTGCTGCAGCAATTAAACAAACACATTAAACCACAATTGGGCACCAAAGTGCCCATTAATAACATAATTAAGCTTGCACCTTTAATTATTCTAAACTAACATATTTACAACATTAATCACTAAATTGCTTGAGAATTAACAATGATTTAAGCTTGAAATAAGAGGTAATAACAATCATATTTGATTGTTATCACATAGCTGTACCTGAGGCATCTGTTTCCAGGTCAAATGGTATAGTGAAGTTGGGTAAGGCTAAAACAGGGGCTTGTGTCATGGCTGTTTTTAGTGTATCAAAGGCTATTTGGGCTTCTGTGTTCCACTGGAAGGCATCCTTTCGGAGTAGTGTTGTAAGTGGTGAGGTTATTGTGGCATAACTCTTGATAAACTTTCTATAAAAACCGGTTAAGCCGAGGAATCCTCGCAGGGCAGTAACAGAAGTGGGAATAGGCCAATCTACCATTGCTTGAACCTTAGAGGGGTCAGCTTTAATACCTTCTTTAGAAATGATATGACCCAAATATTCTAACTGACGTTGAGCAAACAAACATTTAGAACGCTTAAGAAAAAATTGGCCAGTTAATAGAGTAGAGAAAACCTGTTGCAGATGTGCAATGTGATCATGTAAAGAGCTGCTGAAGACCAAAATATCATCAAAAAATACAGCTACAAACTTGCGGAGAAACGGTTGGAGGAGCTCATTCATCGCTGCTTGAAATGTGGAGGATGCGTTGCATAGACCGAACGGCATTACCTTGTACTCATAGTGTCCTTGATGAGTGCGAAAAGCCGTCTTAGAGATGTCTTCAGGATTCATTCGTATTTGATGGAACCCTTGTTGAAGGTCCAGCTTAGAAAACCATGAAGCACTTCCAAGGTCGTCTAACAGTTCATCTATTGTAGGCATGGGAAAACGATCTTTTATGGTGATTGCGTTGAGAGCTCTGTAATCTACGCAACAACGCCATGAGCCATCTTTCTTCTTGACTAGCAGAATAGGCGATGAAAAGGGACTCCTACTAGGTTGTATCATTCCAGTTCGCAACATATCACTAATTTGGTACTCTATTTCACACTTTTGATAGTAAGGGTAACGGTAAGGGTGGACATTAACGGGAGAGGAATTTGGAATAAGGTGTATTTGGTGATCACAGGTTCTAGGAGGGGGTAGAGTTTCTGGTTTGTTAAAGAGGGTATGGAATTGTGAGATTAGGGTTTCAATTGATGGGATTGGGTGGGTTTCGTTTCTGTTGGTTGGGGTGGGTTCAGGGTCTATATGTTGTAAATGAAATAGGGAAGAGGCTGCATTGGTTTGTAGGTATCTTTTGAATTGGGTGTGAGAGGTCTCATTTGGTTTGAAGGGAGCATCTGAGGAGAATGTAATGGAGTCACCCATTCTTTGGAAACTCATAGAAAGTGAAGAGTAGTCCATGAGGACTGGGCCAAGACTCTTTAGCCACGGGGCTCCAAGAACAACTTCTGTGCCTCCTAACGGAAGAACGTATAAATCAACCGTAAAATTATTGCCTTGGATTTGAAGTGGGACTTGAGGGCATTTGTGAGTGCAATCTAAATTGTCGCCACTGCCAACCATAACACGAAGTGGAGTAGGGTTTGGTAAGAGTTTTAGACCTAGAAATTTGGCCACACGGGTTTGTATGAAGTTGTGTGAGCTACCTCCGTCGACGAGAACGGCAACAGGTTGTTTGGTGATTGTACCAGTTAAGCGAATGGTATTGTTAAGAGAGGATCCCGACATTGCGTGTAGACTGAGTTGAGCTGGGGTTTCTTGTTCGATTGTGGGTGTGGGTTCGGTTGTTTCTGGTATTTGGGTGATTGATGTTTCACTTTGTCCAGTGTCGTCACCATCGTCTTCTGAAACGAGGAGAAAGAAACGACCTTTGCATTTGTGGCCCGTAGTAAAACGGTCGTCGCAGTTAAAGCATAAGCCGCGTTCGCGACGTTGGTCCATCTCTTCTTTTGAAAGCTTTTTGAAGTTCACTCGGTTAGGGATTGTGGGTGGTGCAGGGAGTTCGGTAGTGGTGGTGTTTGTGAAAGATGGTGTTGGGGTGTTTGTGTTTGTTTGGTAGGTGGGTTTTGGTTTAAAGGAGCGGCGGCGGTCATTGATTTTGTCTTCTTGGATTTTGGTAAGTGCGGTGGCGTGGGGTAGGGAAAGGGGTTGAAATGCTTGGACGTCCTCTCTTCTGATTTCAGGTGATAACCCAGAAACAAAACAACTAAGAAGGAAAAGATGAGGAAGACCTACCACTCGGTTGGCAATGCGTTCAAAATCATTCAAATACTGGTTGACGGTACCTGTCTGAGTGAGTTTGAATAGCGCTCCTCGAGGATCGTCGTAAAAGGATGGAGCAAATCGAGTCTTTAGAGTCATCAATAAATCGTGCCAAGTATGAATGAGACCGTTTTTGGTCATCCACTGATACCAGCTTAAAGCTGGTCCCTCCATGTAAAATGAAGCAATGGTCAAGCGGTCTGACTCTGGAGTTCGATGGAAATCGAAAAATTGTTGGATTTTGAAGATCCAACCTATGGCATCTTCTCCATTGAATTTTGGAACTTCAAGTTTCATGTGGGGCCGAGTTCTCTCATTGTTCTGGTTTTGTAAAGGTGGAGGTGGGGGTGGAGGTGGGGGTGGTGGGGGTGTTTGGATGTGTGGAGAGCTAGCAGATGAGGGGGTTTGATTACGGATGACGGCGACATCCCGGGCGAGGGCGTCGAATTTCTCAGAAAGGGCGATGATTGCTGCTTCAAGTGGTGTAAGAGAAGGTGATGGGTCGGACATGGTGAGTTCAAGAGTGCAATGAAAGCACCAAAATGATATATGCTACTGGAATAATACTACTCTAGCTAAAAGAAATGAGCTAAATAATTGTTCTGCTTGCTTCATTCATTCATTGAGGGTCACTTTATACAATCTGAGCTATACCTCAGAGCTTTCTAGAATAGTGAATAAGGACAAGTGCAGACAAGCAACGGTACAATGCCAGCTAGAATTTAGGAAAGCAAATCTAAAATTGCAAATAAAATAGAAAAGGACAGATATAGGATAAGAGTGGTAGCCGAACCCAATGCCAAGGTATCCAATGTAATATCCATTCCAGCCTTTAAGTGACAAAATCCTTCAAGTAAGTGGGCTTGACAATTATTCTCTTGGGCCGAGGTGGGCCAGTATCAGTATAGTCTATTTTTACAAATATTTCATTGTCCTTTAACTTTTGAATTTCGATACTGTAATGATTATTGTAGGTTTAAACCCAAAAAGACATGTTATTATCCCGTTGATTATGATAATTTCATTGACAAAGTTGATTTTTAGGTGGTTGAAGAAGATGCCTCTCGAAAAACTTGATACTGATGAGATTGAAAAAACTCTTAATCGTGATAATGCAATTCACATTAGCGATACATTCAGAAATAACGAAGGTTAATATTTAGCAATTTGATGTGTTTTTTGGTCCACCGGATGAAATTGCAAATAAACACTATGCACACTATCACCGATCACATTTGGGTTTGAACCTGGGAGTCAACGCTCCATGTCACTGAAATTGCCGATGCAACCAACAATGAGGGACAATTTGAGTATGTGTTTGTATTTAGGCTATTATTATAGACCTAAAAATTTATTATTTTTCTTTGTTATTTAACTAGGTGATGAAAAACCCAAGAGCACTTGGATGAGATGGTAGGGGTCTCTTCCAACTTAACCAAGGTTCTGGGTTCGAATCCATTGGACATCTACAACAGAGTCAAATCTTTTGAGGGAGAACTTGGCCTAATTAGGTGATGAAGAACATGACACTACAGTGTTTTCACTAGAAAGAGATGGTGGTGGTTCAACTAGTGATGATCGGGGCGGGGGTGTATCTGTTTGTTAGTCAAGGGTCAACTGACCCCGTGAAAAAATATTGTCTTTGTACCCTTACAAAGAAATCATTATGACCCCGCTAATTTTAAAGTTTACAAAGAAAAAATAATTGTCTTTGTACCCTTACAAAGAAATCATTTTGACCCCACTAATTTTAAAGTTTACACCTAGACTCCTAAATTTAGTTTACTGCGAGACTGTTGCACTATATCACTCAATTTACATGGATGAATGATTGTCTATGACTTATATTTAGAGATAGGTATTGAATAACATCGACAATGTACGTGTTATTCAATGATTTTAAAACAAAAAATCATTTAAATGACAATTATGAAGTTGTAACTTTTTTAATTACGAAATTTTTAAAGATGCGGGATTCTAAAAAAATTGCACCTTAGGTTTGTCACTGGTGATGATGTCATTCCAACATATTTGAATTTAAGGAAGCAACATCAATGAATTTTATGATTAGTTGCTATTGGATATGTTTTATATCGTTGTGTTATGCTCTTCAAATATTTGATTTGACTTTGTGCAATTTTAAGTAATGACTTCGAGATATATTGTTGTGTTGTTTAACTTAAGTTAAACCTAATTTTTATGGTGTGAAATTATGAATATTATGTTTTTTTTTGTTTTTTATTCTTTATATGTTATATATATATTGTATATAAAATATTAAGTAATTTATTTAATTAATTCCGACCTAACCTCGATTTAAGCCGTGAACCTTAAACTTCTGTATCTTCCGGTTCAATGTCATGTCAATTTTTAATTACACTAGTTTTTTCACTAGCTTATTTATAGCATTTTCCAAACGCTATTTGAAGTAACGTTTGAAGTTATAGCTTATAACGCATCGTGTTTTCTCTCATTTTAAATGTTCTTACTTTATTTAAATTTTTCATTTATCATTCATTAAATGAATATTCTCTCCTACTGTTAAGCATTAAATACAAATATTAATTTATGTCATTTTATAGTTATAAACTAGTTTGACTGCTAATTTTACCAAATACTTTAAATTCAAACAAAAAACTTATCCGCTATGCGCTATCCCCTAACATCCACGATAAGGTAACTTATGCACTATCAACTAGCTTATCTATTATCCCTATGTTTTGCCAAATAGAGTCTATATTTAAGGCTCTTTAGCAATGCGTTTATCCGCAAATTGTTTGGCATTGCTTATAATTTGGACCAAAGGAAGTATGAGTTAGGCACACAAATGCTGGACCAAAGGAAGTCCTTTAAGTTATATTAAATTGTAACAAGTCCAAATAAAGGAAGTATGAGTTAGGCACAAATGCCTTTGGTCCAAATAAAGTTATATAATATAATTACACTACAAGTCCTTTAAGTTATATTAAATTGTAAAAAATCATTTAAGTTATTTAATTGTAACAAGTAGGTCCTTTGAGTTACGCTATTTGAGGTAACTTATGCACTATCAACTATCTACTATCCCTATAATTAACAGAAAACTTGTAGTAAGTTTTTGATACTACTAGCTTATAACATTTTTCACGGGCTTATAGCGTTTTTACAAATGCTGCTTGAAGTAGTATTTATGCTTATAGCTTATAACGTTTCATTTTTACCTTGTTACTTTAAATAAATTCCTCATTTATCATCCCTTAAATGAATGTTCTCTCTCATTTTTAAGCATTAATTATATGCGTCCCTTTATTTATTTTAGGGTTAAATATCTTTTTACTTCCTATAAAATTTGGGTTTTTTGTTTTTAGTCCCTAAAATATTTTTCATCAACTTTTAGTCCCTATAAAGTTTAGATTTTTTGCTTTTAGTCCCACAGGACTTTTAATAGCGCTTATTGACTTTTAATAATTCTTATAATAAGTCAAAAAAGCGCTATTAAAAGAAAATAAGCGCTATTAAAAGTCCCGAGGGACTAAAAGCAAAAAATCTAAATTTTATAAGGACCAAAAGTTTGTGAAAATTTATTTAGGGACTAAAAACAAAGACCCAAATTTTATAGGGATCAAAAACATATTTAACCCTTTTTTTATTTATAAGCTAGTTTAACCGTTAATTTTACCAAACACTTAAAATTCAATCCACTACAGTTCTACTCTTCGCATTTTATGGGCCCTAGGCAAAGTGTGAGAAAAGGGCCCCTTACGTAACTATTTTTTAATTTGAAAATATTTCAATAAAAGACAAAAAACAACAACTGATTTCAACTTAACATAATACGCCTTAATACATAATAACAATTTTATAACTTATTTCATTTAGCGAGAGTTTTCATAATTGAAAGTATTATATGTAAAATTTGTGTCCAACACTCTCTCTTTCATAATTTCTTCTTGCATGTGTTTATCAATTGTCTATTTTTACCCAATCTTATTCTCAATTCATTCCAATTATTCATATTAGTCATATGCTCGACACTATTTTCACGTTATTTGAGTCTTTGGCTAATATGCTTCCAATCACTTAAGCCCTCATTTGCTAGCAAGTTCAAGTTACTAGAAGATTTAAACAATTTATAACAATTGGTGGGAGTTGTTGCACAATTTGCTTTAGAGAACTTTACCCATAATAGGTTAGGTCTTCCTTTTTATGGTTTCCACTAACGTTTGTTCCTGCCAAGGGTTTTGGTCTCTCTGTTACTCTCATTCTTTTTTTCCTTTTTAATAATAATAGGGGGGAGTACTCTTTCCTTTTAGATGATTTTCCATAAGGAGGGTTTGCATCAAAAGGTCTTAACGAGACTCCTCTACCTCTCTTTTGCTTAAAAATACAATTTATAACAAAAACAATATACTTTGTCAACATATTTGCAATAAACTAACCATTTCCAATCACTAATCTCACCATTGCTTAATTTTCTTGAATAATACTCATTTGGAAAATGCCTAAAATATTTGTTTAAGGGAAAGTTAAGATTCATTTCTCTAGTAGGCCCCTTTTCGACTAGAATATACTTCAAATTGTTATCAAGATTTTCCCAATTTCTTGGATCATAAATATCAAAATGAGGATTTTCTTGTTCACTAGGAACATCATTAAGTGCAGTTGTTATAACACTAGTATAATTTAGGCTTAGTATAAATTTCTTTTGGGCCCCCTACAAATGTGGGCCCTAGGCGGTTGCACCCCCGGCCTTGGCCCAGGGTCGGCCCTGATCCACTAATTTGTCTTCTATCTTCTCATCTGTTATAAACTAGTTTATCCATATGCACTATTTGCTACTTTTTACCAAATAGAGCCTAAAATAATTCATAAGTAGAACCTTATTGGAAGTGTTATGCTCTTCAAATATTTGATTTGACTTTGTGTAATTTTAAGTAATGACTTCAAGATATTTTGTTGTGTTGTTTAACTTAAGTTAAGCCTAATTTTTACGGTGTGAAATTATGAATATTATGTTTTTTTATTCTTTACATGTTATATATATATATATATGTTGAATTTAAAATATATATTATACAGTCTAATTACTTAATTCTGGCCTAACCTCGAATTAACCCCCGAACCTTGAACAGGTGTTTTTTCCGGTTCAATGTCAAGTCAATTTTTAATTACCCTGGTTTTTTCACTAATTCATTTATACTATTTTCCAAATGCTTGAAGTAGCATTTGCACTTATAGTTTATAGCGCTTCATGTTCTCTCTCATTTTTAATATTATTACTTTAATTAAATTTCTCATTTATCCTTCATTAAATGAATAATCTCTCTCACTTTTAAACATTAAATACAATTATTCATATATGTCATTTTATAGTTATAAGCTAGTTTCACTGCTAATTTTACCAAATGCTTTAAATTCAATCTAACAACTTATCTACTATGCGCTATCAACATCCGCTATGAGCTAGCTTATGCACTATCAACTAGCTTATTTGTTATCCGTATCTTTTGCCAAATAGAGTCTATATTTAAGGCTCTTTGGCAAGGCCAAACAATTAACGTTTAGTGAGTAGCTTATAGCAGATAAGCTCGTAGTAAGTATTTGGTACTACTAGCTTATAATATTTTTCACCGGCTTATTGTGTTTTTCCAGATGCTATTTGAAGTAACATTTGAGCTTATAATTTATAACTTTTCATTTCTATTTCGTTTTTCCTCTTATTACTTTAAATAAATTCCTCACTTATCATCCATTAAATGAACATGCTTTCTTATTTTTAAACATTAATTATAAATGTCCCTTTATTTTTATATTTATAAGCTAGTTTAACTTTTAATTTTACCAAACACTTTAAATTCATTACACTCACTAATAGAGAAGATCATTGAATTGTAAAATGAAAACACGGAAGCCACTGTAAACAAGTGTAATAGCTTAGTTGAAAAGTCCAAGCTGATGTGGCAGTGATGACTCAACATCCTATACAATATAAACAGCCACCGTGTAACTAAATTGAACTAAGAAAATCATAATGAACAGATTCAGTTTTACAATCTCAAAGTTCGTTAGATCTTAATATGGTATCAATCGCCTCTAACGACCCTGGAACCTTCGTCTTCCTCGCGTCTCCACTAAATTTCTGATTCTCTTCCCTGCTTCAACAATGGCAACAACACCAGAATCTTCTCCAGTAACCACTCCGTCGTCACCTACCATCTTCAACCATGGAAGCTCAAGCAATTCCTCTGCACAATTCGTAACAGGATCAAAATTATCAATCAAACTAGATGATAAGAATTTCCTGTTATGGAATCAGCAGGTTGAGGGAGTGATTACCGCACACAAACTCCATCGTTTACTAGTGAATCCAGAAATTCCACAACAATATGCAACAAACGAAGATCGTCTCAAAGGAAAACTCTCTGAAGCATATGATAACTGGCTTGTGCAAGATCAAGTGCTCTTCACTTGGCTGCTTTCTACATTTTCAGACACAGTTCTTCCTCGTGTTCTGAACTGTCAACACGCGCTTCAAGTGTGGAACACAACCCACAAACATTTCTATGCACACTTGAAGGCTAGAACTCGTCAACTGCGCACTGAATTGAAGAGCATGAAGAAGGCTACTCGCAGCATTTCTAAGTTTGTTACACGAGTGCGTGTGCTTGTTGGCTCTCTCACTACTATTGGTGACAAAATCACTAACTCAGATCTCGTAGATGTGGTGCTTGATGGTTTGCCTGAAGATTACAACTCTCTCATTCTTGTAGCCTACAGTAAACCAGACTCATTTGATCTTACAGAACTGGAATCTCTTTTGCTTGTGCACGGGGCGCAATTGGATAATTTCGCCAAGAAATTCCTGCTCATGTTGCCTCTGCTAATTTGGTTCACACTACAGCACATGGAGCCTCACAAGCAGGCGCTGCCTCAGGTAACTATCCTCAACACAACAATCATGGATCCAATTACCATGGCCGTGGTAGATCAAATCGAGGCAGAGGCCGTGACCGTGGTCGTGGACCACCACCTGGTAGACCTACTTGTCAAGTGTGTGCAAATATGGCCACAGTGAAGTTTCCTGCTGGTACCGTTATGATGAGAACTATGTTGCTTCTGCACCAGCGCCCAACAACAATGTACCAGCACCAACTCAGGCCCCTGCACCTGCTCCTCCTGCTGCAGACACGCCTTCCACTAGTGCTCCTCAAGCATTTGCTGCATACACCTCATTCATTCCTTCTGCCAATGCTGATGTTAATTTCCCTGCTGATGATGTAGCACCAGGTTGACATGCTGATACTTGTGCATCACATAACTTCACACCTGAAACAGATAATTTGCATGAATTAACACCGTATATTGGTAAACAACAAGTATTTATGGGAAATGGACAAGGTGCACCTATACACTCTGTTGGATCTACAGTATTACACTTCATTAAACACCCTAATTTAACCTTTAAGCTCACCAATGTCATTGTAGTACCTAAACTTCTAAGAATTTATTATCTGTTGGTCAGTTTGCCTATGATAACCAATTATTCTTTGAGTTTCATCCATTTGTTTGTTTTGTCATATCACAGGCTTCTAAGCAAACTCTCCTCACTGGTTATGGACGTGTTGATGGTCTCTTTTTCATTCCTCACCTTCAAACGACTCCTAGACATGTCATTCCCTTATCTCTTGCCACTGGAGTCTCATAACCAGTTCTTCAAGTCAAGCCTACCACTACTACTAGTGATACTGTCAATAATCTCTCTGTATGGCATCATAGGCTAGGCCATGCCAATATTCATGCTGTGAAAACTGTTCTTAGTCATTGTAATACTACTATACCATCTAATAAAATGTTTGTGTTGTGTAAATCTTGTCCTATTGGTAAAGCTCATCGTGTGCACTCTCCACTTTCCACTACACCTCATCACACACCTCTTGAACTTATACACACAGACTTGTGGGGTCCCTCTCCATCACCCTCCAATAGTGGCTATTCCTACTACATTACTTTTGTTAATGCATGCACCAAATACACTTGGCTATACCTCTTAAAAAGAAAATCAGATGCTATAACAGCCTTTAAACAGTTCTACCAACTTATCAAAACTCAATTCAACACCCCCATCAAAGCCATACAATCTGACTCAGGGGGAGAATTCAAGCCTTTCACCCCTTACCTCACTAACCTAGGCATCATTCATCGTTTCACTTGTCCCTACACATCCCATCAGAATGGAACTGTTGAGAGAAAACATAGGCAGATAGTGGAAATGGGTCTCACTCTCTTATCCCATGCCTCTATGCCCATTACCTATTGGGACGATAGTTTTTCCAATGTTGTTCACTTAATCAACAGATTACCTACCTCAGCATTACCCTCATTTATCTCTCCCTATCAGGCCCTATGCAATCAACCCCCTGATTACCACACTCTCAGATCCATTGGGTGTTCCTGCTTTCCCCTCCTTACCCCTTATAACAAAAATAAACTCCAATTCCACAACCAAGAATGCATCAACTTGGGTCCCTCACCTAGCCACAAGGGGTTTCAAGTGCTTAAGTTCTGATGGTCGTTTGTATATCTCTAAAGATGTCATCTTCCATGAGTCTGTTTTCCCCTACTCCAAGTTCTATACCAATCCCGACTTTTACCAAGCCTTCCATTCCCCTCTCAATGAGTCTCATCTTACTATTCCCTCTACACTCTCACCCTCACCAATCCAAACATCTACTCAGTCACTTCCCTCTCCAACATCAGTACCTCACCCAGAGTCTTCACCACCTACTATAACTCACACAGACACTAACCAAATCCCCAATCTTCCTGTGCCCAACTCACCTGTTCCTACCACTGTACCTTCTTTCCCAGCCCAAATTCCTATCCCAATCCCTACACCTGCTCCCTCAGCTACCGCCTCCACTCATCCAATGGTCACTAGGTCCAAAACAGGACATCTCAAACCTAAAGTGTTTGTAATTACTGTTGAACCAACTAGTGTAAAGGAAGCTTTGTCCAAACCAGAATGGGTGGCAGCTATGAAAGCAGAGTATGATGCTTTGGTGAAAAATAACACATGGACCTCCTCACAGAAAGTCCATTGGGTGCAAATGGGTCTTTAAGGTCAAAGAAAACTCAGATGGCTCTATCAATAAGTATAAAGCACAGGCCTGGTATGAAAAACTTCAACAATCCCTGATTCAATTTGGGTTCCAACACAGCAGGTGTGATCACTCCTTGTTTGTATATCACAACAAGGGTATTCAGCTATATGCTTTGGTATATGTGGATGATATCCTAATTACGGGTTCCTCACCTCAACTAGTTCAAGACCTCATCACCAAACTACAAACTCTCTTTGCTCTTAAGCATTTGGGCAAGCCAGAATATTTCCTTGGGATTGAGGTAAAATACTAGACTAATGGTGCTCTAATTCTTACTCAAAGAAAATACATACAAGACTTATTATCAAGGGTAAAAATGGCCACCTGCACTCCTATCAGCACTCCCATGGTGTCTAACTGCAAATTATCCAAATTTGGCACTGACACTTTGCTATATCCTTCGCATTATCGATCCATTGTTGGTGCTCTACAGTATCTCACCTTGACACGACCAAAAATATCCTACAGTGTAAATAAGGTTTGTCAATTTATGGCTAAACTTATGGAAACTCACTGGCGTGGAGTAAAACGTATATTGCATTACCTTAATGGCACAAGACATCATGGTCTTCTACTCCAACCTGCAGCCATGGATATGCCCATCTCCCTGCGTGTGTACTGCGATTCTGATTGGGCGAGTGATCCAGATGATTGACGATCTACCTCTTGTTCGTGCCTCTTCCTAGGCCCCAATTTGGTGTCTTGGAGCTCCAAAAAGCAACCTTTTGTGGCTCGATCCAGCGCGGAAGCGGAGTATCGAGCTATGTCACATGCAACAGCCGATCTATTGTGGGTTCAATCACTTCTCACCCAGCTCAAGGTAGCTACTCAAAGTCCTCTTCTTCTTTGTGACAACCTCAGCGCCGTGATGCTTTCGCACAATCCGATCTTGCATGCGCGCACCAAGCACTTAGAACTCGACGTTAAGTTCGTACGAGAAAAGGTGGCTTCAAAACTCCTCACAGTGCAACATGTCCCCAACACTCAGCAAATCGCAGATGCACTCACCAAGCCGCTCTGTGCGTTCTCCTTCACTGATCTCCGTCTCAAGCTCAAAGTGGTGCCCTTCCAGTTCCCCACTTGATCTTGTGAGGGAGTAATAGATAAAATGATTGAATTGTAAAATGAAAACACGGAAGCCACTGTAAACAAGTGTAATAGCTTAGTTGAAAAGTCCAAGCTGATGTGGCAGTGATGACTCAACATCCTATATAATATAAATAGCCACCGTGTAACTGAATTGAACTAAGAAAACCATAATGAACAAATTCAGTTTTACAATCTCAAAGTTAGTTAGATATTAATATTCACTAATCTCTCTGCTAACATCTCATCTCTTATAAGCTTGTTTATCCCTATGCGCTATCTACTACCTTTAACCAAATAGAGTTTAAAATAATTCATAAGCAGAATCTTATTAGTGCCACTTTGCTTTCACTTACGGATTCTTATAATCACGTTGTGAACCATGATTCCCTTCAGTTGCAATCAACTCAATGATCTTAAATTTAGCATAAAATGTTTAAAAAAGAGAATCATGAGAGAGATTTGAAGGAAGGAAAAGACAAAAATAACCCTGCATTGTGTAAATTCAGGAGAAAATAGGGAAAATAAATTTAGAGGACTACATTACTTACATTGCCCATTGGTGTCACTCTGCTTTTGACGAAACTGATTGCTTTTTACTCCTTCCCCTCCTCGTTTTTTAAATCCATTTTCCCATTTGTGCATAGTAAAATAAAAATCCTAAATAAGAGGATCTATGAAAATTTCAGCCAAACAAAATAGTTTCCTTAAAAAAGACAAGAAAATTGTTATGGTACACAGCCATTTGTTACATGTTTATTGCTGACCACCCTTTGGTGGCATGTTGACCATGTTTCTCTCTCTAACTCATTTTGTTTTTCAATTTTCGAATCGGTTTCTTCATTTCCAAACCCAATTCTGAGTTAATACATTTTTTCCCCCTTTTTCCTATGAATATTTCTTCAATGTGGTTTCTAAAAACATGTCACCTTTGTGACTTATGAATTTTTATAGATACATTCACCACATTGTAACAATGAAAGAATCAGTGATGGGTTTGAATGTAAAAGACATTCAAATTCGATTATATAGAGTATTTCATGTTTCAGCTGAATCTAGTTACAAGTTTCTACAAAGCCATCCAAAAATTTCATGTGTT
The DNA here is from genome assembly GCA_963573325.1 of Astragalus glycyphyllos. NCBI lineage: Eukaryota > Viridiplantae > Streptophyta > Magnoliopsida > Fabales > Fabaceae > Astragalus > Astragalus glycyphyllos. The sequence continues at coordinate 57,577,139 of OY754307.1, forward strand.
TTATTCATCTGCTTAATTCTATATGCATTCCTTTCATACATTTACACCTTCTTGAATTACATATCTCCTTTTCTTATATGTGCTGCTATTTTTCTAAGAATATTTTGGAGTTCTGAACAAACACAACTAAGGTATGTGAAAAGAGATGAGGAAAAAAAGGTAGAACAACAACAACAACAAAAAAGGGTTGAATTTGAAGGTGAAGAAGTTGAAGTTGAACAAAAATTTCCAAAGATATTGAACAATATCGGAAAGCGCGAATTGTTTTACAAATATCCATCACAAAATGCAACAAGTAGGAGAAGAAACTTTAGAGAAAAGAAATGGGATGTGTATGGTGGTTTAGAAGAAAAAGCAAAGAATTTATCAGCAGTTTTTCAAAATGAGTTTACCAAAAGAAACACTTTTGAGAAAGGAGAGAGTTCTTTGTATTATGGTTTATCAGGAAAAAGAATTAATGTTCTTAAAAGACAATCAACCTTAAGATCTGAACCTTCAATGATTGACCTTGTTGAAATCGATGAAGGGGACGATACAGAAAAGATGGAGGAAGATGGAGAAGACGAGGAGGAGGAGGAAGACGAGGAAGATGCACCCGAAGAGGAGAGAAACAAAGCTATAGAATGGACAGAAAATGATCAAAAGAATCTTATGGATCTAGGTGAATCTGAGATGGAGAGAAATAAAAGGTTAGAGAGTCTAATAGCAAGAAGAAGGGAAAGAAAGTTATTGAAGATACAACTTGAGAATGGTTTAATTGATAAAAAATCAATGACACCAAATTTAATGGCACCATTGCATATTAAAAGAGGAAATTCTATTGATGATGATTTGAAAATTCCTGGTTCTGCTCCTTCTATTATGCCAAGAAGTCCTTATGATATTCCTTATGAACCTTTTGAAGAGAGACCTGATCTCACAGGAGATGGTTTTCATCAAGATTATAAGGACATACCATTTTGTAGACATGAAAGCTTCAACAATTTAGGTCCCATTTCCTCATCAGAATCTTCAGATAGGCTTGCTTACCCAAGATTCAGAAAGCTTCCAGGTGCAACAAGTTTGTTTTATCACCTTTCTCCCTCTTATCTATTACTCTCAGATAAAATAAAATGGGTTTCATTTATATACACAATATTGCTGTATAATATTTTTTTACGACGTCAGCCAATCACGAAAACATGTCGTAAAAATGGTTGGACTTTGTATCAATTACCTTGAAAGTCAATCATATCATGAACTTTTATTGGTTGGTGGTGTAAAATTTTTACAGCAACGGTGTAGACCAATAAAACCCAGGTAAAATAAACAAGAAGTTGTGGTAAAAGTTTATTATTATGATTTAAAAACTATACATTGAGAGTAGAAAATTTTATACAAAATCCAATCATTAGATATTTGTAGAGATGTTTTGAGAAGTAATATAATACAGTAACATCACGGTGAAATATGATTAGACGTCTGTGTAAAACTTTTGTACACTGTCGGTGCATAGTCATTAAAGACTATTCAATGTAGGTACAAAAAAATTTTATTCAGAAATCCAATCATATCTCACTATGTAGATATTTGTCGAGGTGTTTTAAGAAGTAATATAATAAAGTGACATCACGGTTACAAATGATTACACTTCTGTGTAAACATTTTTACACCGCCGGTGCATAGTTATTAAACTGAATTCATTATACTCATGCAGACAAGGGGAATCATGACTGGCTAATTGACCAGTTGATGTACAATCAAGGGAGTGGAATTGGACTGACAAAGGGAGAGGAATCAACACATGAGGATGAAGATGAAAAATGTAAAACTGATATAGATGAGATGAAAGTTGAGAAAGATGATACTTCTCATGAAACAAAATCCATTTCAGATGAGACAAATGAGCCACACTTCATTCCAAACTTCACAAATATTGAAAGGTTTTCTATGTCTCGTGAGAGGATTCTAAATTTACCACTTCCTACTAGAAACACAACAGCATCTATGTATGACAATATTCCATCTCCAATTGATAAGAGACAAGAAACAATGTTTTTAAACGATAGGAGACTTTGTCACACACCAACATATTCCATAGCTTCTGATTTACAAGTTGAAGTATCAGAAATTGGTTCACCAACATCAACAGTTAATGATGATAATGTTGACACTAATTCAACTGATAGAGATTCTGTATTATATGATGGTGATATTGATAGAGATGTTAGTTCTGGTAGTGAAGATTTGTGGGGAGCTTCTTTTCATGGAAGAGATACACGTGGAGTTAGAAGTGAAGAGGATGTTGCAGATGAAAATTCAAAGGATATTGTTTCTCCTATTTCTTTAAGACAAATTGATGAAGAAAATGTTGCTGATGTTAGCTCTTATTCTTCAAGATCCGATTTGCATGAAGATACTCCAACTAGTAGAATAAATGATGATCATAATATCTTTGGTTATATGAATTATTCTGTGGTGGAAACTGAAGCACCTCAATATTCCAATTCTGATTTTATGGATCAATTACCTAATCAAACACACTCAGAAAGACAGCAGGTTAGTCATTTTGGTGCTATATTAAAATTTGGTTTAAATATGTTTTTCATCCCCGCAAATATAGAGGTTTTTGTTTTTCGTCATTGTAAAAATATATTTGTTTTTGTTTTTCATCCCTACAATATAGAAGTTTTTGCTGTTTAGTCCTTGTTTTGTTTTAGTCCCTATAATGTTTATGTTTGCTTCTATTTGCTAAAATTAGAGATCATTTTCATTTTAGTCCCCAAAAAAATGGAGTAAATAAGGACTAATGTTAAAATGATACTAGTCTCAATGGGTTTAAGATATTCGAAATATAGGGTACTATATAGATAAAAAAAAGTTAGTCGAGATACACAATGAAACATAAAGTCTTAGACAACAAAATATAGGATGCTATATAGATAAAAATCAATTTTGTGTATAACTGAATAAACCATAGGAAAAAATCTAAATAACAAATACTACCTTCGTCCCATTTTATATGCAGTTTAAGGTATTAAGAAAAATTATTAGTTGTCTAGATTTTATAAAAAGTGTTGTCTAAATTACCATTTAACCCTTTATCTCTCTACGTAGATAAACGTGAATCATTTATTAAAAGTAAAAAGTTGTAATGATTAATAAGGGCAATAGTGGAAAAACATGTTAGATACTTTCTTGAAAATGTAAAACAACAATTAATTTGGGACAAAATCATTTTGCTAAAACAACTTATAAAATGGGACGGAGGTAGTAGAAGAACAATTAGGCAATCTCAACAACTCAATGACCAAAGGAATGTAACCATCATATCTATACATTCCATTAAACAGAAGTAACACCACCAGTTCCAATCACACTTTATAATAGATATAATAGATTTTTTGGATGTGTGTAGCAAATACCTTGGTCTTCTTCTAGAGTTGGGATGAACTCATGTATAAAAATGTGAGGCTCTCTCTTTCAATACCACACTTTGCTGCTAAATGTCCTAAAAGTTCAACATCAGAAGGATCAAACTTAAAGCCAAAAATAGAATAAAATTACAAAAAAAATCCGCACCACAAATCCCTCTCTTTCTCTTCTTCTTTCTCTCACCTCAGATCCCTCTTTCTTCTCTTCTGTCTCTCTCTCTGCGTGATATCTCTCTCTTCTCTCTATACGAACAACTTTCTCTGGAGATGAGAGGGAAAGGAAATAGATTAACTTAAGAAAATAACGGGGAATGAGGGAAATGTGTATAACATGCAATGAGAATCTTCAATCTTCATCAATCAGATTTGGACGAAATTGAAACGAAATCAAAACAAAACAAAAATCAAAGCAAAATAGAAGCGAAACAAAATTAAAATGAAATCGAAACGCAACGCAATTAAACAAATCGTATCTTTCATTGTTGTTGTTGTTGAACAACCAAATCTGGAGTTTTCGAAATTCATTGAAAGATTTGTTTGCCAAACAACACTGATTTCGTTTTCGAAATCCATTGAAAGATTCGTTTGCCAAACAAAATAGGCAACAAAGCAAATCTGTGAAGAAATAGGAGTAGGAGAACAAAAAAATGAAAAAAAGAGACAAAATGAAACCTTTTTTTTTTATGTCTCTACAATTGTAACTGAAATTGCATTAGCCACATTTGATCGCAATTTTCCTAAATATTAAGGATCGTGATTGCTACTTAAAACCTTGTTTGCAAGAATCAATCATTTCATTGTGTTTGCAAAGGAAAAGGATGATAAGACAATCTTTTAATGCATATACAGGAGAAATTATGTCACTATTTTGCTTGCTTCCATAGAAGCTAATGAAGGGGAAATAATAAAATCCTCATTTTTAGAGTTTTTGTTGTTCAACAGGAATGGTGCAATCTATCAGAGAATTTGACAAATGTGTCAGAGGTTATTAATGATGTGAATAACACAACAACCACAGAGCAAGGTATCATAGAGAACTCAATAAACAATGAAGATCCAGGTCCTAGCACATCTATTATACGACAAGAATCAATTGATGAAGCATCTATATACTCAATTTCATCATCACCAAGGTCTGTATTACCAGACAAGACCACAACAGATGATGTCTCATCATCTTCTTTTAATCAACAAATGGATATAAATGCTCAGGAATCTAACATGGAAGATATGGCACAAGAATCTTTTAATGGTGAAAGTTTACATGAAACCATGCCACAAAATATTCAGCCTTTGATGGATGATGTAACTGATGAATCACATAATGTTGACTTCAATCATTCCCAGGTATAATTTCTTGGAGCAAATATTTAGGGTAAATAGTCATTTTGGTTTCTGAATGTGTGAGAGACTGTCGTTAAAGTCTTTGAATATATAGAAATTGTAAACACATCTCAAATTGTTTCTTTAGTAAGTCATTTCGGTCCTTAAATGTGTCGTTTTTTAGTCACTTTGGTCTTCTAATGTGTTTTTTTGTTGGTCAATTTAATCCCTAAAATTACTAACAACAGAGACACTTAGGGACATGTTTGCAATTTTGATACATTTAGCAACTATAATGATAGTACTATACCGCACATTCAGAGAACAACATGACTATTTACCCAAATATTTATTCCTCTTTTAATAATGAAAGTAAAGCTTAAGCCTTAATTTGCATGTTATGTCTGACCTTGAGCAGGAGCAAACAAACCCTACAGAGAATTCCATTGAAGAATCAAATATCTTTGGCAACATGAATGATGGAGAAATCATAAGTGAAGAACATCAAGACAAGTTAAATAATGAAGAGAATGGTGAAGACAATTCTACAAATCAAACTAACCAAGAGGGTACTTCAGAATCAACCAGACAAATAAATGAAATGACAACTCTTGAGGATGTGGATGACAAAGTAACATTTTGAGTCTTTAAAATTGATATGTTAATGTTATTTATGATATATTTTAACATGTTAGTTAATACACTTGCATTATGCAACCTTGTTTTGTGAACTGTGTAGGTGCCATTGGTTGAAGATGATAAGAATGAAATACCAACAAGTGGTAACATTAACATCCATCAAGAGTTGCCACATGTTCCTAACACAGAATCAAATGAGGGCCATGCAGAGGATTCATGAAGTGGTCTCCTTGAAAGTAAAGTTAACATTATTTAGTTCTTTTGTCCATATTGAATGACTAAATTGATCAAGCCAAAAGGCCAAAAAAAGACAATGTAAAGTTGCACACAATACACTCATGTGACTCATGTCATGTGTTTTCTATGCATGGATGCTGCATATGGATTATTAATTGTCCTTAGAAACTCACAACAAAATTCTATTAGTTTCACTGCACATACGTTATTGTATTTTCCTTGTAGAATGCTAGATACAGATATATATATATATATATATATATATATATATATATATATATAATTTTATAGAATTTTCATTTCATTTGGACAATAGATTCCTCCAATCTCTGCTATTTTATCCACATATCTAAAACGATATCTGGGAGCCACGTGCAGATGTGACCAACTGTGTTATTTTATTTGTTTGTTTGTTTTCTTTCCTTATTTCCTGCTTTCTTCTTTTTACTTTCACGGTCAGAGATTATTAGAACAAATCTACAATTTATAAGGTTATGTTTGAAATTTTAATGATAGACGAAATGGAATGGAGATTCATTAAAGAAATGAGGGAATTTGAAGATTGATAAGTGAATAAATTCGTATACCAACAGAATGGATGACTGTATGGAATAGTCAGATTAATGAGCACGTATATAAGAAGTGATATTTGACCTTTAAGGGTGTGTTTGTTTGAGGTGAATGAGGAAAGAGAGAGTGTGTGAAGAGCGAGTAAAGGAAGAAAGAGTGATTTTGGGATGTTTGGTTAATGATAGAAATAGGAAAGAGAGAGGGAGGAAAGATTAGTTTAGTGCTTTTTGTAATCTCTCCACAAGAGAGAGGGAGGAAAGATTAGTTTAGTGCTTTTTGTAATCTCTCCACAAGTGGAGAAAAAGTGGATAGAAATGGACTCTTAAAATTGACTTTTACCATTTTGTCCTCAACTAAATCTTTTATGAATAACAATTATTATAAATTATAGGTTGAGACACATTATATATTTAAATTAAATAGCTAAAATAAGTATGTAGCTAATTAAGTTAAATGATTAAAATAATTATTTAGCTAATTAAAATAAATATTTAGCTAATTTAGCTAAACAATTAAGTAACTATTAAGTTAGTTAAATTAAAAAATTAAACCAAACACATAGGGGTGTTTTTGTCCTTTCAAAACTAAGAGAACAACTCTCTCTTCCCTACTTCTCTTCTCTTTCCCTTAAACCAAACAGCCCTCCTAATCTACTCTATTTCTCCCCTCTTTCTCTCTTCCCTCACTCTCTGTTCCCTCTTCTCTCTTCCCTCTTTCTCTCCTAATCCAAACACACCCTAAATGTATAAAGAGAAAATAGTGTGTGTTCTGGATTGGCCACACAAATAGGCCCAATCTAGCTAAAGGCCCATGATCCACATCCGATGGACGGATCAGGTGGTCCCTAATCAAGCCAACGGCGTAGATGGCCTACGACCAATATGGGAGGGCCACGTGTAAGCACTAATTCCTATAAAAGAGCTTCCCCATTATGCACCAGGTATGCATTTATTACCTCACATCACCTATTCTCAATGCTGACTTAGGTATCGTAGTGTGTGCAGGTACCACCCCCATCGCCGGATCATTGCGAGCCCAATCACCTCAAAAATCAACCAACTACTTCAACAACTATACACAATGACTAACTTGGAGTGAACTAGCTACTCAACTTGGTGAGCACCTCGGTCTCTACTTGGCCGAAGCCTATAACCAGAACAGTTCATTGGCGACCACAGTGGGAGGCCATCGCTCTACCATCCATCCATCCATCCATCCATCCATCCATTCTGAGTTACTTAATGTAACCCTCCGACGATCACAATGACGACACCGCCAACAAGATTCACCTCGGCGTTGATCGAGCTCAGTACCCCCAACGTCCGTCCTTCGTTTATATTTGGGGACGAGGACGTAATGGGCGTTGGAGACCTAACCTTGTTTACCATGTTATCCTCCAAGCCACGCTAGCTAATAGATCGATCTGCAAATGTCTCATAGACCAGGGGAACCCCCCCAATATCGTCTCTATCAAGACGCTCATGTCTTTGGGAGTCTCAGCGAAGGATCTCGATCCTTGCCCGGGAGAACATTTTACCAGCATTGAGGGAACTTTGACAAATCCCCTAGGACGCGTCCATTTACCAGTCACCTTTGGATTGAATTTTCTAAAACGAACAATCAGCACGCCCTTCTTGGTAACACCAACCCCTACCAAGATGTGACTGCAAAAGCGAAAGAGCTGCGCTAGGAAGGTTAGAAGTCGTCACCTTCACGGTACACCTGAAGATGAAGTTTTACTCCGTTACCGGCCAAGTCGTGACCTTAGAGGTAGATAGACGGGTGGTGCAATCTTGGCATTCCAAGACCAGTTAAGTTGAAAGAATCAAAGGAAGCTTCAAAGTCAACTTAGCCGAGTTCGACTCAAGATACAATTACAGTTCCCAGGACGAAGATGATGATATTCTAACCAGGGAGTTGAAAAAGAAGATCACAAGGCCAGAGCCGAACAACAATTTATATCAATACAAATCAGAGACGAACCACAAAAGACCATCAAAATCGGATCTGGCCTTTCCGACCGAACTAAAACAGCCCTCGTAACTTGTCTCAGAAATTATGTCGACCTCTTCGCATGGAGCGTCGCTGACATGCCCAGAATTTCCCCCGAGATTACTTGCCATCGCCTTTCTGTGTGCCACGACGCTAAATGGGTCGCACAACGTAGAAGATCCCAGTCCGACGAGAAAGCTAATTAAAGCAGTTGCTGAGGCAGTCCAATACTTCATTAAGGGTGATTTCGACAAAGAAGTTAAGTATACCACTTAGCTGTCCAACGTAGTCTAGGTCAAGAAAGCTAACAAAAAATGGAGGATGTGTGTGGACTATACCGACCTCGATAAAGCATGCCCTAAAGACACATTTCCACTACCCAACGTGGACAAGCAAGTAGATAACTCGTCCGGATTCTGACTCCTCTCATTTATGGATTCCTACTCAGAGTATAACCAAATTCCGATGAACCTTCCCGATCAGGAAAAGACCGCATTTGTAACACCCAAAGGAAGTTACTGCTAGCCAGTCATGCCCTTCGGCCTAAAGAACGCTGGTGCAACTTAACAAAGGATGATGAACAAAGTCTTCCAAACATAGATCGGAAGAATGTTGGAAGTATACATGGACAATATGATCGTCAAAACTAAGGAGGATGACGAGCACATGACAAACCTGGTAGAAGTATTTGAAGAAGTACGAAGGCACAACATGAGGCTTGACCCCGAGAAATGTACATTTGGAGTAAGAGCGGGGAAATTCCTCGGGTTGTACTTAACCGAGCGTGGAATAGAGGCCAACCCCGACAAATGCAAGGCCATTACTTAAATGGGGCTCCCATCCATGAAGAAAGATGTCTAAAAGCTTACTAGGATGATAGTAGCACTATCTAGGTTTTTCTCTCAGACGGCGAAGCAATCTCTCCCTTTCTCTTCAAGCTTCTGAGGAAGGGAATCGAATTTGGATGGGATGAGGAATGAGAGCAAGCACTCACACAACTCAAAGCAACACTGTCTGAACCACCAATACTAACTCGGCCAAGAGATGGCGAAACCCTATTCCTATACCTGGTCGTATCGGAAGAAGCCCTTAGCAGTGTCCTAGTGCGTGAAGCCCAGGAGAGACAACAACCAGTATACTTTGTTAGCAAAGCTCTCTAAGGAGCAGAGCTGCGGTACCAGAGGGTAGAGAAAGTCGCCTTGGAATTAGTAATAGCGACACGACGATTAAGGCCCTATTTTGTATCACATCAGATCGTTGTTAGAGCAAATCAAGCTATCTGCCAGATATTCCACAAACCTGACCTCGCCGAAAGAATGATCAAATGGGCGATCGAACTCTCCGAAATCGACATCAAGTACGAGACCAGAACAACCTTAAAAGCACAAACCCTTGCAAATTTCATAGCGGAAATGACGCCAACCTCAGTTGAGGAAAGGGAAGATATGCTTTACACAATTCATGTTGACGGTTCATCCAACAACAAAGAAAGCCGAGCAGGCGTCATGGTCAAAAAACCAGGACGGGGTCATAATCGAAGTCTCCTTGACCTTCTCATTCCAAACATCAAACAACCCGGTAGAATATAAAGCATGCATAGCTGGTTGATGTTAGCCAGAGATTTTAAGGCTAAAAGAGTTGAAATCCTCACAGACTCGCTCCTAGTCGTCTCTCAAACCAACAAAGAGTATGTTATTAAGGACACGGTCCTACAAAGATACCTTGCAAAGGTCAAAGAACTAATGACATATTTCCACGAAGTCAATGTCAAACACGTACCCTAAGGCAAAAACACAAGAGCCGACGCCCTAGTCAAGTTGGTGAGTACCAGAGTCGGGTTTTGCATTCCCCATCCCCGCCTCTATTTCTATCGTGGTCGGGTTTTGCATCCCACATCCCCATCCCAAACGAGGGCGCCTTTCCCGCGGGTAACCGCTTCATCACACATTTATAGGAAAAATAAAAAAATATATTTATGATGATTAATAAAATAAAATCATAATTGTTATACAATGATAAAATAAAGTTAAAAGTATTCAAGTAGACTTTTCTATTGAAAATAGTTCAAAATAAAAATAAACAAAATTTATGAAATAAAATAAAATAATTAGTTAAGTTTTATCGAGCGGGTTCGAGACGGAGTGGGGGCCAGTGTCAAAATCCCCGAACCCCGCCCCTTCCCAGTCAAAGCAGATTTTCTCCGTCAAACTCATGGCGGGGTCGGATTGGAACCCGCGGGTTCGGGTTTTGTTGCCATGCCTGGCCATTGTTTGAGACGAAGGGGACCTCAATCGGTGGAGTCTAAGGTCCGTCGTTGTGTGTGCTTGCGTATCAGCTATCTCTTGTTCAATTTGAGTGACGCGGGCTTCGTGGTGGGAAAAGCTCAGAGCTTGGTTGTTAAGGGCGTCGAGTATCTGTTGCACGGCGCCGGCTGACATCTGGACGGACTCCGCAGGCCCTTGTGTTGAGGGTACGTCGATTGAGTGATGAAAGGAATGAGAGACGGACTCCCACTGTAGTCGCCAATGTCCTGAAGTAGAACCTGGGATGAGGTCGAGATGCGTTGTCTGATGTGCCTTCCTAGCTCTAACCCCGTGTGGTAGACCGGCGTGGGTGTGATACCTGCACACACCCCGACGCTCAAGTTAGTATAGTGAAGTCTAGCGGGAGATGAGTTATGAGATCGTACCTGAGGCGTTGGGATGCCCTTGTATTTATAGGGTGAGATCGCGTCAATTTATGTCGTTAGATGCGAGGGGGCGATCATAGCCCTTAATGTCGTCGCGGCACGGATCGCTATCCGTGCCCTAAGCAGAAAGTAGCAGCCCCATCAATCCGGATCGTAGATTAGCCTATCAGTGGATCTTAGCCATCCATTTGTAGTGATCCAGTTGATATCACGCCGGGTTGCAGAGTGGCCGCCGCTAGGTCGGATCGAGAGCGAGCTCAGTCTGAAACATAATTCTTTTATCTTTTTAATTTGTTGACTCTAATATTTTTAGCTGTAGGATTTGTTTAAACGTTTGGGATTTGGTGTTAGTGTTTCCACTTGCACGTGATGTGTCAATTTATCCCATATATATATATATATATATATATATATATATATATATATATATATTATGATGCATATATTTTGACTTCGCAAATCTATATGATATAGAGCATCCCCAGACAGGATAAAATTTGTATGACAAGTAAGTTATTACTCAACTCAGTACCATTAATCTTCATCATCCGGATAATCTTTATCACCGGGACACTTGTAGCATGTGCAGCTAGAATCTACACACTCGTAACCTTTACAACCACGTTCCTCCCAACAAGGTACCTTATGGTCATTGTCAACTTTACATGGAATGTAAAGACAAACTGACATGAAAGATATAAATGGACCATCATGAATGTTATTGAAATATAATAAATGTATTATGAAAATGTAATGAAAGAAGAACAAGAATGATAAGCTTACCTTTACTGTAATTATCATCTCCATCAAACCTGGATCTATATGGCCCATCATCCCATGGAAACCAGCTGTTTTTTAATAAGAAATATCCATTGGTTGAATGAATAAATAGGAAAAAGAAGAGGATCGGTGCAGAAATAAACTCGAGACTTTTAGTCATTCTTTTCCACGTCTATTGCTAATAAATCCAAAATGGTTTGATTGCTTTATAGTGTAAAAAAAGGTTGTACTTGTTAAGCCAACCAAGTTGTATGTAGATCTTATTATGTTGGATGCACGCGCACACACACAAATATATTGTGGTAACATTTAATTCTAACGATTAAATTAAAATTAACGGTTCATATTACGTCATTAATTACAAGATCTCAAATGATATCTAATTGAAAAGGAAAGAATCATACGAGATCTTGTATACAGTGATATACATTGAACCATTAATTTTAATCTAACAATTACTCCCACTTAATGGTCTCATTTCTCATAATAATAAAAGGCTTTCAACTGAGTCGTTCCCATTTAAGGGATGACTAATACTTGGTTATATATATGGCTTAATTATCTCTTTAATTTGTCCCTACAAATCTAGATGTTTCTGTTTTTCTTGTAAAACTCTTTTTTTTTGTTTTTTTTCCATGTACTAAATATTTACTTTTGGAATTAGTCCTCATTTAGTTAGTCCATACTTTAGATACTAAAATAAAAAATGTCTTTAATTAATTTCATGTACAAAAACTAAACATAATCAATATTATTGGGAGTAAAACAAAATAAAAAGGACTAAAAGCAAAAAATTCGATATTGTAGTGATGAAAATTAAAAAAATATTATTTTTGAAGTAAATAAAAATAAAAACCTCGATACATTTAGGGATCAAAAATATATTTAAACCTATATTTTGTATGTGTGTTAGTACACGTTACTCTTTTCTAATACTAAATATTTATTCTATGTTTTTTATATCTCATTTATATTAATGGGTCATTTTTCCCTTCCTTTAACCCACCCTAATGGTAAAAATGTTTATTTAACAATGAACATTTAAAGGACTAAACTAACATTTAAAAAGTCATACACACACGCGCACACATCTATTGTTTATCTATTCTATTGTATATACAAAAGAAAATGAAACAAAGGGGCCACCTAATCAATATTTTAATTACGTGTCATGTACACCTCCGCCATGTCATGTGATTTTTTTAGGTGTTAAATCACCAGCTGTTAAAGCGTACCTGTTTTTGAAAAAATTCAAAAATTAAACAAAAGCATTTAAAGTTATTTATTGGTCATTAGTTGTTTTGAGACTTGAGACAAACAAGTACAGGATGCAATACAAATACCCAAATATTTCGCCCAATATGAATGCCTTGCAATACAAGTTGTGTCAAAACCTTTAACAGAAGACAAAATACCCAAATATTTCGCCCATGTTGTCAACCAATTAACAATTCAAATCAATACCTCTTTTAGAATTAATAGTGTAAATGTTGGTATTAAAGCATTTTGAGATCCCTTCAAAAATCTAATTTGCAAATACAACAAGGCCTTTAATTCTGTCCCTGTCAAAACAAGAAAAACAAAATCATATTTATGAATAATTTGTCTTAAGAAGGTAACTCAGTTGACGAGATAAGGGACATGAAGGAATTGCAACTTGCAAGAAGGGGGTTCCAAGTTCAAACTCCGGAAACTAACATTCCCCCACCCCCACTAACATTTGCCTATCAAAAAAAATATTTATGAATAATTTTTCAAATTTTTAAATTCAGATCATATTAAATTCAAATAATTCTGAATATGGTAATAACGTGTGAAGGAAGGAATTGCATATCACATAATAAGTTGCAACATCCACAATTATGACCAGATTATAATTATAATTATAATTCTCTATTTCTCAACTTATAGTGTTTAACTATTTATCACATATACGTTAACTATCTTCATCCAATCTCCGTTATTAATTTTGTAGTATTTCTAACACAATCGACTCTCACAACATTGTCTTGAGTCAGTTTCTAGATTCTAAAGTCAGATCTTTGGAAGGTCCGTTCTCTTCAAAGTGCAATGTGATTGTCTCATCCAGACAAAAATTGAGAGGACAAAAAGTGTACGGGGGATTGGTGATGATTAGGAGTTTCTCAAGAAATATGGTGAGCCATCTAACTACGTTCAAACTCAATCTCTATTGTTTGTTTGATCCCTATTTCTGCATATACTGTTAATTCAAATAACTACTTTCATTACATATCATCTTTTGGTATAGAATAGGATTACACAAACCTCATAATAATTATTATTAAAATTAGAGGAAAAAGGATTGTCAAAAAAAAATTAGAGGAAAAAGGAAAGTACAATGTGAAGGATAGAGAGAATGCAGAAGTTGGACCCTCAGACTTAGTCACTCACAAGGACAATGCTGAGAAAATTGGTGCACTTGATACGGATACCTTGGATTTTTTGAGTGAGCACATGGGAGAGAAAATTGGCTGGTGGTGAGCTGGCACCATGCACTGAGGTGCACATATTTTCTGTTATTTGTTTTATTCGTTTTCTAGAAGTTTTTCCCTTAGTTTTCTTATTGTACAATAAGATTCCCTCTAGTGTATGGTGCTCTCTAGTACTTGCTATATATACTTGATCATACAGCTTTATTGCTTTACTCTTTGTTGCCTAATTGTGGCTTTTTATACTGATATGGTTTTATAACAGTTTATATTTCGCATATTTTAATATGGTATCAAAGCAAATGCTCTGATTACCTTGCTTTCATCTGCTATTTTATCTTGCTTTCTTCTGTTTTCCTTCGTATGGCACCTAATCCTGCAACTGCTGGTGGATCGGGTGGATTTGGTACTAGAAACCAACCACTAAAAGACCCCAGTGCAGATCCAACAAGTGCCTACTATGTTCATCCAAGTGATGGACCTTCTACTGTTTCTGTTGCTCCAGTGCTGAGTGTGAATGGATCCAACTATCATTGTTGGGCTCGTTCCCTGAGGAGAGCACTAGGAGGTAAAAATAAGTTTGATTTTGTTGATGGAACTAGTGAAGTTCCAGGCTCTTTTCTCCCTAGCTAGCTACAAAGCCTGGACTAGATGTAACATGCTGGCTCATTCTAGGATCATGAATTCTATTGCTGAGTCCATTGGCCGTAGCATTGTTTTTCTTGAAAATACCATTGATGTTTGGAATGAACTTAAAGATTTTCTCAAGGTGATTTAATTCACATCTCAGATCTTCAGTGTGAAATTTATGGTTTGAAACAAGGATCCCTCTCAGTGACAGAGTATTTCTCTGAGCTTAAGGTTTTATGGGAGGAATTGGAAGCTTACATGCCTGAACCTAGGTGTGCCTGCCTTAGGAAGTGTGTGTGTGTGATAGCTTTGCGATGATAAGATCCCAAATTTTAATTATGGAGCCTTTGCCTAATCTCAACAAAATTTTCTCACTTGTAATACAACATGAGAGGCAGTTCCCTAGTAATGAGAAGAAGTCACTGGTGAACGATGTTGATGCTAGAAGAGGACAGGTCAGACCAAGAGGAGGATACACTTCAGGATATAACAATAGAAATGGAAGCTTGGTGTGCACCTATTGCAACAAGACAGGACATACAATGTACTTTTTGATCTTAATGTTAGTGTACTTTTTGATGTTCTCAGAAAAAGCCCTTTGGCACTCTAGCTTAGGGTTCCAATGTAAGAATGAAGCTTATGCATAATGATTATCCTTCCATCGTGATAGATGAAGAGGGTGTGTGTGATATCTGTCATTATGCTAGGCAAAATAAATTACCATATAGCTTAAGTCCTAGTAGGGCTTCTAAGTGTTATGAGATGATTCATTTTGAAATATGGGGTCCTATTTCTACTCCTTCTATTCATGGTCACAAGTATTTTTTGACTGCTCTTGATGATTATAGTAGATACACTTGGGTGATTTTGTTAAAAAGTAAGAGTGAAGTTAGCAATCATGTCAGAAACCTCATAACTATGCTTGAAAACCAAAATGATAGCAAAATTAAAACTGTGAGAACAAACAACGGACCTGAATTTCTAATACACGAATTTTATGCATCAAAAGGAATTATACATCAAACTAGTTGTGTTGAAACACCTAAACAAAATGGGAGGGTAGAGAGGAAACATCAACACATCCTCAATGTAGGAAGAGCTCTTCTTTTTCAGTCAAAATTGCCAAAACAGTATTGGTGTTATGCTGTATTACATATTGTACATATTATTAATAGAGTTGCTAGTCCCAATTTGAAAAACAAGTCCCATTTCTTCTTACAAAAGGGAGTCATTCCTAGTGTAGAGTCTTTTAAAGTCTTTGGATGTCTTTGTTATGCATCCACCTTCCAAGCTCATAGAACAAACCTTGAACCAAGGGCACAAAAATGTATCTTTTTGGGGTACAAGTCAGGTGTTAAAGGTTTCATTTTGCTTGATTTACATAATAGAGAGTTGTTCCTATCTAGAAATGTTACCTTTCATGAGAATATCCTACCTTATACAAGCACTCAACCTTTGTCTAGATGGAACTACTTCACACAAAATGGCACACAAACCCAAATTGAACCAGAAATTCGCCAACCAGTCACTTTCCCCACACCAAACCACACAAACTGTTGATACACAACAGTCTTCTGATACCACACTCCTTGACCACACAGAACCAAACACTGAGCCAAGCCAACCAGCAGTGAGAACATCCACAAGAATGAAGCAGGCTCCTACACATTTATCTGAGTATTCTGTGGCAATATCTCAAACACACACACCAACTCATCATCTTCAGGTATTGATTATCCTATCTCTGATTTTCATTCTTTCTCTAGTTTGTCCACTGCTCAACAATCTTTTTCCTTGTCTATAAGTACTGTTGTTGAGCCAGAGTCCTTTGAGGAAGCCTCTAAATATTCTTGTTGGAATGATGCTATGAAAAATGAATTGGAGGCATTAAAGAAGAATGAAACATGGGAAATAGTTGAGTCACCTCCCAATGTGAGACCTATTGGAAACAAGTGGGTGTATAAAGTTAAACATAGAGCTAATGGGACTTTTGAGAGGTATAAAGCTAGATTGGTTACAAAGGGGTACAATCAAATACAGGGCGTAGATATCTTTGATACTTTTAGCCCTGTGGCCAAACTCACCACTGTTAGATTGCTGCTTGTTGTAGCTGCAATGAATGATTGACATCTTCATCAATTAGATGTCAATAATGCTTTCCTACATGGAGACTTGAATGAAGATGTGTATATGGAGATACCTAAGGGAATATCATGTAGTGGACAGAACCAAAAATGCAAACTGAAGAAATCCCTTTATGGATTAAAGCAAGCAAGTAGGAAATGGTATGAAAAACCCACTAATTTGTTGCTGGAACAAGGATACAAGCATTCTAACTCTGATCATTCTCTATTCACTCATGAGAAAAATGGAAGTTTCATAGCATTGCTTATTTATGTAGATGATGTTATATTAACAGGGAATTTCCTAGATGAGTTCAAGAGAATTAAAAATATTCTAGTTGAGGCCTTCAAGATAAAGGACTTGGGTTCCTTGAAATACTTTCTAGGATTAGAAGTATGTCAATCAAAATCTGGAATAACTATTTATCAAAGGAAGTATTGTTTGGATTTTTTACATGAAACAGGATATCTTTCCTCCAGGCCTGCCTCCAGGCCCTTGGATCCTAATGTGAAGATCTGCAAGGATTTTGCAGAGTTATTTAAAGACACCATACTGTATAGAAAGCTAATTGGCAAGCTCTTGTACTTGACCTATAATAGGCCTGATATTACATTTGCTACACAACAACTTAGTCAACATGTAAATGCTCCTACTGTGACACGTTTCAATGCAACTTGTAGAGTTTTAAGGTATTTGAAAGGCACATCAGGAAGAGGGTTACTATTTCCAAGGGATTCCATAATGCAGCTGTTCGGTTTCTCTGATGCAGATTGGGCTAATTGCATTGCCAAAAGGAAATCTGTAACTGGCTATTGTTTCTTTCTAGGATCATCTCTTGTATCTTGGAGAACAAAGAAACAACAAACTGTCTCTAGGTCTTCATTTGAGGCATAATATCGTGCATTATCTACTGCAGCATGTGAATTACAATGGTTCTTGTACTTGCTTGAGGAATTGAAGATCAAAAGTGAGAGATTGCCAGTCCTATATTGTGACAATCAGAGTGCTATTCACATTGCAGCAAATCCTGTGTTTCATGAAAGAACAAAACACATGGTGATTGATTGCCATTTCGTGAGAGAGAAATTACAAAGTGTACTGAAGTTGCTGCCTGTTTCTTCTAAGGCACAACTTGCTGATTTCTTCACAAAAGCCTTAGCACCTACTCCTTTTTCCACTTTCATTTCCAAGCTAGGAATGATCAATATCTATCATGGTCCAGCTTGTGAGGGGATGTTAAAATTAGAGGAAAAAGGAAACTACAATGTGAAGGATAGAGAGAATGCAGAAGCTGGAGCCTCAGACTTAGTCATTCACAAGGACAATGCTAAGAAAATTGGTGCACATGATACAAAGGGAGAGTGTGTGGATAAAGAACAAAATTGATACGGATACCTTGTGATCAGTACCTTGAGGTCGGCTGCAGAGCTGGTCAAGGGACTGGTCCTCTGATGCTGTACAAAGTAGTCGGCCTGCTGCTGTTGAGGGGGGGGGGGAGTGGTTTACCTGCGAGGACACTCCGACACTCAAGTCAGCTAGGTCGAGCACTATAATATCGAGTGAGAATTAGAATAGATTGTGTACCTGGCATCTTGGTGCTTAGTGCTATTTATAGTGGCTGAGAGATTCGAGAAAGTCGTCGGATTCGAGTGGAGTGATCTGTTGGGCTGATCCACCAATGGATTGGGCCTGACGACTCGCCCAGTCCAGAATAGTTGCCCCCCAAGCCAAGGTCGATCGTCGTGCGGGCGTAGGCTTGATGTGCCGTCTTGATAGTCATGCCCCCCAGTTATCACTTGGTAAATTTTCGGTGTTCGGGATAACAAAGTAGGGGGTGTGCTCAGCGCGTTCCACCAGACCATCATGTTGTTGCGAATGTTTCTAACACCTTGGGCTTATAAGTATATGTATAGGAGAGGTCTTCCCCACTCACTTGTCAGATACTTTATTTTTTCCCAAATTCCTCCGAGATCTTCCGCGCACGGGCGGTCAAAATTTTTGGGGTGGCCACTTCTCTCCCAAGCGCACACGGGCGGCAAGGATTCGTGGACGGCCATTCCCTTCTCTCACGGGCGACCTGCATACATGGAAGGTGAGCCTTTTCCCACCTTGGGCGGCCATCATGCGCGTTGGCGCCCCAGCTTGGGCGACCTCATCACGTGTGGGGCGACCCACTAGGGTTTCCTGCGTGCTTCTCACAGGCGTGGGCGCCCCACCTTGGGCGACTCACTAGGGTTGCTGAGCGCTTCTCACGCATGTGGGCACCCCACCTTGGGCGACCCACTAGGGTTGTGCGCGTGATCTTCACGCGCGTGGGCGCCCTACCTTGGGCAACCCACACCTTTTTTTTCCTTTTGTGTTGTCTTATCTTGGTGTAGTGGTGACTTAGAATATTTCTTGGTGTTTTGGTCTTCTAGGTGGATCTTTTTGCCTTTCTAAGGCTTTGGTGGTTTGATCTTCACGGCTGCTTGATCCGTATTCCAAGGTATGTGACCTCGACCTTTATTAATTCGTGATATGTTTGTCGATTTCTGACCAGTTGTGATTTTTATGACCTTTGATTTCTTCTTTGAATAGGTGTGATTCGATCACTTGGTCTTTCTTCTCTGAGATAGACCGGGACTCTTGTGAGTTTTCTACCTCACTTTCTGTCTTGTCTTTCAATTCGTGTCTTCATTCTCTATTTTATTAGAGCGAGGAGGGGGTGTCAGGCCCAAGGTTGACCTTGTCGCCCCTTCCACAAATCACCATCTAGGATGGTCTTGACTTCTTTGCCCCCTCCTTGTAGGGTGACTCTACTCTAGTGCGTACGTACGAAGCAGACTAGACGTCAGGCTGGTCGTTCCCTCGTAAGTCTGGCTGAGCATGCCACCCGTCCTGTGGAACGTAAGGTCATGAGCGAATCAACCCCCCTGGTCGCTTGGGACCTATTGTTGGGGGTAGATCGTCTTCGTCTTCTTCTGATCGCTCATCTAGCAATAAGGGATCGCCCTTTCATTCTGAGGTTCGTTCTTCTCCAAGTTCTTTGTCAGATGCTGTTGATATTCCTGATCAAACTGATCTAGCAGTGGTTCCTATGGAAGAGGAGAATTGGGGTGGTGAGATCGAAGAGGACCGTTCTTGGGTGTCCACTAAGATACTCAACACTCCGAACATCGTGGCACGTGGGGATGAATCAGAGAAACGGCTTGTCAGACTGGTTGGGCAAACAGGTCAACGGTGGTTCGTTAAAGGCCTCGAAGCTGGCGAATATGCTGCTACCGTGCCTTCTACACTGAAGTTTATAATGTTCACCAATACCTCGAGCGACATTCGGATTAGGCCTCCTTTCACTTACTTTCAAAAATGATTCTTCGGTATCTGTCAGTCGCCCCCTCACAACTTCACCTCAATGCCTGGGCGTTTGTCAAAGTCTTTGAGTGGTTGATGATCGCCCTGGATCGAGAAGCCAGACAGGCCCTTTTCTTCAAGGTCTTCAATTTGAGCAGGACTCACGAGATTAACAGTGACCCTAGGCGATGGGAGCAGGTCAGTGTCAAGAAGCGGTAGGATGCCCCCCGATTCTTCAAACCATTTTGTGACTCAGCAAAACATTGGAGGAAGGCCTATGTGTGGTCGTCCCTGTTTGTGATGATCCTTGCAAGTCTTTTGCTTCATGGGGCGATCAGGACGAGGTGACTGGCATGAAGTTCCCCATAGGTTGGGTGTATGTCCATTACGAGCGTCTACCGATGACCTATCGGACGACCGGGGATCTCGTGTATTCGAGTGTGGTCGTCTCACTCGAGCGAAGACTTTTGGTGATTTTAGAAACATTCTTGGGGTGGCTTGGTCGTCGGGTTCTTGGTCGACCGTTCCTCAAGGTTGCCCTTAGTTCGTTCGGGCTCGCCCTCTTTTTATGTTCCTTGTTGTGTTCTTTTCTTGAAATTATATGCTTCTTATTGTTTCTTTCTTCTTTTGTAGATACGATGGCAGGGATTGCTCATCTTATACTCGGTTACTCGCCCTTGATGGGAAAGGGCCTGCTGAGGGTTCGACCTCTGTTCCTCCTTCCATCCCACAGAATCCAAACAATAGCCCCCAAGCAGCTTCGGAGAATCCAAACCCTGTGGCTGATCCAGGGGGTCAGCGCACCAAAGCTAGGAAGAAACGTGCTCAAGCTGATGAGTCCGATCGATCGAAGAAGTCCAAGTGCGGGACAAAGCATCAAGGCAAGCCCACCCCCACTTCGGATAGAGAAGCTAGTTGCTGCTGGTTATGAGGATCCCCTCGAGGCCTGCGCCGATATCTGTCATGAGGCCTCGGAGAAGTTGAAGTGACTCCTAGGTAGTGTGTCTAATAGCAGTTGCTTCTTTTCATTGTTTTTGATACATCGTTGCTCATTTCCCTTTCCCTTTCAGGTCTAAAAAAGGAGAGGGATGAGGCTCTAGCCAAAGTCGGGAGGACAAGCGAGCTTGAGAAAGCTTTGGAGGAAGCTAAAAGGGAAATCAAGTCTTTAAGGTTGTCCGAGGAGGCGAGAAAACTGTCTCAGGAGAGGTCTGATAAGAAGATTGTAGAGCTTGAGGGGTGGGTCTCAAAGCTTAAAGGTGAGGTTGAAGACTTGACTTTGGCGAAAGATTCTTTGGAGGGGAAGAATGAGGAGCTTGCAGCAAACGTCCGTTATCTTGCCAATGATGTGCTTGCGGCTTCAAAGGAACAATTTGACAATGCCCTTGAGCAGGTCCAACTTTGTAATCCTGGGTTGATGATAGATTAGTCTGTTGTGCATGTTTCCCATGTTGTCTTGGGCGATCAGATTGTGAAGCCTCAGGGCAAACAGGATGGGACGAGCTTGACGATCTACAAGCAACCTGAGCCATGAAGCTGCTCTCCCGTGATCTGAGATCATCCTCTTGCCTTACTATTTTTTTTGTCATACCTCGTTACTTTGATGTACTTTCGTGTTTGGATTTTCGCTAACTTTGTAGCAACCTACACTTTGATCGTTCGTGCTTTTGATTACACGTTTGATTTTTCTAAGTTCATTTGCTCTTTCATCCTTATACGTTCATTGTTCAGTATCTTTGGGTTGCCCATGCCTCCAAGGTCGCCCCACACCCGAGGTCGCCCTGGCAACTGTGGCCGTCCCTGGCAAGCATGGGCGCCCGCATTGCTGATCGTTCCACATGGGGTGGTCGTCTTTATTTGTTTAAGTTGTTTTAAACCAATCGGGTCTCGGCCCTAGCCCTTAGGCAGCTTACCAAGTTTCTACTTGGACTTAGCTCGTCCTAGGGGGTGCAACCAATCTTAGGTCGCTTCGTTTGTACTTAAATTCGTTTAAGTGCCCTTGGGCAGTTTACCAAGCTTCTACTTGGATTTAACTCATCTTCGGGGGTGCGGCCAATCTTAGGTCACTTCGTTTGTACTTAAATTCGTTTAAGTGTTGCATCATAACGCACATCTTATCAAGCGTGGTTCGAATTTAACTTGCATGGCAGGTCGAACTTTTGAGGTTCTTTATTGGCCGTTCGTAACGAAAGAGATATAAACACATATATAAAAGAAAATGCCTTGTCTTATTTAACGGTCAGACGGACCTCGATAAAAAACCCTGTGGGAAAAAGAGTGTTCCGCCCGATTATTCTTTTCATTCATGACATTCTTTCAGTTCTTACAAGGCTTTCTTGCCTTTGTCTTTCAAACTTAAGAGGAATGCTCGCTTTGCTGATAATAAGCCAGCTTGAACGGTGGCAATCTCCCCATCCTTCGTGTAGAACTTCATTTTTCGGTGAACTGTGGACTGTACAGCCTCTAACCGTGCTAGGGTTGGTCGCCCGATAATGCACTGGTAGGTCGATTTACATGGTAACACTATAAAATCTGATCTGACTGTCCGACATAGGGGTTTCTCCACAGTGTCGTCTCCAAAGGTGACCATCAACTCAATTCGTCTGATCGGTGTGGTGGATGCTACATTAAACAAAGTCAGAACTGTTCCCCTGTATGGCCTCAGGTCTTCTTTTGATATCTTCAGAACATCTAGAAGATCTTCAAAAATGATGTCCGCAGAGCTTCCTTCGTCGATCAGTATTTGTCTGACCTCCATGTTGGCCATAACAGCAACCACCACGAGTGGTACTTCATTGTTGGGTGTCCTGTCAATGAGGTCCCCGTCTTCGAACGAAATGGGTGGTCTATTCGAGGGGACCCTTGGGGCGGACGTTGAGGCGACGCTCATGATCTGGTCCCATCTTCTTTTCATTGACTTGTTAGTTGAAACGTCAATGGGGATGCCTCCAGTGATCACCATGGCAACTTGCCTTCCCTTCGATTTTTTAGTATCCGGGATATCATCGTCCTCGTACTCATCTTCTTCTCTAACTTTGGCCACCTCGTCGACCGGTGCTTTTCCTTTCCTAGGCGATCGACGTGCTTGCTTGTCGTCCCACCCATCAGTTTGGTCCTTCTTTACGTACTGAGTTAGCTTCCCCCTTCGGATTAATACCTCAACATCGTCTTTGAGGGCCATGCAATCGTTCGTGTCACGCGCCGAGACTTTTGTCGTAACGACAGTATTTCTTGGACGGGCACTACCCCTCCTTAAGGACGAGGGGTTCTGGTCATCTGATATCCCTGAATTCAGTGTTTACGCATTCGGAGAGGATGTTTGCATAGGAAGTGTTCAGTTTGGTACGCTCTGCGAACCTTCTGGGTTTGGGATCTCTTGGTGGTCCACCATAATCTCTCCTTAGTCTATAGTCGCGCTCATCGCGAGGTCGCCGGTTGGTCCCAGCCTCAGCGGCTTCGATGGCCATCGTTGTTTCTTCATAGTTGATGAACCTCTGTGCCCTGCAGAGGAAGGTTTCTAAATCCCTGGGCTTGTGTAGGCCGACTTCGACCTTGAATCGGCTGTTTCTGAGAAGTCTGATCCTCAAGAAGAACAGTCATTGGTTATCGTCCAAATTCTTGGTCGGCCTCTTCGTTGAATTGTTCCACATACCTCTAGAGGGACTCGTTCGGCTCTTGTCAGATTGCAAATAGAACGTCCTCATCCTTGAGGCTGTGAAGTGGGCAGTGAACACCCTGGCCAACTGCTCCCATGAAGAGATGGTGTTAGGTCGTAACTCAGTAAACCATTCTAAGGTCGACCCGTCTAAGGTTAAGGGAAAGATTTTGCACTTACCCGGTCCGGGTGCTCCACTATACTTCATCATCAGATCGAAGTGACTTAGCTGGGCGTCTGGATCTTTCACGACGTTGTACATCTTGAGGTCTGACGGGGGTTTCTCCAAAGAGCGCGGGATTTAGAATTCATCTATCTCCTTGGTGAACGGCCCCAAGCTCATGTCACCCCTATCATAACGATGTGGTCGGTCTTCGAGATGTCGCCCTGATTGCCACGTCGTTCTACCGTAGAATAGTTCCTTGAATAGTTGCGCAGGTACCTCTCGCGCGATCAGCTACGAGATCGAGCAGGCGAGTCAGACGAGTCGTAGGAGGATTCCTTGTGTGAAGACTCATCTGGCCAATAGGTATAGTTAGATGTGGGTGTCGTCCTAGGCGGGGTGTGCCCCCCTCCTCGTCCCCTTCGACGGCGTGGAGATCTGTGGACGAGCTGCCTGCGGGGAGGTGAATGATGCCTCCTGGAGGGGTTGGCCCGTGGGATGGGCGACCCATTGTTTCGACAGCGTGGCTCAGGAGCTGTGTTTGCCCGTCTGGAAGCCATTAGTTCCTTCATCTGGGTGAGGCGGTCATATTAGCAGGCGATCCGCTGATCTCGATCACGGAGCAAGTTATGTAAGCCAAGTTTGCCGGAAGGGTGACGTCAACCTGTTGGGTCGTGCCTGGCTGGGCACCAGGTGCAACGACCTCGGCGGTTGGTCGTCGTTCCTTCCAGTGCTGGGGGTGGCCGGACTGGTATGTTAGCCACGCTTTGCAGGCGGGTCAACCGCGGTCTGCCTCGAGTTGCCTTTGGAGGCATTGGGAATGTTGGGGAATGGACTTCTCCCACTGTGGTCGCCACTGATCAGTACCTTGAGGTCGGCTGCAGAGCTGGTCAAGGGACTGGTCCTCTGGTGCTGTAGAAGAAAGTAGTCGGCCTGATGCTGTTGAGGGAGGTCTAGATGCGCGCGCGAGCGCGGGGGGGGGGGGGGGGGGGTGTACCTGCGAGGACACTCCGACGCTCAAGTCAGTTACGTCTTGCACTATGTTATCGAGTGAGAATTAGAATAGATTGTGTAGCTGGTATCTTGGTGCTTAGTGCTATTTATAGTGGCTGAGAGATTCCAGGGAGTCGTCGGATTCGAGTGGAGTGATCCGGATCGTTGATTCTGGAGGCCTATTGATCTGTTGGGCTGATCCACTAATGGATTGGGCCTAGTGAATGGCCCAGTCCATAACAGTTGCCCCCCAAGCCAAGGTCGATCGTCGAGTGGGCGTAGGCTTGATGTGCCGTCTTGACAGTCGTGCCCCCTAGTTATTACTTAGAAAATTTTCGGTGTTCGGGATAACAAAGTAGGGGGTGTGTTTAGTGCGTTCCACCAGACCATTGCGTTGTTTCGAACGTTTCTAACACTCTGGGCTTGTATGTATCTGTATAGGAGAGGTCTTCCCCATTCACTTGTCAAATAATTTATTTCTTCCAAAATTCCTCGGAGATCCCTCGCGCACGGGCGGTCAGAATTTTTGGAGCGGCCACTTCCCTTTCAGGCACACGTGGGCTGCCAGGGTTTGTTGGAGCGTCTACTTCTCCCTCTCTTGCAAGCAGGCGATAAGGATTCGTGGACGGCCACTTCTTTCTCTTACAGGCGACTCACATACGCTGTGGGTAAGTACCTTCACACCGTGAACGGCCCACCTTGGGCGACCAGCGCACATGGTGAACGCACCCACTTGGGCGAGCTTCTCCACGTATTGTGGGCGCCCTACCTTTGGGCGACCCACTAGGGTTGGGCATGTCGTGGGCGCCCCACCTTGGGCGAGCTCTCCACGTGTTTGTTGTAGGCGCCCCACTTGGGCGAGCTCTCCACATGTTGTAGGCTAGGGTTTGTGCGCGCTTCTCACACACGTGGGTGCCCCACCTGGGGTGACCCACTAGGGTCTTGTGCGCGCTTCTCACGCACGTGGGCACCCCACGGCGGGTGACCCACTAGGGTTTTGAGCAAGTTCTTAACGCGCGTGGGCGCCCAACCTTGGGCGACCCCTTCCATATTTTGCTTTGTGTTATTTGATGTAGTGGTGACTTAGAATATTTTTTGACGTTTTGGTCTTTTAGGTGGTGCTCTTTGTCTTTTTGAGGCTTCGGTGGTTTGATCTTCATGGCTGCTTGATCCGTATTTCAAGGTATGCGACCTCGATTTTTACTAGTTTGTAATACGTCGGTTGGTTTCTGACCTGTTGTAATATCTTTGGACCGCCCATGCTCTTTAGGTTGTCCAACATCTTTTTGAGCCGCTCCTCCCAATGTGGGGGGCGCTCATGCTTGTGTTTATCTTTGAGCTCGAGCTTAGTTTTGTCTCTTCCGCGCTTTGTGCTCGGGTCAGGTCATTTTTTCTCTGAGCCGGGGACTTTCGCTTTGGCCATGAACTGGCTATCCCCTATGGCTAGAGGTGTGGTCGCCCCTGAGGGCTCACCGAAGGGGGAGGGCGCTCGCGCCTTGCTGATCGTTCCACACGAAGTGGTCATGTTTGTTCGTTTAATCGTTTTTATTCGGTCGGGTCTCGACCCTACCCCTTAGGCAGCTTACCAAGTTTCTACCCGGATTTAGCTCGCCCTCGGGGGTGTGACCAATCTTAGGCCACTTCATTTGTACTTAAATTCGTTTAAGTGCCTTTGGACAGTTTACCAAGTTTCTACCCGGATTTAACTTGCCCTCAGGGGTGCGACCAATCTTAGGCCACTTCGTTTATACTTAAATTCGTTTAAGTGTTGTATCCTGAACGCGTAGTCTATCGAACACAGTTCGAACTTAACTTGCATGGTAGGTCAAATTTTTGAGCTTCGTTCTTGATTGGCTGTTCGTAATTAAAGAGACATATAAACATATAGATAAGAAATGCCTCGTCTTTATTTGATGGACGGTCGGGCCTCAATAAAAAACCCTGTGGGAAAAAGAGTGTCCCGCCCGTTTATTCTTTCATTCTAATTATTCATTGTTTACAAAATGATCAACTAGAGGTAGTATCTTCTCAGGTTCATGGCATTCCATGTATTTGGAATCACCCCACCACTTATGGTTTGCAACGAGTATGCGCCCTCGCCCGTCTTCTAGACGACGCGGTAGGGGCTTTCCCAGTTAGGGGCGACCTTGCCCTGGCCTGCATTCTTTCTTCCAATATCCGCCTTTCTAAGTACCAACTGCCCGACCTCGAAATTTCTTGGGACGACCCTGGCACTGTGCCTCGTGGTCATCCCTTGTTTGGCCAGCGTCTCTCTCAGGGCATCTTTGCTTCGAAGTTCTTCCACCAGATCCAACTCTTCCCTTAAGGCTTGATCGTTCTCACTGGGTGGTTTAGGGTTCACCGTCCTCCGGCTTAGTTCACCAATCTCAACAAGAATCAAGGCGTCCTCCCCGTACACTATTTTGAAGGGCGACTCCCCAGTGGTTGAGTGGGGGGTCGTCCTGTACGCCCAAAGTACGTAGGGAAGTTCTTCGGCCCACTTTCCTTTTGCTTCATCGAGTCATTTTCTAAGACCGTGCAGGATTACTCGGTTAGCTGCCTCTGCCTTCCCATTTGTTTGAGGGTGTTCTACCGAGGAAAAGCGTTGCTTTACCCCAAGTTCGACCAATGCTTCCTGGAACTTCTTGTCGGTGAACTGAGTCCCGTTGTCGGACACGACCGCTTCTGGGATCCCAAATCGGACCAGGATATTCTTCTTGAAAAACCTGAGGCAGTTCTTCGAAGTTATAGTTGCTTAGGGTTCCGCCTTGATCCACTTGGAGAAATAGTCTACTGCTACTACCAGGTATTTCAGCTGTCCAGGAGCGACCGTGAATGGTCCAAGGAGGTCAATTCCCCACCAGGCAAACGACCATGGAGCGGTCATACTGTTGAGCTCAACAGGGGGAGCGATGTGGATGTCTCCATGTCTCTGACACTTATATAAGCGACACTTCTATCGTTGTTCCTTCTATCATTTTCTAAGATCTGCCCAGCACCACTGCCTTTGCTATTGGATGAACCGTCTACATGGAGGATCCATTGAGCTTGCACAGGGTTCTTTGGGATGGGGGTCATTTCCGCCACGAAATCGGCCAAGATTTGAGCTTTGGTGGTTGACCTGACTTCGTACTTAATCCCGAACTCTGATAATTCAATTGCCCACTTGATCATCCTCCCTACCAAGTCCGGTCGATGCAGGATCTGTCTTAAGGGTTGATCTGTTCTCAAGATGACCTGATGTGCGACGAAATATGGCCTGAGTCTTCGAGCAGCTACAACAAGGGCCAGAGCCAACTTCTCGATCTTTTGGTATTGTTGCACCCCGAAAAATCCTTTGGAGGGATTTCTCTTCGCACAACATGAATTGGAGTCGCCACCAATATTTTTTAGAGGTAAAACATTGAAAAAAACCTTTCTTGAAAGACAATGGTCCTTGGAACCACGAGATTTGAGTTCGGGGGTCGGTTATGCATGGGGAAGGTACGAGCACCCCACACATCCTTTCTACTGAAAGGGAACCTCGATTTGACGTGTGATTTAAAAGGTTGATTTAAGAAATGCTTTGTTTTTATCTCTCTTTATCTCTCCTTACTTTATGGAAAAACTTAAGGAAAATTTAATCTTTTGCGCTTGACGGGAGGGCACCGTGCCTACGTATCCTGGGGAGGGAATCAAAGCAACGTAGTTCTTGTTTTCGAAAATTGTTTTGTTTTTAGAAATTGCCTTGTTTTGGAAAAGGGTTTGTTTTTTTGAAAAGAAAATGGTTTTCATTTGTCGTGCTTGACGGGAATGTGACCCGCTCCTACGTATCTCCCAGTGCGATGGAGAATTCAAAGACTCCAAGTGATCACCACTAGCACCCCATTGTTGATAATCGTGCAAGCAAAGGCTTCACATTATCCTCAACAAAGTTTTTAATTCGTGAAATGAGAGTTCTTTTGAAAAATGAGTGTTCATGATAATCAATTGAGCAAAGACTCCAAGTGATCACCACTAGCACCCCATTGTTGACAATCGTGCAAGCAAAGGCTTCGCATTATCCTCTACAAAGTTTGATTTGTGAAAAATAGTTTGAAATTGTTTTGAGAAGAAGTGAAGTTGTTTATCAATGATTATGTAAATGCAAAAAAATGTTTTGAAGTTGGAACGTTACTAACGAGTAACAAGTTGTTCTTTGTATGCAACATGGTTTTGAAGTTTTGGAGAGTTACTAACGAGTAACAATTGGTGGAAATCAAAACAAGCAAATTGTGAACACCAATTCAACATTTTAATGCACCACAAGCACATAAACAAGTATATCAAGCATGGTGTACTAAGCTTCAATTCAAGAATGCATGAGTAGGCAAGGATGCAAGAATAGGTAAGAATGCATGAATATGCAAAATTCATGTGCATCAAGGTTAAATGAACCTATCCTTTGCCGAAACTTCACAAGCTTCAAACAACAATTTACAATAAACTCAAAGAGCAAAGAAAGCATGATTAAACTTGAGGATGCATCAAGGTCATTGGAGACCAATCATGTGCGCAAATTCAATTGTTTATAGACCCCTTTTTGCTCACATTTCACAAGCACATCAAATGGGAATTGAATTTTTAAATGCTTACAAGCATAGGCATCAAGGTTGAAGTAACCTATCTCTTGCCAACTTAGCATAACCCAAGATCATTTGTGGATCATAAATGAACCAAAACCCAAATTCATTTTTCTCAAATCACAAATTTCACAATTAACAACATAGGTTTGAATATTTGCAAGTTTAATGGCCAATCATCAATTTATTTTAACAAGTCAACCAAATCAAGCAAGCGAGTGACATAACCAAAACATAGATGTATTTATTCACAAGATTCAACCATGAGAACCAACAAAAATCATAAAACACATATTTATTTGAAGCATGCGAAATTATTATCAAAGCAAGTAACGTTTTATTTCACTTAAAACAACAAAATCATGCACATAACCCCAAAATCAAAGCATCAAAACAAAGATTCATGAGATTAACATATGTACAAGCATAAAAATGAAGTTAAAAGAGAGGATCTACATTTTTGGAAGTGGAAATCTCACAAATATGCAAGAAATGATGACTTTATGCAAGGATTTACAAGAGAAGGGGTCTAGGAATCACATACCTTAAGATGAGCTCCAAATAAACACAATAGATGAAGAAACAATCAACCAAATCAACTTATCTTCAAGCTTGGTCTCCAATCTCCAAAAATGACCCTTGATCTTGAACTTTTGTGTGATTTTATGAAGGATTGATGGTTGAAAATTAGTGTTTAGGCTTGGAAGATGGATTGAATGTGTGTGGGTAGATGAGAAATGAAGAAGTGAGTTAGAGAGAAGGGAGAGGGGGTGGCGCATAAAATGGAGAGAAGGTGAGGAGGGAGTTGTGTGCTAGGGTTTATGAGTGAATGGTGAGGCCAAAAGCTTTTTTTTTTTGTGAGGTGAGGTTAATAGGGTATATATAGAAAGCAATTAGGTTTAAGGGTAGTTAGGTCATTGTGCACTAGTTGTGCTCTAGGATTTGATTTTAATTTTGAATCAAAGGCTAGGATTGAGGCTCACATGGATTGAGGACATTGAGAAAACACAAAATGAGAGAATAGAGAGGGGGTGGCGCATAAACATTGGGAGGTGTCCTTGGTGACCAAGTTTTGCAAGTTGTCATCTTGTACTATTGTACTATTATATGACCATTCCATTATCCCTTCATTTTTGATTATTCTTCTTAGGATAATTGTACAAAAATACACCCAATTTAGGCCACATACAAGGTATCTTGAGGAATATGCCATTTTATGAGATCACCATGACCAAAAATATCATAAAAACCTCATCTTGAAATTTTTGTAGAATATTCCTTTTTGATGCCTTTTTTGAATTTGAATTTTGTGCACAATGTATGCATGCATGCGCATACATACATACATGACCAAAAATGTTTTGCCTCAAATAAATTTCTCTAAAATTGCACAATGATTCTTGATGAGAAATTATCTTCTTTTTGACAATGACCAAAATACCCTTTTGCCCTAAAAACCTTGTTTTTTAACAACAAATGCATTTCCACTCTAACAATGAATTTAAAAGCCCTAGAATGACTTTTAAAACCCAAAAATGCATGCACAATGCTCTTCACTCTTCAAAATAAAACCACACTTCTCAATTTATTTATTTTTTGCGGAAAATTAGGGTTTTAAACCTAGGCAGACAAAATTAGGGTATGACAGCTGCCCCTCTTTATTTGGATTTTACCAAGGAATATGAATTGGCCGAAACATATTCCGAGGCAAAATAGAAATAAAGAATTCAGAAATAATACTAATTTTGTCTACTTAGATAAACCCGAATTTTCCTTTTCTTTTTTCTCTTTTTTTTTTTGTTTCCTTTCTTTGATCTCTCTTCTTTTGAGAGAGAGAGAGTCAACACTTGTCGCGTCGACGAGAAAGCAGTAAATTGCGTAAAGCAGTAAATGAAAGCAGTAAATGGGAAGTGCCGTAAATTGGGGATTCGGAGGTTGCCTAAAACCTTTTAACGGACTCTCGTCGAGTCCGAGCTCTGGGGGTGGCCTTTTCGAGCGGCCGATCAATATCAGGTCCGGAACTGATATGATCAATGGATCTACGCTATGCCTTAGGTTGACACAATTAATCCGATGGACTTAACGAAGTCTGTAGGATCTGCCGCGCGCTCGTACGCGACGTTGTGATCTGTGGAAGGAGTTCACTAACTCTGTGGGAGTTTACTAACTCTGTGCTGATGGAGTTCACTAACTTGGTGCCATGATGATTTTCTGAAAATGAGATTTCGGGGACCCATTGGTCCAAAGTAACTGACTTTTTTTGAAAATTTTGGGGACTAACGAGTCCAAAGCAACTGAGTTTCTTTTTGAAAATTGGGAAGCTTTGAATGATGCATGGAATGCAGGCTTTTGATGCTGGGATGCACATGGATGCAATGATATGTTTTTAAATTTCTTTTAGCATAGGGACTTTAGGATTCTTGAGTGATCAATTCAAGCGTCCTATCGTGACGACTATGACTATTTATTAAGAATGCCTCTTTTTGTTTTGAAAACTGATTTGATGTTTAATGTGATGATGATAAATGCTATGGAATGTCTGTGTTCTTTTGCTTTTATTGTGATGAATGTGGATGATGCGAATGTAATGCTTTGAATAACATGAAATGCCTACATGCATGAGGAGGATGAATGATTGGAGTATTTAAACATTTTTGTAAACATTTTTATGATGATGAGACGCGAGACTTTGAATGCAAGGAATTGAGATGGCTATGGACCATTCTTTGGAAAAACTAGATTTGATTCAAACTCTGGTGTTCTCAAGGTTTTTATTAACAAGCTCACTTATTTTCCTTTCCATTTCCATGATGACTGAACTTTAAACGCCACATGATCAATTTGTATTCTCTCTCTCTGAAAGCATTGACTAGTAAGTATGCATAAGAGTGCAGATGTGGACGAGTGAGTCAATTAACTTGGGATTGGTTTAGGACAGTGAGTTGAGAGACTGCCCCGACAGGAATTTATGGATGTGAATGACTTTAGGGAGAACTCTGCTCATTTGAGCGGGAGTGAACAGTTATGGAAATGGCCCACTTTAGAATGACAATTTCAAATGGGTTCTTTGAGTGGGTTTGTGAAAGGGGATGAAGTTATGGTACTGGTTATGAACTGAGGGTGGTATATGAATGGGATGGACAATGAACAAACTTTCCCAAGACCAGGGTGGGTGGGTGGTGAAGAGAATGCCCCAACTTTTGGATCTGAGTGGTGTTCTCAGTGCAAATCTTTGGTTCTCCATGAATGTCTTGACTTTTGGCATGAAAGAAGCCTCACTTGGTGATCACTAAACCTTGTTTTAATCTTTGGTGCAAATCTTTTCCTTTGGGCCTGAGACATGAGGACCATCTAGGGTAATAGCAATGCCAGAGCCGCGCATAAGTTTGCTTGCCATTTGAAGTGATTGTGCCAGCGTTTGTTTTTTGCCAATTCATTTATTTGAGGGATCCCCTCTTTTCTGTGATTTTCAGAAATTTCGCAATAATTGTAATGCTTTTTGACTCATGCACAGGTTTCACAATTCAGTATCATCAATCATAAAAACATTTATTTTAAAACAAAGAGACAGAATAAGTGAAGATAAAAGACACGAAAAGCAAACACATGGAAGAAAAAGTTGAATTCTTATTGTTATGGAAACTGGACGTGCAGAAGGTCACGCAAATTGAAAGTACATTGAAAAATTTTTAAACTGGAAAAATACAAGAAAAAGGGGAAGCAGATCTTGTGTTTTTTCTTTTGAAGTAACGATGCCAATCGTCCATACTCATGACCTTGATCACCCCTTTATCCAAACTTTTGGGAGTGCTGATTGCCTTTTTCATTTCAAGTCCAAGTTTTCTGACCCTAATTTTTGCCTGGATCGCCCTTTGCAGGTTTTCAATCCACCGGGTCGCTCTGGTTTTGCCTAGGCCGCCCTTTGCGGGTTTTCAACCTAGCGAGCTGATTCTTACTTGGCTCATCTTTCTCTTTTTTCATTTATTTCTTTAGGCATACTCCTTTCTGACTGTATCTGAATTTACTGGAAACTGGGGTTTTCTTTTCTTGCATCCCATTTTGCGAGAATTAAAGGCCCCTCCGGAGAATAAGTTCTTCGTCTTCATGATACTGGGTTCATCTCCATGGGAATCCCTTTGGAGGTTCATGATCTTTTTGAGCATTGAGTCTTCTTTGAAATTGTTGAAGATGAGCTTTCTTCGGTTTGAGCTTTCTCTTAATCTTCTTCTGACATAAGACAAATGTACTTTGGTTTGATAAGGCTCAATGAAAGTATTACTTCCATCATATGGGGTTTGCCCCTGTTAGAGTGTAAAACGAAGCCTGATTTCCATGAAGGTCATCATCGTCCTTGATATCCTTTGTTGATTGTCTCTAACTGCCCCATTTTTAGGGTGGCGTAGGGAGGGATCATGATGCTTGACCTGGAGTCTTCATACTGTCATTTGTGACTACCTTAGCTTGGAAAGCTGCGCAACAGACCGAACTTTGGTAATTACAGACTTTGTTATAATGGCAAGTGTCTTATGTCAGAAGGGTGATTTACACAAACTTGTTGATTCATTGCTCTTTATCATGGCGTCAATCCTCTCCTTTGCTCAAATTGATCATGTCACTTGATTCCTCATGAGGACGGACCACTTTGTTCTCTTATTCTTGCACAACAGCTTGATTGCAAATCTGATGGTGGAGTCTGAGGAATGACTGAGGGTTTGTGGAGGGCGGGATGACGAGGTCGAGGTAGTGTTTGCGGTTTTATGAAAGGAGAGATGTATAGGAATGATGAAGTGTTTGAAGGTTTATGGAAGAAAGGGTGGTCATACACAACAAGGTGTAGGAAGGTTCATTGAGACAAGGATCTCCTACGCTTTATGGCCAAATGTATCAGCTCACAACTTATATTTCTTTCGTCTCTTTTTCCCTTGTTTTTTCATTTTTGGGATTTTCATTTTTTTGAATCTGTTCTTTTTTGTTTCATTTTTTCTGATTTTTTCCTTTTTTGCTTTTGAGTTGAGTGAGCTGATAAAAGTGATACACTATTTTTTGGATATTTGAAGTGATCCTTGTCTGGGGTGATTGGAGAGATAATGGCAATGAAACCCCTGCAGCGGTTGGAGGATGCTTGATTGGGTTCTGGTATTAACTGGGGTGACAGGAGGTTCAGAGGGAGGAGCAAATGAGATGGGTTGATTTTGTAGAAGGGCCACTGGTAGTGAGGAAGGTGGCGATGGCAGGCATTTGGTTATGAATTTTTTTTGTGATGGGGTACTTGTAATGGGAAATGGGAAAGTTGGTTGATCTGAGGAAGGGAAAGGGTTTGGTCGCGAAAGAGGTTCGCTTGTAACATTTGTTTGGTTTCCTCAGCATTGCTCCACTTTGCTTGAACTTGTGCTTTGACTTAATTGCCCAACCTAGTTGTGGCATCATGAATTTCTACAGCCTTAGCCAATTCTTCACTTATTAACTCCGAAGAAACATCCCAGTTGTCTTCAGCCTCTCTCTCAGTTTGGTTAATTGGGTAATCAGAGTCACAATATGAACCATTGGCGTCGTTGTTTTCAAAGATTATTTTCATTTATTATTATTTTTGATCCGCGTTGGGAGGAATTGAAAAGCAAATAACAGACACATGACAAAATGAAAGAAAGAAATTTTATTGAGGAATTCAAAATAACATTTTATTGATGATGATACTAAAAGGAAACATGTGTGCCCTTATTGAAATATCCTAAGGCCTTGGGCAGAGCCAAAGGATTGCATTACAGAAAATTGTTTTGAACTGAAAAACGACAAAGACACAAATGTTTTGATGATGCCGCTTTCACCACCTCAACCCTCTTCAACAACTGCTATCCTTGCTTAATAGTCCACAGACCCTGAGAACTTGATCCTTCCCCCCTTCTCAAAAGTTAACTGTTTGGAATCAATGAAGCCCTGAACCAAACTTTTCAAAAGATAGCAATTTTCAGCAGAATGCCCAATTGCCCCAGCATGGAGCTCGCAAGTGGCTTCTGGATTGTACCCGCTTGGGAATGGAGGTTGAACTGATCTCATCTTGCGAGGAGTGATCCATCCATGACTGATTAGATAGCTGCATAGGTCGGCGTATGACACGGGGATGGGGTTGGATCAAACTTGGATGGAGAATGATGATAAGGGAAGGAAACTGACAGACTCAAACAAGAGAAACTGCACATGGCATGCACACCCACTAGAAGAATGCTTCGTAGAGAGTTAACATTGGTTAAAACATGATGGAAAATTTTTTGATGAACTGTTTCAGTCTTTTATCATGGAATGGATGAGATGTAATGCCTTTTTTGAAGAAAATGCAAATGAACTGTTGATTTGAAAAACTGAGTGCCTTGGAACATTTTGAGTTTGCAAATAAGTAAGGGTAAACTTTTTCAACAGATTATTTTGCAAAAGCGTCTCGTCTCTCATCACAACTTTTTATTTGGTTTATGCAATGTATGAATGAACAAATCATGATAAGCAAATGCATGAAAAATGACCACTTGAAAAGTGTAATTATTCTAAAGGAGATTTTTTGTTTGTTTTTGATGCAAGATGAAATAGGAAACTCCAATGCATTTTTGGATGATGCAAGATGCAAGAATGATATCTTTTCAAAATGATTTTTATTCTTTAGAGGCACGGCAAGATCTGAAATACCAATGCCCCTTTTGCGAAAATGATGACGTGAGGCAACCAATTGTCGTTACTCTGAGTAACTTGCATGAAACATTGAGTGGATCCTGACTCAATACTTCACGTAATATACTGAAATGCTTCGACATTTGGTTGACTCCACTTATTCACTTTATTTGAAAACAAACTGCGCCTGATTGGGTCAAAGTGCCCCGATATCGTAGAGTATCATCTCAAATTTGTAGTGCACAAACAAATTTGAGATATTACCCTTCATCATTCAAAGATGCACTTCTACCCATGGAACGATTGCATAAGGAGTTTCTCTTATTTCATTTCATTTTTTTTTTGGAAAATGATTTAGAAAATGATTTTAAAAATGATTTGAAGATGTAAGTGATTTATTGAGAAAAAAAATTTAGAAAAAGGTGCTTTATTTGGGGAAAAAGGTTTTTAGAAAAAGGTGCTTTTTGAATTGAAAACGGTTTTGCCTTTTGATTCCATTCCGTTTCTTACACACCTATGACAAGACTTTGTGTTACGTTGCGATCTCCGGCAAACAACTTTAATGCATGGAGGATGCAAAGAATGGAGGTTTTTTTTCAAAATTTTTGTTAGATGCGAATGCAATGATGATGATGCAAAATGACGCAGATGTGATGATTATGACCTTTTATTTACATAGAAAAGGGAGAAGAAAATGATGTTTATTGGTGGCGGTTCAAAACATTTTTGAAAATACCCGCTATATGCCACCTCATACAGGTGTTTATGAGGGAAAAAGGAAATTACTTTCTACATTTTTGGTAAAAGAGCTTCGAAAGAGGATGCCTAAGCTAATGCAACACACAATTTGCGTGCCCCCGTGTCCTACAAATGGGTAAAGATCGTAGGCTCTAAAGTCAACGACAAGGGTAATCCTCCCATGTGGGTTCTGGTCACTGCCTCACAATGGCAACCAAGAGCTAAAGTCTCTCTCATGAATACACCCACAATCGTAGAGAGCTACCGATTGTGAGGTATCATGAAAAAAGCGAACTCTTGGGCGAAACTTTCATGAGAGCCAGACAGACAGCGGTCTACGAATGGCAGTCACTACTCATTTCCACTCTCCTAGGGTTCTTTGCAGACCTTGGGTTTTAGGCCCCACTCAATGCTCACAAATATAAGGTGTGCAGTGTGTGATGAGGGCACAACACCTAAAAATCTACCCAAACCCCACCTGCAAAGGGAAACCAAAACAGTCCAGACAATATCAAGCAACAGCATGTCGTCTACCCTAGGGTTCAATATCATTTCAACATAAGTATACTAACCTAGGGTTCCAACAACAATCGCAAGCATTGCTTACCTTAAGAAAAGGAGCCTAGAGGAGGGGACATAATAGGATTAGGGGAAATGCATGAGCTTACCTCAAGAAAGGGAGCAAAGAAGAGGGGAACATGCTAGAATTGGGGAAATGTATGAGAAAAGCATATAAACGACGAAAGTAAGAGGAGAAGAAGAAGAAACTACTCTTATTTTACTCAAGAAGCAAATATAGAAGAGGAAGAAGGCTAACACACAATGCACGCAAGCACAACATCACAAGAATGCACACGACAATTCTAAGAATAATGCAAGCATGTTTTCAAAGGCAAAGGAAAGAAAGAAGAAAGGGAAAGGAGGAGAGATATAACAAAGCATTCAAATCAACGAAATAAATCACATGTCGAATCGATTGGCTCGACCCACTAAAGAAAGGTCCCCAGTGTAGTCGCCAGCTGTTGCACCCCGAAAAATCCTTTGGAGGGATTTCTCTTCGCACAACATGAATTGGAGTCGCCACCAATATTTTTTAGAGGTAAAACATTGAAAAAAACCTTTCTTGAAAGACAATGGTCCTTGGAACCACGAGATTTGAGTTCGGGGGTCGGTTATGCATGGGGAAGGTACGAGCACCCCACACATCCTTTCTACTGAAAGGGAACCTCGATTTGACGTGTGATTTAAAAGGTTGATTTAAGAAATGCTTTGTTTTTTATCTCTCTTTATCTCTCCTTACTTTATGGAAAAACTTAAGGAAAATTTAATCTTTTGCGCTTGACGGGAGGGCACCGTGCCTACGTATCCTGGGGAGGGAATCAAAGCAACGTAGTTCTTGTTTTCGAAAATTGTTTTGTTTTTAGAAATTGCCTTGTTTTGGAAAAGGGTTTGTTTTTTTGAAAAGAAAATGGTTTTCATTTGTCGTGCTTGACGGGAATGTGACCCGCTCCTACGTATCTCCCAGTGCGATGGAGAATTCAAAGCTTACGTAGTTCTCGTTTGTCGAGAAAAGGTTTTTATTTTTTAGTTGTTTAATTGTGAAAATTGAATGTTCACAGTGATCAAACAACAAAAGTTTCGAGTGATCACCACTAGCATCCCAATATTGACGATCGTGCAAGCAAAGGCTTCGCATTATCCTCAACAAAGTTTTTAATTTGTGAAATGAGAGTTCTTTTGAAAAATGAGTGTTCATGATAATCAATTGAGCAAAGACTCCAAGTGATCACCACTAGCACCCCATTGTTGATAATCGTGCAAGCAAAGGCTTCACATTATCCTCAACAAAGTTTTTAATTCGTGAAATGAGAGTTCTTTTGAAAAATGAGTGTTCATGATAATCAATTGAGCAAAGACTCCAAGTGATCACCACTAGCACCCCATTGTTGACAATCGTGCAAGCAAAGGCTTCGCATTATCCTCTACAAAGTTTGATTTGTGAAAAATAGTTTGAAATTGTTTTGAGAAGAAGTGAAGTTGTTTATCAATGATTATGTAAATGCAAAAAAATGTTTTGAAGTTGGAACGTTACTAACGAGTAACAAGTTGTTCTTTGTATGCAACATGGTTTTGAAGTTTTGGAGAGTTACTAACGAGTAACAATTGGTGGAAATCAAAACAAGCAAATTGTGAACACCAATTCAACATTTTAATGCACCACAAGCACATAAACAAGTATATCAAGCATGGAGTACTAAGCTTCAATTCAAGAATGCATGAGTAGGCAAGGATGCAAGAATTGGTAAGAATGCATGAATATGCAAAATGCATGTGCATCAAGGTTAAATGAACCTATCCTTTGCCGAAACTTCACAAGCTTCAAACAACAA
Organism: Astragalus glycyphyllos; assembly: GCA_963573325.1. Taxonomy (NCBI): domain Eukaryota; kingdom Viridiplantae; phylum Streptophyta; class Magnoliopsida; order Fabales; family Fabaceae; genus Astragalus; species Astragalus glycyphyllos. The sequence continues at coordinate 57,616,510 of OY754307.1, forward strand.
TTTACAATAAACTCAAAGAGCAAAGAAAGCATGATTAAACTTGAGGATGCATCAAGGTCATTGGAGACCAATCATGTGCGCAAATTCAATTGTTTATAGACCCCTTTTTGCTCACATTTCACAAGCACATCAAATGGGAATTGAATTTTTAAATGCTTACAAGCATAGGCATCAAGGTTGAAGTAACCTATCTCTTGCCAACTTAGCATAACCCAAGATCATTTGTGGATCATAAATGAACCAAAACCCAAATTCATTTTTCTCAAATCACAAATTTCACAATTAACAACATAGGTTTGAATATTTGCAAGTTTAATGGCCAATCATCAATTTATTTTAACAAGTCAACCAAATCAAGCAAGCGAGTGACATAACCAAAACATAGATGTATTTATTCACAAGATTCAACCATGAGAACCAACAAAAATCATAAAACACATATTTATTTGAAGCATGCGAAATTATTATCAAAGCAAATAACGTTTTATTTCACTTAAAACAACAAAATCATGCACATAACCCCAAAATCAAAACATCAAAACAAAGATTCATGAGATTAACATATGTACAAGCATAAAAATGAAGTTAAAAGAGAGGATCTACATTTTTGGAAGTGGAAATCTCACAAATATGCAAGAAATGATGACTTTATGCAAGGATTTACAAGAGAAGGGGTCTAGGAATCACATACCTTAAGATGAGCTCCAAATAAACACAATAGATGAAGAAACAATCAACCAAATCAACTTATCTTCAAGCTTGGTCTCCAATCTCCAAAAAATGACCCTTGATCTTGAACTTTTGTGTGATTTTATGAAGGATTGATGGTTGAAAATTAGTGTTTAGGCTTGGAAGATGGATTGAATGTGTGTGGGTAGATGAGAAATGAAGAAGTGAGTTAGAGAGAAGGGAGAGGGGGTGGCGCATAAAATGGAGAGAAGGTGAGGAGGGAGTTGTGTGCTAGGGTTTATGAGTGAATGGTGAGGCCAAAAGCTTTTTTTTTTTTGTGAGGTGAGGTTAATAGGGTATATATAGAAAGCAATTAGGTTTAAGGGTAGTTAGGTCATTGTGCACTAGTTGTGCTCTAGGATTTGATTTTAATTTTGAATCAAAGGCTAGGATTGAGGCTCACATGGATTGAGGACATTGAGAAAACACAAAATGAGAGAATAGAGAGGGGGTGGCGCATAAACATTGGGAGGTGTCCTTGGTGACCAAGTTTTGCAAGTTGTCATCTTGTACTATTGTACTATTATATGACCATTCCATTATCCCTTCATTTTTGATTATTCTTCTTAGGATAATTGTACAAAAATACACCCAATTTAGGCCACATACAAGGTATCTTGAGGAATATGCCATTTTATGAGATCACCATGACCAAAAATATCATAAAAACCTCATCTTGAAATTTTTGTAGAATATTCCTTTTTGATGCCTTTTTTGAATTTGAATTTTGTGCACAATGTATGCATGCATGCGCATACATACATACATGACCAAAAATGTTTTGCCTCAAATAAATTTCTCTAAAATTGCACAATGATTCTTGATGAGAAATTATCTTCTTTTTGACAATGACCAAAATACCCTTTTGCCCTAAAAACCTTGTTTTTTAACAACAAATGCATTTCCACTCTAACAATGAATTTAAAAGCCCTAGAATGACTTTTAAAACCCAAAAATGCATGCACAATGCTCTTCACTCTTCAAAATAAAACCACACTTCTCAATTTATTTATTTTTTGCGGAAAATTAGGGTTTTAAACCTAGGCAGACAAAATTAGGGTATGACAGGTATCTAAGCTCAGGTTGTTGGAATGCCTTGCTGACAAAATAGATGGGGTTTTGCTTGGAACCTTCTTCTCGTACCAGCACTGCTGCCAGAGCTTCGTCAGTGATGGACAAGTATAGGTATAGAGTTTCTTCAAGTTCTGGTGTGGTCAGTATTGGAGGTTGAAGCAGGGCGGTCTTCAACTGATCGAGCGTCTGAGCGCATTCAGGAGTCCACTCGAATTTGACCTCTTTTTTCAGCTGCTTGAACAGAGGTAAAGACTTGTTGGCTGCCTTTGCTATAAATCATGAAAGGGCGGTAACCATGCCGTTTAGCTTTTGAATCTCTTTTTTGGTGGTGGGTTGCCTCATCTCCGTTACAGCCCTACATTTATCTGGGTTGGCCTCGATTCCTCTTTTGCTGAGGTAGAAACCCAAGAACTTGTCTGCCCTCACTCCGAAGGTGCACTTCTCGGGGTTGAACCTAAGTGAATTTTTTCTTACTTCGGTGAATACTTCTCTTAGGTCGTTCAAGTGCCCTGCATCTTCTTTGCTCTTGACTATCATATCATCTAGATAAACTTCGACCACTCTGCCTATCTGTGCATTGAAAACTTTGTTCATCATTCGCTAGTAGGTTGCCCTTGGGTTCTTCAGACCAAAGGGAATAACGCAGTAACAGTAATTCCCCTTTTCTGTCATGAAGGCGGTCTTCTCCTGGTCAGGGGATGCATGGCGATCTGGTTGTATCCTGAGTAGGCGTCTAAGAATGAGAGCAGTTTGAATCCGCTTGCGCTGTCGACCAGTCTGTCTAAGAATGCGTCTTTCGGGTTGGCTCTATTGAGGTCGGTATAGTCCACGCACATTCGCCATTTGCCGTTTTGTTTTTTTACCAAGACCACATTGGACAGCCAAGTCGTGTATTTTAACTCTTTAATGAAGCCAGCCTCAATCAAATCCTCTACCGCTTTGACTGCAGCCTGCGCTTTCTCTTCTTTTTGCACCCGCATTCTCTGGATGACCCATCTGGCTTCCGGGTCTACAGCTAAGTGGTGACAAGCTACTTCTGGTGGGATTCCATGCACGTCCACTGCACTCCAAGCGAACAGGTCCGCATGTTCTCTTAGGCATTGTTCAAGCTATTCTCGTACTTCTCGAGGGAGGTTACTCCCGATTTTAACACATTTCTCTGGATAATCCCCTAGTTGTACTTGTATGAATTCTCCATCAGGTTCGGGCCTCTTGATTCTTTTCTTCAACTCCCTACTTAGGAGGTTGTCTCCCTCCTCCTCTTCACTGTCGGGGTCGTACTAGGCATCGAGATCAGCCACATTGACTTGCTTTCCTCCATTCATCACATCTTCCATTTCCTTCATGACTTTCTTGCCTTTGTCTTTTAAGCTTAAGAGGAACACTCGCTTTGCTGACAACATATCGGCTTGAATGGTGGCGATCTCCCCTTTCTTAGTGTAGAACTTCATTTTTAAGTGAACCGTGGATGGTACGGCCTCTAACCGTGCTAGGGTTGGTCGCCCGATAATGCACTGGTAGATCGATTTACACGGTAACACTATAAAATCTGATTTGACTGTTCGGCAAAGGGGTTTACTCCCGTTGAATCCAGTCAGAACTGTTCCCCTGTAAGGCCTCAAGTCTTCTTTCGATATCTTCTGGATGTCTAGAAGATCTTCAAAAATAACATCTACAGAGCTCCCTTGGTCGATCAGTATTCGTCTGACTTCCACGTTGGCCATGATAGCTACCACCACAAGTGGTACTTCGTTGTTGGGCGTCTCGTCGATTAGGTCCTTGTCCCTTAAAGAAATGGGCGGCCTCCTCTGGAGGGCCCTTGGGGTGGACGTTGACGCGACGTTCATAATCTCGTCCCACCTTCTTTTTATCGACCTGTTTGTTGAAGCATCAGTGGTAATGCCTCCTGTGATTACCATGGCGACTGGTCGTGCAGGCGAGCAGTAAGTGTAGTCAGAAGTGGAGGTTGTTGTCTTATGTGGGGTTAGTCCTCCTCCTCGTCCCCTTCGACGGGGTGGAGATCTATGGACAACCTGTCTTCGGGGATGGAAGCAATGTCTCCTGGACAGGTTCATCGGAAGGACGACGTCGACCTGCCGGGTCGCGCCTAGCTGGGGACCAGAGGTGACGACCTCAGTGTTGGTCGTTGTTCCTTCCAGTGCTGGGGGTGGCCGGACTGGTATCTCAGCCACGCTTTGCAGGCAGGTTGACTCAATCACAGTATATAACTGCACATGATGCCACAATCACAGTATATCTCATGCCTTTCTCCAGGTTGGGTGCAAAAACTTTAAGTACACTCTACTAAACTTCAATCCTTAATAACTCAACATAAAATTACACAGTGTTATAGCAATACTATTAACTAATTTATTTCTCATTGTATAGTGTAGTTAATTTGTTTTTGTGATTTTTACAACCAACTCAACCTATATATGTTAACCCAAAAACTATAAATCCTCAATGCATCAAACTTAAACGAGGCATCTGCATCTCCGGGACGAATATCTTGAGCAGGATGAAGAAAAAATATCATTCGAATTGTATTGTACACATTACAATTAATTGTTATATAGTATAGTATTTACCCAATGGATTGTTGTTGTTTCTGTTTCGAATTGTATTGCGGTTTCCTTTCAATATGTATATTTAAAAACTCATTATTAATCTATGTGGGCTTTTCTTAGGAAAAAACCCACAGGTAAAAAGGCAAAATAAATCAAAAATTAATGAGAATGAAGAAATAATGTTTATACTGAACTCACAAAGAAAGCAAAACAACATTTCTTTTTAAAATAACACGATGGAAACTTTTTTACGCAAAAATCAAAAAGAAAACTCGTTTAAGAGATAGATTGCAACCAATAATCAAAAGAAGTACATTTTTAGTGGTTGAGTAGTACATGAAGGTGTTCTGCATATATGCAATATAAAGAAAGCGTGAACTTTACGAACAAACAAAAATTGAAGTTGCTTAATAAAATTAGCAATTAACAATTTAACAGAGTCAAAATTTGAGGCCTGCAAAAAAGTAGTAATACTACAATGTTAGACAGGTGAGTGAGAAGCCTAAAAAGGTTTACACTAAAATCTACATGACTTTAACTGAAGCTGACACATGTAAAGAATATTTTTAAACTTACATTCAGTCAGCTCAAAAAGAAAATGGGATCTGAAGCTTCCAAAATCAAACCCCATAAACTGAAGCTTTCTGAAAGATGAAAGAGAAGTTCTCGAAGGAAGGAAGAAATTCTCGACGATTAGGATCTAAAGTAGAAATCAATTAGCGAACCATCGGTCTATAAGCCGCTAGTGAAAGCGTGAATTGACTGCTAAGCAAGATTTAGGGATTTGATGAGTCAAACGATTTAGGGTTCGTGAAGAGAGGAAGAAAACAGTCGAAGAAGGTAGCGCAACGGGAGAACTGGGAAGAAAGGGTCTTTTTTTTTCTTCAGATCAAAGAAGGTTCTCTTTTTTTGAAAGTAGGTCGAAGAAGGGTCTTTTTTTTGATAATGGGTTGAAAAAGAAACCTTTTTTTTTTTGGTAATAGGGTCGAAGAAGACTCTATGGGTCTGTTTGGTGAACACTGGAAAGCTAGCACAAGCAAAAAAATGTAAAATTTACTGTAATTTTCTTTATACGGTTTATAATAATTTTATATAACATATACTATAATATAATTAGAAAGTTATAGTGAAAATAATGAGAGAGAGGATAGGAGAGAGGGAGAGAGGGAGGGAGAGGGAAAGAGAAGTCATGATATGAGAAGATATAGAGAAGAGAGATGGGAGGTAGAGGGAGGCAGGAAGAAAGGAGAGATAAGAATGAGATAAGAGAGAGGCCGAAGAGAGAGAAAAGGGATGGGAAGTAGAGAGGGGAAAAGCGGGGTGATGATATATATATAGAAGAGAGATGCGATGTAGAGAGATAGAGAGAAGAGAGGAGAGAGGAGAATGAGATATCAGAGAGGGAGAGGAAGAGAGAGGGATCGGAGTAGAAGAGAGATAGGAGAGAAAAAATTATTGAGTATGAAATAAACATAATATTTTTGTAATTTTTGGGTAGACAGAAAGTTGTACTGTAAGATAGAAAGTTGTGCTCTGATTTTGTGAGGGACAGATATTTGGGGTTTTGTTCAGTCCCTTGCCCCTACTGCTGTCCAGTACCATGAACTGTTTTTAGAATCAAACAGGGTACAACTAAGTTGTCCAGACCAGTCCCTGCTTTTTAGCAAATCAAACGCAATCTATGGGTCTGTTTGATTGGCAAACAGATAAGTACTGGACTGGACAGTACAATACTGGACAACACTGTTTGGTGAACACTGGAAAGCTAGAACTAGCAAAAAAAATATAAAATTTAATGTAATTCTCTTTATACAGTTTATAATGATTTTATGTAAAATATATTATAATATAATTAGAAAGTTATAGTAAAAAAAACGAGAGAGAGGAGAGAGAGAGAGAGGGGAGGGAGAAGGAGAGGGAAAGAGAAGTCATGATATGAGAAGATATAAAGAAGACAGATGGGATGTAGAGGAAGGGAGGAAGAAAGCAGATATAAGAATGAGATAAGAGAGAGGCCGAAGAGGGAGAGAGGGGAGAGATGAGAGAGAGGGGTAATGATATGAGAATATATAGAATAGAGATGAAATGTAGAGAGAGATAGAGAGAGAGAGGAAGAGAGAAGATAGAGGAGAGAGAGGGATAGCGAGGGAGACGGCGGAGAATAGAGGCAAGATATAGGATAGAAAAAAATTATTAAGAATGAAATAAAAATAATATTTTTGTAATTTTTGGGTGGATAGAAAATTGAATTGTGGTTTTGTGAGGGACAAAAATTTGGGGTTTTTTTCTAGTCCCATGCCCCCACTGTTGTCTAGTACCATGAATAATTTTTCAAATCAAACAAGGTACAACTAAGTTATCCAGTCCAGTCCCTTGTTTTTTAGCAAATCAAATGCACCCTATGGGTCTGTTTGATTGGCAAGCAGGTATGTACTAGACAACAAACTATTTGGTGAACACTAGACAGCTAGCACAAGCAAAAAGAAATCAAACATATAGTGTAATTCTCTTTATACGATTTATAATTATTTTATATAACATATAATATAATATAGTTAGAAAGTTATAGTGAAAATAATGAGTGAGAGGATAGGAGAGAAAGAAAAACACATTAAAACCTATATTTTGTGTGTGTGTGTGTGTGTATGTGTGTGTGTTATGTTAGTAAACGTTTCACCTTTCAATAGAAGAACTTCGCTTTCTCATTGCTACATTTTCCTAACAAGGCTATCATTGCCATCTTAATAAATGATAGTAAGCAAAATTTTGGAAGACCGCCCATGTAACATCCTAAAATTTCATTTGTCAACGAAATCTATAATGTAGTTCAATTTACCAAAATCAGAGCAATACGCAACCAAAAATATGGATTTAAACGCGCGAAATATAATTATTTGAAACGACTCATCATAAGGTTTTAAAACCATATCAACAAATACCTCAAACTAAAACTTGATAAGGTTTCTCAAGAGTCAAGGACCACATAATCTATATGTAAGGTACATATTTTTCCTAAACAACACAATTGATACACATTGATCTCATAATCCAAATGTTAAGTATCAATTTCCACAATTCAAAATACTAAACTAAACAAGAAAACTAAGTCTTGAATTCTTCTTAGGCTTATCCTTTTAATCTGTAAAACCAACAATAGGAAAGATTGAGATTAATAAATCTCAGTGAGTCCCATGATGGTGCCTTACATATACCTCAAACGGTATCTTTTACAATCTTTTTCTCAACAACGCAATCTCCATAAGAATTTGGTAAATACATATAATACCAATTTAAGTGGAAAGCTTTCCACCCAACAAATTTAGAAGGGTGCTCGTACGGGTCTTGGACTCGAGTTCATGACTTACCTCTCCAAGTACGCTAACCATATTGTAGTTCTTTTCTCACATGGCCTCTAAAGAAGGGATATACATTAATCCAATTCATAACCACTTCATGATAAGACAAGACAATCAATCAAATATATCTATCAATCATGATAGAGAAAATCAATAACAGCTCATACATAACACACATTCTATCACTTTTAACATATCAACATCTAACAAATCAAACAATGTGACATATAATTAGTTAATCAATTTTTCCAGCATCATCACTTATAACATACTTCTATTTTCACATAGCATCATAGATAGAACTCCTAAAATGTGTTCATCAATTCAATCAATGAAATGAAACCAACTCATTTCCAAACAAATCTAACTCAAACATATCATACAAATAGACAATTATAAAGCAGAGTTTTTCCGAGCTACACATTAACTTTGAAAAATTTATAAAAATACCAAACATTGTCCGATTTGATAAACAAATCATCTTTAAAAATATTTATAAGTTTAGTTTCCAGCACAATAAAAACCATTTCAATCTAATCTCTACAAATAGAGTTATTATTATTTTGACATGAAGTTATCTTCAAAATACTACAAAAAGGTATTTATGAGTTTAAAGTCACTAACTGAAGTTTGTAACCACGATTTCTCTATTAATTCTTAATGAAATTATGTGATTCCAATGTCCATTATGAAGGAAATTTAGTCTACTTTCTAATGGAGAAAAAACCAACACAATAAAGTGTTTGTGGAGGAAGTTACGACCAAAACATCAGACTGGTATAAAAACAGGTTTGAAGAATAACACATCACCCTTTTACTTTTCAATTTAATTGTTCAATCTCCAACTAACTAAACCCTTATTTAAAAACCAAACACAATTTTTTTCCACCACAATTTAAAAACCAAACACAATTTAATACAATATGCATCATCATAAATAGAGTACTAGTAATAACCATTGTGCTTGGAACCCTAATGTCAAGGGATAGAGGAACTCACAACAAGTGAGAAGATAATCTATATTTAAAGTAACGTAGCTTCCACAACCCCAAGTAACTTCTAAAACCCCTATCAACAATGTCTCTAATCTCCAATGTAAGCTCTAATTTTTGTACCATGCAAAGCCAAGTGAAGCAAGTTGAAAGTTGAAGAAGGAAGGTGAAGATAGAAAGGATTTTAAAAAAATGAGAGAGAAAAAGTGTAGAATTCCATTTTCTTTGAGTTCCTTCTTCTTTTCTCTCTATTCTTTATCGCTGGTCATTTGTGACTAATTGGGCTGGTTTACAATAGCAAACTGGACTGAATAGTGAATTCAATTTCATACTTACACCCCCAGTTTTTACACTTGGTTAAGTAGTCTTAATTCTACAAAAGAGTGAGATCCTAAGAAACGATTTTAATTCTAACATCTTACGGACCACTCAATCTCAATAAATCAAACAATCAATTAAATCATGAGTAAAACTAAGAGTAATTATAAGAATAACAATTGTAATAACTAAAGTAAGATTTAATTACTTTGACTATTACAACCATTTCTTTGTCAGGATGTTTCCATGAATCAAAGATAGTGCAAAATCTCTCTCTCTCTCTCTCTCCATATATATGTTCTAATCCATTCTAACTCTTGCCAAGCTAAAAATAGTTCTGAAATTCGGAAGAGAATTCGAAGTTATCACATATAAGGATATTTTTAACTACATGTAGTAACATGAGCATAATTAATATGAATAGTACAAAGGTATATAGTAAGGTGGTTAAGATTGTAACAAATTTAAGAATATATGTTTAAGTATGCTACTAAATGAAACATTTGAGACTCATCCGAAAAATCAACTTCACGAGCCTTTAAGCGTTGGCCAACAAGATTTCATTGTTGAACCATAGGTAAGTAGAGCATCATCCTTTTGGGAGTTGGATCACCTGGAGCCACTAGAATAGAATGCCTCTCTGCATTGTAGTAATCTATTGTTGGCATTATATCAGATGGTTTTGGGTACATCTGTTTAAATCAAAGTTCCAATTGTTAACTATTTCAATTTTTATATGGTTGCATGCAGATATCATATATATAAGAAATTTAAATTAATCAATAATGATAAAGTAAATGTATTCACATACCACTAGAGCTTCTGCTAGGCCTTCTGGCATGGTGCTTTGATTACACAGATTCCATTGAAAATCAAACTTGAGAGGTTTTCTAAAAACTTATATGCATCTTTTGTCCAGTTTATAAATTGGATGTCAAAGGCTGCATAAACAGAATACAAAAGAAACATATTTATTAGGATTTGTCCCTCAAAGCCCTTTCATAAGAAGTAGCTGACTAACAGTTTATGAATCATGTGTGCTTATTAAAGACAATAATAATGAAAACACTTCGTCTATTTCACAATCTATCTATTTATAATACAAAGTAGAATGCAAACCAAATCAAAAAAAAAAGTAAAGTAAATATAATTACGTGCAACAGAAGGAGTAACTTGGAACCAAAATGAACAAAAAGATATAACTTTACCTAACTCAGTGTTTGCATTATAAAGTACTAGTCCAAGATAAGCCTCCTGAAACAACAAGAGATGCATTGTAATGCAAAACTCGATTGCATACTTTTTTTAAAAACACATCGAAGTAGGACTATCATACATGAACTGTGAGTCTTTTACTCATAGCAAAGTATTGGATATATCAAACAAATGTATGTCAAGGTCAATCGAAAGTGTTTGGGCCACGACGTTCGGATAAACAAAAAAACCCAAATTGCATTTTTGGTCTTTTATCTTTGACTACAATTTCAGTTTGGTCATTTATGTTTTTCTTTTATCACTTTGGTCCTTTATGTTTCAAACATGTGTCGAAGTGGTAATTTATCTTTTTTTTCTCACTTCGGTCCTTTATGTTAAAAAAGGATCAAACTAACAAAGATTTAAAACATAAAAGACCAAAGTGAGGAAAAAAGATAAATGACCAAACTAAAATTTTAATCAAAGATAAATGATCAAAAATTTAATTTATCCAAAAAAAGGTAAAGTTATCAATATCTATAAGTAGCTCATGCAAGTTTACAATAGAAAAATACTATAACCTCATAAACCCAAATTTAGAAATAATATTGATTAAAACACGAAATTACCTCAAGTAGGTTACCCCTAAAAGACCTGCATGAGCAGCAAGGAAAGAAGTGTTACACATGATAGCAAAATTAATTCACAAATTATTACATATTAAATTTGATAAAGAAAATAAGCCCTTCACATTGCAATAATAAAACAATATTAACCTATTGGTTTTATATATAGGTTGATGATGTAATTAAGTTTTGTTTTAACTGTTGATCCCACAACATTGGGATGTTTATTAGGTTGAAGAGTGATAGATAAACTAAGGGAGTTTTAAATTTGGGTTCTAAAAGCAGCTATCAGCCAGTAACTTATTCTGTGGGTTGAGAAATTTATAAATTCTGACATTGTGTAATAGAAAAACAACAAAATGAAAAGAAAAAAAATTCAATTTTGCTTTATTTTTGGTTAAAACTCAATTTACCTTTAATAATATAGGACTTCCACCAAAGAAGAATAAAAATACTCACTTTTGTTTATTCCAACCATAATAGGAGAGTAATTTTTACCAAATTAAGAATGACTCATGAATTTCATCATTTATACCCTTGTTGACAAGTAAAATAGAATTTGTGCGAGCAAACAAAAATATCATGCATGATGCAAGGAGTAAGAATTGTATAAACCTGATAATATTTTTAAGGTAGATTGAAACAATGTCATGCCGATAAGGTTGCAGTGCGATGCTGCCATCAACTACACTATTTAAACACCTCTTACCGGTCATTGATGGGTATATGTGGCTTGAACTGAAACAATCTAAATAGATAAAACAAAGAAAAAGTTGAAGATCAACGCATAATTCACAAAAATATGAGATGCAACAAATACGAGTGAGGACTAAGGAAAGAAAAATGATTCTTACTGGTTTATATTAACTTGTTCGTTTGACAGCTTCACAATGCAACTTCGTCTTGCTTATTCTTGGTATGCAACCTCTCAATTGTTTAACTTTCCTAGAGTAGCCTTCGGATATTTATGTTCAACAGTACAAAATGCTGACAAATAAATTACGCAACCTTCCGAATTCTCGCAAGAGCAGTTTTGAAATGACGCAACCTTGGAGTAAATACGCTTTTAAATGCATCTTGAAATTTTGCAATAGCAGTTTTTAAATGACGCAACCTGGAGTAAACATGCTTTTAAATGCATCCTGAAATTTCGCAAGAGCAGTTTCAAAAAGAGTTCAACAGTACAAAATGCTGACGAATAAATGACGCAACCTTCCGAATTCTTGCAAGAGCAGTTTTGAAATGACGCAACCCCTGGAGTAAATACTCTTTTAAATGCATCCTGAAATTTTGCAAGAGCAGTTTTTAAATGACGCAACCTGGAGTAAATATGCTTTTAAATGCATCCTGAAATTTCGCAAGAGCAGTTTGAAAAAGAGTTCAACAGAATCTGTCCACTTATTACATAGAACTAATACTATTATAAAACTTTTTTACCAAATAAACTTCCGGGTTGTGTACTAGCAATAAGATATAGGATATATCATACTGTTTACCGTGGATTTTGGTAAACACCGCTGGTCTCCAATTTGGTTAACTTGCAGGATCAACCAGTGAATCCTAAGACCATTTGTGTTTAGAGTTTTTAGTTTGATGTGATGTTCTTCAGTGTTTTGCGTTTTAAACAGAAAAGAAGAAGAAATAATTGATTCCTTACGCGCGAAGCAATCAAGATATTTCAAGGAAGAAGGACTTGAATTGTAAAACACATAAAGGTAAAGAGAAAACAGAAGTAAATTGCATTAAAATGAAAGAGAATTGTACACAAGATCATACATTGTTCTCTGACTCGTTTTTCTCTTGAATGCGGAAGTTAGAGCGTGAGAATTGCAATATGAAATTGTGACCCTTGTTTCTTCTCAGAAACTACTATTTATACTAAGCAGAAACTGCCCTAAAACAGTTATAAAAATGATAGCAACCGCTCCTCTTTTCGACCAACTGCTAGTTCTTCAGCGCATAACTGCTCTGTTTTCTGTCTGTCGAAAGCTTGTGTCCACTTTCCTCTTTCTTGCTTTTGCTTCCCCGGAAGCTTGTCGAATTTACCCTGCACATGACCATTTTCTCTGTCGAAATACTTTGGTCTTTGTCGAAATATAAGTCAAGCCTTGTTGACCATTTTCAATGAAGCCTTTCGAAATTACAGGCTAACAAATTGCCCCCTCAAAAATGTCTTTTTTGACTGAGCTTGAGGTGGAAGAAGAGAAAGAACATTTTTGAATTCACCGTCGAAATAGACTTTGCACTTGAGTAGAATAGCTGTATACCTAATGTCACCACTGTTAAGTGTTGTTGACGTTACTCTTTTAATGGTATGCCACGTGGCCTTCCACGTTCAGCTTTTCAATAACTGTCCCATCTCCACTACTCCCTATAAAGCCTTTTCAGTTCTCTCTTCTACTTCTTTCTTCACTCTTTAAGCTTTTTCATCTTCTTTACTCTGTTTTCCGTTGAAACCCTCTCTGCAAATCCCTCAAAAATAGTCCTTTCAAGCGCGATTCTTGTACCATTTCTCTTATTCATCACCATCGACACTTCTTAAACCAGTTTTTCACATTAATCTCTGTTTTACGCCCTTTCTTGCGTTTCTTAGAGGTTTTCTGGTTTCTGCTATTCACTTTGCAACAGCGTCACTTCAATGGCAAGCTCTTCGCAACCAACTTCTTCTTCCTTCGATTATCACTTGGTACCAGTGGATCCCAAAGGGTTAACCGATGAGGAGACCAAAATTTTGGAGTCTCAGGTATTGATTCCCTTCCCCCTTCCTTCAAAGTACGCTTACCTTGGTCCTATTGCTCATTCGTTTGATAAAACTGATAAGGTCAAAGAGGTTTTTCCTAGCTATTACCAGTACAGTCCTAGAGTGTTTCAAAAGGGACCTTATGTTATGGATTTTATGAACAACCCAAATAGAGTTTTCAGGTCAAACCCTCCAACTGTTGACAATCACCAATCTTTCCTCAATTGGTTAGCTAAGATTGAGTCAAAAAAGGCTCATATTTGGAAGAATCAGGGCATTTTTGACCTTATTCAGCTGTCAAAATATGGGCTTAAGTATCAAGCGCCTATGTTAATTGCTGCACTCCATTTCTGGGATTCCACCACCAATAGCCTCCACCTCAAATGTGGTATGCTTTCTCCAACTCTTTTTTTTTTTGACAAGTTTCTCCAACTCTTTTAGATGTTGCTGCCATTACTGGTTTGAAGCCTTTGGGCGAGTGTTTTGACCCTTCTACAACTGGTAATGCACATTCCTTCAACTTCGACACGAAAAGAGCCACACACCAGAATTACATAAAGGACCACCACGTTATCGAAACTGATGACGTTTCCGACGAGGAACACATTGCTTTCCTCACGTTGTGGCTTTCTTATTATGTCTTCTGCTCTTCTTCTCTTCAGGTGGCTAAGATGTATATTAACTTAGCAATTCAGCTTCATGAAGGTAGAAATGTCAATCTTAGCCATCTCCTCCTGGCAACTCGGTATGAGGGTCTTCAACAAGGCACTCAAATCTTGAAAAAATTAACTCCGGAAGATGTCAAAGACATCTCTAATTTTTCTGTTTCTGGGCCTATTTGGCTTCTTCAATTGTGGCTTTCTGCCACTTTTGAATCAGAGTTTGAACTATTTGTCCCTGACCTTTTCTCCTCTATTGTCGAAACCAGAACTACTGAGGGAGTTCGACTTGCCCTCTTAAGACCTAGGGAAATCAATCTTACCACTCATGACTCATTTGAAAAAGCTTTCAGGGTTTTTATGGGTTGTGTTGACTTCACCCCCTCTATGGCACCTTTTACCACCAGAACTCGTGGACCAACCTGGCTAACAGAGCCACTTTCTTCCAATCCCTCTGTCGAAGAGATCATTCCCATTTGGCAGCAATATTTGACCACTAAATATTTGTCCACCAGAACAGCTGCAGGCAAATCCAAAACCATGTTTGGTGTTTTCTCTTATCACCCCAGTCTATTAGCTAGACAATTTGGTCTATGTCAGCTTCGACCTAGTGCTTTCTATAGGTCTAGGAAGGATTTCGTCAAGCCAGACAATGAAAAGGATTGGAAAGAATGTGTTGCTTGTTTCGACGCAGCTCCTTCTCAATTTGTTCCAACCACTTATGATTTAACTTTTTCTTATACTAAAGAATTTTTTGAGTGGTGGGATTTTTATTACTCCCAGAAAACTAAAGATGTCGATCAAGCAACTTTGTTGGCCACGCTAATCTCTGATATTCCTCTTCCGCAGAAGAAGAAGAAGTCGAAAGGTACACATATCCAAGAGATCACAGCATTCCAAAAATATTTTGAAACAGTATATAACCCGTTTAACCTTCGACAAACTATTTATCAAGCTGCTCAAGTGTTAAAAATGAAACTTCTTGAAAAACTTCCAACAATGATTTTTCCAATTTATGTTTCTGACAAATATTTTTTCGCACTTAAGCATGATAAACTTAAATTTCCACCTTTGCCAACTAGTGAAAAATCCTTGGCATTTCGACCACCATTTCCAAAGTGGTTTGTATGTGGTTCTGATATTAAAAATCTTTTTTCGACAAGTTCTACTATGCTTGATAAAGTAGTTTGGGCTAAACAGTTTTTATACTCTTTCGATGGCTTTTTGCATCTAGAATTGCAACATGTTCGACAGGTACATCCTGTACTAGAAGGTGATACTTTCGACATGATTGAGGCTTTGTCTCCTTTATTTCATGTTTCATATATTAACATATTTCTGTCGAATTATGCAGCTATCCCAATTTCTCCCTCTGCCAGTGAATCCTCTCATAATACCACTAAGACCACTACTGCAACAACCATCAAAGCTCCGACCAAAACCAAAGGCGTCGTCGAAAATAGGCCTCTTGTGATAAAGGAACACGCATCACTAAAGCAAGGTGCGTCAAAGAAAAGGCCTAGTGTTTCGACCACCTCTCATCCTCCAGTCAAGAAGACGAAGAAAACACCAATCGAAGCCTATAGTGAAGAAACAGCGGTCGAAATTATCCCCTCTTTCTTCTAAAAACTTAGCCCATCTTGCTAGATTTTCTAACATTGTTGTTGTCTGCAGTCTGATGAAGCTCCTCTGCTGAAGAGGAAGAAAAACATTGTTTTGAAAAAGAAACCGAAGGACCCTGCCAGTGAGCATTCTCGCATCGAAGGGGATACAATAAAGGTAAACAAACCTCTTTACTCTGATATCTTTCATTTCTTCAAATTTTCTTTTGATTTTCTCTAATTTTTATTGTACTTTGTTCTTCTTTTAGGCCCCTGAAGCAACACCCACAGTAATGCCACAAGCAACCCCTGTTTCGACCACTCGAATTACTCTACTCACTCCTCCAACATCTACGTCGATACCAGCTCTTACAACTGCAAGAATTTTGCCACCTGTTGCACCAGAACAAGAAGAAGCAGACGTGGCAATGGATGATGTGCTTGCAAGCGTCGAAATGAGGGAACCGAGTTCACCCTCTCCCATTAGTCCAATTGAACAAGAGCAAGAACAAGCTCAAGAGCAAGAACAAGAACAGGAACAAGAAGAAGGTGTTTCTTTCTCTGATAATGAAGAAGAAGAAGAAGAAATAGCTGAGGAAGAAGATCTTTCCGAGCATGAAGATGAGTCTCCTCCTAAAGATGGAGCTTCGACAGGTATTGTGCTGTCTTCTGGTGCAAGTCTTAGCGTTCAAGAGTGGGAAGAAATGAAAAAGAATAACCCAGCGGAGGCTTTGGAAGCGAGACTTGGAAGTAAAACTTCAAGCAGTAGCAAACCAAGTGTTTCAACACTCTCTGCAGGAGTTGCCACTTCAGCTACTTCGACGGAGGCTCTCCTTAGCACATTGCGCACTCAAATTCTTGATGGAGATATCTTCCAAACCATTGAAGCTAACCCTCCACTTGCTTTTCAGATCAAAGATTTGCTTCATAAATTGGCCGAGCTTGATGTTGATGGTGCTCTTAATGAATCAGTTAGTGACTTTGTTTTGGCTGTTCAGCCTCTTTTCGAACAACTTGCTCGAGATATACAGAGAAAGAGGGAACATGACCATCTTCTGGAGCTTGAGTCGAAACGCAAGGTAGAAATGGCAGCACTTGTTGATGCCACGCATGCTAACTTTGCCTCTTTGAAGACTAAGTCAGAAGCTGAGATGAAAACTGTTGAAGATTGTGATATTGAGATCAGGGCACATCAAGAAAGTATAGCCAAATTGCAGTCGAAGATACAAGCGTTGGAAAAGAAGAAAGGGAACCTTCCAAGGTCTTTGACTCCTGCAGAAAAACTTAAGGACCAAATTGACCAAGAAGCCACTCTTTGCCTTAAACAGTTGGAGGACCTTGAGCGTTGCAATGCCACTGTCGAAAAATTAACTAAAGATGGCAATTTTCTCAACAGGAAGATCTCTAAAGCCAAGGCCTTATTCAATGACTTGAAGTCGAAAGTCATTTTGTAATAACATAGCTTCATTTTCCTGTTGTAACACTTTGGCTATTTTGACAATTATTTTTATTTTGCAAAGGCCATTTCTCAAGCAATGTCGTATCTAATCTGGCAACATTATAATGGAATTTCTTCCATTTTATTCTTGTGCGATTCTTATTCTATGAATTCGACAACGTTTTGGCAACTTCTATTCTTTGAATGCCATGTCTTTATGCTTTCTTTATATTTATTCCAGCGTTATTTTAACTTCTTGCAGCATTGGCTTATATTTTTTCAAATACTTGCCATTTACACGCATAATTCTCTCATCAGCGCCAATCTCTTTGACCTCATATGCGCCGTTTGAATAAACTTGTAAAATTTCAAATGGTCCTTCCCAACTTGGGGACCATTTACCTAGGACTCTATCTTTTCGATCCATAGGTAAAATGACTTTCCAAACTAAGTCTCTCACGTCGAAAGTCTTCAATTTGACTTTCTTATTGTACACCTTAGCTACTCTTTCCTTTTGTCTTGTGAGCACATCTAATGCATTTAACCTGTCCTCATCTAAATCAACTAATTCATCTAGCGTCATACTCCAATAATGATCAGATGGGATTTCAAATTGTCTTTGAATCCTAATTGATTGAAAACAAATTTCTGCTGGTAATACTGCATCATGCCCAAAAACAAGTTTAAAAGGAGTATTATTAATTGACTCTTTGGGAGATGTTCGACACGCCCATAAAATTTGGTTAAGTGTCTTATGCCAATTCTTGGGTTTTTGCCCAACATGTTTTTTAATCAAACTAATGATAATTTTATTGGCTGCTTCAACTTGACCATTTGCTTGAGCGTAGTATGGCGTCGAACTCAACAATTTATAACCGTTTTCAGCAGCGAATTCGACCATTTTCTGACCAATAAAAACCGAGCCTTGGTCTGTGGTGATAGTTTCAGGCACACCGAATCTATACAATATATGGTCTTGAATAAAACTAATTACTGCCTCTTGATTAACATTATTTAAAGGGATAGCTTCCACCCACTTAGTGAAATAATCTATCCCTACTAATATGAAACGATGGCCTTTCGACGAGTTTGGCTTAATTTCGCCAACTATATCCAAAGCCCATCCTCTAAATGGCCAAGGTTTCACGATAGAATGTAATTCATTTGCAGGCACATGTTGTATCCCTGCATGCTTTTGACATTCTTGGCATCCTTTGGCAAACTCTATGCAATCTTTTAACATGGTTGGCCAATAAACACCTTGTCGAAAAAGAAGCCATTTCATCTTATGGCCTACTTGGTGAGCCCCACAAGTTCCACTGTGAACATTGGATATTGCCAAGTACGCCTCATTTTCGCTAAGACATTTGAGTAAAACTCCCTCAGGGGTTTTCTTAAACAACTCATTTCCCATAATCACATAACTTAAGGCTCTATACTTGATCTTTCTATCAGTCATCCCTGTGGGATTCTCCAAGTAATTAACAATTTGTCTTCGCCAATCATCATTTGACAAATTGTTGATGGCAAAAACTTCGAACACGTTGTCACAATGCCCTTTGTCAAAAACTTCAAAAGTTTCATTTTCATTAAAAATTTCATTTGGCTTAGGACTTAAGGCTAAAGAATCGGCCTCTGCCCCCTCAAGTTTTTGCCTTGACAAAGTTTCTAATGACATGTTCGTCGAAATTAGTTTGTTTTTAATTTCGATTAGCTCCGTTAAGTTTTCTTTCGAAAATTTATAACCTGAAGCTAGCTGTGCCAAATCATTCGCCTCTTGATTTGCAATACGAGGCACATGCTCGATTTTAACGTGATCGAAACGTTTCAATAATGCATTGGCAGCAATAAAGTAAGTAATCAAATTTTCCTTTATGCACTTGTATTCTTTCGTTAATTGCTTGATTATTAATTCAGAATCACCTCTTATTTCGACCTGCTTTGCCCCCAAGTTTAACAGAATTTCGAGTCCTGCTATTAAGGCTTCGTATTCCGCCTCATTGTTGGAGCAACTTTCTTCGATTTTATACTTGTATTTGGTTGGTATTTCTGTTGGTGAAATGATCAACATTCCTACACCTGTACCATGTTTGTGGCTTGAGCCATCGAAATATAGCCTCCAAGGTCGAAGGTGAACACAAACAATTGCTAATTCGACCACTGAATGGTCTGCAATAAAATCTGCCACTACCTGGCCTTTAATAGTCTTTAGTGGTTGAAATGTCAATGAATATTCGGATAAAGCTAATGCCCATTTACCTATTCTGCTATGCAAAATTGGTTTCGATAACATATGTTTAATTATATCAAAATGAGAATAAACATAAACATCAACAGGCTTTATATATTGCTTTAACTTTGTACATGAGAAATACAAACACAAACACAATTTTTCAATAGGATGATATCTGGTTTCAGCATCATTCAAAACCCTACTGAGGTAATATATGGCTCTTTCGACTCCATTTTCATCCTCTTGTGCTAACATACTGCCTATCGACATTTCTGATGCAGCTATATACAATTTCATTGTTCTATTTCTAATTGGAGACGATAAAATTGGTGGCTTCATCAGGTAGGCTTTGATTTCGTCGAAAGCTTGTTGGTGGCATGGCTCCCACTTGAAAACATCTTCCTTCTTCAGTCGAAGTAATGGCGAAAATACTTGAGTCTTGCCACTTAGATTTGATATAAATCTTCTCAGGAAATTGATCTTTCCTAGTAAAGACTACAATTCTTTCTTTGTCGAAGGAGGTTGTGTTTCCATGATAGCCTTCGTCTTATTTTGATTTATCTCAATGCCTTTTTTGTGCACGACAAAGCCTAAGAAATCACCTGCACTTACACAAAAGGCACATTTTAGTGGATTCATTTTCAATCCATATTTTCTCATCCTTTCAAATGATTGTCGAAGGTGGTCTAGATGACCACTTTCTGATGCTGATTTAACTACTATGTCATCTATGTATACTTGCATAAAATTTTCTATAAAATCATGGAACATAGTATTCATAGCTCTTTGGTACGTAGCACCAGCATTTTTTAAACCAAATGGCATCACTACCCATTCATAAACACCTAACGCCCCCGGGCATCGAAATGCAGTCTTTGAAACATCTTCCTCAGCAATAAAGATTTGGTTGTAGCCTGAATACCCATCAAGCATACTCAAATATTGGTAACCTGCTGCGGAATCAACTAACATTTCTGCCACTGGCATTGGATATTGATCTTTGGGAGTAGCATTATTTAGATCCCTAAAATCTATGCAAACTCTAAGTGTACCATTTTTCTTAATTACAGGAACTATATTAGCAAGCCAATCAACATACCTGGCAGTTCTGATGAACTTGCTCTTTAGTAACCTTTCGATCTCTGTTTTGATCTTCGACATGATTTCTGGTGCAAATTTCCTTGGGGTTTGCTTCACAGGTTTCTTATCTGGTCGAATAGGCAGCTTCAACTCAACCACTTCTCTTTTTAAACCTGGCATTTCATTGTAGTCCCAAGCAAAACAGTCTTTGTACTCTTTCAGCAATTCGACTATCTGCACCATGAAGTCTTTATTGACTTTTGCACTGATATATGTTGGTCTTCTTACACTTCCATCTCCCAAATCTATTTCTTCTAAGGGATCCTGTGCTTGTATCTTCTTGGTCGAACCCATTGGATCTTTCTCAAATCCTAATGGTTCATCATCATAGGCACCATCTAGTCTAGGTGATTCGACCATAATTTCTTTGTTACTATCATTTGTGGTTAAAGCAACCATGTGATGCAACTCAGCTTCGAGAATTGCTTTTTCTTTATTTTCGGCCACATAGGCCTTAATTCTTTCCCATGTACTGGGTTTTATCATCATCAATCATCCCAACCAGAAGGCTTGTCAAAGCCTCTTGGTCTATTCTCCTCATCAATGATTTCCCTTTCCCAAATGAAACCATAATTTGGGTGAAGACTAACAGAGGAGAAGACATTGTCTTGCTCAATGAACCCAGCATTGGAAGAAGAGCATGGAGAGATATTTGCCAATTGCTTGTCGAAGGTCTTCTTGGTGATCGTATTCACTTCAGCCTTGAAATAACTTTGGTCACCTTCAATGTTTTCAACCAACCCATCTTCTCTCCAAATAATGAGCCTTTGGTGCACAGTCGAAGGGATTGCCCCCACTCCATGTATCCATTCTCTTCCAAGCAGCAAGTTGTAGTTTGCCTTGGAGGGTACTACCAAAAACAAAGTTGGCCTTTTTACACTACCTACTGCTAATTCGACTTCAATGGCCCCAAGTTAATGGCCAGTTTTGCCTTCATAATTAGTGAGAACCACATTATGTGGCCTCAAATCAATGTCACATTTGCCAATTCTTCTTAGCAAATGTTGAGGCATCAAATTCACAGCAGCACCACCATCAACAAGGACCTTGTTGATTCCCACATTGTTGACCTTGGCTTGAATGAACAGTGGCTTGAGGTGATTCATCATGCCACAATCTGGCCTTTCAAAGACAGCATGTTGCTCTTCGATGCAGCCATTCTTCAACACATAGTAGCATATGGGTTTATATGTAGTTTCCTCGTCGAAATTTTCTTCGACATCATTAACCTCAGAAACCACATCGTACTCAATTGGTAAAATTGAGATGACCCCACATAGCACGTCAAACTCTGACCCAGAATCAGCAAAAGAAGAGTTCAATTCCTCTTCCAACTTGAGATCTTCTTCTTTGAAGCCTTCCTTTATCTCAGCCAAAGAAAGGAAGATTCTTTCAGTGGCTGGTTTCCTAACCACTTCAGTTGAAGGTAAAACAATTTCCTTACCTTTCTCGTTCTTGGGAATTGCTACTTTGCCTGTAGCAACAGCATCAACTTTCTTTTGGCGTTGAAATCTTCGCCATTGAGTCCTTGTCATAGGATTGTTTCCCTTGTAGTTGTTGTTGTAGGCATACTTCTTATTTCTAGTTGCCTCATTCTGGTTAGCACCACTTGTGTTTCCTTTGGCCATCATATTTGGCCTAATTCGATGAATCACGTTGCCCCCAGTGTGGTACAGGCCTTTACCTTTCCCACCAGAATGTACCCACTTTTCGACAGGAGTACCAGAAGGAGGAACATAAGTACTCAGCTTTCCTCTTCCAGGAGTTTTGGTCGAAGTAACCATGTAGGGAATTCTCCTATCGACAAAATCAAACTTGGGCCTTTTATCCACCCATTTACCTTTGCGCTTCATTTGAGGCTTGAACTCTTCCAATTCTTTAGCAGCCTCCTTGTCAAAAACAGCACTGCACCTCGGGCACAACATCACTTCTGAGTTGCTTAGCTTGCAACGATTGAGGAAATCAACCAATTCCTCATCAGCTTTTGGGTACACTACTTTCACTTTGTCATCTTCTTGGCCTTCAGTGACCATTTCGACATCCATCTTTGAACTTATGGTAGTTCTCTTCATATTAGCCTTACCAGGCACAATTTCAGAGGCTTCGACCATGTTGATGCTCACCTCAGTATACATTGCCTCAGCATCAGCCAAAGGATCAGCGTCAATCTTCATTGGTGCCCTTGGTTTATCACCAAATTTCAGCCTTCCTTCATTGAGTGCCTTTTGCACCAAATCCCTGAAAAGAACACAACGAGAAGTATTATGACCCAAAAAATTATGGTATTTGCAAAAACCTCTTTTTTGCTTTTGTTCTAATGGTGGTGTTTTTAGTACCTTCGGAACCAAAATTTGACCATCCTTAACTAACAAGTCAAATATTTCGTCACATTTAGAAACATCAAATGTATAAGTTTTTGCAACAAATTTGTCGTTTTTAGGTTCGACGGGATTTTTACCATTTGAAGGTTTTAGCAATTTACAACTATATGGAGGTCCAGGTTTTAGCTCAGCAACATTGACCTCTTCTTCGACCTCCTCATAGGAAATGTCGAATTCTTGTTCTTCATCTTTAATTTCGACATAGGCAACTTTGTCTTTTTTATTATGAAACCTATTAGTTCTAGATTTCTCAGCTTTCAAACTTTCGACTTGCCTAACTCTATCAGCCAATTGAGCCATATCTCTCAAATGTTGAGTGTCTAGCTTTTTTCTGATAGAATAATCTAAGCCACCAGCAGCCATTTCGACTAGCTCATGTTCAGGCACTTGAGTGAAGCACCTTGCTTTGAGAAGTCTAAACTTGTTGAGATAATCATCCACAGATTCAGCCACTTTGCATCGAACACTGGCCAATTCTTTGAGACTAATTTTACATTGTCCCTTGTAGAATTGCTCATGGAAAGCTTTCTCTAATTGGTTCCAATTAAACATGGAATGTGGGGGTAAAGTAGTGAACCAAGTGAAAGCATTCTTTGTTAGAGAACTAGGGAAGAATTTCATCCTTAAATTCTCATTGTGGGCTAAATCTCCAGCCTCAGTTAAATAACGAGCAATATGTTCGACAGTGGATTCACTGGTTTCCCCAGCAAATTTAGTGAACTTAGGGATTTTCCAACCCCTTGGCAATTCACTTTTTAAAACATATTCAGACAAAGGAGAAACAAAATTTGGCCTATGCATACCTAAGTTAAGGCCATTCTGGGCTAAAATTGTTTCGACAAGATTAGCTATATTGTTCTGCGCTCCAAAATTGTTTTGTTGCACTTGCCTGACTACTTCATCAGCATTTTGATTTCTATTTACTAACACTATATCAGGCTCATTTTCAACCATCCCCTGCAAGGGTTGTTCGACAACTTGTGCTTGTGCCTGATTTCTAGGCAATTCAATGTTAGGCCTTTCTAAGGGGATTTCTACAGGCCTCGAAGGTTGTACTTGGGGTATTGGCTGATTCTGCATTCTTGGAGTGCCAAAGAAATCTGCAATTCGACTCATTTGAGTTGCCAATGCTTGGTAACTGTTATTGGTCTCACGTATCAAAGGGTTGAATACTGTACCAATTTGTTGGGTTAACATGTTAACCATATCATGATTAGCCTCATCTATTTGTTGTCTTAATGCCAACACAGACGCTGTAGTTAATGTGGGCTGGGCATTTCGACCATAAATGCCCTCTTGAAAGGCATGCATAGGGGAGAAACCACCATTCATTATGTTATCTGCACACGTTGAAGAATTGGTTTGCAAGCCTACCATCATGCCAGTTGGCATACCATAAGGGAGATTTCGACCAACTATAGGCATGCTAAATGGGATATGACCACTAGTCATATATGGGTTAGACGTTCCCATTGTTTGTGGCATAGAAGCCATTTCATTAGGCTGTGTGGTCACCGTGGTGGCCATTGTTGGAAAAGGATTAAGCACAGGAGATGTAACTGTGATCATGCCTGTCGAAGGCATTGGAGCAGTTATTCCCATAGCGGTTACTGGATTAACGTCATTGACAGACGCATTCTCAGGGCCACTCTGTTCGTTCGAAGAACTTGCGCCAGAACGTGACATCTTTGACAAAGATTTACCACTCCTCAGGCGCATAAACAATTATATTCCAAGATTCTGTTAACTAACACTCTAATATTTCGACACAAATGTCCCACTGGGCGTGCCAATTTGTTTACCGTGGATTTTGGTAAACACCGCTGGTCTCCAATTTGGTTAACTTGCAGGATCAACCAGTGAATCCTAAGACCATTTGTGTTTAGAGTTTTTAGTTTGATGTGATGTTCTTCTGTGTTTTGCGTTTTAAACAGAAAAGAAGAAGAAATAATTGATTCCTTACGCGCGAAGCAATCAAGATATTTCAGGGAAGAAGGACTTGAATTGTAAAACACATAAAGGTAAAGAGAAAACAGAAGTAAATTGCATTAAAATGAAAGAGAATGGTACACAAGATCATACATTGTTCTCTGACTCGTTTTTCTCTTGAATGCGGAAGTTAGAGCGTGAGAATTGCAATATGAAATTGTGACCCTTGTTTCTTCTCAGAAACTACTATTTATACTAAGCAGAAACTGCCCTAAAACAGTTATAAAAATGATAGCAACCGCTCCTCTTTTCGACCAACTGCTAGTTCTTCAGCGCATAACTGCTCTGTTTTCTGTCTGTCGAAAGCTTGTGTCCATTTTCCTCTTTCTTACTTTTGCTTCCCCGGAAGCTTGTCGAATTTACCCTGCACATGACCTTTTTCTCTGTCGAAATACTTTGGTCTTTGTCGAAATATAAGTCAAGCCTTGTTGACCATTTTCAATGAAGCCTGTCGAAATTACAGGCTAACACATACATACATCCATGCAAATACCTTTACATAATAGTTTTATCCAGGATAAAGTAAAAAACAACAAAGAAAAATGACTTGTATGATGTCACAACCAATAAAGTAGACAAGAGATAAATGACTCATACAATGTCATAAAGTGACCTATATGATGCCACACTTCACTGGAAGGAAGAAGAAACTAGAAAAAAAATGAGAAAAAAATATCTTAAATATCCAACAATTGATGCATAATTATTTCAACAATGATAATACTCCATTTGTCTCATATTATTTGATGTTTTAGGTAAAAAAAAATAATAAGCCCTTTTTGATTGTCGTTTTACAACAACAATGAAGCATTCATTTTTTTCTTACTATATACCCTTGAAACTCTAATGTGGTTTTCTTTTTTCATTATCAGTTATTAAAAGAGATGAAGAAACAAGGTCATATTTTTTGGGTACAAACTGGGTATCCTCTCTGCGCACAACTGTAGAGACTAATCCCTCGAGTCAGTTAGGACCATAATGGGCGGAAAAACTCTCCATCAAGAGATTTAACACTGCTGCATGCCCAAGACTGAATTCAAACCCAGGAGTTTGGTTAAGTTGGAAGAGTCCCATACCATTTCATATTAGGAAAGTATGATATAACTTTCATGAATTTTAGACTATTGATATTTTCTTAGTCTGTATTTCACAACCTTCAAGGTCAAATAACATGGAGCGTAGGTAGCATTATATGTCACGTTACTTGGAATTTCAGTTTTTTTTGGGGGGAGGGGGGCTAGAAATCCTTGATTCTCTTTTCTGCTGTGAAATCTCTATTATAGGTCCCCGACCAGGGCCGGCCCAACCATAAAGTGGGGCATCAAAAAGTTTATTTTTATTACAATTAGTTGGCCGCTAACGATGAAGCGATACCACCCTTCATGTTCCAAGTTTGAATTGTACCGACTACTCAGGAGGATTTTTAGGTGATAGTCCTTGGCGCGTTCTTTTTTTTCAAACAATTTATGGCGTGTCCTTAATATAATAATAACTAAATAGCAAAGAAAGTAATCTTCAGCGGATTCAATTACAACTAGATCAATTTCAGATTTTTGTGTACAGAATTGCAAATGACAAATAAAATACATTTATATAATATATTTCTTATTAAACACACATAATATAACCAACATCGTTAGCCCAATGACTTAATCTACCATGGGACACGGGGGGTAAACCCGGTACTCTCCGGTTCGATTCCCGCAGTGTACAAACTCGGTGTTGGCCAGTGCAAAATTTGATTCTAAGCACGAGCAAATATTAGTCTTTCGTTGAAAGCGTTGAGACACTCCATTGGTAGCCAACGTTGATCTGAACTAAAAAATACACACATAATATATTGTAATACTATTTTTGACCTGCAGACACTCCGATGCCAAAATCAGTAAATGTAATTAGAGAGGAAGTACCAAGGAATGAGGCGTACCTGATTTGGAGGGGGTAGTGCACTATTTATAGACGCAGGAAGGGATCACCCTTATCTTGGGTTGAATCTGAGTCGTGTGACTAGCAGGGGCTGATCTCAACTATTGAGCCCAGCGCAGTAGAGGCAGACCCAAAAGAGGTAGAGGCATGCCTAGAAGAGGAAGGCCCAGGCAGTTGCCTGGGACATGTCCAACGCTGGATTGGGCCAGTTCTTTAGCGGAGTGGGCTTTTGCCCAGTCCGGAACAGTTGCCCCCCAAGTCGAGGTCAGTCACGATAGTGCAGCCTCGGCTTGAATTGCAGAAGTTAGTGTCTCCAAGTCGGTAGGTTGGTTGAGTGCGTTATCAACCTTGGCTTAGATTTTGTCGACAATTCAACAGAGTTGAAATGGTCCCAGGATTGCCCCTGAGTCGGAAGAGTAGTCATTTGTGACCTCGGATTGATGAGACGGTTAGGCATCAAGTTGTCGTATTGATGTGACTGTTCAATCCCGGCCTTGCGGGCGATTTACTACTTTCCTCGGTCCAGTTGACTAAGTGTTGGACTGTGGTCGGGCTCGAACGAAGGAAGTTGGACGGGCGAGATCGGCTTCATTTTGTGTGTTGATTGAGGTGAAACTCGAAGAGAAGAGGCTGAGAGCGAGGTCAGACTTGAGCCCGAAAATGATGCAATGCTTCGTGTTGGATGTAAGATGTCGTGCTGAGGTGGGATTAGCAATCGATGTCGGTCAATACGTCGGTTAACACGTTGCTTCTAAAATCAAGACCTCCAAGACGTCGTTGGCATGGTGGCTTGAATCGGACCTTGCGATTGGTATATTGGTTCGTAACTCGCCCAAAGAAAATCCAATTAGCAAATGAAGGCTGAGATCGGATTTGGTCTGCTTTGATTATTTAATTAAGATATGATTGAGATGAATCCTTATGTTGGACCAAGACATGTGGGCCACCATCCAAGTAAGCACACTTGAGATGAAACCCTATGTTGGAGCAAGTCATGTGTTCCTTGTTCAGCGTGAATGGTCCAAGTTATTGCTCATTTGCTTGATCATTCAATAAAAAACCACTCCCTGTGCAATGCGTGCAACTTAGTAGGAGGTGGACGTGGTGACGGAATCCAACATCACAACTGAACTCATATTAGAGTGTGAACTAACTTCCGCTAGGAGCCAGAAAAGCGGTAACCCACTTCGGAGTCGAGTTCATCAACGCATGTCTGTATTAACTCGGAAGTTGCTATGTTACACCATAACTAAACAAGCATCTGAGAGGAACCAATTTTGAGGAAGAAACGCGGGTCGGTCAAGTTTGAGATCGGACCCTATCTCTATACATCATCGCAGTTCACAAATTACCTTGAAGGTGAGATTGGCGACGTCAACGTCGAACTGAGATCGGCCACGTACTTCAAAATAAGGTGAAACCGGTTTGTAAATTCATGATCGAACTCGGATCAGATCGGCAGCACGAAACTGTGCGTGAGTCCTATGCTTCCATCAGATCACTTTTTTAGAACTTGATCAGATTTCAGCGTGCATCTGATTGCTTAAGTGCAAAATCCAGATCAAATGCTTGATGTCCTGGACCTGAATATCGGATTCCGAGTTCTGCTGTTGTAAAGTTTGATGCTTGATGTACTTGAATATTTTATTACAAGTCGGAAAGGATTACAAGATGCCGAATAGCTATTTGTCTATCACGGTTATCAGTAATACAATTGTTATCTCATGCCTTTTCTCATCAGCCTAGGTCTGTATTTATCGCTGAGTTCTGATATAACCGCCGAGGTGGTTTGCATGTCCGGCTTCTTCATGATTGTGTTTCCCTTTTTCCACCTATCCTGTCGACTCTATGGCGTCCTTATCCGATTTCGTAGACATCCTGCCGAGCACATGTGGTTCGCATGAGTGCCACTTGTCGTGCTCCCATTGAGTCTTTATGCCGTGCTGGCGTGCCGAGGTCTTGAGTAATCAAGTCGGTTTGGACGGTCCACAGCCCCCCAAGCTCGAGTGCTGTAAGGACGAAGATCTTAAGGAGGTGGAGAGAGTTTCTTGGAATGCAAAATGTCTCAAATTTTCATTTGCCCATGAATGGAATCCCCGAGCTGTCATGTGCGTCAGGGTTTGCTTCCGACTTGGTGACAATAGCAGGAATGTTTTTCTTCTGCTTTTAAAATGATTGTGGTCATCGTTGATTCTAGCCGGACTCACGTGAATTAATGGAACGCGAAAGGTGTGCTTCTGACAGCGTGCATGGCACGCGTTCCCGCCTCGGTAACAGATATCCTGTCTTTATTTCCCATCGTTCTTGCTTTATGTCAATTCAAGTCGCATCCGTTTTGTTTCCTCTGCATCTCTTCAACTTCCTCACGCGCTTGGAACGCGTGTTTAGCTTAAATATAGCTTTTGAATGATTCCTTCATATAGAAGTGGTGTTTCCCTTGAAAAATCACACAAGTTCCATATCTGAGAATCTACCAAAATAACATCTGCACCTCTTCGCTCGGTTCAAAGGAATAACTAAGGCCAGTAGCTTCGGTGACGATTTGCCTACTCACACCAAGGTACTTTCTTCTACGTTTTCTTTTAAGTTCGTTACCCTCCTTCTTTTTTTTCAAATTGCCATAAGATGGTGAAAATATGGGAGTTGGACGAGAGTGGCTAAGAGGTTTCTGAGTTGATCCCTTCTTTAAAGGATACCTTAGATGAAAACAGATCTAGGAGATTGAGAAATTTTCTTTGACCCCTCCCTGAGATAGTTAGCTTGGAGTCATCAAATGATGATTCAGATAATGACCCCCTTGCCTCTTATTCTCCAGGAAACGGCCTTATTGCCAGATCCATTTCCCCAGTCCCCAGAGTGAAAGTGTTTATGGCTTCTGAGATAAGCATCGAAGACGCGACCATTTTTTAGGCTCGCATGTATTCTTCAACCTTTTTGAACGAGGAGAGCATTGCTAAGTTCCGAGATGAAAATAAGATGTCTTCATCTGGGAACGAGGAAGATTTGATTGTCGAGTGTTGTAAGGAAGGGGAACCGATCTGCTTAACTCAGCCCAGGGGAGTAGTGGACGAGTTCACGTATATGTATGCTTGTGTACTCAGCGATTTGAATGTCAAGATGCCCTTTACCCCCTTTGAGAAAATGGTACTAAGGGCCCTGAATGTAGCGCCTTCTCAGCTTCACCCCAACAGCTGGGATTTTATGAGAGCGTTCCAAATTTTATGCCGAGCTTTGAACATAGTTCCTAGGGTAGGAATCTTCTTTGCGTTTTATAGGACTAAGGGTGTAGATAATGGTAAATGGATTTCATTTACTAGTCATGCTGAGAGACCTCTTTTGATCCCTTTCACCCAGTCCTACAAAAACTTTAAAGTTCGGTTCTTTCGGGTGCGTGGGAGCCCCTCCTGCCCAGAAATGTTTGTTGATGCAAAGGGTGCTTATCAATTCCCCTTATATTGGAGAAGTGACATTTTCACTGTGACTGACGTGAATGAAGAGTTGTTGTTACCGGAATATAAGGAGACCATTGAGTTCCTCTCCCGCTCTGCGCCGATGTGTTGCAAAGAGATTACTGGTATGGAGAATAACGAGGGGGAATTACTTCAATTCCTGGGTAGGCCAAGCTGTGATGCGCTTGTATTTTGTACATACTTTTGATTAACCAACCCTGAGTTAATTTTCTTTCTTCTTTCAGGAAGGATGAGTTCCCTTTCTCAAAAGGACATGATGAGTTACCTCAAAAAAGCTGCTGAGAGGAGGGCGGCGCAGAAGGATTCCGGCGATAATGAGATCGGAGTGCTGAAGGAACCAAAGAAAGTTCTAAACAAGACTGTGCCTCAAGGGACAATGCCTATTCCTGCGGAGCCTTTGAACATTGCCACCAGCAGTCAAGGTGGTGGTGGTCCTATTCCTTCCAAACCGGTAAAGACACGTAGGCAGCACCAAGCTCTCCTCGAAGAGTCTACTGTTTTCAAGGCGAGGATGGCGTCCTTATCCGATTTCGTAGACATCCAGCCGAGCACATGTGGTTCATTGCATGAGTGCCACTTGTCGTGCTCCCATAGAGTCTTTATGCCGTGCTGGCGTGCCGAGGTCTTGAGTAATCAAGCCGATTTGGATGGTCCAGATCTTGAAGGGTTGTAACTGATAGTTCCACACCAATTTGGATTAGTGGAAATGTGCAAAATTTAAGAGATTAATTCTTCCATGGTGAATCAGATTCTATTCTCCACCAACCGCTTCCACCATGGTTCACTTTTATTTTCTTTGAACGTTGATTTAGAGTCGTAGAGGACGAAACTATACCGCCGTGAGTGAAAAGAAAGAGCCAATTCAAAACCACTTCATGATAAGTCAAGACAATCAATCAAATATATCTATCAATCATGATAGTGAAAATCAATAACAGCTCATACATAACACACATTCTATCACTTTTAACATATCAACATCTAACAAATCAAACAATGTGACATATAATTAGTTAATCAATTTTTCCAGCATCATCACTTATAACATACTTCTATTTTCACATAGCATCATAGATAGAACTCCTAAAATGTGTTCATCAATTCAATCAATGAAATGAAACCAACTCATTTCCAAACAAATCTAACTCAAACATATCATACAAATAGACAATTATAAAGCAGAGTTTTTCCAAGCTACACATTAACTTTGAAAAATTTATAAAAATACCAAACATTGTCCGATTTGATAAACAAATCATCTTTAAAAATATTTATAAGTTTAGTTTCCAGCACAATAAAAACCATTTCAATCTAATCTCTACACATAGAGTTATTGTTTTTTTGACGAGAAGTTATCTTCAAAATACTACAAAAAGGTATTTATGAGTTTAAAGTCACTAACTGAAGTTTGTAACTACGATTTCTCTATTAATTCTTAATGAAATTATGTGATTCCAATGTCCATTGTGAAGGAAATTTAGTCTACTTTCTAACGGAGAAAAAACCAACACAATAAAGTGTTTGTAGGAAATTACGACCAAAACACCAGAGTGGTATAAAAACGGGTTTGAGGAATAACCCATCGCCCTTTTACTTTTCAACTTAATTGTTCTCCAACTTAATTGTTCTGCTAGGCCTTCTGGCATGGTGCTTTGATTACACAGTTTCCATTGAAAGTCAAACTTGAGAGGTTTTCAAAAAAATTATTTGAGTCTTTTGTCCAGTTTATAAATTGGATGTCAAAGCCTGCATCAACTGAATACAAAAGAAACATATTTATATGGATTTGACCCTCAAAGCCCTTTCGTAAGAAGTAGCTGACTAATAGTTTATGAATCATGTGTGCTTATTAAAGACAATAATAATGAAAACACTTCGTCTATTTCACAATCTATCTATTTATAATGCAAAGTAGAATGCAAACCAAATCAAAAAAAGTATAGTAAATATAATTACGTGCAACAGAGGGAGTAACTTGGAACCAAGATGAACAAAAAGATATAACCTTACCTAACTCGGTGTTTGCATTATAAAGCACTTGTCCAAGATAAGCCTCCTCAAACAACAAGAGATGCATTGTAAGGCAAAACTCGATTGCATACTTTTTTTAAAAACACATTGAAGTAGGACTATCATACATGAATTGTGAATCTTTTACTCATAACAAATATTGGATATGTCAAACAGATGTATGTAAGGGTCAATCGAAGGTGTTTGAGCCACGACGTTCGGATAAACAAAAAAACCCAAATTGCATTTTTGGTCTTTTATCTTTGACTACAATTTCAGTTTGGTCATTTATCTTTTTCTTTTACCAATTTGGTCATTTATGTTTCAAACATGTGTCGAAGAGGTAATTTATATTTTTTTCTCACTTCGGTCCTTTATGTTAAAAAAGGACCAAACTGACACAGATTTAAAACATAAAGGACTAAAGTGAGGAAAAAAGATAAATGACCAAACTGAAATTTTAATCAAATATAAATGACCAGAAATTTAATTTACCCAAAAAAAAGGTAAATTTATCAATATCTATAAGTAGCTCATGCAAGTTTACAATAGAAAAATACTATAACCTCATAAACCCAAATTTAGAAATATTATTGATTAAAACACAAAATTACCTCAAGTAGGTTACCCCTAAAAGACCTGCATAAGCAGCAAGGAAAGAAGTGTTACACATGGTAGCAAATTTAATTCACAAATTATTACATATTAAAATTTGATAAAGAAAATAAGCCCTTCACATTGCAATAATAAAACAATATTAACCTATTGGTTTTATATATAGGTTGATGATGTAATTAAATTTTATTTTAACTGTTTTTCTTTGACAAAAAATTTTATTTTTAACTGTTGATCCCACAACATTGGGATGTTTATTAGGTTGAAGAGTGATAGATAAACCAAGGGAGCTTTAACTTTGGGTTCTAAAATCAGCTACGTGGGTTGAAAAAATTATAAATTCTGACAGTGTAATGATTTCATTAAATAACGATATTATATAATTAGAGGTATTAATACTCTATTATATAATTTTTTAGTAAAGGTATAATAACGATATTTTTTTGTAAACTAAGTTGAAACCCACTCTTTTACTCATAACTCAAATGTTTGGATCCTATTAAAGTTGGCTAATATTTGCTTTTGTGATCAAATGTGAAGAGAAATAATAAATAAAAAAATCAATAGTACTCACTACTAGAAAAAGGCTTTTTAGCTTCCATAATTTAGCGTCGGCCACGACACCCTTGCTAATAGCGTCGACCTAGCGCCGGTTTGACCCACGCAACCCATAAATTTATTCTCTGCTGAAAAAAAAAAAAGAAAATTAGCGTTGGCTCTAGCGGACACTAATCTGGAAATAGCGGACGCTAAATGTTGAATTTTTAAATATTATTTTTAGCGTCGGTGGGCTGACGCTACCACTCCGTGTTATTTTACCCAAAAGCCCTCACTTTCCTACTCTTTCACTCTTCCCTCTCTTTCCCTTTCACTCTTTCACTCTTCCATCTCTTTCCCTTTCCCTCTCTTTCACGCTCCGTTTCTGCTCACTGCTCTCACTACCATCGTTTCCCTCTCACAACCGTCGTAGCCTCTCAGCGCCGTAGCCTCTCAGCGTGTTTCCCTCTCACTGCTCACTTCTCCTTATTCACGGTTTGTTCTCTCTCTCTCTCTCTCACACACACACACACACTTTATCTCTCTCAAAATAGTGTTTTTTGACAAATTTTCCTTATTCGATAGGTATTTTGTGTTTAAGGTTTAGTTGATTTTGTTTATTTAGGTTTTAGGGTTTGTTGATTTATTATATTTAGGTTTTTTGTGTTTCATCTTTGGGTTTAGGGTTTTGCTATCGTTTGTTCTGTATTTACGATAATGTAAGCTCATCATTCTCTATGCTTGATAGTTTTCGTGTGAAATTTGTGATTTTCACTACTTATTTCTTAAACCGTCACTTATGCACTATGCTTATTAAATGGTTGTCATACCCTAATTTTGTCCACCTAGGTTTAAAACCCTAATTTTCCGCAAAAATAAATAAATTGAGAAGTGTGGTTTTATTTTGAAGAGTGAAGAGCATTGTGCATGCATTTTTGGGTTTTAAAAGTCATTCTAGGGCTTTTAAATTCATTGTTAGAGTGGAAATGCGTTTGTTGTTGAAAAACAAGGTTTTTAGGGCAAAAGGGTATTTTGGTCATTGTCAAAAGAGGATAATTTTTTATCAAGAATCATTGTGAAATTTTAGAGAAATTTATTTGAGGCAAAACATTTTTGGTCATGTATGTATGTATGCGCATGCATGCATACATTGTGCACAAAATTCAAATTCAAAAAAGGCATCAAAAAGGAATATTCTACAAAAAGTTCCAAGATGTGATTTTTATGACATTTTTGGTCATGGTGATCACATAAAATGGCATATTCCTCAAGATACCTTGTATGTGGCCTAAATTGGGTGCATTTTTGTACAATTATCCTAAGAAGAATAATCAAAAATGAAGGGATAATGGAATGGTCATATAATAGTACAATAGTACAAGATGACAACTAGCAAAACTTGGTCACCAAGGACCCCTCCCTTGCTATTTCGAATTTCTCCTCTCTATTCTCTCATTTTGTGTTTTCTCAATGTCCTCAATCCATGTGAGCCTCAATCCTAGCCTTTGATTCAAAATTAAAATCAAATCCTAGAGCACAACTAGTGCACAATGACCTAACCACCCTTAAACCTAATTGCTTTCTATATATACCCTATTCACCTCACAAGGAGAAGGGACTTTGGCCTCATCATTCACTCACAAACCCTAGCACACAAAACCCTCCTCACCTCCTCTCCATTTTATGCGCCACCCCCTCTACCTCCTCTCTAACTCACTTCTTCATTTCTCATCTACCCACACACATTCAATCCATTTTCCAAGCCTAAAACACTAACTTTTAACCATCAACCCTTCATAAAATCACACAAAAGTTCAAGATCAAGGGTCATTTTTTGGAGATTGGAGACCAAGCTTGAAGATAAGTTGATTTGGTTGATTGTTTCTTCATCTATTGTGTTTATTTAGAGCTCATCTTAAGGTATGTGATTCTTAGACCCCTTCTCTTGTAAATCCTTGCATAAAGTCATCATTTTTTGCATATTTGTGAGATTTCCACTTCCAAAAATGTAGATCCTCTCTTTTAACTTCATTTTTATGCTTGTACATATTTTAATCTCATGAATCTTTGTTTTGATGCTTGGATTTTGGGGTTATATGTATGATTTTGTTGTTTTAGTTGAAATAAAATGTTATTGGCTTTGATAATAATTTCGCATGTTTTAAATAAATATGTGTTTTATGATTTTTGTTGGTTATCATGGTTGAATCTTGTGAATAGATGCATCTATGTTTTGGTTATGTCACTCGCTTGCTTGATTTGGTTGGCTTGTTAAAATAAATTGATGATTGGCCATTAAACTTGCAAATATTCAAACCTATGTTGTTAATTGTGAAGTTTGTGATTTGAGAAAATGAATTTGGGTTTTGGTTCATTTATGGTCCACAAATGATCTTGGGTTATGCTAAGTTGGCAAGAGATAGGTTACTTCAACCTTGATGCCTATGCTTGTAAGCATTTAAAAATTCAATTCCCATTTGATGTGCTTGTGAAATGTGAGCAAAAAGGGGTCTATAAACAATTGAATTTGCGCACATGATTAGTCTCCAATGACCTTGATGCATCCTCAAGTTTAATCATGCTTTCTTTGCTCTTTGAGTTTAATGTAAATTGTTGTTTGAAGCTTGTGAAGTTTTGGCAAAGGATAGGCCACTTAGAGCCTTGATGCATTAAATTGTTGTGGTGCATTAAAATGTTGAATTGGTGTTCACAATTTGCTTGTTTTGATTTCCACCAATTGTTACTCGTTAGTAACTCTCCAAAACTTCAAAACCATGTTGCATACAAAGAACAACTTGTTACTCGTTAGTAACGTTCCAACTTCAAAACATTTTTTTGCATTTACATAATCATTGATAAACAACTTCACTTCTTCTCAAAACAATTTCAAACTATTTTTCACAAATCACACTTTGTTGGTGGTAATACGAAGGCTTTGCTTGCACGACTATCAACAATGGGGTGCTAGTGATGATCACTCGAAACCTTTGTTGTTTGATCATCATGAACATCCGATTTTCCAAAATCTTATTCTAAATCAAACTTTGTTGAGGATAATGCGAAGCCTTTGCTTGCACGATTGTCAACAATGGGGTGCTAGTGGTGATCACTTGGAGTCTTTGCTCAATTGATTATCATGAACACTCATTTTTCAAAAGAACTCTCATTTCACAAATTAAAAACTTTGTTGAGGGTAATGCGAAGCCTTTGCTTGCACGATCGTCAATAATGGGGTGCTAGTGGTGATCACTTGGAGTCTTTGCTCAATTGATTATCATGAACACTCATTTTTCAAAAGAACTCTCATTTCACAAATTAAAAACTTTGTTGAGGATAATGCGAAGCCTTTGCTTGCACGATCGTCAATAATGGGATGCTAGTGGTGATCACTCGAAACCTTTGTTGTTTGATCACTGCGAACATTCAATTTTCACAATTAAACAACTAAAAAATAAAAACCTTTTCTCGACAACCGAGAACTACGTAAGCTTTGAATTCTCCATCGCACTGGGAGATACGTAGGAGCGGGTCGCATTCCCGTCAAGCACGACAAATAAAAACCATTTTCTTTTCAAAAAAACAAACCCTTTTCCAAAACAAGGCAATTTCTAAAAACAAAACAATTTTCGAAAACAAGAACTACGTTGCTTTGATTCCCTCCCCGGGATACGTAGGCACGGTGCCCTCCCGTCAAGCGCAAAAGATTAAATTTTCCTTAAGTTTTTCCATAAAGTAAGGAGAGATAAAGAGAGATAAAAACAAAGCATTTCTTAAATCAACCTTTTAAATCACACGTCAAATCGAGGTTCCCTTTCAGTAGAAAGGATGTGTGGGGTGCTCGTACCTTCCCCATGCATAACCGACCCCCGAACTCAAATCTCGTGGTTCCAAGGACCATTGTCTTTCAAGAAAGGTTTTTTTCAATGTTTTACCTCTAAAAAAAATATTGGTGGCGACTCCAATTCATGTTGTGCGAAGAGAAATCCCTCCAAAGGATTTTTCGGGGTGCAACAGCTGGCGACTCCGCTGGGGACCTTTCTTTAGTGGGTCGAGCCAATCGATTCGACATGTGATTTATTTCGTTGATTCGAATGCTTTGTTATATCTCTCCTCCTTTCCCTTTCTTCTTTCTTTCCCTTGCCTTTAAAAACATGCTTGCATTATTCTTAGAATTGTCGTGTGCATTCTTGTGATGTTGTGCTTGCGTGCATTGTGTGTTAGCCTTCTTCCTCTTCTATATTTGCTTCTTGAGTAAAATAAGAGTAGTTTCTTCTTCTTCTCCTCTTACTTTCGTCGTTTATATGCTTTTCTCATACATTTCCCCAATTCTAGCATGTTCCCCTCTTCTTTGCTCCCTTTCTTGAGGTAAGCTCATGCATTTCCCTTAATCCTATTATGTCCCCTCCTCTAGGCTCCCTTTCTTAAGGTAAGCAATGCTTGCGATTGTTGTTGGAACCCTAGATTAGTATACTTATGTTGAAATGATATTGAACCCTAGGGTAGACGACATGCTGTTGCTTGATATTGTCTGGACTGTTTTGGTTTCCCTTTGCAGGTGGGGTTTGGGTAGATTTTTAGGTGTTGTGCCCTCATCACACACTGCACACCTTATATTTGTGAGCATTGAGTGGGGCCTAAAGCCCAAGGTCTGCAAAGAACCCTAGGAGAGTGGAAATGAGTAGTGACTGCCATTCGTAGACCGTTGTCTGTCTGGCTCTCATGAAAGTTTCGCCCAAGAGTGCGCTTTCTTCATGATACCTCACAATCGGTAGCTCTCTACGATTGTGGGTGTGTTCATGAGAGAGACTTTAGCTCTTGGTTGCCATTGTGAGGCAGTGACCAGAACCCACATGGGAGGATTACCCTTATCGTTGACTTTAGAGCCTACGATCCTTACCCATTTGTAGGACACGGGGGCACGCAAATTGTGTGTTGCATTAGCTTAGGCATCCTCTTTCGAAACTCTTTTACCAAAAATGTAGAAAGTAATTTCCTTTTTCCCTCATAAACACCTATATGAGGTGGCATATAGCGGGTATTTTCAAAAATGTTTTGAACCGCCACCAATAAACATCATTTTCTTCTCTCTTTTCTATAAAAGGTCATAATCATCACATCTGCATCATTTTGCATCATCATCATTGCATTCGCATCTAACAAAAATTTTGAAAAAAAAACCTCCATTCTTTGCATCCTCCATGCATTAAAGTTGTTTGCCGGAGATCGCAACGTAACACAAAGTCTTGTCATAGGTGTGTATGAAACGGAATGGAATCAAAAGGCAAAACCGTTTTCAATTCAAGGCTTCCTGTCGTGAAAGAGATTGATATGGCTAGTCTGAAAGAGTATGCATCCCTCCTTTAACACCTATGACAAGACGAGTTGCACCGCGATTCCCGGCAATAAACATAATAACATGCATATTGCATTTGCATCATTTGTCTTTATGTTCATAAAAAATAAAAAATAAAAAAATGTTCCGTCCACAGAAGTAAGACAAGCTGGTTAATCATCGATATTGGACGCGATCACAGGCAAGAAATATGGCCAACAATCAAGACGACGCGAATCTGGGCAATTATCAACCAATCCAGAATGATGTAGTTCCAGAATGTCCGAATCCAAATGGTCAGGGTCAGCATGATCAGAATCAAGAGAATCGAGCAATCAGGGCTGAGATGGAAGTTATAAGAGCCCAAATGGCAGAGGTCATAAGAGTGTTAAGTGCCTTAAGGGATGCTGGCATAACTGAAGGTGCTGCTGCCGCAGGAGTGGATCCTCCTCCTGGGCCTAGAGTCTCTCAGGCTCTCCAGAACGTGCAATGGCCTCCTTATGGTCTCCCATTAGGGTACACACCCCCTGCTGCCAGTGCAAACCCAGAAAGTGGTCCTTCGGGAACCACAGGACAGGCCCACCCTGAATCAGCTGTGAATGAAGTTGGAACGGGGACACCTCAGGTTCAAATTCAGATTCCTACTCCTGCTATTACCCCAGGAACTCCGGTTGGCTTCAATTCTCCAGCAACAATCCATCCACAAGTTCAGGGTCCAATTCCTCAGATTATCGCTCACTCACGTGACCCACACGTGACCCCAGCTGTGGTGTCGATGAATAATCTTCACTACGGTGTGAGTGGTTTTCCGCCGAATTACCCTGATGAAGCTAGAAGTCAGTACCAGATGTTAGAAGAAAGATTGAGAGCTGTTGAAGGAACAGGTTCCCAGGCTAGGAACGCCCATGAGTTATGCTTGGTCCCTAATCTAGTCCTGCCACCCAAGTTCAAAGCACCATTTTTCGACAAGTATAAAGGAGCAACCTGCCCGCGCAGCCATGTGACGATGTATTGCCGGAAGATGACTGCCCACGCCCGTGATGATAACCTGATGATACATTGCTTTCAGGAAAGCTTAGCTGGAGCTCCTCTTGAATGGTATATGCAATTGGAGCCAACTAATATCCGTTGTTGGAAGGATCTGGCGGATGCCTTTATCCGTCAATACCAGTACAACAGTGATTTAGCCCCGGATAGGACCCAGCTGCAATGTATGTCTAAGAAGGATAATGAGACATTCAAGGAATACGCCCAGAGGTGGAGGAACCTCGCTGCACAAGTAAAACCCTCCCTGCTTGATAAAGAGATGGTCCATATGTTCATGGAAACTCTTCCCCCAGTGTTCTATGATCGTTTGGTCGGCAGCGTGGCTTCGAATTTCTCTGAGATGGTTGTCATTGGAGAAAGAGTGGAGAACGGCATGCGCAGCGGAAGAATAGCCCATGGCCCAACACCTCCTTTCCATCAGAAAAAGCCTTTTTCTGGTTCCCACAAGAAGAAGGAGGGAGAAACTAATGCAATCATCGGAGCTAGCGGTCCATCACACAATAATCCCCCACAAGCCATTCCAGTTCCTGCTCAGACGCCGCCTGCTCAGCCATTCCAGTCCAACAATCAGTACAGAAACTACAATGAAAAAAAGCCTGTTGTCTTTGAACCTATCCCCATGTCGTACACAGATTTGTTCAATTATCTCATTGCCAACAAGTTAATCAACACTCGTCAGATGAAACCATATCAGCCTCCCTATCCCAGAGGGTATAATGCAAATGCTACCTGTGCCTTTCATTCTGGGGCAGTAGGTCATGTGGTGGAGGATTGTAAGGCGTTCAAGTACGTTGTGCAAGACCTGCTTGATGCAAAGAGTATATAATTTCAGCAACCTAATGTAACCACCAACCCGTTGCCGGGGCATGGTGGGCCCACTGCAAATGCCATTAATGATCAGGGTGGTCAGTACTTAATTAGGAAGGTGGAGTGAATTCGTACACCCCTGAGTATCATTCATGCTGCACTATGCCGTTGTGGTATCATCGAAGAAGGGTGTGCCAGAAGAGACATCTGCAATGACCCTTATTGTGTTGGGGCCTGTGAGAGCTTCAAAGCCATCCTCCAAGAGCTGTTAGACAGACACCTGGTCCAGGTTGGGGTTCAGGAAAAGGAAGAAAGTGTATCTACTCTGCAATCAAATAACAGAGGTTTCAGGAGACCGGTTGAAATCCCTTGCAGTCTGAATTCAAGCTCGGTTGTGGCAAGACCTCTGACTGTTGTTATTCCGGTACCTGCTGCTACCCCTAGTAGAGAGACTAGGGTTATTCCCTGGAGCTGCAACGTGCAAATGCAAGCAGAGGTCCCTCAGGGCGTGTTGGATATAACAAACATTGCTGGGAGTAGTGGAATTACAAGGAGTGGAAGGATGTATGTTCCTGAAAATCTTAGAAAGGAACAATCAAAGGAAGCTGAAGAAAGGGCCCGTAAGGGAAAAGATAAGGAAACTGTGGAAGTTAGAGAAGTATCAGACAAAGAAGCTCAGGAATTTCTGAAAGTAATGAGACAAAGTGAATACCAGGTGGTGGACCAGTTAAATCAAACCCCGGCCAAAATCTCAATGCTTTCGTTGTTGCTTAGTTCCGAGGCACACCGAGCTGCACTGTTGAAAATCCTGAATGAAGCACACGTACCCCATGACATTACGGTCAACCAGCTTGATGGTATTGTTGGGAACATAGTGGCATCCAACTACTTGACCTTCACAGACACTGAGTTACCTCCGGCGGGGAAGAATCACAATCAAGCCCTTCACATCTCTGTCAAGTGTGGGGACTACATGCTGGCCAGAGTGCTCATCGACAATGGCTCGTCATTAAATGTGTTGCCCAAGTCCACAATGGATAAGTTGGATGTGGATTGCTCATATCTGAAGCCTAGCTCCACCTTGGTTAGAGCATTTGATGGGTCTGTGAAAGAAGTTTTTGGAGAAGTAGAGGTGCCTTTGCAGGTGGGTCCTGAAGTGTTCTATGTCACATTCCAAGTCATGGATATAGCTTCCTCTTATAGCTGTCTGCTAGGACGACCTTGGATACATGCCGCTGGGGCAGTGCCATCTTCGCTCCATCAGAAACTCAAGTTTGTGGCCGAGGGCAAGTTGATAGTAATCTTCGGGGAGGAGGAGATGATGATAAACCGATCACTACCAGAATATTACGTTGAACCAGCGGAGGAGTCTTTTGAGACTGCCTTCCAGGGATTGGAGATCTCAAATGCTATCTTTGTTGGGAGTGAGCCTCCCCAATTGAAGCCTAGGTGGTCCAAGGCGGACATGATGGTTGCAAAGGTGATGCTAGGATATGGGTATCAGGCTGGAAAAGGCCTGGGAAAAGCTGCTCAAGGAATTGTAGCACCCGTCCTGCTGAAAGGGAATACTGAAAGGTTCGGTATTGGGTACATCCCAAGCCCTGCAGACCGAGAGAGGCTAGCAGCTGATAGAAGAGAGAAATGGTTGGCAAAGCTCAGAGGAAAGACCCCCAACCAGGGAGGGATGGTCGTCGGTGATCTTAGGAACAACTTCCGAAGTGTAGGCATGCTGAACCCTGACCAGGTCAATGTGATTGAAGAAGATTCAGGCTCGGGTGATGGTGCTGTCGGCTTAGTGCGCTGTTGTGCTGCAAAAGAAAAGCTCCAGAACTGGGAGGCCCTAGATTTCCCTGTGATTTTCAATTTAAAGTAATTTTTCTTTGTAATGCAAAATTCCTCGGCTCTGCCCAAGGCCTTGGGATATTTCATTCGGGCATGCATGTTTTCGTCAAACTTCATCAATGAATAAAATGTTATTTTGGAATTTTCAATAAAATTCTCTTTCTTCATCTCTCATTTGCGTGTCTTTTCTTTATTTTTATTCGCCACTCCATTTTAATGCAGATCGAATACAATTCTTGAAAGTAATAATGCCCATAACTCATACTGTGACTTTGATTACCCGATTAACCAAACTGAGAGACAGGCTGAAGACAACTGGGATGTTTCTTCGGAGTTAATAAGTGAAGAATTGGCTAAGGCTGTAGAAATTCATGATGCCACAACTAGGTTGGGCAATGAAGTCAAAGCACAAGTTCAAGCAAAGTGGAGCAATGCTGAGGAAACCAAACAAATGTTACAAGCAAACCTCTTTCGCGACCAAACCCTTTCCCTTCCTCAGATCAACCAACTTTCCCATTTCCCATTACAGGTACCCCATCACAAAAAAAAAATTCATAACCAAATGCCTGCCATCGCCACCTTCCTCACTACCAGTGGCCCTTCTACAAAATCAACCCATCTCATTTGCTCCTCCCTCTGAACCTCCTGTCACCCCAGTTAATACCAGAACCCAATCAAGCATCCTCCAATCGCTGCAGGGGTTTCATTGCCATTATCTTTCCAATCACCCCAGACAAGGATCACTTCAAATATCCAAAAATAGTGTATCACTTTTATCAGCTCACTCAACTC
This sequence comes from Astragalus glycyphyllos, assembly GCA_963573325.1. Classification (NCBI taxonomy): domain Eukaryota; kingdom Viridiplantae; phylum Streptophyta; class Magnoliopsida; order Fabales; family Fabaceae; genus Astragalus; species Astragalus glycyphyllos. Next base: position 57,659,925 of record OY754307.1, read on the forward strand.
AAAAGCAAAAAAAAGAAAAAATCATAAAAAATGAAACAAAAAAGAACAGATTCAAAAAATGAAAATCCCAAAAATGAAAAACAAGGGAAAAAGAGACGAAAGAAATATAAGTTGTGAGCTGATACATTTGGCCATAAAGCGTAAGAGATCCTTGTCTCAATGAACCTTCCTACACCTTGTTGTGTATGACCACCCTTTCTTCCATAAACCTTCAAACACTTCATCATTCCTATACATCTCTCCTTTCATAAAACCGCAAACACTACCTCGACCTCGTCATCCCGCCCTCCACAAACCCTCAGTCATTCCTCAGACTCCACCATCAGATTTGCAATCAAGCTGTTGCGCAAGAATAAGAGAACAAAGTGGTCCGTCCTCATGAGGAATCAAGTGACATGATCAATTTGAGCAAAGGAGAGGATTGACGCCATGATAAAGAGCAATGAATCAACAAGTTTGTGTAAATCACCCTTCTGACATAAGGCACTTGCCATTATAACAAAGTCTGTAATTACCAAAGTTCGGTCTGTTGCGCAGCTTTCCAAGCTAAGGTAGTCACAAATGACAGTATGAAGACTCCAGGTCAAGCATCATGATCCCTCCCTACGCCACCCTAAAAATGGGGCAGTTAGAGACAATCAACAAAGGATATCAAGGACGATGATGACCTTCATGGAAATCAGGCTTCGTTTTACACTCTAACAGGGGCAAACCCCATATGATGGAAGTAATACTTTCATTGAGCCTTATCAAACTAAAGTACATTTGTCTTATGTCAGAAGAAGAATAAGAGAAAGCTCAAACCGAAGAAAGCTCATCTTCAACAATTTCAAAGAAGACTCAATGCTCAAAAAGATCATGAACCTCCAAAAGGATTCCCATGGAGATGAACCCAGTATCATGAAGACGAAGAACTTATTCTCCGGAGGGGCCTTTAATTCTCGCAAAATGGGATGCAAGAAAAGAAAACCCCAGTTTCCAGCAAATTCAGATGCAGTCAGAAAGGAGTATGCCTAAAGAAATAAATGAAAAAAGAGAAAGATGAGCCAAGTAAGAATCAGCTCGCTAGGTTGAAAACCCGCAAAGGGCGGCCTAGGCAAAACCAGAGCGACCCGGTGGATTGAAAACCCGCAAAGGGCGATCCAGGCAAAAATTAGGGTCAGAAAACTTGGACTTGAAATGAAAATGGCAACTAGCACTCCCGAAGATTTGGATAAGGGGTTGATCAAGGTCACAAGTATGAACGGTGGGCACCGTTACTTCAAGGATAGAATTATAGGATCTGTTCCTTTTTCTTGTATTTTATCAGTTTAGAATAAAGATTGCAATTGTACTTTCAACTGGCGTGACTTTCTGCACGACCAGTTTCCATATCAGCAAAAGTCCAACTTTTCTTTCATATGTGTGCTTTTCGTGTCTTTACCTTCATTTATTCAGTTTCTTTCAAAATAATGATTTTATGATTGATGAAATTGAATTGCAAAACATGTGCATACATTCAGAGCATTACGGATTATTACGAAATCTTTGAAAATCACAAAAGGAAAAATGGTTTCCCAAAATGGGTAAAGTTGCAAAAAAAAAAACAGTCACATGCACTGCCACCTTAAAAATAACAAGATCATTGCAAACCAGCGCGCAACCCTTGCGTTATCACCATCCTGGAACGGTCTTCGTATCAAGTGCCACAAGTCCCGCGGATTGATTTAACCAGCAAAAAAAAAAAAAAAACATTTTCATATCATTCATCATTCCTATATCATCCATGTCGTCAAACAGTAGAGCATTATACTTTCATATTCGCATCCCAGAAGGGCGAAAAGAAACAGAAGAAAAGAAACCGAAGAAAAGAAAAAGAAAAAGGAAAATCAAACAGAAAAAACATCTCACCAAATCAATCATTGCATCCATGTGCATCCCAGCATCAAAAGCCTGCATTCCATGCATCATTCAAAACTTCCCAATTTTCAAAAAGAAACTCAGTTGCTTTGGACTCGTTAGTCCCCAAAATTTTCAAAAAAAGTCAGTTACTTTGGACCAATGGGTCCCCGATATCTCATTTTCAGAAAATCATCATGGCACCGAGTTAGTGAACTCCATCAGCACAGAGTTAGTAAACTCCCAGAGTTAGTGAACTCCTTCCACAGATCACAACGTCGCGTACGAGCGCGCGGCAGATCCTACAGACTTCGTTAAGTCCATCGGATTAATTGTGTCAACCTAAGGCATAGTGTAGATCCATTGATCATGTCAGTTCCGGACCTGATATTGATCGGCCGCTCGAAAAGGCCACCCCCAGAGCTCGGACTCGACGAGAGTCCGTTAAAAGGTTTTAGGCAACCTCCGAATCCCCCAATTTACGGCACTTCCCATTTACTGCTTTCATTTACTGCTTTACGCAATTTACTGCTTTCTCGTCGACGCGACAAGTGTTGACTCTCTCTCTCAAAAGAAGAGAGATCAAAAAAAAAAAGAGAAGAAAAAAAAGAAAAGGAAAATTCGGGTTTCTCTAAGTAGACAAAATTAGTATTATTTCTGAATTCTTTATTTCTATTTTGCCTCGGAATATGTTTCGGCCAATTCATATTCCTTGGTAAAATCCAAATAAAGAGGGGCAGCTGTCATACCCTAATTTTGTCCACCTAGTTTTAAAACCCTAATTTTCCGCAAAAATAAATAAATTGAGAAGTGTGGTTTTATTTTGAAGAGTGAAGAGCATTGTGCATGCATTTTTGGGTTTTAAAAGTCATTCTAGGGCTTTTAAATTCATTGTTAGAGTGGAAATGCGTTTGTTGTTGAAAAACAAGGTTTTTAGGGCAAAAGGGTATTTTGGTCATTGTCAAAAGAGGATAATTTTTTTATCAAGAATCATTATGCAATTTTAGAGAAATTTATTTGAGGCAAAACATTTTTGGTCATGTATGTATGGATGCGCATGCATGCATACATTGTGCACAAAATTCAAATTCAAAAAAGGCATCAAAAAGGAATATTCTACAAAAAGTTCCAAGATGTGATTTTTATGACATTTTTGGTCATGGTGATCACATAAAATGGCATATTCCTCAAGATACCTTGTATGTGGCCTAAATTGGGTGCATTTTTGTACAATTATCCTAAGAAGAATAATCAAAAATGAAGGGATAATGGAATGGTCATATAATAGTACAATAGTACAAGATGACAACTAGCAAAACTTGGTCACCAAGGACCCCTCCCTTGCTATTTCGAATTTCTCCTCTCTATTCTCTCATTTTGTGTTTTCTCAATGTCCTCAATCCATGTGAGCCTCAATCCTAGCCTTTGATTCAAAATTAAAATCAAATCCTAGAGCACAACTAGTGCACAATGACCTAACCACCCTTAAACCTAATTGCTTTCTATATATACCCTATTCACCTCACAAGGAGAAGGGACTTTGGCCTCATCATTCACTCACAAACCCTAGCACACAAAACCCTCCTCACCTCCTCTCCATTTTATGCGCCACCCCCTCTCCCTCCTCTCTAACTCACTTCTTCATTTCTCATCTACCCACACACATTCAATCCATTTTCCAAGCCTAAAACACTAACTTTTAACCATCAACCCTTCATAAAATCACACAAAAGTTCAAGATCAAGGGTCATTTTTTGGAGATTGGAGACCAAGCTTGAAGATAAGTTGATTTGGTTGATTGTTTCTTCATCTATTGTGTTTATTTAGAGCTCATCTTAAGGTATGTGATTCTTAGACCCCTTCTCTTGTAAATCCTTGCATAAAGTCATCATTTTTTGCATATTTGTGAGATTTCCACTTCCAAAAATGTAGATCCTCTCTTTTAACTTCATTTTTATGCTTGTACATATTTTAATCTCATGAATCTTTGTTTTGATGCTTGGATTTTGGGGTTATATGTATGATTTTGTTGTTTTAGTTGAAATAAAATGTTATTGGCTTTGATAATAATTTCGCATGTTTTAAATAAATATGTGTTTTATGATTTTTGTTGGTTATCATGGTTGAATCTTGTGAATAGATGCATCTATGTTTTGGTTATGTCACTCGCTTGCTTGATTTGGTTGGCTTGTTAAAATAAATTGATGATTGGCCATTAAACTTGCAAATATTCAAACCTATGTTGTTAATTGTGAAGTTTGTGATTTGAGAAAATGAATTTGGGTTTTGGTTCATTTATGGTCCACAAATGATCTTGGGTTATGCTAAGTTGGCAAGAGATAGGTTACTTCAACCTTGATGCCTATGCTTGTAAGCATTTAAAAATTCAATTCCCATTTGATGTGCTTGTGAAATGTGAGCAAAAAGGGGTCTATAAACAATTGAATTTGCGCACATGATTAGTCTCCAATGACCTTGATGCATCCTCAAGTTTAATCATGCTTTCTTTGCTCTTTGAGTTTAATGTAAATTGTTGTTTGAAGCTTGTGAAGTTTTGGCAAAGGATAGGCCACTTAGAGCCTTGATGCATTAAATTGTTGTGGTGCATTAAAATGTTGAATTGGTGTTCACAATTTGCTTGTTTTGATTTCCACCAATTGTTACTCGTTAGTAACTCTCCAAAACTTCAAAACCATGTTGCATACAAAGAACAACTTGTTACTCGTTAGTAACGTTCCAACTTCAAAACATTTTTTTGCATTTACATAATCATTGATAAACAACTTCACTTCTTCTCAAAACAATTTCAAACTATTTTTCACAAATCACACTTTGTTGGTGGTAATACGAAGGCTTTGCTTGCACGACTATCAACAATGGGGTGCTAGTGATGATCACTCGAAACCTTTGTTGTTTGATCATCATGAACATCCGATTTTCCAAAATCTTATTCTAAATCAAACTTTGTTGAGGATAATGCGAAGCCTTTGCTTGCACGATTGTCAACAATGGGGTGCTAGTGGTGATCACTTGGAGTCTTTGCTCAATTGATTATCATGAACACTCATTTTTCAAAAGAACTCTCATTTCACAAATTAAAAACTTTGTTGAGGGTAATGCGAAGCCTTTGCTTGCACGATCGTCAATAATGGGGTGCTAGTGGTGATCACTTGGAGTCTTTGCTCAATTGATTATCATGAACACTCATTTTTCAAAAGAACTCTCATTTCACAAATTAAAAACTTTGTTGAGGATAATGCGAAGCCTTTGCTTGCACGATCGTCAATAATGGGATGCTAGTGGTGATCACTCGAAACCTTTGTTGTTTGATCACTGCGAACATTCAATTTTCACAATTAAACAACTAAAAAATAAAAACCTTTTCTCGACAACCGAGAACTACGTAAGCTTTGAATTCTCCATCGCACTGGGAGATACGTAGGAGCGGGTCGCATTCCCGTCAAGCACGACAAATAAAAACCATTTTCTTTTCAAAAAAACAAACCCTTTTCCAAAACAAGGCAATTTCTAAAAACAAAACAATTTTCGAAAACAAGAACTACGTTGCTTTGATTCCCTCCCCGGGATACGTAGGCACGGTGCCCTCCCGTCAAGCCAAAAGATTAAATTTTCCTTAAGTTTTTCCATAAAGTAAGGAGAGATAAAGAGAGATAAAAACAAAGCATTTCTTAAATCAACCTTTTAAATCACACGTCAAATCGAGGTTCCCTTTCAGTAGAAAGGATGTGTGGGGTGCTCGTACCTTCCCCATGCATAACCGACCCCCGAACTCAAATCTCGTGGTTCCAAGGACCATTGTCTTTCAAGAAAGGTTTTTTTCAATGTTTTACCTCTAAAAAAAATATTGGTGGCGACTCCAATTCATGTTGTGCGAAGAGAAATCCCTCCAAAGGATTTTTCGGGGTGCAACAATGGTTAGTTGAAAAGTTCTGTGATAGTACTACTTCTATTGTTGTTAAATATAATTGATACCACATTGATAGATATGATATGCTTAAAGGGGCCCCTTTTAGTGTTGTTACAGTTGCATATGTCTTAATTAGAAAAAGGCTCAAAAAAGTCAGTTAGATAAACATCCCACCTGCTAATTGCCTTATAGTATCTAAAGATTAGATGAGTATTCAGATAGTGAAAAGAGAGATTCTGTTATTGAGAGAAACTGTAAAACTATTTATTGATTGATGAATACTGTCAATGTGCATGATATATACACATCTTTTTAGTCTCCAACCATTGCTCACTCCATGCCTGTTGGCATACATTTATTTCTCCTATATTTCATGGCTTAATCTTACGTGTATGTTCAATGTGTATAATCATTTTCAACTCAATTCCTCTCCAACATATTTTTTCCTGACGTGTTTATTGAAATGTTATTAGGATCAACAAAGTAGGGAGCTTTCTCAACGCCATGTATCTAAAAGTGCCAAGAAGCTGAGAGAGAAGGTATGTCTGGTGCTCACTCTCATTCTGACTTTTTTGTTAATTAACAGAGCTTTTGAAAACATTGCTCCTTCTTTACTACTTCATGTTTCAATTTGAAGGTTTTGGTTACACACACCTGTCTGCACTCACATACACTGCAGAGTAATGTCTGTTTCACAAAAGATAACCTTTTTGATGTTTCATCGAACAGGTTTCGTGCACAACCAACCCCGGCAGGGTGCCGGGTCTTGGGCAACGTGCCAATGTTCTTTTTGATATTTCATCGAACAGGTTTCGTGCACAACCAACCCCCGGCAGGTTGCCGGGTTATGACACGCCAAACACGCGCACGCAACACGGGTAACGTGCCTCTTGGCGCCCAACAGCACAACACGCAACGCCTCTTGGCGCCCAGCAACACAAACAGGTGATAGGCAACACCTTAGGCAACACCTTCTGTCATTTCTTCAAACAGTTTATAGGCAACACCTTAGGGTGTCAGTTTCTCAAACACACACACGCACACCTGCACTTGGCTCCCGGTAGGGTGCCGGGTCTTACCCCCATACGCGTGTAATACCCCGATTTTCGTGTGTTGTGGTTATTTTACTATGTGCTTGTTTGATTAAATATTTTGAATTGATAAGATTGTATTATTTTAATTTATTGCATGTTTGAGTGATTAAAATTTGTTGAAATCACATTTAAAGGTATTTTTATAAACTATTGGTAATATATAATTTTATTTTATAGTTATGTTAATCTTATAAATATTACTATTATTATTATTATTAGGCAAAATTACACCAGAAGACCTTGAAGTTATTTATTTGTGACAATTGGCCCTTTAAGTTTTTTTTGTAACAAATAGGCCCTTTAAGTTACCTAACGTTGACACCGTTGGCCCTTTTAGTAAAATGTCATATCGTTGATTACATAAAAGTACACCAAAATATGCTTGTTTGCATCAAAATACATAAGCTAGAGTAGTCACAATATATAAAGTAGTATTACATCAAAATACATAAGCTAGAGTAATCACTAAAAGGGCCTATTTGTTACAAAAAACCTTAAAGGACTAACTTGTTACAAATAAATAACCTAAAGGTCATCTGGTGTAATTTTACCATATTATTATTATTATTTTAGATGTTATTTATTTTATAAGTTATTTTAGGCTATTGAGGTGTTATAATAATAGTTGTAGTGAAATTGGGTTTTAAAAACGAATTAAAATAGATTTTTGAGCTTTTTGTACGCATACAACCCCTTTTTTCTGCTACACGCACCCCTCCCTTAAGTGAAACTCTCCAGCCCATTCGCATAGCCGCTAGACCCAAACCCGACCCGGTTCTCTTCTCCTTCATCCTCACGACCAAGTTGTTGTAGAAACGCAAAACCCTAGACAACTACTCTTCTTCAACTCCGTTTTCCTTCCTCAAGCCGTGGCCATGTCAGAAATTCAACACCCCCACTCGAAATCAAGCTAGGAATCTGTTTCTAGCGTCTGTTTGATCAATCACAGCCCCTACTTCGCCCCTATTACATGAAACTCCATGACCACCACATGAAGCTTCTTCCTCTCCTTCGAATTCATTCGGTTTCATCTCTCCTTCCATGATTCAGCCATATCGCCGCCACTACATACCATCTCCTTAAACAAACCTTAATTGTGTCACGAACTCCCTCCTCTCGTCTCTCCCACAAAATAGCTCCCACCGAAGCCATGAAATGTATTGCTTTGCTTATATCCAAATTCCCTCCTTGTCACCAATTATGTGTGGGAGGATAAAGGATGCTATAACAGAGCAATATTTTTGGGAATCGTTGTATTGGAAAAGATACAAAAATGTCTCACTCAAAACTAGTAATTAGAAATGGCAATTCCAATGTCTCTAATCTATGTTGTGTCATCATTGTTGGTTGAGCAGCTCACCAACTCATCCATGTTAACCAATAGCTTAAAAACAAGGGTATGCCTTCTTATCTTATATATCATGCTTTATTTTAATTACACTTTATTAAGTTACTTTTACTAAATATGATTTATATATTTATATATAATGTATATCAGTTTAATATATATGTATATCTATTTATAAACTTGTGGCATTCTTATGTTAAAAAGACTTACAAAAGTTCACGAATTTCACTTAGAGCTAGGATTTAGAATATTTTCTATTCGGTACCGGAGTACTAGAGTGAAGCTCCCGAGGCTAGATGAGGCTCCGAACCTGGGGCTAAGTGCTTGATTGCTTCCAATGAGGTATGTTGCAGTCAGAATGCTGAGCTCGGACGTCCGAGGTAGAGCTCCGTCCACGCCGGGTGGGGTACCTGCAAGATACTCTGACGCTCAAGTCAGTATGTGAAAGACGAAGAGATAATAAGAGATAAAGAATACGATCTCGGGGCTGTGCCGAGGTGCTTGACTGAGTGCCCGAGCTCTGCGTGGTCGAACTCGGAAGATCGAGTGCGCTGGGCTCGGGGAAGGTAAGATATGTGCGGAATCTTAGCGTTCTTATGAATTGTATGTGTGAAATCGTACCTGGGTTGGAGGTGCAACCTCTATTTATAGACGAGACGTCGTACCTGGACCGTTGGATAAGGAGGGTTGATCCTGATCGTTGGTCAGATACGTAGTACGGCCGTTGATATTCTGAGAGACGGAAATGGGCCGGGCCTTAGCTGGTGAAGGGTTTGACCCAGTCCGGAACATTTTCATACTTGAACCTTTCAAACTATATTTGAGTATATTATTTTTGAATTATTTTAGCAATACAAAAGGGTATTAATTGATTAAATACTTATTACATTTTATGGGGTAAAGAAACTTATTATTTTGATGTTATATTGTTGGGGATTACAGTGTCGGTCTTTAGGAGTACCCGTCGAACGATTGGGATAAGAAGCGAACAAGATTATGAAGTGGACGCGAAGGCTGCTACTAGATGGAACATTGTCAAGCTTGGAGAAAGGAGCGATAGGAATAATATTAAAATCGGCCAAGGTGAGTACTCCCTCATTTGGGGTACCCAGTTACCCCGATTGTGTTTATGTGTTAGTTGTTATGTGCCATGTGAGAACCATTGTACGAGCAATGGATTGATTGGGTTCTGTTATGTGTTCATTGTAGAACCATTGTGAGAACCAAGGTGAGTACTCCCTCATTTTAAGTTCTGTTATGTGTTCATTGTAGGAGCAATGAACTAGTTTAAATGTGAGTATGTTTATCTCGTGATGATATTTGTGCTATGTATACTTGTGATTCGATGATACCTAGCTGGAATTAAATATTCTCTCTAATCGATGTCTTGTGATGATGCTATGCTTCGATATGCGTGATCTAAGGATCGAGAATGCCTCGGTTTAATCCTCTTTTAGTTATTTATGAATAGTAGATGGTATGTGGATAGTTATATGAATTTGTGGAACCTGTTGTTGTTATTGTTGTTGCTGTTGTTGTTGCTGCTGTTGATGTTACTGTTGAAGTTGCCGTTGTTACTGTTGTTGTTGTTGCTATTGTTACTGTTGTTGTTGATGTTGCTGTTGTTGATTGTTGTTGTCATTGTTGTTGTTGTCGCGGTTGTGTTGTTCGTGTGGTCGTGGTTGGTGCTTCGGTCGTCATTGATGTTGTTGTCGGTGTCGCTATCATCGTTGTTGTTGTTGCTGTTAGTAGGGCATTATCAGGCAAGGTATCCCGGTCCTAATAGTCCTCTTTGGGTGTTCTTCAGGGCATTATCGGGCAAGGTATCTCGTTCGAGTGTCTCGGTCCTGTTGTTCTTGTAGGGCATTATCGGGCAAGGTATCTCGGTCCTCAAAGACCTTGTGTTGCTGTTCGTCGTAGGGCATTACCGGGCAAGGTATCCCGTTCAGGCAAGGTATCATGGTCCTATTGTTGTTGACGTGGTTCTTTGTAGGGCATTATCGGGCAAGGTATCCTGGTCCTATTGTTATAGTTCGTCTTAGGGCATTATCGGGCAAGGTATCCCGGTCCCGTTGTTGTTGAGGTTGTTGATGTTAAGGCTTTATCGAGCAAGGTATCTCATTCGGGCATGGTATCCCAGTCTTGATGTTGTTGTTGTGATTTGTAGCCCGTTGAGGTTGACAGTTGAGTTTGGTTTGTATCTGTATCGGTATAACATGAATTGATTTGTTGTTGCTGTAGAACTTGCGTTTTGCTTGTTGTGTTAATTGTCTGGTTGTTGTATCCGTTGATTGTGCATGCTACTTGAATACTGCCTTTTTTGCATGACTGCCTGTTTGTTGCCGGGTCCGTGTGTGTGGGAACGCTCACTGAGATTTTTATCTCACCCTTTCCATTCAAATTTTTTTTACAGTTAACTAGCAAGGAGTGTTGAAGATACAGTATCAATATTTTGTATTAAAGCTGTTGATGTGTAATTTATAAATATAATTAGGATGATGTACAGTTAATTTGTATAGAGAGATAATTGTATTGTTGTATTCATAAGGAAGTAGAAAGTGATCACTCTATTAGTTAAGTACCGTTTGATGTTTTAAAGTCGATAATAATGTTTAAGGGAATAAATGGTTTTTGGTTTCAAATTTTAAGGCAATTTTTATGAGGAAGACGTATGGTTTAATTGTTTTCTTAAAATTTTTCGCAATCACGTTTTTACTATAAAAATAGCTATAGCGAAACAGGGTGTTACAACGCGCATGTTGCCATCATTTGCTTTCGTGGGAGGGCGCCTCATTGAACACTTCACACATGGTCACTGAGGCATTTCTTCAAACAATTTATGGGCAAGGGAACCCCCTGCAGGTTGCTGGTTTGTGTTGCCTCCCTGCACAACACAGTCTCTTAGGCATTTTCTCAAACAGTTTGCGGGCAATTCATTCCCGATAGGGTACTGGTTTATGCCTCCTAACGCACACACTCACGTGGTACTGGGGCACTTGCACACACCTCACGGCCCCTTGGCAGGGTCACAACCCAGCAGGGTGCCGGCTTCGTATACTCCCAAATCGGTAGGGTGCCGACTTCTCAAACGCCCTTCGTTTTTTTGGGATGGCACCTCATGGTGCCAGGGCTCCTCCTCTTAGTCATTTTCTCGTAAAGACATTTCATCAAACAGTTGGTGTGCAACACAACCCCCGACAGGATGTCGGGTTGTGCGCCCCCCATGAGCAACACGGGACGCCAGCGCCTCTTGGCGCACCCTCCGGCATTGTGTCAGTCTTAGTCACTTGCAAACTTCCACGCCTAAAGGCGATCAACCCCGGCATGTTGCCGAGTTTAGGCACTCACGCACCAAACCTCGCACCCATATGCACTCTCCCAAGGTGCTGGGTCTTGCACCACTAGGTGTCTTGTCTCGAAAATATTTGTGTTTCGCGTTTGAGCGTACAATACCATGTCACCTCGTGGTCAGGCAGATTCGCCCAAGGGGTTGTGACCACCAAGGTCACTTTGAAGTATACCTTTGGCACAGTTTACTAGGACTCGGTTCGGATGTAACTCGTCCAAGGGGTTGTGACCACCAAGGTCACTTTGAAGTCTGCCCTTGGCACTATTTACCGGGACTCGGCCCAAATAGAACTCACCCAAGGGGGTGTGACCACCAAGGTCAGTTTGAAGTCTACCCTTGGCACAGTTTACCGGGACTCGGCCCAGATAGAACTTGCCCAAGGGAGTGTGACCACCAAGGTCAGTTTGAAGTCTTCCCTTGGCACAGTTTACCGGGACTCGGCTTAGATAGAACTCGTCCAAGGGGGTGTGACCGCCAATGTCACTTAGTGGAAATAAACACGAGATTCCTGCCTCGGTATACATGAAACATGCGAATAATAATGGTCTCTTTGATCACTTTTTATCGACAGTCTTTAATTGTTTTGGTGGTGCCATGGCACTCTTGACTTCTTTACTCAGATTCCAATAGATGTATTTACGAAAGCGCCGCCTTAGGATTGCAGTCTTGGATCAGAACTAATGTCGAGGTTGCCTCCGCGAGACAGGTAATCCCTCCCTGCAGGGTACGTTGGGTCTCAAACTTGTCTTGTTCCGCCCCTAACTGTGGAGTCGGACCCTTTTTCTTTAAGTAATTTTCTTTGGAACAAGTGTTAATGTTAATTAACTAGAGCAAAAACTTGTAATTGCAAAATGAATTTTTGTCAATCATTCATATCGAGCTTTTACATTCTGCATTTGTGCCCAAACAACAAAATTCTCAACTAGGCCTAGCTCTAGGTTCAGGTTCTGATGCCCTACACCCTATTCGGAGTCACGAGTCTCATCGTCTTCTTCATTCACGTATTAGGCGAGCTTCCCATCGCGGATCAGCTCTTCAATGTCATCCCTGAGGGTGTTGCATTTGTTGGTACTGTGCCCATAACTTTTGTGATAACGACAATATTTCTTAGAGGCTCGACCTTTCCTTTACACGAGAGGTTCAAGCTGTTTGATGTCCCGAAACTCCGCGTCGGCGCATTCATCCAGGATCTCAGCCTGGGATGTGTTTAGCATGGTGTACTCTGAGAAACGACCTTGTCTCCGCCATGGCTCTTTAGTGGCCTTGTAGGCCCGCTCGTCCTCTTTGCTGCCAAGCTTGGCTTCCTTCTAGTAAGCCATGTTGTTCTCTTCATAGTCCATGTATTTTTGTGCCATCCGAGCTTCGGGGTTTGTTAATCCCCACGTCCATTTGAAACAGGCTTCCTTCCTTGAGGCCATCCTTCATCCAAAATAACCTTTGTCTGTCCTCCAAGTTTCGAACACCTGCGGCCTCCTTATTGAAACACTCTATGTATTCCCTTAACATCTCATCATCATGTTGTCTGACTGCCCTTAGCACCTCTTCACTTGGGCTTCAGCCGGGAAGCAGTGAAACGAGCCATGAACATCCTTGCCAGCTGACTCCATGATGCTATGGAGTTTGGCTTCAGCTCTTGGAACCACTCTAATGCGGAATTTTCAAGAGTGAGGGGAAAGATCTTACAATGAACAGGCTCCCTGGCGCCTCTATAGCGCATCATCAGGGAGAAGTGTGCCAGATGGCGGTCCGGGTCTCCAGTCCCATCATACATCTTGAGAGCTGGCAATTTCTTCAAGGCCCTTGGTATTGGGCATTTATCCACCTTCCTAGTGAAAGGTCCTTCGTTGGAGAACCTCCCTGAGTTGCGAGGTGATCTATCCTCGTAGTCAACGTCTTGATACCTGCGTTGGTCAGGGGATCTCCTCGAGGGTGATCCTTGGTGGCGCCTCTTGTGGGTCTTAGCCCTGCTCCTCGACCTTTCACGAGATTTAAAGGAAGCAAGTGAGGAGGTCCCGGAGTGGGAGTCATCAAGCCAATAAGTACCATCTCGAGAGGATGGAGGGGTCTTCGGGGGTGAGTCTGACCCCCGATATCTGCGATGCCGAGGAGGAGACCGGTGCGCTTGCCTTCACCTTTGGGAAGAACGATGGGTGTGATGCCTTCGAGGGGGAGACCGATGGTGTCTTGAGACCACGATTGTCTGAGGAGGGGTTCCCCCGTAGGGCGGAGGATGTTCAGGCATAGAGGCCACACGCCTTTCAATTTGCCTAATGCGTGCTTCCTGCTGCCGTATGGTTTGAGTGCGGTTGCGCAGTAGGTCCAAGAGCTGGCAGATGGTCGCTGCATCCTCAAGTTTGACGGGGATCTGGATCGAGGCAGACTGGGGTGTCGGGACCTGAATGTCTTGACCCGGCGTGGAAGCAGTAATGCCTTTGGGAATGCCCCCTGGCTGGGGTCGCGGAGAAGCAATGATTTGGCCTCGGGGCCTACCTCTGGGTGCCATGGGAAAGCAAGAGAAAAGTTCAAGGACTAAAGATGATGTGAAAGATGGAGGTCTCCCACTGTGGTCGCCAATGTTCTGTACCTTGCAGTGCTGGGGGACTGCAGTTGGTAGTCTCTCGCTGTTTGGGAGGAGGTCAGTGTGAGCCCGGGAGGGGTACCTGCGAAGCCACTTCCACGCTCAAGTTAGTATTGAGAATAGGTGAGTGATTTAGCTAGGAATGAGAATGTACCTAATTATGGCAATGTGAGCCAGTATTTATAGGAATTGTTCCTGTTGTGAGCCGTCGGATTTGATGGAATTGATCTGAGTCATCCAAGTATGAGAGTCATAATTGGGCTTGTATATTGTGCATATTGATCAAAGTGATTGGGCCAATCCATGTCCAATTGCTAAATAGGCCTTTTGGCCCAGTTCAGAACACTTGCCAATATATAAGACTTACTTTTCTTCAAATGAACTAGTAGAATAGCTAGCCGTGCGTTCGCACGGGTCATTCTGTTTTTACGCATGAGTTAAAGTGGACATGCATGAAAAGTACAATGTTTATTTATTAGATCTATAAACAATTTTGGTCAAAAAAAAGATCTATAAACAATTGATTTGCTTTAAAAAAAGACAATTAGTTGATGCTTTTATTAAGTTAAACTATACTACTAAAATGTAATCTTTCCTCGAAAGTAAAAAGTAAAAAAAAAAAATTGTTTGTAATCTTGATGTGTGTTCAAAAACATTAAAAGTACATCAAAATCATAAAACGTCTCCCCGTGAGGACTAAAAGCAAGATAAGCATAATAAAGAAAAGAAATATATAAGTTTTTTTTCCAGTTTAATGAGAATATAATTACAATGATGTGATAAACAAAATTATATTACATTTGGACTGTTTAAGTCTACTAAGATCCATTCGAAATGTTTTCTCGGAACTAAAAAGTAAAATAACAATTTTAATATTGATTTTTTTTTTTTATAATTTTGATGTGCGATCAAAAACAATAAAGTTACATTGAAACCATATCATGGTCTCCCTGTAGGAACTAAAAAACAAAATAACAATACGTATATGTTTAATGACGATATATCGTCGTGATAAACAAAATGATATTACTTTTTTATAATTTTGTTGTGTCTTAAAAAATTACATTGAAACCATATAATGTTTCCCCGTAGGGACTTAAAAGCAAAATAAGCATAAGAAAGAAATATATAAGTTTGATTTCTGTTTAATGACACTAAAATTATAGCAATATGATATACAAAATTGGTTTAAATATGTATTTAGTTCCTGTAAATGTCCCTGTTTTTCGATTTAGTCCCTGCAATTTTTTTTAAAATACGTCCCTGCAAAATAACTTTTTTTGGAACATGCCCTTCCGAAAGTTGGAATTTTAAATACGTCCCTGCAAAATAACTTTTTTTAAATACGTTCCTGCAAAATAACCTTTTTTTTGAAATACGTCCCAACAAAAAAAATTGTGATATTTTGCAGGGACGTATTTAAAAAAAGGTTATTTTGTAGGGACGTATTTAAAAAAAACTATTTTGCAGGGACGTATTTAAAAAGTTTATTTTGTAGGGACGTATTTAAAAAAAAAGTTATTTTTTGCAGGGACGTATTTATACAAAAATTGCATGGACTAAATCAAAAAACTGGGACATTTGCAGGGACTAAATATATATTTAAACCAACAAAATTATATTGAATTTGCACTCTTTAAGTCTAGAAAATTTGAAAAGAAACGTAAAAAAGGATAAGGTTTTTTGGCTTAAATATATGTTACCCCCTGCAAATATGCCCATTATCCATTTACCCCCTGTAAAAATAAAACTCTTAAAAAAGACCTTGCAAATGTAAACTGTTTACGGTTACCCCCTTGCAAAATATAAACCGTTTACGGTTACCCCTGCTGGGGTAACTAGAAACACTTATTATTTGCAAGGTCTTTTTTAAGAGTTTTATTTTTACAGGGGGTAAATGGATAATGGGTATATTTGCAAGGGGTAACATATATTTAAGCCTTTTTTTGACGAAAAAAGGATGAGTTGTTATATTATAGTGTTCACTAAATAGAAATAAATTATTCCCAAAATTATATACCAAAAGTAAATATTAAAAAATAATTACATCGAAAGTGAAGGTTTTAGCAAATGATAAGAAATTTTTGGAGGAGTATAGTTTATGTTACTAAGCCAAAATGCTTAGTAACTATTACTAAAGGCCAAGATGGTAAAATCCATGATTAAAATTAGGAAAAAAAAACTGATTACCCAATCGCATACTTTCCTCCATAATTATAGGGATCAATTATTAGTAATTAAAATTTAAACCTGAATAGAGAGAGAAACATAAAACCCCAAAATCACCAAAACCCCAAAACGCAGCATGCTTTCATTGTTACCCAGAAGAAAAAAACGCAGGTTTCATTACAAAGAAGAACAAAACGCAAGGTTCAACAATAGGCGTGAAGAGTTCGTTACCCAAAAAATGCAGGTTTGTCTACCCAGAAACAATAGGCGTGAAGTTGGGTTTTTGCGTTTTCGTTTTTTTCATGGTTGAGTTATTTTCGTTTTCGTTTTTTTCATGGCTGAATCTTGCATTTTTTTCCTTTTTTTTTTTGTGTTTTTCCACCCAGAACGCTGAAAAACGAGATCGACAACGCAACCAGGAATCGAAATGAGTTCGAAGACGCAACCGTCGTCTTTAACCACTTCGCAATCTCAAAAGGTTAGTTTTTTGTGCTTCAAATATTGTATGTAACTCATAAAAGATTCTTGGATAGGGGTTTTCTGTTTTTATGCGTTTCGAATTTGTAGGTAACGACAGCTAAGCAACGTTGTTCAATATTGCGATTAGTGATTGATTAACCAAAACACCGTATTCATGTGGTTAGTGATTGATTAACCAAAATACCGTATTCATGTGATTAATTAACCAATATTGCATATACCACATTCATCAACCATGATCCTGCAAACATAAAAATGCTAATTGGAAATCATAATTAAAAAAAAATCTTTACTACCTCTCTCACTATAGGTGGGTTGCAACCCGTTTTGGAAATCACCAGAGATGACTCCAATGCATGTGCAAGTTTCTCCAAGTAGGTTTAATTTGTCAACTGATAAACTAGACTCATAATTAGTTTATAGTTTATGTGGGAATAAATTTCTAATTAAGATGATACATTTTTAGAAATAAACTTTTGAATTGAATGAAAGTGTTTTCACAGATAAACAGGGTTGTTTGTGTTTTTAATTGCTCCCATCATCTTTATGTTCGAAATTCATATAAGTTGTAAGAGATTAATTTTTTAAAAAATAAGTAACAAATATAAACGGTGAGTCTAGTTTTTGTTTAGAATAATCGATATTGCTCTTCATAAAGGATTCATCATATATTTTGTTCTTGGCTTATAATGTTTCAGCTACTTTCTTATAGGCTGGATGTGGTTATTGGTTAATTTTGAATTATCAATTTAGCTGTATATCATAACATATGACTATATTGTTCATGTGATTTGGAAATTGGTTAAATCGTATAGGCTGCCTATACTAAGTTCATATGTTGATCGTGAAGAAGCAACCTGTTGTTGTACATCTTCTTTCTTGTTTTGATTTTGAACATAAACCAGAACATAGCTAACGACTTCTTTCTTGTTTTGATTTTGAAGCAACTAACCTATACTAAGTTCATATGTGGTTAGGTGCAAACCATCCGTGTTGTGTAATTCTAAGGCTAGAAAGCAACTGATAAATGTTCTCTAATTTTGTGATTATTATTGCTTTCTATTTATCAAAAACGGTACATCTCCTCTCCAATTTTTAAACATTTATTGCTTTCTATTAATTGCTTATTCTGGTTCCTTTTATTTTCAGTGAAGATGGCAAAAAGGAACAAAAAGGAGGTTGGGAGTGCTAGGGAAGCTAAACCTACGAGGTACAGCCATAAATGTAAACCACTGATGGTTCACACAATGCTGAATGGAATAACCAGTTCTCAGAAAGAATTGCTGCAGTCAACCGGGTTTGGATCCCTTACGCTCATATGCAAATGGAGCAGGATTCCCGGCGAGTTCGTGAAATGGGTGTCTGAGAACTATTTCTATGATTACTATTGAATTACACTAATTTTTGAAATTGTATGCATTTGTAGAATTTTAGTACAGAAGCGGTACGTTTTATACTCTCTCTTTTTCCATGATACGTTCTAATTGAGGTTCGTTTTATGTTGTAAATGTTCGACCGGAAAATGGCTGTTTTAGTGATAGTGGTTTCCTAGTTTTATGCTTTTCGAAATTGAATGTAACGAGTCTTAACCAAAGTTTGTAATTTTCCTGGTTATTATTCCACTAACCAAACTTTTCAATAGTTTGGTTACTATAATAATAACCAATCTAAACTATTTCTATGGTTACTATTGCACTACACTATTTTTCGAATTTGTATGCATTTGTAGTATTCTGGTTAGAGGCAGGGACGGAGCTACATGATCAGCTGCCGGTGCTCCAGCCCCCCTGTTCTAATAGTGTTCACCTTGATAACAATATAAATGTAATGATAATAATGCTTAAAAAATAGTATAATAATAAAAATTATACTTGCTCATCATTCAACCTAAAAAAAAATGCTTGGACATCATTCACACATTCTTTCATTTTTGTCCACATGAATCCTTTCATTTTAATTTTTTTATTAGTTTATTAATCCTTACCTCTAAGTTTGAGGAAAAAGAGAGAGATAATAGTGAATACAAAATCAGACTTTGTATAAGATGAGGCACCACTTTCCTACCTATAAGATGGGAATCGATTGTTGACTAAAAAAATGGGAATGGGAATCGATTGTTTGCTTGAAGCAAACAAGATGAAAATCGATTGCCTTGCTTATATGATAGAGAACAATCGATTAGTGGCTTGAAGCAAACAAGATGGCAATCACAAACCTTGCTTAAATTACCAAGAGAGAAATCGATTCATGACTCTATAACAAGAAGAGAAAATCGATTCTTTACTTAATAATAACAAATAACTACCCTTCTCCTTTTGTCTCTCGCTAACATGCACAACACTATAAGAGAGTGTGCTTCAATGGCGTTTCTCAATGGTAACCGTTTTTGCAACAATGGTGAAAGAAATAGAAAACGTGTAAGCGAGGAAGAGAGGAAGAGAGAAAGAACGTGGAAGAGAGGAAGAACGTCAAAAAAACAAAATAAGTGTGAAAGAGAAAAGCTGGACTAATTTAGATTTATAACTGTCCCTAAAAAATAGGGATTGCATTAATAGTTGATTATTTTAATTATTTAATTTAATTAAAACAAAAAATGACTAGGAAAACAATGCCCTTACACCAATCCATTAGATTCAATTTTCTTAAAATAGGGAGAATCCGATGCTTAGTAACATAAGCTTTGCCGTTTTGGAGGATCTATCTAAATCATGAAGAAGAGAAACAAAAAAGAAAAGATGTTGATAAAATACAACCCAATAGGAACCACACAGCACAATAACAACGATAAAAGCCAACAACAAACCATTTAAAACCTGCTATACCCAAATCGCAGGCATTTGAAGGCTAAACAAGAGATTAAATATGAAGGAAACTACAACAAACATTTGCAAGGAGAGAAATCATATAAAAGCTATAAAAGCTAGGATGAATGCATATGAGCACAAACGCCAGCAAGAATGTGAAACGTGTAATTGATGTAGTGAGTTTTGATATATTGGTAATTGAATTGATGTATCAATTCTAAGTCAATTATGATACATCAGTATTGGTTGATCAAATCCTTAATTTATGTCAACAAAATATAGTAGTGGAGAATGAAAAAAGAACCAGCAAGTAGATAGGTTATGGAGCAGAAACAGCGAAATCCTTTCTGGAAAGTGCTTCAACATTCTTCTCACATATCTCCAAGAGCAGAACAAAAAACAAAGCAATAGTCACATTATATTTTGATGATCTTCAAGTCCTGAAATAATTCTGATCCAAGTCAAAAGTGTAACAAATAAAGTAGTATAAACAGATAAATGTGTTGAACTTCAGAGAGGAAAGATAAGTTAAAGAGAAAGAAGAAGCAAAGTATCAGAGAATCAGAACAGCCAACATAGTGCACTCCACTTTCCCTTGTCTCCCCTTCTCATGTGCATAAATTTATAAAATCAGTATCTTTACCATATTTCAAATGCAGAAACACGATATTGAGACAGAAGCCAGAAATAAGATAAAAAATTAGCCACATCTGAATCAAATCCGCACCATTAAGCCTTACTATTCTAACAAATAACACAATAATTTTAAAGTAAAATATAAGATATAAGATATATCGAAGAATATGGTATCCATAGAAGATAAGAGAAAAATGATTAAAAGACTCTAGTATTAATCAAAGGGAATTGATACAAAATGATAAGAGTTATCTCTAAAATGATTACATGAAGCCTATTTATAGGCATATACCAACTAATAACAAACTCACTTATAACTACCAACTATCTCCCTAACTACTAACTAACTATCTCCCTAACTACTAACTAACTATCTCCCTAACTACTAACTAACTATATATCTAATAGTCCCCCGCAAGCTAGAAGTTATTCACAACACTTCTAGCTTGACATGAACAATAGAGAGATACATCAAACCAAAAGAAAATTACAATGATTCATATTAGGAAGTTAGTTTTAGATTCATCTTGATTATTCTTATGAGCAAAGAAACATTAGGTGCAATAGGAACCGCAAGAACATCTTTCTTGCCTTCTAGAAATGGTTCAAATATAATCCCAATTAATTGTGCTGGTGAATCTCTAGCAGCAAAAATTATCATAGCCTGCTTCTTCATGTCAAATTCTCCAAAGCAGTACACTAGTAACAGGACACCAAAAATCATAACAACACTAAAATTAGGCAACCACCAAAAGTATAACAGATATATATATATATATATATATATATATATATATATATATATATATATATTCATGCATATACTTCCTTCTCAAACCAGGGATAAAGTCACCCATTATCATCACTGGCAGAACCTTTGCGGATTTGAACATAATAAATATCCCTTTGTTAAGCCATGTGAACCCATGAGTGCAGCAGAAAATTTCCGTTGCAGAAACAAAAACAGAAACTAGATCAAGAATCGATCCAATAAGAGACATCAATTTCAGAAAATTGAAATCGCAAAGAGAAAAGGAATATCATGATCCAACATGAAATCGGAACTCCGCTTCAGGTCACAATCATAGGAAATCAAAATGAAAGGAGGACAATGAAGCGAAATGCAATACGACGATGTGAAAGAACGCCAAAACGCGATGTGCGAAAATGCGGAACACGCAAATGTGATGAAGAAAGAACGCAACGCACAACAAAAGTTAGAGATCACAAACCCTCGAACACCAACGGCAAAAGCCAAGACGAACATCAAAGCAAAATTGCAACTGAGAAGGACTGAAATCGTAAATCAGAGTCGCATGACAAATTGTAAATCAGATGAACACAAGTTCCCGAATTTCCGAAAACGAACCATCAAGAATTGGAAAAAAGAAACTGAAAACTCGAGAAAGGGATCCGAAAACGAAATCACAGCGTAATTAATCTTGAATTGATTGAATGTGAAAATGAAACAAAATTAAACATAGTGATTCAGAATCAAGATCTGAATCAGGAATCAAAACCAGAGTTCGCAATCAAGAACCATATGAAGATCGATTCTTGCGTGGAGAAGAAAACTTCGCAAGAAAGATGAAATTGAAACCACAATTTGTAGATTTAAACTAGAAGCTCTTAAAGAATCGAGAGGAAACGGAAACACACATGCACAATTGCAATGTTGCAGAATTGCATTCTAGTTCAAGAATGGCGAATGACAACATACATCAAGAAAACGATGCAATAATCCGATGATGAAGAAATCAGAATCGCAAATGGGAGAAAATCAGAAACGCGAAACCAAAAGACGATACAAAGAACATGAAGCAAGGAAAAAAAATTGGAAAGGAAATGAATGAAATGAAAAAAATAGAAAATTCATAAAATGAAATGAATAAAAAAAACCTGCAGCGGAATTAGGTTCAAGGTGGATACCATGTTTGCTCTGATACCATATCGAAGAATACGGTATCCATAGAAGATAAGAGAGAAATGATTAAAAGACTCTAGTATTCATCAAAGGGAATTGATACAAAATGATAAGAGTTATCTCTAAATAATTACATGAAGCCTATTTATAGGCATATATCAACTAATAACAAACTCACTTATAACTACCAACTATCTTCCTAACTACTAACTAACTATATATCTAATAAGATGTAAATATGTCAAGGGTGCACAATATGGTTTCGTTCTATGACAGAAAAGCACACACTAAGTTATTCAAGAACCTAAATCAAACCCTTCATTACCACTGAAATTTAAAAAAACCCAAAAGAAGAACAGAGTTATCAAATCCAAAAAATGACCAAAATAGTTACCTTGATAGTCCCCTTTTTTATTCTTACACCCCAAGTCGCTTTGTTTTTGGTACCCCAAGTCCCCTTGATAGTTACCTTGGTACCTCTTATTTTTCCTTTGCATTCCTGGAAAATTTGAACCGTAAAAAAATAGCATACATGTTGAAGAATTAATATGAAATCCAATGTTTTAGTAATAAGAAATAATTCACTGCAAGAAATGGAGAGAGATCGAGAAAGAGAGAAATAAAAGAAATCGGTTGTGGCTTTGTGGAAGTTACCTTAAAAAGGAGGATTTAAACTTCACAATAGAAGTTTGGTAAATTCCATCCAAAGTTGGGTGGGTATGGTACCTTCTAAACAAAACTTGGCAAAATACCCAATGACACCTTTTTTTTCTATTCAAATATTTTAAAATAAAAATAAATATTGAACTAATTTTGCCTAGTTTTACCTAGAAGGTATCATACCCACCCAACTCTGAATGGGTATGGGAGTAATAGAAGTTTTGGAGAGGCAATAATATTGAAATGTTAAAAGAATAGAGGAAGTTAGTGGAAGTTACAAATTTAAGAGAATAAAAGAAGTTTGTGAGGTACTTGTAAAATCGGTGGCTCAATCCATTCCCACCTATTGTATGAGTGTCTTCATGTTACCAACTACTTTGGGCGAGGAGTTAGAAAAGATGATTAATTTTTTCTAGTGGGGTACTAATCAGAGCTCACGAAAGGGGATTCACTGGCTGAATTGGGATAGGCTTACTACGAGAAAGGAGCATGGAGGCATGGGTTTTAGACACTTTCATGGTTTCAATTTAAAATTGCTAGGGAAGCAAGTGTGGAAAAGTTTAACTCACGCAGATACTATAGTGGAACACATCTTCAAAGCAAAATATTTTCCAAATAGTGACTTCATGGGGGATCGCTTGGGCCATAATCCCAATTATGTTTGGTGTAGTATCTACACTTCCTGAGTGGTGGTGAATATATATGGTATCAAGATGGCGTCTAGGGGATGGCCAGAGTGTCTCGGTTTGGAATGATCCTTGGCTGAAGGGTAGGAAGGATAATTTTGTTCGCTCACCTATGGTGGCAGGTACGGAGGATATGAGAGTGTATGATTTGCGGGACACAGCTAGAGGGGGTTGGAATGAGAATTTGGTGGATTCCTTGTTTACGAACCAAGAAGCCTGTTTAATCAAAAGAATTCCCTTGAATAATGCGCATGGTGAAGACATGTTGTTGTGGTGGAGGAGTAGGAATGGGGTGTACACAGTAAGGTCCGCTTACTACGACATTATGGAAGACTTAATCGATAATCAACATCTTAGGAAAGAGGGGAATTGGATGCTTATTTGGCGACTCAAGATTCCACATAAGGTCAAGTTGTTACTTTGGAGGGTGGCCAGAGGTTGTTTGCCTACTAGAATGAACTTAAGGCGTAGGCATGTACCGTGTGAGGATCAATGTCCTATGTGCGATGATGGGGTTGAAGATGATATGCACTTATTTTTTAGATGTGGGGAAGCGAGGGTTATATGGGAGAGGAGCCGATTGCTATCAACTATTACTGCTTATACTGATAATACTAATACTTTTGTTGAATGTTTTTTTTTATTTATTTGACAGTTTGACGGCATCACAACAAGTGGCAGCGGCTATGAACTTTTGGGCAGTATGGAAGAGAAGAAATGACAAAGTTTGGGGTGGCACAATCAAGCCTATCGCAATTTCCCAACAATTGGCGCTAGACTTCTTACGCGAATGGGAGCTGGCACGAAATAAACTGCATCTACAATCCTCCAATGATCAAGGCGCAAGGAACATGCAAGAACTATGGCAAAAACCAGCAGCAGGTACTTTAAAGTGTAATGTTGATGCTGCGATTTTTGACGAAGAAAACAAGTTTGGTGTTGGTATGTGTCTTCGGGATGAAAATGGAGTCTTCATGGAAGGGAAAACAATGTGGTTCGAAGGAATTCCGGAACCCCAAGAAGCTGAAGCAATGGGTCTATGGCAAGCATTGAAGTGGTTGATGGAGTTAGGCTTAGTAGCTGTGGCGATTGAGATGGATTGCATCTCTGTGGTCAATGCGGTGAACAAAGCGACACTCCGCAATACTGATTTTGATGTTATCATTTCTCATTGTAATAATTTACTCACTACTGGTCAAAGCTTTTAGATAAGCTATATTAGGAGGCAAGCAAATCTTGTTGCTCACTCTCTTGCAAGGGCATCAAGAAACTATGCTAGCTCCCACGTCCAATATTATAGTCCATCTTGTATTACAAACAT
The DNA here is from genome assembly GCA_963573325.1 of Astragalus glycyphyllos. Taxonomy (NCBI): domain Eukaryota; kingdom Viridiplantae; phylum Streptophyta; class Magnoliopsida; order Fabales; family Fabaceae; genus Astragalus; species Astragalus glycyphyllos. The sequence continues at coordinate 57,684,780 of OY754307.1, forward strand.
TGTTGAAAGTGAAATGATATGAGTTTATTTGAGTCAAAAAAAGAAGTTTGTGGGAAGTTATAAAAGGTGAAGTTGTGGAATAGCAGCAGTTATAAGAAGTTTTTTATTTTTAACAATTTTAAAAAAGGAATGGTAAGGCAACAAAGTGGAAGGAAGAAGAGTAGGGTGTACACGTGTCAATAGCCCAAAGCATGTAGTTAGATTTCTTATATTGTTAAATGATATTATAAACTTTTGTATGTAGTTTCTAATACCCTAGTATCTCAACCATAGAAGAAATGCTAAGACATACAAACTAGTACACATCAGAGATAAATTCCGGTTTTAGATATTGAACGCAACTAAAAACTTTGATGAGAAATCATCAAACAATCACTTGTATTTCATAACTTCAAAATATAAAGATACTTAAATACTTTAAGTTCCATGATTAATAACCTTGCCTCGTCCTATTGTTCAATATCCAAAGACAGAAAAAGCGGAAATGATATACAACTTTAAGTACGAATACAAGTCATATAATCAGGATACATAAAACAATGAAACTACATATGCGATAAGACTAAGTCTTCAATATCCCTACATGGGTACCATCTAGCCGTGCTTCTTCGCTTTTGCTTTTCCCTGTTTCTCTGTAAAAACCACAATAAGTAATGGGTGAGATAAACATCTCAGTGAGTTCTATTGAAACCCCTCACTACACTCGCGGTTCATTATGCTTTATTTACTTTTAGCCCGATTCTTGATAGCTACATACAATGTCTTATAACTTAGCACAACATCTTGAACAATTTTTCTTTTCTTCGGTTCTTGGTAAACACGATTCGCTAACCTTGCGCTAGCGGGAAAACATGTACGGGGCCTAGGGCTCGGGCTCATGACTTTCCTACCCTAGTATGCTAATCTCTAGGGTTGTCATCCTATCCTTAATATATATATATATATATATACATGTATTATTAGTCTTTGCATTAAGTAATAACCTTAACTTCATAGAACATATAGTTGGTCCTTATCATATCACAACTTTTAGTCATTATTGGATACTAAACAATTATCGTTCATGAACATAACATAGAGAATTCGCATGATAGAACTCAAACATAAGCGTTTCCATGAATTATGGTTCTTTTATCATTATATAGGGTTGAGGAAGGGATTGGAATTGGTTTGGAATCAATTAGAATGGATTTGGACATGTTTTGGAATAGGGCACAGTGGGCCACGCACTTCCCGTTCTGAAACACGCACGGTCCGTGCGCGAAATGACATTTCGTAGGCTGGGAACAGACCCAAGCGCACGACGTGTGCGCTGGAGCGGGTCTGTGCACCAGACCTACAGATAAATGCCATTTTCGTGCCAATTTCGATATTGTTTCGCATCCAAACTTCATTCCGATAGATTCCTAACACAATAACCTTCCATACCAACACTATATCCAGTCCAAACAACATCAATAACCACATTTAAATATCAATCAACCGATACATTCGAAACATAAACCACACAACAACCACAATCATGCAAGACTATATTTGTACATCAAAAATCTAAACGGAGTAGGAATTCACCTCTTGTGATGAAAATCACAACAACAACAACAATCAAGCAAGACAATGTAGACTTTACTCAACCCCCAAAACTACCCAAACGCCACTCCAATTCATAAATCAGATCCTATGTCCTCTCCAAACAGCTCCTAACCACAATGTAGCTCCACATTCTAGCTAAGCAACACTCCAATCGGACATACAATGACTGGAACCACTCCTAGAGCTTCATTGGAACTACATGCAAGCTAGAATCTCAACCCAAATGAGAGAGAGAGAGGAAGAAGGAGCGGGGAACGAGAAGTCATGATAGGAGAAGATATAAAGAAGACAGATGGGATGTAGAGGGAGGGAGGGAGGAAGAAAGGAGAGATAAGAATGAGATAAGAGAGGCCGGAGAGAGAGAGAGAAGGGATGGAGGAGAGACAGAGGGAGAGAGAGGGGTAATGATATGAGAATATATATATATATATAAGAGAGATGAGATGTAGAGAGATAGAGAGGAGAGAGGAGAATGAGATATGAGAAAGGGAGAGGAAGAGAGATAGGAGAGAAAAAAATTATTGAGTATGAAATAAAAATAATATTTTTGTAATTTTTGGGTGGACAAAAAGTTGTATTGTGAGACAGAATGTTGTGTTGTAGTTTTATGAGTGATAGATATTTGGGGTTTTGTCAAGTCTCTTGTCCCCACTGTTGTCCAGTACCATGAACAGTTTTTCAAATCAAACATGGTACAACTAAGTTGTCCAGATCAGTCCCTGCTTTTTAGCAAATCAAACGCACCCTATGAGTCTGTTTGATTGGCAAACAGGTAAGTACTGGACTGAACAGTACAGTACTGAACAACAATGTTTGGTGAACACTGGAAAGCTAGCACTAGCAAAAAAATTACTGTAATTCTCTTTATATGGTTTATAATGATTTATGTAACATATATTATAATATAATTAGAATGTTATAGTGAAAATAATGAGAGAGAGGATACGAGAGAGAGAGAGAGAGGGGGGGAGGGAGAAGGAGAGGGAAAGAGAAGTCTTGATATGAGAAGATATAACGAAGAGAGATGGGATGTAGAGGGAGGGAGGAAGAAAGGAGGGATAAGAATGAGATAAGAGAGAGGCCGAGGAGAGAGAGAGGGGATGAATGAGAGAGAGAGAGAGAGGGAGAGAAAGGGGTAATGATATCAGAATATATATAGAAGACAGATGAAATGTAGAGATGGAGATAGAGAGAGGGGAGAGAGGGGATAGCGGGGGAGACGGAGAATAGAGGAGAGAGATAGGATACAAAAAAATTATTGAGTATGAAATAAAAATAATATTTTTGTAATTTTTGGGTGGAAAGAAAGTTGTATTGTGGGACAAAAAGTTGTACTGTGGTTTTGTGAGGGACAAAAATTTGGGGTTTTGTCCAGTCCCTTGCCCCCACTGCTGTCCAGTACCATGAACAGCTTTTCAAATCAAACAAGGTACAACTTAGTTGTCCAGTCCAGTTCCTTGATTTTTAGCAAATCAAACGCACCCTATGGGTCTGTTTGATTGACAAATAGGTAAGTACTAGACTGGACAGTGCAGTACTGAACAACAAATTGTTTGGTGAACACTGGACAGCGAGTACAGCCAAAAAAAATCTAAAAAATTTACTACAATTCTCTTTATATCGTTTATAATTATTTTATATAACATATGATATAGTATAATTAGAAAGTTATAGTGAAAATAATGTGAGAGAGAGAGAGAGAGGATAGGAGAGAGAGAGAGAGAGAGAGAGAGAGGAAGAAGGAGAGCGAACGAGAAGCCATGATAGGAGAAGATATAAAGAAGTGAGATGGGATGTAGAGGGAGGGAGGAAGAAAGGAGAGATAAGAATGAGATAAGAGAGAGGCCGGAGATGGAGAGAGGGGTTAGAAGCCGGAGAGAGGGAGAGAGAAATGGGTAATGATATGAGAATATATATAGAAGAGAAATGAGAGGTAGAGAGAGGAGAGAGAGGGATAGCGAGGAAAGAGAGAATAAAGGAGAGGGAAGAGAGATAGGAGAGAAAAAATTATTGAGTATGAAATAAAAATAATATTTTGTAATTTTTGGGTGGACAGAAAGTTGTACTGTGGGACAGAAAGTTGTAATGGGGTTTTGTGAAGGACAAAAAATTGAGGTTTTGTCCAATCTCTTGCCCCCACTGCTATCCAGTATCATGAATAGTTTTTCAAATCAAACAAGGTACAACTAAGTTGTCCAGTCTTGTCCCCTGCTTTTTAGCAAATCAAACACACCATATAATTCTATGTTTGTTGGTCTATTCTTAAATCAAAAATGTAGGCTTACATTAAATATTTTTTCATGTATTAAATAAAATAAAAATATAATAAATAAAGTTAAATTTAATTTAAACGGAATATTTAATAATTTAAAGTATTATATTTAATATTCATAAATAAAATAATTTAAGTTAAAAGTAAATTAAGTCTAATAATAAATATTAAGAGTGGAATAATCCGTGGAACCCAATTTAGGGTTGCTTTAAGTTAGCAAACATTTAATTTAATGCTAAACAAATCTTTTTAATTTATTTATTTTTGATTAAGGAGAGGGCTTTCAAAGCCCAAAAAAAAAGAACTATACAAACACTAATCTAGGAGTGGACACTCCATTCTTATCATTTACAATAATGGGGACTAAATCCTTAGGAATCCTATAGTGAATAACTAAATTTTCCTATTGAGCGCAAGCAATGTTAGCAAGGGCATTGGCAAGCTGGTTTGCCTCTCTGAAGGTGTGAACAAGTTGAATCTCCCAATCTTCATGGTGCAGCAAGTGCTGAATTCTTCAGACAAAGATTCTTCCCTCATAAGCTCCCTCTGTGCTCTGCTGAATCTGCTGAATAATTGCTTTGGAGTCCATTTCCACAATAACTTTGGTCATATGTCTCTCTCTAGCAGCTAGAAGGGCCGTGTACAACGCCCACAACTCAGCCATATAGCTGCTCCAGCAACCTAAATTTCTGGTGAAACCACCCTGCCACTCACCATCAGCTCCTCTAAAAGCTCCACCACACCCTGCAATGTTGTTGCGGTTTTCTTATGGCTAGTAACCTGGTTCTGCTTCCTCCTCATATAGTCAGCAACTTCATTAAGAGCTACTTGCCAAGGTTGCCAAGGTCTAAGGAAATGATCCTCATGAGCTTCCTTGTTTCTCCAAGTCCACAAGAGGTGGCAAGCATTGGACCACACAGTCTGCCAGTTTTGCTCAGTATGCCCACCAAGCTTGCGAGTCATATTCAAATTGATCCAATCCTCCAAGTTGGTATTGAAAAACTCAGCTCTTGCTTCAATTTTAACAAGATGCATCCAGACAGACAAAGCAAGGTTGCAATCTCTTAAGACATGAATTGTAGTTTCAATTTCTGTACAATGATCACAGTTAGAGCGACCAATAGTCATTTTGAATTTTCTTTGGTTTGTCAACAACCTATCATGTTTGACCAACCATATGAAGTGCCTCACCCTTTCCTTGGCTTCAAGCTTCCAGATATTTTTCCATAGCACACTCTCATCTGATGGCGTGAGATTAGACAGCAGGTTATAAGCACTTGAAACTGTAAAATTGCCTTGGCTATTGCCAGGCCATAAGTTCATGTCCTCACCATCAGTAACAGCAGGGGGAGGAAGAGCAGAAAACTTGATAATAATGTCATTAGGAAGCCATGGCTGGAGCTTGTTCATATCCCAATTTCCATTCTCATCTACCAGCTCAGCAACAGTGATACTGAGAATGTCAATAGGGATTTGGACAGGCATAGCAGATACTCTGGTGGCTTGATCTAGCCATTTGTCATGCCAAGCTTGTATAGTAGTACCATCACCTAAGGACCAGCAGCTGTATTCCTCAAAGTGGTCCCATAAACGAATCAAATTTTTCCAGAGGTGAGAATCATTCCCTTTGGATATCCAATGCTTGCTTTGGGCAATATTCCTTGCATATTTTCCTTCAAGGACCTCACACCACAACTGCTTGCTTCAACTTCTCAACTCCCAACCAAGTTTCATCAAGCAAGCCTGGTTCATTAGAGGCAACCTTCTAATGCCAAGGCCACCCATATGCTTTGGAGAGGCAACAGTATTCCAACCAAGGGCATGAATCTTCCTATGACCATCTTCATCTCCCCATATGAAAGCACATTGAGCTTTTTGAATCTCAGAGAGGACTCCTTTTGGCACCATGTTGGACATCATTGAGTAGGTTGGCAAGGCTTCAATGACTGCCTTGGCCAAAGTAGCTCTTCCTGCGAAAGAAAGATGCTTGGCCTTCCAGCCAGCTAGCTTAGTATGCACTTGATCAATTAAGAATTGGTAGTCAGTTCTTTTTGGTGCTCTACCAATAAGAGGCACTCCTAGGTACTTGCCTAAGGTAGTGACTTCTCTAAAACCAGATAGAGCAACCAAGCTATCCTTCATTTCTCTAGAAACATTTGCAGAGAACATTATGCTGGTTTTTGCCAGGTTAATCTCTTGGCCAGTAAGGCCACAAAAATGGTCCAAAATGTGAATAATTCGTTCCATTTGAGTGATGTCAGCTTGACCAAATAGTAGCAAATCATCTGCAAACATCAGATGAGTTATTATTGGACCATGTCTTCCTGCTTTAATACCTTTCCACAAGCCATTCTCCACGCTTTGAGTGATCAGGTGAGTCAATTTGTCCATGCACATCACAAAAATATAGGGTGATAGAGGATCACCTTGCCGGATACCTCTCTGTGGCTCAAAGTACTCTGATCTTCTACCATTCCACTTCACATTTGTTTTAACACTGGTGATTGCAGCCATAATAAGATCAGTAATCTTGGCAGGAAGACCAACTTCAACAAGGGTATGTCTAATGAAAGACCATTTTAGCTTGTCATAGGCCTTGGAGAGATCAACCTTGATGGTGAAGTAACCAAGCTTACCTCGCATCTTGGCCGTTGAGGAGAAGCAAGCAGTGTTTAGTAATGTGCTCAGGATCCTGTTCAAGCAATCAGAGACAGTAATGGTTGCTGGGTTGAGGATCCTGAGCACATTACTGGAAAAATAAATCTTTGTAGAAGTCATTAAACATTCTAGTAATGTGCTCAGGATCCTCAACACAGTAACCATTACTGTCTCTGATTGCTTGAACAGTGTTCTTCTTTCTTCTAGCAGTAGCCTTTAGGTGGTTATACCTAGAGTTTCTATCTCCATCATTGAGCCACTTGGCCCTTGATCTCTGGAATCAAAATAATTCCTCTTGATAGTTGATGTCACTTAATTCCTGTTGAAGCTTCTTTTCAAGTTTAGAGAGAAAATCTCTCTCTTTATCATAGTGAATCTTTCTCTGGATACCTGCCAGTCTAGCAAGCAGCTCCTTCTTTTTGAGCTTCACTTTACCAAAGGAGTGATTCTTCCAATCTGCAAGATGCTGTTCCAGTTGAGCAAGGCTGGAATCAATGGGATGATCAAGCTTCCAATGAGCTGCAATAGTATCTTTGTAGGTATTATCAACTAGCCAAGCACTTTCAAACCTAAAGTAATAAGGCATGTGATCACCTTCCTTTCCTTTAGGACAAAGAAGTAAGGGATGGTGATCAGAATATTTTACACGTGGCAACACCTGCACCACTCCTTTAGGAAATCTCAATCTCCAACTGTCATTACACAATGCACGATCCAGCCTTTCAAAGACTCTTTCTCTCCCTTCATACAAGGCTCCCCTCCAAGTATATTTAGTGCCAATAGCACCAATATATATCAATAAGCTGGCAAGCATTGATGTTATTTACAAACTTAGTGATCTTGGCACAAGGGATACCTCCCCCACCTTTCTTCTCATTTTCATTTGCAATGTCGTTAAAGTCACCCACTAAAATCCATTCCCCAGCCATATGAGTAGTCATAGTTCTAAAATCAGTCCACATGTGGTCCCTCAGATCATCATTTGGGCTTCCATAAACAGCAGTTAGGTTCCAAGGGCGTTACTTCCAAGTGAATGTATTGAAATTCAATTTGAATACGTTTCAAATTCAGATTTTCCTCTTTCCAAGCTACCACTATACCACCAGCAAACCCATTTACCTGAGAACACACAAAACCTGTAAATCTCAAAGCTCTAATTCTGCCTTGTAGCCTTCTGGGATCACCTCTAGTTTCCATGATAATGAGGATATCAGGATGGTGGACATCCACATATTGCTTCACATTGCTATACAAATCCTTGTTTATTGCACCTCTAACATTCCAACATAAAATTCTTTCATGTATCATCATAAACTTATTATTTAGGAGCAAGTGACCACACCAACCAATTAAGGCTCAAGAGCCTCAGTTCCAGTGTCCATATCAATAACACTCTGATGAGCTTTAGTTTCCACAGATGTGATAACTGCTGCCCTCTCTAACTCATATAAAACACCTTCTGTACTTTCCATAACAGAGTCCATCATAGGTCTCAGTTCCATTGGTGGAGGTTTCTGAGGTCTAGGTTCCTGGAATTGAGCATGCTCCAGGTTACAAGGGTTGGTGCCTTCATGGAGCTGCCTAGCCTCTTGCTCTGGAGGTTTATCAATCTCTTTGGTTGTAATTATAACATTTCCTGCTTCATCAATTTCAGCAAAGTCAGCATAACGTGTCATCTCTCCAATTTCCATTTGTGCTACACTTTGTTCAGTTCCTGTTGTTTTATCAGTGTTGGCCTTGGTATTCTCAGTAGTAGATCTATCAGCTTGCTTCAAATTTCTTGATTGCACTCCTTTATTCTCAGCTTGAACCTTTGTTGTATTACCAACACGACCATCTTCAATAATAGTGTCCTGCATTGGCCCTTTCTTGACTGTAGAGTGTCTTTTAGGGAATCTTTTCTGTTCAGCAGAGTCCCTGTTATCACTTTCAGTACCAGTAGTGCTTTCAGTCTCATTGGCTGTAGTTGGTGCAGGTTGTTCTTGCTCATTCAACACAATAAATCTAGAACCCCCAGAGTATTTCACCCCTTGACCTCCTGCACCTCTACCTGCAGTTTATTTTTTCTCTGGATTACTTCTATTTTTCTGCACAATGGTCCACATGTTCTCCATCTCATCTTGATTCTCAGTAGCTTCTCCTTCTTTTTGCACCTCTTTTGGTTCAACAACATGAAAAGAGCATCCCTCTTTGTAATGGCCAAATCTTCCACATGTGAGACACAACAAATGTAAACCTTCGTATTCAATCTTGTAATGTCTATTCTTCACTTCAAAGACTGCTAACAAAGGTTTGGCAAGGTCAATTTCCACACATAATCTCGCATATTTACCCCTTTCCTGAGAGAGAGTTGTTCTATCAACTTTAATCGTTCTTCCGATTCTATTACCTACAAAGTGCAAAAAAGATGGATCGTAATATTCGATAGGTAATCCGGAGAAACGTACCCAAACTGCGACACGATCTATGTTGGCTTTCTCAGGATGGAAATTAGGGCTCCATTCCCTCACTGTTAAGTAATGGTCGTAAATCAACCATGGGCCTTGTCCCAAAGCGAAGTCTCTGTCTTTGTCATTTGTAAAGGTAACCAGAAAGAATTCATTGCTCAAGTCAATGATTGAGATAGTCCCATCTAAAACCCACAACTGGTTCAATCGAGTTTCAAGCGCTTTAAAGCCAATCTTTCGTCCAAGAAGTTTCACGATCAGGCCTTTCCGCCATGGTTTCTGGATTCTTGCTTCTTCCCACTTCGAAAGGGTGAAAGAAGGGCACTCGTGCTTGCCCAACCTTTTTTCCTCTATAACTATTCACCCATTAAACATTTCTTCTGTGTATTCCAGAGGTTCCTCCTCCACGTTGTTGCCGTTGGTCTCCTCTGGTGAGTCCCCTATGGCTGTTTCCTTGAAGGATCGTTTCACGCTCGAATTTCTAGTGTCCAAACCATCATCAACAAGATCGCCGTAGCTGATTGGCCTTGGTGATTCGTTGGCATAAGTATGGGCACCGCCCTTAACTCTCTTGTACGTTTTCCGCTTTGCTATGTCAGGTTCAGGTGGCGGCGCCGCCGCTGGCTCCTCTGCCGCCATCGCGGCGAAGAAGGGACGGGAGTGTCAAACGAGTTCTTGAGATTCTTGGAGCGTTTCAGGGACCTAGGGTTACCCTAGCCAGTTTATTCTTTGATTGACCTTAAATCTTTTTAATTTTACTCTATGTAATTAAGTATATGAGTATCCAAATTTTATGAAATTTAGGGCCTGTTTGATATCTATTTTTAAAGCAGTTTTTAGTTTTTAGAAATTTGAAAACAAAAAAATCTGTTTGAGTGGTTTGTTTTGTAAAATTGTTTTTAAAAACTATTTCTATTTTATCGTTTTTAAAACTAAAAAAGGAGAATAGGTGACAGCTGTTTTTGTTTTGAGTTTTTTGTTTTGATTGTTTCTTGCAATGAAAATCATAAAACACGGAAAACTGACCATGATCAATACTATAATACCACGTTATTCAATTGTCAGATTGATAAATTTTATTTTCTTTATTAAGTTATTAATTGGTGTAAGTCGTTAAGTTAACATATGGTGTCAATATATCCCGACTATATATATATATATATAAAAATTTAAGGGACCACTCGCGTGAGAATATATGGTTATTATGATAAATGATAACATTAATTCTTAAACCGTTAGATTGAAATTAACGGTTCATATTATGTCATTAATTTCAACATCTCAAGTGATATTAAATCAAAAATGAAACAATGACGTGCTTTTATAATCAAAAGGTATTTTTCATAATAATAAAGAGTTCTCACCCGAGTTATTCCAAGGGAAACTCAATGAGAATACTTGGTTATATATATATATATATATATATATATATATATATATATATATATATATGACGAATTAGGTGAGAACATTTGTAATAAATATAGATGTTTTTGTTTTTCATCCCCAGAAAACTCCCTTTTTGTTTTTCTTCCTTGTAATAAATATCTATTTTTGGAATTAATCCTCATTTAATTATTCCATACTTTATTATATACTAAAATAAAAATTGTCTTTAATTTCATGTACTAAAACTAAACATAATCAATATTATTGGGACTAAAAAGAACAATGACTAAGGCTCTAATTGGTAAAAAGTAGCGGATAGCGGATAGCGGATGAGCTAGCGGATAGCAGATAGCGGATGAGCTAGCTGATAACAATTGGTGTGTTTGGTAAAACTAGCGGTAGAACTAGCGGATAAATGTAAAATGACATAAAATGATATATTTATTTAATTTATGATTACATTTATTTAATAAGGATAGAGAGAAAAAATTAAAAAAAAAATAAAAAAGGTAAAAATGCCAAAAAAGTGAGACGCTATCCGCTATCCGTTAGCGTTTTTTGAAACGCTATTTGAAGTAGCGTTTGAAAAAACGCTAAACGCTACCCGAAAAACGCTAAATGCTAGTGCTTACCAAACACGTGCACTCTTCACCTGCTAATTCCATCCGCTACTTTCATCCGCTATCCGCTAGCGGATGGGACGCGCCAAATAGAGCCTAAAAGCAAAAAATCGATATTGTAGTGGTGAAAAGCAAAAAAAAAATATCATAGAAGAAAAAAAAGAACCTCGATATTTGTAGGGATGAAAAACACATTTAAACCTATATTTGTGTGTGTGTGTGTGTGTGTGTTATGTTAGTAAACGTTTCACTTTTCAGTAGAAGAACTTCCCTTTCTCATTGCTACATTTTCCTAACAAGGCTATCATTGCCATCTAAATAAATGATAGTAAGTGAAATTTTGGAAGACCGCCCATGTAACATCTTAAAATTTCATCCGTCAACGAAATCTAGAATGTAGTTCATTTTACCAAAATCAGATAAATACGCAACCAAAAATAGGGATTTAAACACGCGAAATATAATTATTTGAAACGACTCATCATAAGGTTATGACTGATATAACCATAAAAACAAATACCTCTAATTAAAACTTGATAAGGTTTCTCAAGAATCAAAGACCACATAATCTATATATAAGGTACATATTTTTTCTAAACAACACAATTGATACACATTGATCTCATAATCCAAATGTTAAGTATCAATCTCCACAATCCAAATTGTAAACTAAACAAGAAAACTAAGTCTTGAATTCATCAGCAACACTTCAAGTGAAGTAGCAAGACTACATAGCCTTTTCACTACAAGAAATAGTTGATTTACTGTCCAAAACTTTCCGGCGGAATTGAGGGATTTCCGGCGGATTTGATCCCACGGTAGTTTCCGGCGGATTTTTTGGACTTTCCGGCGGATTTTTATCCCACAGAAACTTTCCAGCGGAATTTTTGGACTTTCTGGCGGAATTTTAAATTTTTTTTTTTTGCAAAAATCCTCCGGAAATTTTAATAAATCCGCCGGAAATGTTACCGGAAATTTCCGGCGGATTTTCCAACAAAAAAAAAATCGAAAATCCGCCGGAAATTTCCGGCGGATTTTTGATAATTTCCGGCGGATTTTCCAAAAAAAAAAAAAATTTCGAAAATCCGCCGGAAATTTGAAAAAATCCGCCGGAAATGTTACCGGAAATTTCCGGCGGATTTTCCAAAAAATAATAATAATAATAATAATTTTTTTCGAAAATCCGCCGGAAATTTGAAAAAATCCGCCGGAAAATTTTGGAGGGAAAAAAATCCGCCGGAAATTTCAAAAATCCGCCGGAAAAATTTAGAGGGAAAAATATTCGTCTATAAATACAACTTTCTCCTACACTCATCTCATTCTCTCATTTATCTCTTTCTTTCCTTCTCATTCTCTTTTACATTTTCTCTATCTTATCTTTCTTCTTCTTTCTCATACTCTCTAATCTTCAAAAATTTCTCTACATATCTCTCTTCTATAATTCTCCTTTGTTCTTCATTCTCACTTCTTTATTCTTATTCCTTCTTCATCTCACTATTTTATTCTTATTTCTTCATAATTCCTCATTCTTATTCTCTCATATATTATTTCTTCTCATATTCTCTTTTATTCTTTCCTATTTCAACAATACCATTCAACATTTGATTTTACTTTTGTTTTTTGACTTTTATTTAAAACACATATTAAGTTATAAAATTCACAATTTTTTTAAAAATATTCGGATTTTTTTTTTGTCAAAAAAGTTTTTTCTTTTTTTTGGAAAATCCGCCGGAAATTTTTTTTAAAAAACAAAAACATTTTCCGGCGGATTTTTGGTAATTTCCGGCGGATTTTCCAAAAAAAAAAAATTGACAAAAAAAATGACTAAAATCCGCCGGAAACTGTTTGTGACCAGGGTTTTTCCGGCGCCAAAAATCCGCCGGAAAGTCCACATTTTCGGCGGATTTTGGTCATTTCCGACGGATTTTGGTCGCCGAAAAATGCAGTTTTTCTTGTAGTGTTTCTTCATTCTTCTCAGGCTTACTCTGTTAATCTGTATAAAACCACAGTAGGAAAGAGTTAGATTTATAAATCTCATCGAGTCCTTTGATGGTGCCTTACATATACCTCAAACGGTATCTTTTACAATCTTTTACTCAATAGCGCAATATCCATAGTAATTTGGTAAATACATATAATACCAATTTAAGTGGAAAACCTTCCACCCAACAAATTTAGAAGGGTGCTCGTACGGACCTTGGACTCGAGTTCATGACTTCCCTCTCCAAGTATGCGCGCTAACCATATTTTATTTAGCTCATTTGTATAATACATATATATATATATATATATATATATATATACAATATTGCAGTTCTTTTGCCTCTAAAGAAGGGATAGACATTAAATGCGTTGCCTTCTCATGATTTATTGCTTCATTGTCATGTGCTCGACAGTGAGGAAGTTGTTGTCAATGTTATCAAAACCAGACCGCCCAGTCCGGTCGAACCGGCCCGACCAGGAACCAATGCCCTTCCCGGTCTGGACTACTTGCATAAACGGCTCAATTGCTTTTAACTTAATTTTTCACGTTTTTTGTTACAAAAAGGCTTCCTACGGGAAGCAAACCCTGCAACAAAAGGTGGTGCCGCACCTCTTAACCACGGTAGCTTCATATGTTGTTAATAAGCTTACAAACATGATATATGTTATATATCTTACGTAAAGTATATGTAATTAGGTAATAATTATGAATTTGGATATGTTAAGACCATTATTATTTCATAGTTGTTTATTTAATCCCCCCATTTGAACTTGTATAATAAATTTGAAGAATTATGTTAATTTTGTGTTGAGAATTTGTTTTGTAGATTACAAAAACATATTACAATTTTTTGATAGCTTTATTATGTACAGATTTGTACATATCAAGTCTATTTTTAATGTGTCCGGCTCATGCGGTCCGACCAAAGACCCAGTGACCCAGTGCTTTGACCGGCTCGATGACCGGTCCGATTCGGATAACACTGGTTGTTGTTTGCTATTTTTGCCGACAACATAGGGAGGATTTGGACCATTTGTTTTGCTCTTGTGTTGTGGCGAAAGGCTCTTTTGGCTCTTTTTTCACAGGAAAGAAAGTCCACAACTCAAAGTTTATTATTTGGTTTGCATCTTGTTGGAGTCTATTGCTTGCAAGGAATAACTTGATTTTTAAGGGGGAGGAACCTAATATGGATCCTATTGTTATGCATATTAAGTGTATTTCTTGGCAATGATTTATTTATGGGAGGGGTAGGCATTCAAATTATTCGGTTGGCATAATGCCTCTCTTTGTATTAACAGCTTGTAACAGTGGTTTTTAGAGCACCCCTAATGCTTTCAATCAATAAATCAATTGATTATGAAAAAAAAAACAAATTAACCCAATTCATAACCACTTCATGATAAGTCAAGACAATCAATCAAATATATCTATCAATCATGATAATGAAAATAAATAACAGCTCATACATAACACATATTCTATCACTTTTAACATATCAACATCTAACAAATCAAACAATGTGACATATAATTAGTTAATCAATTTTTCCAGCATCATCACTTATAACATACTTCTATTTTCACATAGCATCATAGATAGAACTCCTCAAATGTGTTCTACATAGCCTTGAATTCTCAGCAGCACTTCAAGTGAAGTAGCAAGACTACATAGCCTTTTCTTCGTTCTTCTTAGGCTTACAGGGTTAATCTGTAAAAACCACAATAGGAAAGATTGAGATTAATAAATCTCAGTGAGTCCTTTGATCGTGCCTTACATATACCTCAAACGGTATCTTTTACAATCCTTTTCTCAATAGCGCAATCTCCATAAGAATTTGGTAAATACATATATAATACCAATTTAAGTGGAAAACCTTCCACCCAACAAATTTAGAAGGGTGCTCGTACGGGCCTTGGACTCGAGTTCATGACTTCCCTCTCCAAGTACGCTAACAATATTTTATTTAGCTCATTTGTATAATACACACATATATATAGACACACACAATATTGTAGTTCTTTTCTCACATGGCCTCTAAAGAAGGGAAATACATTAATCCAATTCATAACCACTTCATGATAAGTCAGGACAATCAATCCAATATATCTATCAATCATGATAATGAAAATCAATAACAGCTCATACATAACACACATTCTATCACTTTTCACATATCAACATGTTGGTTTGGTAGAAACTTGTTGGTGTTTTGGGCTTATATAGTTATTGGGCCTATCTTTGCATATGGTTGAAGACCCGGTTGTGGTAAGAAGCCCAAGAGTATCTCTCACTCAGCTCTCAACTGGTTGAATCTGTTTTAGTTGGTTATGTTAGGTTCATTTTGGCTTTCAGTTGTAACAACCTGTACATATAGTTAGTTGAGAGTAAGCCTTAAACAGAGAGGACGGGACTCTCCACTATTCAGCTATGGAGATCCGGAGCGACGATGATGCTCGCGCAATGATGGAACATCATGCTAATGTTCCAATGGGACGTCAAATCCTAGAGCTGTTTGTCGAAATAATGCGCACTCCGGAAGAGGTCATTTATCTTCTGGAATAGGGTCTTCCCAAATAATCGCTAGTTTCTTAGTTGTTTCATTATGTTGTTTTTTTATCGTTTTGATGTCATTCGTGTTTGATGTACGATTACGCTTTTCTAATAATAAACTTCTTGTTTAATTTAAACTATAAACCGAAATATAAATTACTCATTACTAAATAAACATAAAAGTGCGTACAATTATTGAAACAACGATATAACCGTTTGCAAATTATAAATCTGTAACGACACAAACTGTTGGTTCGTCACCACTCCCATCATCACCACTGCCATCATCTCCACTCCAAACATAGTCGGCAAGGAATGCCCGGTAATCTGAATCAGTTGAGTCAGAACCAGCATCATCGTCCTCGGGCATAATTCTAACCACATTGAACCGCCCGTCCTGAGTATATGTTATTGAGACTTCAACACTGTCCACACCCCCATATAAGTTGTAGATGGTGTCCGTATAAGTTAAAATGTTGCCGGTGCGCCTGTTGATAATACCACCAATAATGTTGCCGACATCCAGGAAAAAATAACAATCGCGAGTCAGTTCATTGCCTAAGAGTTGAAAAACATTATCTAGAAGGCAAACCTTCCCAGCATTTCGTTCGATCACGGTTACGAATTGCACCATAGCTGCAAAATCAAAAACAATGGGTTCGGGGTTTATCAGTATGGTTCGGTTCATGCTCATCCGAACCGGTTCGAACCACGATCATCTGAACCTTTTTGTTCAGAATGTTACATAATAGGTTCGGTGGCTAACGTCTGAACCGTGTTAATTTTCCATTAAAAAAACGTAAATAACGAAGAAGAGAGGGAGATAATCATACCTTTCTTGATGCACGAAGGAGATGAAGGAGATGAATTACGAAATGGAGGAGAGGAAGAGAGGGAGAGATGATTGATATGGGTTTAGGGTGAGGGGGTGTGTATGAGAGGAGAGGTTAAAGAAAGGGGTGTGTGTGAGAGGAGAGGAGAGTTATAAAATTTAGGAGGGGTATTTTTGAAATATTAGACTGTGGGGGTGTCTACCGAGTAGCCAGGGGATTGTATGAAGTATTGGCCATTTTTATAACAAGATTTAGATTTTCTGTATGTTTCGAGTTTTGTAATTTGTTTTGGATATGAAAGTTTATCTTTCCAAATCGGAATTGCGTCCTTTTTAGCTTCCAAAATCGGTTTGTCCTATAAAATCTAATTTTAAAGTTAAAAATATAGGTTTGGCCTATAAAATCCAATTCTAAATTTAAAAATCAATTTTGGCATTTTTGAAAACAAAAATAAAATATGAAGAAGTCCAATATTGCTCTATCACATTTGCCTAAAACAAAAGGGGAAGTGATTCCAATGAAAAGAAGACAAGAAATTACCAAGCCCAGCAATGCTTCTATGATAATCAAACATCAAACAATTCTGAACTTCCGCTATTTTTTGGTTACAATTGTTCTATGTGATTTTTAATATTATGATTTTGCATCCGATTCTTAATGATATTTTTAGCAGAAAAAGCTCTCTCGGTTACTATCATAGGTCACACTTTGTTCCTTCAATGTAAATTGTGGATTAAAATATAAAAGAGTTGATAAGTTTTGGGAGATGGAGGATGTTGAGAGAGAGAGAGAGAGAGAGAGAGAGAGAGAGAGTTGGAAGGGAATGATTTCTTTTTAAGCGGAATTGGGAGAGTTTGCTACGGGGCTAGTAGAATGTTTTTCTTTTGGGCAAAGGGTTAGTGGAATGTGAGTGGGTGAATGTGAATGTGAGTGGGATAGTGGCGTAGGGTGTGAGGGAATTGGTGTTAAGTGCAAAAATATATATTATTATTATTAGGCAAAATATCTCTCGGGGTCCCTTAACTTATTTATTTGTAACGAATAAGTTCCTTAACTTTTTTTTGTAACACATAGGTCCCTTAACCTATTTATTTGTAACGAATAGGTCCCTTAACTTTTTTTTGTAACACATAGGTCCCTCAACTTATTTTTTTGTAACACATAGGTCACTTAAGGGACCTATCCGTTACAAAAAAAAGTTAAGGGACCTATTCGTTACAATTATTATAGCTAGTATAAAGTAGTATAAATATCACTGGGGTATTTGACTCCACGGTGTTGCGAATACATCCCGTCTTGAGGGAAAGCCTCAAGACTCTTCGAGTATTTATTGAGGTACTTACATATTACCCACTAACGAGGTCCTCACATCAGCAAGGAGATTTGAACCCACATCCTTTTGGGATGTGAGCTAAACTCTTACCAATTGAACCAACTTTCATTGTCGAACATCTATTATTATCAAATAATCTAAGTCATCAAACGACATCTTTACGACGCATCTTAGGAATTTTTCGCCTTGAAAAGGTTAACCTTGCACTAAGAAGCTCAAGTTTATCTGACAATACCAAAAGGAAAGCCAGGGTAGGGATATTCCAATGAAAAGCTTATCAAAGTAGTCAAATATATGCATAAGTTTAGGGTTGTATTTTCCTAGCTAAATCTCCTGATTGTCATTCGGTCGTTTAGCATGTTAAATCCCTCTCTTGACAGTGGTTTTTGGCTAGGTCAAGGGGACCACAGTGCTTTTGTTATGAGTGGCATGTCACTTCATTTTTATGCATTAGCCAGAAATAGTTTTGTATTTCTCGGTTCCTTGTAGTTGCATTATGGCACCCCTTGTGTCTTGTTTTTGATACATACACACACACACACACACACACACACACACACACACATATATATATATATATAGTTCTGGACTGGGCTCAAGCCCAACCCAGATTTTGGGCCCAACTTGGTGGTCCAAACACACAGAGGAACTCACATCATTGGCAATCCGTGTGCTATGCCTCAAGAACGGTGGAGATCGCGCGGCCTAGTTGAACGGCTTAGATCCCACCTCTTCCTTGTGCACCAAATCACACCTTACTCCTTCCTAGCGCCTATAAATAGGCCTGCACCCAAAACAAAAGGGACACAATTCATTCCCTCTCTAACTTGAGCGTCAGAGCCTCTTTGCAGGTACCACCACCACCGCTGACCTCAACCTTTGCTTGAAGATCTACCTCGGACAGCTCCACCTCGGACGAAGATCTACCTCGGACAGCTCCACCTCGGACGAAGATCCACCTCGGACAGCTCCACCTTAGATGAAGATCTACCTCGGATGGAAGACCTCACCAACCTGTATAAGCCATCTATCACCGTGAGGTACATCTCTCTCTCTCTCTCTCTTGAGTTCGCGCACGAACAATGGCAACCACAATGGGAGCTTTTTTGCTCTCTTCTCATACACGGCGGTGAAACTCGGATGCCGGCTTTTAAGTCCAGCCTCTTTCAAGTCAAGTTTGGATGTTTAAGTCGAAGTCAACCTCGGCCTCATCTTATCATCCTCAGCTTATTATCTTCAGCCAGGTTTCTAATCAACCTTAGCCTCAGATTATTATCTTCTGTCGGGCTCCAGATCAACCCCGGCATCAGCTTATTATCTTCAGCCAGGTTTCTAATAAACTTTGGCCTCAACTTCTCAGCTTCTGTCGGGCTCCAGATCAGCCCCGACCTTAGTTTATTCTCTTCAGTCAGGTTTCACACCTAGCCACTTTAAAATTACTGTTTAGAATATTCATGTCTTCCTAATATGCAGGATCCTCGGCGACACTAGCTCCCAGCTCACTACAACGCCCCTCTCACTCGAGTCCAACTCGAGCTGGCCACTCGACGGACGACGGTATGAGGCGAGGCCGCAAAGAACAACACACACGTCCTCCCTGACTCTGAGCTTAAATGCTCAGTCGTGGAGCGCGCCTAAGTCCACAGCGACTACGTCCTCCCAGACTCCGAGCTTAAATGCTCAGTCATGGAGTGCGCCTAAGTCCACAGCGATTACGTCCTCCGTGACTCCGAGCTTAAATGCTCAGTCATGGAGCGCGCCTAAGTCCACAGCGACTACGTCCTTCCTGACTCTGAGCTTAAATGCTCAGTCGTGGAGCGCGCCTAAGTCCACAACGACTCTGACATCCCCGCTCCTCGCGAGCCAGTCTCCTCTTTGGCTTGGCTTAAATGCTGAGACAGAGACCGGAGGAAGAAGTCCTTGCGGCATCGACCCCTCTTGACTCCGAGCTTCAATGCTCAGTCGAGCTGCCTCCTTTCTGATCTCCGAGCTCAACTCCATCAGAGACCGAGGAAGAAGTCCTTGCGGCTTTGGACCCTCTTGACTTCGAGCTTCAATGCTCAGTCAAGAGCCAGACGAATCCACAGCGATCCCAGAGGCGGATCCACAGCGATCACGGAGAAGGATCCACAGGGATCCCGGAAATCAAAGCCAAACACCCAATCCTCACTTCAGGTATCTCTATATCTCTCTCATGTATCCGACTATGGTCTACTTGACACATGGCATCTCAACCCGAGGCCGCCCTTGCCTTACCTGGCCGACTTCGACTTTGGGGGCTACTGTTCCGGACTGGGCTCAAGCCCAACCCAGATTTTGGGCCCAAGTTGGTGATCCAAACACACCGAGGAACTCACATCATTGGCAATCTGTGTGCCATGCCTCAAGAACGGTGGAGATCGCGCGGCCTAGTTGAACGGCTTAGATCCCACCTCTTCCTTGTGCACCAAAGCACACCTTACTCCTTCCTAGCGCCTATAAATAGACCTCCACCCAAGACAAAAGGGACACAATTCATTTCCTCATAACTTCTCCTCATTATTACTTCCCTCTCTAACTTGAGCGTCGGAGTCTCTTTGTAGGTACCACCACCGCTGACCTCAACCTTGGCTTGAAGATCTACCTCGGACAGCTCCACCTCAGACGAAGATCTACCTCAGACAGCTCCACCTCGGACGAAGATCGACCTCGGACAGCTCCACCTTGGACGAAGATCCACATCAGACAGCTCCACCTTGGACAAAGATCCACCTCGGACGAAGATCTACCTCGGATGGAAGACCTCACCAACCCGGATAAGCCATCTATCACAATGAGGTACATCTTTCTCTCTCTCTTGAGTTCGGGCACGAACATATATATATATATATATATATATATATATATATATATATATATATATATGTATATGAAAAATGCTTGTGACACTCTCTTCAATATTCTATTATTGGGTGAAATACATGTAGGTCCCACCACTTTGGGAATAAGTCCCACTAAATTAGTAAGACCCACATGAACTTCAACCAATCATAAGAGAGTATTTGGAAGATAGTACTAAACAAAGTGTTGGTAGCATTCCTCTCTCTCTCTATAAATCGAGTATCATCTGGGTACATCTGCAGAGACTAATTCGTCGAGCCGAGTAGGACCACAATGGGCGTGAAAGCTCTCCCTCAAGAGATTTAAGATTGTTGCATGCCCAAG